>OV656868.1:91381916-92581916 GCA_927399465.1 Sarcophaga caerulescens
TGTTGATACCACAAGTCTTTTAGTATCAAACATTAGGGGTTAACATAAATTAAAGCGCTACAGGCTTAATTCCGGTTACATGTATTAAAGCTAAACAATGTTTTTCATTTACTCCCCTAATATACATACATATCTGTAATAGACAGCTGCTTTTAAGACACACATACAAACATGGCAATATATTTTCTATTAACTGTTAAAATGCTGCAAACTTAAATGGCATAATGAGGTATATTTTGCATTATTTATAGAAAAAAGAAAAAAAATATGAAAATGAAAATAATTCCTAAGAAAAAACCCAATGATCGTGGTGTTAAGACAACAAACTTTGCATATTATGTGTACCTTAAGAGATTGCTAAACGTTTTCAGAGTTGAGAGGGGAGCTCCCCATTTAAATATAAAAAAAAAAAAATTGCAATAATAATCATACGAAATTGAAATTAATTTTTCTCTTTACACCTCTTGCATTATCTTTTTTTTTGTTTGAAAAATATTCTAAAATTAGTGTTAAACTAATAAAACTATAAAAAATGATTATTTTTTCTTGTTTTTTTTTTTGCTTTCAATTTAATGTTGGTGGTAATTTTGTATAACAAGTTAATGGCTCTGACTGAGCGTTTTAAAATTATTAAAAATAAGAAACAATTTCTTTAAATTTAAAGGTGTGATTAAATATATTGTTAAATAATGTTTGTAATTTTATATAATCAGAATACCCTACATAAGGTAACTACATTAAATATGTGTGTGTACCTATAGAAAAATACAAGAAAACCAAAAATTCCAGAAAATTGTAAGAATCTATGAAAATGTATATCAAAAATGTTATTCATTGCAACATGTTGCTTGGAGTTTGAAACATATTGCAGAGTATTAGCTATTTTATACATATATACTTACAGTGTTGTGCAAAATAATAGACTATTATATATTAAATAATTTCTCTTTTATTTAACATTCTTAAAAAAACTTTCTCTTAGGAATTTTTGGTACCGTTATTTTTGATATTGTCAATACTAAAAATAATAGGTATTTCTTAGAAGTTTCTTTCTCTCCTTAATGTGCTTTCGTAAACATTTTAAGAAAAGTCAAAATATAATTTGTGCAAAATAATAGACTTATTTTAAAAGAAAATATTTTTTGTTTTAATTTTCCTGATAATTTGGATAAATTTTCTGAAAAAAATTAAATATAAGGTAAATGCAATATTATTGTTAAAAAAATATTATAAAATAATATTATTTTTACGAAAAGATGGGTCGTAATGTACATTGCACTACTGAAGAAGGCGAATAGTGAAAAAATTACGTGACCAAGGAAAAACACTTGATTTTATTGCGGAATTGCTTGGAAGGTCTCATCATTTCGTCAGAAACGCCATCAATTGGAAGCCTTCAAAAGAAACCCGTGGTAGGCCTCGCAAAACAACCGCTACCACGGATTCACGGATAGCTCTTCTGGTTAAGAAACAGCCATTTCTATCTTCACAAGCCGTTTCTGAAGAAATAGGCAACATAATTAGTGCTTCAACAGACGGACGAAGACTGTTAGAGAAAGGTTTGCCAAGTAGAATTGCTAGGAAGGTACCATTTTTAAGCTCAAAAAACAAAGCAGCTGGAAAGAAATTTGACACAATTTAAAGACAGTGTAGTTGATGATTTTAAGAACATTTTGTGGAGCGACGAGACAAAAATCAACTTGTTCGGTTCAGATAGTCGCAGAAATATTAGAAGACCAAAAGGAAAGGAACTAGATGATCGCTATACAAAAAAGACTGTAAAACACGGCGGAGGAAGTATAATGGTGTGGGGTGCATTTTCTTGGCATGGTATTGGCCCTCTTTATCAGATCACAGAAATAATGACCAAAGAGATGTACCGTGATATTTTGACAGATATTATATTACCCTATGCGGAGAACAATATGCCACCAGAATGGACTTTTCAACAGGACAATGTATCTGTTTTAGAATGGCCTTCACACTCACCGGATTTCAATCCTATTGAGAACCTTTGGGTTGAACTGAAGAGAGGCCTAGATGGGAAGACATTTCGCAATAAAAATCAACTTTGGAAAGAAGTTAAAAAGAAGTTTTAGGCAATTTCTATAGAAAAATGCCAAAATTTAATAGAATCAATGCCCAGAAAAGTTCCGTGCGTTTTAAACAACAATGGTCGTTATTCAGGTTATTGAATTAACTGGCATATTATTAAAATATTCAATATTAGTATACAATATAATTTGTTTTAGTATTAAATGAAAAAATATGTATTTGTTTAAGAAATATTGAATAAGTCTATTATTTTGAATCATAAGAAAATGCATTTTTTTTAATTTTTGTGTTAAAGTAATAAAAAACATAAACATTTGTGGTTGGTGTATCATTTAGTACAATTCTTAAATAAATAAAAAATAAATTTAAATATCATTCATAATGGGAAATATTTAGGAAATAAGTCTATTATTTTGCACAGCACTGTATATATATTTATATTTATACATATATATTTTATAGAAAAGAAAACGTAGACAAAAAAAAAAAGAGACGAGAGATCACGTAAAGAGTTCATTGTAAACTTATTTAACCTTTTAATTAGAATATAATATAAATTATTCTTCTACTTTATTAAATAGAATTTATTTGGGGAAAAAATTGATTTTTAAACATGTTGTCTCATCTGTTAAAAAAACATGAAATCAGCAACATGTTGCTAAACAAATATAGTACATTTCATTTTGATTTCACTACGTTTACATATTTTGATTTGATATGGATAAAATATACAAAGAAAAATTATAAAATGTTTATATAATTTGAACTTTATCAACATGTTGCTGGCAACATGTAAAATAAAAATTTACGGATTGTGTAGCACAGAGCAGTAATAAATGAATTTAAATGATTTACATTTAAGGCACGATTTTCTAATTCACTTAAGCTTAAATTTGTTGAGACTCTCTTTGCTGCATCTAAGTACATTGCCATGAGGTTTCCACTTAATACCTGCGCTGTAATATTATCAGTAGGTGTTCTGAAATCTATTTGCCATTTATTCTAAGAATCTATGAAAATGTATTTCAAAAATATTATGTTTTGCAACATGTTGCTTGGAGTTTGTAACATACATAACATACATACATAATTGATCTTTACAACCCTTCAGTCAGGATTTCGACCTAGCTTCTCAGACCACTTATGTTGTGTGCGTTACTTTTATACATAAGTGGCGGGACCTACAGTTTAAAGTCGACTCCGAACGACAGATTTTTGAGAAGCTCTTCATGGCAATTTTATTTCCTTTCAGAGTTTTTGCCAGAAATCTGCTGAGAGGAAGTCGCCGAAGAAATATTTTTTCATATTTCGTTTTGATGGCTGACCTGGGATACGAACCCGGGTTTTACTTCTAATAAGCCAACACACTACCTACTAGACTATGGCGACTACGTAATCTTAAGCGTTGCGAAGTATTCAATAGCATTTTGGAATACACCATGCAGAATTACTTGTTACCATTGCTGTTAGAAGAAACACGTAGGAAAATAACTTTTGCCTGCAAGATCTGTGTAAACTTTACGTTGTAAACTAAATAAGAAGGCCAAGGCACTTATGTTGCAACAGGAATCATATCGTATAGAGTATTATAGTTTTTCTGTATAAGACAACAGTGACATTTCTTCGTCAACATGTTGCTGGCAACATTGTTAAAGCATTGATTAAAAATTTCGGCAATTGTAGGGGATGATTTGAGAGCAAATTTTTAACTCTTTTCCTTTTTTTAAGAAATTCATGTACATTTCATAGTCGCAACATGTTGTCATCGCCGTAGTCTAGTAGGTAGTGTGTTGGCTTATTAGACGTAAAGCCAGGGTTCGAGCCCTAGGCCAGACATCAAAACAAAATACAAAAAGTATTTCTTCGGTGATTTCCTCTCAGCAGATTTCTGGCAAAAACTCTGAGAGTAAAGTAAAATTGCCATGAAAAGTTTCTCAAAAAATCTGTCGTTCGGAGTCGACTTTAAACTGTAGATCCAGCCACTTATGTATAAAATTAACACACACAACACTTGGCACTTGTCTTGCAACAGCAATATATTCTATAGAGTATAATTATATAGTTTTTTCTATATAAGACAACAGCGAAATTTCTTTGTCAACATGTTGCTGACAACATTGTTAAAGCATTGATTAAAAATTTGGCCAATTGTAGGGGGTGATTTATGAGTAAATATTTTTCTCTTTTCCTTTTTTTTAAGAAATTCATGTACATTTCATAGTCGCAACATGTTGCCAACTTGTTTTTTAACTCACTTTTAAAGCCTTTATAAACTACCTTGAACTTGGCACTTGTCTTGCAACAGCAATCATATTCTATAGAGTATAATTATATAGTTTTTTCTATATAAGACAACAGCGACATTTCTTTGTCAACATGTTGCAGGCAACATTGTTAAAGCATTGATTAAAAATTTCGCCAATTGTAGGGGGTGATTTTTGACTAAATTTTTCCTTCTTTTTCCTTTTTAACAAATTCATGCACATTTCATAGTCACAACATGTTGCCATGTTCTTTTTAGCTCGCTTTTAAAGCCTTTATAAACTACCTTGAACTATTTCTTGGATTTCCAACCAATTAAATGCAAATTTAAAAAAAAAGAACAAACTAGAAAAATAAAAAATATGCCAAGAAACTTTCAAATTTACGCACATAATTTTATTTGAAATTCTTCAGGCCAAAAACACTTAAAATTTTTCGACAGACAGTAACATAAAGACAACGTTGTAGAGGAAAGACTAATGGCCGCAAGACACATTATGCATTTGCTTGCAACAAACCAAAGCCGTTAAAGTTTATGTTTAACAGAAATTACAACAAAAAAAAAGAGAAAAAATTTAAAAAAATTTCATGTTGCCTACTTATGTCATAATTTAATTGTGGTGTGAGTATTTCTTCTTATCCGCTCCCTCTACTCCCGAGTATTGCAAGCTTGTTTACACTTAAAGACGGTAATGCTACGTATGTATATTTGTATAGCAAAAGTAATAACAGAGAATGGTTGCACGTAATTTGCATTAATTGCGAATATATGCCTGGCATATAAGCGCTTATAAAGGCCTATGTTTTTTTGAATAATTATTTAAAATTTTTTTTTTTGATTTTTTCAAAATTTATTTTTAATAATTATTTATTTTGTTGTTATTGCAGTTGGTTTTCTTAACATTTTGTTTGTAATTTTAATGGTCATTGCATAATTGCATTGTTGCTGTTGCTGTTGTAGTTGTTTATTATGTTTTGAGGTTTGTTTTTAAATTAATTTTTCTAATATAAGAGCATAAGGCATAAGGGGGGGCCTATGTCTGGGTGACTGGAGGTAATTTAAAAGTGCGATTTGAACATTTTTGCTGTGTATTATTGTGCGAAATTAATTGTTGTAATTAATGCCTGCTTGAGGTGATTGTTGTTTGGCTACAGGAAAAATTAAAATCGAGACGTAAAATTATTTTTTTGTGTGTGTCTGTGTGTTGAGCATATGGTCTGTTGACTTTTCTCTCTCAACAGGGTGTGGCTGGCTGTGATTTTTTTGTATTTGCCATGTTAGTACAGCATGTAAACAATAAATTCGGAGATTAAAACTATAAATTTATTATCAGAATTGGTTTAGAAACAAATGAAGGTCAACAGAATTTTTTTCTCATTTTTCTCATTTTTTTTATTTTGGAAGGGGTTTTCAGTTGGCCTATAAAACAAAAAAGAATTAAAAATAAATTTTCAAAATAAATGTTAAATTTTCAAATTTAAAATAAATTTTAAAATGTTAATTTTATTAAACACCTTTAAAATCTAAAGTGTTTAATGGTAGTATTAACCCAAGATCAAATAAATCATAAATTCAATTAAATTGTATGCCGACAACTTATGGTATATGTACACATCTGGGCATGTATTGTTATGTGTTTACCTTTTAAAAACGTTTAAAATATGAGCTCGTAGATTGCAAATAAAATAAAAATAAATTTGTGTTTAGTTTTAATTATAATTCTTTATTATTCGCACAATTCTGTGTGCCACTGCTCACAACTTTATGTAAACAACAACAATTGCTTTGTTTGTTATTCCTCTGTTTGCAACCTTTGCATAAACAATAACAATTACTAGAGAATTGTTCGACAGATCTTTGTAAGGGAGATCTTCAAACCACGATTACTCTCTTCAAACACAGCGCGTCTTCATACAACTCTTTTTTTTTTTTTTGGTGAAACCAGCACTCAGCGGATGGCCCCTACTCAAGCAGTGCATTGTGCAGGTTTTTAAGAAAATGGGTTATAGGAAGGTGGAAGAGAGGGAGTAGTGTGGGAGTAGTGTTTGTGGACATCTCAAGATGCGAACGGCAAGGAAACGAGTTGCTGCAAGGTGACTATAAAATGGCCAGTGCTATACCTTCACCATTAGATAGTCTACAGCAATCGTCGCCAAGAAGCCCGCACCCTTCAGTCCTATCTTCTCACACTACTCATGTTGTGTATGTTAATTTTATACATGAGAATTTTATACTCTGACTGAACTTCACTACTTCCGGTCGCCTGCTTTGCCTTGCCTCTTATATGGGAGGGTGGACACTCTGATGAGTGTTCTTGAAGGCTAATGTTCGTGGGTTCACCTTATAGAAATCTCTATAAGTGTATACATCGTTGTTTTATTATTGTTTGTTGTTGTATTTTTGTTTACTTGTTTACCATTTTTTATGCTGGTGTTTGTTGTTGTATTTTTTGTTTATAATTTAAATGTTAAGTGATGTAAAAGCAAAACACCAGTATCTAGATTCTTCCTTTTTGTAACAGTATGTATGTATGTTGATTCTAGTTTCTTAAAAAAAATGTTTTGTTTGTATCTCGTTTCTTGAATCCTTAGCCTCTTTTCTTCTACAATAAATTTTTTATTTTTTTTTTTATTATTTTGTAAATATTTTTATTTGCGATTTTATTTTATTTTAATTGCCAGTTTTTAACACATTTGTCTTAATTTCTGATTTGCATTTAATAATCGAAAATTTTGCACGCGATCTTAATATAAAATTTATTAATACTTTTTCCTTTTTGTTGTAGTTTTCGTTTCATTTTAGGTTTTCCTGCTTCATTTCTTAGCTTAGCTTAGAGCCTTGTTTGCTTTTGTGGCGTTTGTTAAAGTCATGCTAATATCATGCGCATGCGTCACCTTCTTTATGCAGAAGGCTGTGTTTGTTGTTATATTTTTGGTTTTAACCATGTTCTCACACGAATTTATGTCTGCCAATATTGCTGTTGTGCTTCTTGTTGTTGTTGTTATTGTAAATGTCGTGCCATAAATCTGATTTCGATTTTATACGTTTTGCCTAAAAAATGTTTAAAGAAATGAGTTGAACAATATTTTTAATTAATTTATTCCCTTGAAATTGTTCTGAGATGCATATTTTTTGTATTTATTTATTTAAATAAAATTGTTTTTTCTTTTTTTTTTATATACATTGTAACTCGATTAGAGAAAAAGTTTAAAGGCTTTTTTCTATTACGACAGAAAGGTTTATTTACTTAAGCAAAAACTTTGCTGTTTTCTTAGAAAACAAGCTTAGCAACATGTTGCAGAAACAAACACATATTTTGTGCATATAATATTAATTTTTTCTAAAACAAGACTTTGAAAAATGGTGGTAGGAAGCATATCTGAAAATATATGAAAAGCTTTTCCTTATATTTTTGAAATGAATTTAAAAAATTTTAGAGAATTTTTTCTATTTCGACAGAGTGGTTTAATCACTTAAGCAAATACAATACAAGCTAAGCAACATGTTGCAGAAACAAAGTCATATTTTGTGCATATAATACTATATGAAAAGCTTTTCTTTATACTTTTGAAATGAATTTTACTCAAATCAGGAATCAAGTCATCTGTTAATAATATTCCGTATACAAAATTTTAGTGAGAAGCTAGGCCGTAATCCTGACTGAAGGGTTGTAATGGCCAATTATGTTATGTATGTATACAAAATCTTTTTATTTAAATACGTTAAAATTTTTGTGCAAACTTTATGGTCTTATTGACTTTTGTAGTCTTATCAACATGCCAATTCCTTAGAATTTGGTACTCTGTACTCATTAATAACATCATTAATAAGAACCTTCGCACTTTGCTATACCGCATAGAAGAACAACAAAATAAACTTGAAGGCTATACAAGTGCAATGTGCCATGAGAAGTGTATTCCATATTAGATTTGATGTAAGTGGTGTAAATATTAAGGGACTCGCTGTAAGGACCAAAGATTTTAATGCTTTTTTCGGTAGTTTACATTGGCCCCAACATGGCATTTTTAAGCTTAGGAACTTCGGACAATACTCACGCCACCCTTTGTTACAGGGTAATTCGTTCATGTGCGTTAGTCCGGTATAAAGAAAAATTTGTTTGGTTAGCAACATGTTGCCTAGAATTATGAAAGTGTACTAGAAATTATAAAAAAAATTTTTTTTCGAAATTTTTGATGCAGATCTAAGTGTATTTCTTACAAATATAACTTAAGGAATAAAACATATTTGTTTTTTTTCTATCAGTTATTTGTAAACCTCTTAGAAATCATATGCAGGTCAAGACAAAAAACTTTTTTTTTTTGGAAAACAAATTATTAAAATTCAATACCGTATACTATACGTAAGTCTAAGTCTGTCTTTTTTAGTCTTATCAACATGTTGCCGTTGTCTAAGCAAATAAATTAATTAACAATTTAAACTATTGCAACATGTTGCTGTTAACTTGGCGAATACATTAAATCTTAATAGCCTATGATTTCCTAAAACAATTGAGAAAATTAATTAGAAACAAAGAGTCATTAAAAATATTTAATTGAGTATTATTTGCTTAATTTCATAATTTATATGACACATCACAACTCAGGGATACAAAAATATTTCACACACATTAAATAAAAAATTATTAATAATAATAAATAACAACAACAAAACTAAACAAAAACGTTAATAATTATTCAAATTTTATTTCGAAAAAAAAAAACAATTTCTAAGCAATTTAAATTAATTTCATATACATTTTGCAGTGATGTAATCATAATGATGATTTTTTAAACGCAATAGTCTTCAAATGATTTTTTTTGTTTTTCAAATAATTTTCAATGAATTTTCTATAGAATATGCTTGATGTTGTTGCGATTTTAATTGAAAACCATTTAAAGTTTGACAGATTTAATTATTGAAAAGGCATACATACATACATATGTATGTACATACCGATTTATAATGCAAATGTGACCAAGACAGTCAAATAATAATTTACGGCTGCAAAAAAAAAGCGGGCCATTCACACACAAAAAAAGGCAATCTCTTACAATCTCCATATAGTATCTAATAAAAGTTTTTAAGAAGAGAAGCAAAACAAAAAAAAACGTACTCTTTAAATGCGTAATTTATTAGATGATTATAAAAACAACCCAGCAAACATTTTTTTGACTTTTTCCTGTGAATTAGAATTGGCAATAAAATTTCCATAAATTTTTTTTATTGTTTGCTATTTACATACGATATTTTTAATTAATTTTCTTTACTGTTTTATTATTATTTTTTACTTTGGCAATTTGCTGGGTTATTTTAATTTATTTTTTACTATTTATAGACACAATATGAAATAATTGATTATATTTTTATGAGGCCATATAAATATTAAATTGATTTAAATGGAAAATTAATTTGCATTAAAAAGATTGCCAAAGACAATTATCGATTAAAAAAAAAGAAACGAAACGAAATATAAAAAGATCGTAATAATTATTTACTAAGTAACGTGTTTTATGCCATTAAATTCAATACTGGCAACATGTTGCACAAATTAATACAATTTTAACAGAAACATTACATTGGCTTGCCTTTCAGATCTTTTTTGTCTGTATTAGGAAATTCGTAATTACCAAAGCTCTTAAGAACATTTTGCAACATGTTGCTAAGCTCAGTTTAACTGTTACAAATTAATATTTATTTCATTGTTAAAAATAATAAATTTTTTATAAAAAATAATGCATATTATGCCACTGTGTTACTATACTACAGAGACATGTTGCTAATGCTTATATCAACATCAAAAACTTCTTAAAAGAATTTTAATTATCGGGTCCGCCATCTAACGTTTTTTTTTTTCAACTAGTGCTTATTTCGTGAATGGTAACACTTAGCTCATGTCTGATTTGACAGATAATTAGTTTTATCCTTCCGCTGAACGAATATGGTTGTGTATACGCTTGAGTGTATACGCTAAGTGGGCCTGCGATCGACTTACAGAAGATGCCGATTTTGGCAAAAAAAATATCTTTTCAGATGAAGCTCATTCTGATCTTGGCGGGTATGTAAACAAGCAAAATTGTCGCATTTGGGGCACAGAAAACCCGCACCCATACATTGAAAAGCCGACGCACCCCAAACGAATCACTGTTTGGTGCGGATTTTGGTCCAGAGGCATAATTGGGCCATTTTTCTTCGAAAATGAGCAAGGAGTGGCCGTTACAGTCAATGGCGATCGTAATCGGGTCATGTTGAACGAATTTTTGTTCACAAAAATTGAAGGGGAGGATATTGGCAACATTTGGTTTCAACAGGACGGCGCTACGTGCCACACAGCCGAAGCTACACTCGATGTTTTGCGCCCTGTTTTTAAAGATCGCATTATCAGCCGCAGAGCTGATGTCGCTTGGCCGCCTCGCAGCTGCGATTTGACACCATTGGACTATTATTTGTGCGGTGCCGTCAAAGATAAGTGTTACGGCGACAAGCCAGAGACAATTGACGCTTTAAAGGACAATATTCGTGAAGCCATTGGTGAAATACAGCTGCACACAATCGATAATGTGCTTAAAAATTGGACCGATCGTGTAGGCTACTGCATGGCCAGCCGAGGCAGCCATTTGAATGAAATTATTTTCCATTATTAACCGGAAGGATTGTACTTTCAAATAAAAAAGAAATTTGAGAAAATATTCAGTAGTTCTTTTTTAAAGCATTTTCAAAAAAAAAGTTATTTGGCGGATCCTTTATATTGTTCTCATAAAATTTTAAATATTTTTTTTACAAATGTTTCAGCAACATGTTGCAAATATTTATAACCATATTACATTTAAAATAAATTTTTAAAATTTAATTCTAGTTTAATTATAAGTAATTAGAAATTAAATATCGCGTAAGTGAATAATATTTCATTCGTATTAATTTAAGACAAAGAAAATAGCATTTGAAACCAATTTAAGTGGTAATAACTCTCATGCAACTTTCATTATAAAACAAAAGAAAGAAACAAATTCGCATAAACAACACTCCCCTTAAAGACACGCACCAAATGAGAAAATTAATGTAAAACGCAAATAATAATTGAAACAAATAAAACACAACTTCTAATGTGAATGAAAACTTAAAAAATGCTTTGAAAAACACTAGACAACACTTAGAGAAATTGATTGTTTAAAAGGAAAATAAGAAATGTTTGTCTCACAAAAAAAATACGGATAATTCGGTAAAAGGTTTTACATTTCTCCCACTTGCAAGATGTTGACAACAAATATAGAGCAATGCTTTTTTTAATTTGTTTCATTTTCTAAATACTAAAGTTTATTTCGTGTTTTTTTTCGTTATAAGGCTGGTTTTGCAAACATAGAGTAAGAATACGGTAAGAATACAAGACAAGCGTTATTAAGACATGCAACATTTTGCCAGCAATAGTTTACATTCTAGCAACATGTTGCTAGACATGCAACAACATGTTGCTATAATGTAAACTATTGCTAGCTATTGGATGAGTATATGTTTACGAGAAAGAAATTTAAGTTTTGAAAATAATTTTAAATGAATTTGAAAAAGATTAGAATGTTGCTAGCAATAGTTTACATTATAGCAACATGTTGTTGCATGTATAGCAACATGTTGCTGGAATGTAAACTATTGCTAGAGAAAGAAATTTAAGTTTTGAAAATAATTTTAAATGAATTTGAAAAAGATTAGAATGTTACTAGCAATAGTTTACATTATATACAACATGTTGCTGGACATGTAACAACATGTTGCTACATGTCTAGCAACATGTTGTTACATGTCTAGCAACATGTTGCTAGAATAACTATTGCTAGCAACATTCTAATCTTTTTCAAATTCATTTAAAATTATTTTCAAAACTTAAATTTCTTTCTCTGTAAACATATACTCATCCATCACGAAAAACCGAAATACTATACACGCGTTAGCAATTGCATTAGCATGTCAGTTGTTGGTGTTTTATTTTCTTTCTTAATAATATTGTATACGAAAACAATATACTGGGCATGAGTTTGGCGTCCAACTAATTACAATCATGAATACATAAAACGAATAAATGAATATGTATGTACCTACATACATACATATACTCGAGGTTGATAGGGTAAGAGTGGCAGAACATTTGTTGCAACAACCCCTTGGCTTGCATAACGAGCTGGAATTATGAATATATTTTGCCAAAACATACACTCACTTACTCACCCACTCACTAGCCAAAGGATTTTTAGCGAAAAAATTAAAAAAAGAAAAAAAAAACAAGAATAAATGAATTGCAAAAGAATACTTGTCTCTTGTATAAATTTGGTTTGTTTTTAAGGCAAAAGGGTGGTGCATTATACCCATAATGTATGCTTAAAAAACGTGCTCATTATGAATTTCTAGTTTTTTTTTTTTATTATTTTTCATTATTTTTGGCGTGTTAATGAAGATAGAAATAAAGCACCAGCAACAACAACAACAGCAGCAGTGGCAGTGGCAGCAGTGGCAGTGGCAGCAGTGGCAGCAGTGGCAGTGGCAGCAGTTGTGTTATGAATGCGAGAAGCAGAAAAAATGTTTCATTCGACAAAATTAATGCAATTTTCAAATTAGGGGAGGTTTTCAGTTTTTGCACACAGACAATAAATTTTATTTCTTTTTCTTTTTTTTCTGTTTTTTTTCTATAATTTTTTCATTTCGAAGGTTTTAAATGAAATGGTCAGTCAGTTGATTGTTTTAAAGACATATTAAACGGAAATTTTTAAGGGAAATATGGTTGTTTCAAACACATACTTAAAGTTTAAAGTATTAGGGAGCCCTGCAAGTTGAAGTTTCCTTTTTTATTAGGCATGCTGCCCTTTGAACCTCCAATGGTCATTTTATAAAATAGTTCAGAGGTATTATGTGGTTATCTAGACCATGCCATGAGCCACGCAACATGATCAAGTTTGTCTTCATTGGAAAAACGGTTTTCAGAACACCTAATTTCATGTCTTTGCGAAGTCAATTTTCTGGTTATAGATTACTTTTACTCTGATTATAGAAGACCATTATGAGACCTATTTTCACATATGGCATGAGAGTATGGTGATGGATAAAGTCACGAATGCCTGTATGCATGGAACAAACATGAACCCAGCCGGTATTGTATTTACTGGGCACTTTCTCTTCCAAGACTCTCGATTAGCCTTGCCAGATTCCGATTCGCAAAAAGCTGGACATTGGGTTTTAAAAAGATGGACAAAACAAAAAAAGCTGGACATAAAAACATACTGAGAAAATGTTAATTTTGGTTTTGTGTAAATAATTTTTATTAAAATATCAATTTTATTTAAGTATAACAAATGTACAATCAGTGTTGGCTAACATGATTTGACAAAGTTAACATGAAAATTATTGCCCAAGTTATTGCAGTGTACCAAAAAAATGTCTATTTAGCTGGACAAATTAAATTTTAGCTGGACAAGCATCAAAAAGCTGGACAATCCAGCCAAGTCCAGCCAGGCTGGCAACCCTACTCCCGATATACTGTTCCATCTGCTCCCAATCGACCTGCTTATTGTGTCAATAGCGCACTGTAACTTTAGTGAGACTGTGACCCTCTGGAGTATTGAATACTTATGCTAGACAACTCGCTAAACGAACCAATTTCTACAACGGGATACTCAGAACTACGAACTTAACTTTGCTGACAGGTAAGAGCTGAAAAGCGGTATCAAAGTTAAAAGGTTTTAATACGGAATCTACGCGTTCGGCTCAAAGATATTCATCATCACTTGAGTTATGGAGAGTCGAAATCGACAACATCATACGTGTTGTTAAGAAAATGAATATGATGAGTACTTTAAACTTTAAATATGAGTAGAGGTTCCATGGTATTAACATAAGTATGAATGCGTATACATACATACATAATTGGTCATTACAACCCTTCAGTCAGGATTAAGACCTAGTTTCTCACACCACTTATGTTGTGTGTGTTAATTTTATACATAAGTGGCTGGATCTACAGTTTAAAGTCGACTCCGAACGACAGATTTTTTTTTAGAAACTTTTCATGGCAATTTTATTTACTCTCAGAGATTTTGCCAGAAATCTGCTGAGAGGAAATCGCCGAAGAAATACTTTTTGATGTCTGGCCTGGGGCTCGAATCCTGGCTTTACGTCTAATAAGCCAACACACTACCTACTAGACTACGGCGACACTTGAGTTATGGAGAGTCGAAATCAACAACATCATACGTGTTGTTAAGTATGAGTAGAGGTTCCATGGTATTAAAATAAGTATGAATGCGTATAAGTATCATAAATTATGAGTATGATTCGATTCTACTTATCTTTTTGAATACTCATTGCTCATCTCTGATACTAACAGGATTGGAGCTGAAAGGTGGATAATCCTTTCATAATAAAACTAATAGAAGAAAGTACTTTTATGGCCAAAATAAAGCAAAATCTTTTTGAATTAATGATCAGTAGTTGTTTTAGAATGTAGAAAAAAAAATTTTCAGGGAATATTCCTTTTTTTAAATAATTTTTTTAAGATTTTTTTTTTTCAGTTGGGCTTAAGTTGAAGTTTTTGAAGTCTTTTCACAAAAAAAAAATTCTTTCAGTCTAATATATTCTAACCCCATATGCAGTTTATTTCGTTTTCAAAACGCACTTGACCATTTCCCTTTATTTGCTTAAGAATTAAGGGTGGTTTTCGTTTATAATATCTGAAAAAAAAATAAACTGAAAAAAACCTTATTAATGTTTAATTATAAAAGTATAGAACAATAATATCGTTGTAGGCACATACAATACAAGAGAATTTATTTTTCATTGTTTTCAAAGCACTGTTGTGCGTGCTTAATGCGCGTATATTATACTCATAAAAATGCTACCCTTTTTTTTAAATAATAAAACAACAACAACAACAATAACAAAAAAACCTTTTTTTAACTCTACTGCTTTTATTGTTCAATCCTATAAACATATAATTATTAAACAAAAATCATTACAACGATATATGAAAATCACTCATTTACCCACATTTAAGTATATTCGAACAACAATAATCAACGTTAATCAGGTTATTTCTCTTTCCAATTTTTGCTGCTTTTCTGTTCGGTTTCCTTTTGTTGCAAGGTTTCATTCTGTGCCTCAAAGAATAACTTCAAATTATTATTCGTTTTCGTTTTTTTTCCTTTTTTTTCGAAATTAGCAAATAAAATCATGATTTTTTTGTTTCATAAATGTGTTCAATAGCAATAATGTTTTCGATTTTTTTATTTATTTTTTTTTTTTGCTTTTTGAAAATTATTTTAAAGGAGCCAAAGGAAAAAAACATCCTTTATGTGTTTAATCGTGTGTAATTTAACAAAAATTGCACGTAAATTTTTTATTCATAAATGTATTGTACACACACATCCTTACACACACGTAAAAGGATAAGTATTTTACTCCTCACATATACAGTTGTAAGAATATGCATGTGTATAATGAACATGTATATTGCAGCCCGAAACCTAAAATGTTAGAAAAATTCGATTTCTTTGAATGGCTAGAATGTAGTAACGAAAACGCACAAAAAATTTAAAGTTTACGATTTTTGAAGAGAAATTCTTGAGAAATATTGTTATGAGGCCTATTTATAAAGCTTTAGTGGATAAAAAAAATATATTTTACAAACCAGAGGCACTTTACCTAGCTCTAGACTATCTGCTGTTAGATGAAAACGGCGCACACATGACCACAAGTACCCACAACTCTGTCTAGTAGTTGTGGCTTCCAGCCGAAAGTTGTCACCGTAGTCTAGTAGGTAGTGTGTCGGCTTATTAGACGTAAGGCCACGGTTCAAACCCCAGGTCAGACATCAAAACGAAAATATGAATAAAACATTTCTTCGGCGGCTGCCTCTCAGCAGATTTCTGGCAAAAACTCTGAGGGTAAATAAAAATTACCATGAAAAGTTTCTCAAAAATCTGTCATTCGAAGTCGACTTTAAACTGTAGATCCCGTCACTCATGTATAAAATGAACACTCACAACATGGGTGGAGTAACGACCAATTAAGTAAGTGAGTCTTATTCTTTAATCAAGCTAAGCAGATGATTGATGCGCTGTAGCAGTTCCTAACATAATGGCCTTTTGACCACTACAAATTTCGCTAGCATTTCATTAATAAGGTTGTATCTCATTAAGAAGTCGCCAAAGTCTAGTAGGTAGTGTGTTAGCTTATTAAACGTAAAGCCACGGTTTAAACCCCATGCCATGCAAAGTTTCTCAAAAAAAATCTGTCGTTCGGAGTGGACTTTAAAAGTGTAGGTCCCGACGCTCATGTATAAAATTAACGCACACAACATAAGTGGTGTGAGAAGCTACGTCGTAATCCTGACTGAAGGGTTGTAATGACCAGTTGTGTATGTATGTACATATGTCCAGTCGAGAGCTGTAAGGGCAATGTACTTCTGTGGCATCTTGTGTGTATGACGGCTAATTAAAGTTTCTCACGAAATGGGGCATGCCACTCAACGGTTTCTTCCACAATAATGCGCATTGTGTTAATGTGGGTAATGCAATATCAGTGCTTTCGAAATCCAGATTGTTTATTTCACATGCGCAATTAGTAGGGTGATAACCCTAAGGCAACAGGATGATCATTCTTTCTATCCGTTCTGCACGCAGTGAGTCATTAGGTCACACATCTTTTATAAAAGAACGTATCGGTACGGTGCTCAGCATTTGAATGGCTTTCTGGGGGTATATATCGTAAACAGATTTGTTTTTATGCCAACATTCAGTCGCTATTTCCGGTAAATGAAATAGTCAGTCAGAAGTTGATTGTTTTAAAGACACATTAAACGGAAATTTTTAAGGTAAATATGGTTGGTTCAAGCACTTAAAGTTTAAGGTGTTAGGGAGTCCTGCAAGTTTCCTTTTTTTATAAGGCGTGTTGTACTTTGAGTTTCAGTTGATTCTGGTGTGACAGATAGGAGTTTAAGAAAATAGTTCAGAGATATTATATGGCTATCTAGACAATGCCATGAGCCACACAACATAATCAAATTTGTCGTCATTGGAAAAAAAGTTTTCAGAAAACGTAATTTCACGTTTTTGCAAAATAAGTCAAACTGTGCGATTGTTGTGATCACATCACCGCTAGCCATCAAAGTCTTGCAGTCCTGCGCAGACGCGATACTAGCTCACTGCAGTTATATCCTAGCTTAATTAAAGAATTTCAAGTTACACAAATGGGTGTAGATTTCTTTGCATACACTGTTCAAGTTTTTTATAAAATCAAGATAACTAGAAGCACTCCATTTTACTTTTAACATCCTCATTTTCTCATGTGCGAGCCTATTTCTCAATCGACAGTACCTTAAAAGAATCGTTTTTCTTTTATTTCCGTGCATTTTGTTCCACTAACTGTGCCCTACACAGGACTGGGCTGATTATTATTGTATTTCCTCTATTAACGAATATTTTTAAGTGTTTGTATGGTTATGTGCTGTTAATAAGTGTGCAATCATATGTGTGTTTATAATAAATAAACAAGAGAATGATTTTAAACAAGAGAATACGTGTGCAAGTGCATAAGTTCAACTGTAAACACTTGCTAGTGTGCATGTGTATGAGTGACTAAGTGTATGAGCGAGTGTAAAAGAGTATTTTTGCATAAATAATATTTCTTTATTATACTCTTTTTTGCTCTTCTTTCTTTCTTTTTTGTTTTTTTTTTTTTATGGAGAGTGTGTGTTATTGTTGTTGTTATTGTAATTTACAATGACTTAATGTGTGTATTCTCTCATACATTAAATTATTCTCTTACTTTGGTATGTATTAACAAAGTTGTTATTGCTTATTGTTTTTGGTTTTTGTTTCTGTTGTGCAGTGAGTGTGATTGTACTCCTAACGCTGTTATCATTATTATTGTTGTTGTTTTTATAAAATATTTTATTATAATAAGACTACTTGTTATTGCTTAATACAGTTAACAAGAGAATGGCTGCCTGAGAGGGAGAATAATGTAAGCGTGTGTGTGAGGGTAAAATTAAGTGCATTTATGTTTGTATAATTGGGTAGTGGAAGGAAGTATTGATTTCGTTACTGAACCAAATTGCCAATAAATATGAAAAAGAGTGCCTTCTTTAAACTAAACATGGAAAATTTCTTAACAAAGGGGTCGTTTTGTTTGTAAAGAAGGAAAAGATGAAAATAAAAAATAAAAATTAAAAAATTGTTTAAAATACTTTTTAAAAAAATGTATGAATGACTAAGACAGAAACAGGGAATACATATGTCGAACAGTTGGATCTCTAATAGTGTCCTACCCAGATTCGATGCCCATTGCGTTCTACATTGATTCAGGTTTAGTCATAATAATCTTAAGTTTCGGCAACGTTTACTATGCTGTCAAGAAGTGTTCAATTCCCGCCTGATGTCCTGCTCTATTACATACAAAATTGGTCATTACAACTCTTCGGTCAGGCTTGAGACCTAGCTTCTTACACCACTTATGATGTGTTTGTTAATTTTATACATGAGGAGCGGGACCTACAGTTTAAATTCAACTCCGAACACACAGATTTTTGAGAAACTTTTCATGGCAATTTCATTTACTCTCAGAGTTTTTGGCAGAAATCTGCTGAGAGTAAGTCGCCGATGAAATATTTTCAGATTTTGTTTTTGATGTCTGATCTGGGAGTTTGAACCGTGGCCTTATGTCTAATAAGCCAACACACTATCTACTAGACTACGGCGACCTGGTCTGTTAGTCAAAAGAAATGGCCTAAAAGGAGGACAAGCCAATCACTGCGCCAGGTCAGCTCACTTCCCCGCCAAGTCATCCACAATTTCGTTGCTTTATACATAATGTGCCGAAACCCAAAACTGTACCATCCAACACCTTTCTAAGAGCCTTGTAAGTGCTTCCTTGCAGGCGGAAACCAACCTTGTGGTGAAAAGGTAGCCTGTCAGTGCCTTTAAGCTACTCTTTCTAAAAGTAACTTTGAGAAATTTCATATTTGTTTAGTTCGAAAAAATACGAAATGACCCTTATTTACATAAGAGGGTAGAGGCTAAAGCAAATTGTGTAAAAGATTCATTATAAAATCATAATTTATTGAAATTACTACTCCTTAAAGGTAATTTTTGCAAAAAATTCTATTTAATAACAATTGATTGAACAATTATCCTTGCAACCTCAAACAACAAAGGCAAGACAACAAAGTCCATTTTTTTTTTTTTTTGGTTTAAAAAAATTTCAAAGAATTTTTAACTTTTCGAACCTAAGTTTTCCAGGTTTGCAAGTGTTATTATTATTTTCTTGTTTAAGTGGCATATTATGCGTTGAATTAATGCTTTTATTATCATAATACTTTACTTATTTATTGATCTTTAGAAAATTAAAAAAATTAAATACAATTTAATATGATTACACTCTGATACCATTTGACTTTTGTGCAATAAATTTTAATTATCAATTCAAATTATTCGATACAATGTTGCAAAATTATTGCAAATTTGTTGCAAAACATAAACAATAACAATACTGAACCTTAAACTTCCTGTAAGTTTAACAAAAAAGTGAGACTTAATAGCCAACTTCTAAAAAATTCTTAAATATTAATCTCGTTATTAAAGCAGTAATTTAAACTTATAATGCATGTGTGAACACACAAACACAATATAATTATTTAAATTAATAAATATTAAAGAGGAAAAAAATTCCAATTTAATGATTATAGAAGATTAGATTTGCTATTAAAGAAAAACTGAACAAATTTAAAATTTTTTGGTAATAAAAATTCAGTTTGCACTGTCAGTCAAAATTCTCATTTCTCTTTATTAGTAGCCTTTCAAAATAATTAAATTTGTATGGCATTAGAAGTTAATATAAAAACAGATAAAATTTCAAACTTAAAACAATTTTCATCAGATTTTAATCCAAATTTCTGTATTATAAGGCACTAACAGTGAATTTTCCCTTATGCCCATATTGCTGCTACGTACAACTGAATCCACAACAGAGATCAGTTTGAAATACTCATCGTATTCATACTTAACAACACGTATGATGTTGTTGTTGGATTCGACTCTCCATAAATCAACATATACATACATACATAATTGGTCATTACAACCTTTCAGTCAGGATTATTGACCTAGTTTCTCACACCACTTATGTTGTGTGTGTTAATTTTATACATGAGCGTCGGGACCTACAGTTTAAAGTCGACTCCGAACGACAGATTTTTTGAGAAACTTTTCATGGCAATTTTATTTACTCTCAGAGTTTTTGCCAGAAATCTGCTGAGAGGAATTCGCCGAAGAAATACTTTTTGTATTTTGTATTGATGTCTGGCCTGGGGCTCGAACCCTGGCTTTACGTCTAATAAGCCAACACACTACCTACTAGACTACGGCGACTTCAACTCAACATATACACGAATCACAAAATAAGTATGAATTGAGTACGAACACTATAATACTCACTAGAGGGTTGTGTGGTTGCTGCTCTGTCTTTTTTGCTTATATGTCTGTTTTATTTTTTTGTAAATGCAACAACAACTAAGACTGTGACTCGAATCATTTATATGAGTATTATAAGTATTTTTCTAAAGTTATGAATCTAAAGTAAGAATAGGCTTATGAATCAAACATATTTCGAATGGTATGAGTTTGATGTCAACGTTGTACGCATACCTATGTGCAACCTGTATTTATAAATCAACGTTGTAGAGAGTACGAATGAATCAGAGTACATAGTTAAATTTCAATATTGTTGACTCACTTATTTTTAAAATTTCATGAATGTTTATGAGTAGCGTGAAAACGAATCAATGCTAATCTCTGGTCCACAATCATTGACAGAAGCCGAATATTTTTTACCGTGAGAATTACCAATATTCGGCATTAAACTTGCAAATAGTGTTTACAACTTTCACATCAATCAGTATGACAAGACAATTTTAGATTACAACCTAGCTTCTCACACCACTCATGTTGTATGTGTACCTTTTTAAAAACGTTTAAATATGAGTTCGTTAATTGCAAACCAAGTAAAAACAAATATGTGTTTTATTTTAATTGAACTCTCTCTTTATTATTCACACTTTTATGCCACTGTTCACACTTAACCGATATAACATTAATTGCTTGCTATTATTCACACACAACTATTGCTCGCAACCGATATCTTCAAACACGACTATTACAACTGACTGGTTGCCTGCCTTGTCTTGCCCTTTTACAGTCCAACACGAACAGTACATCGAACGTTCTTGAAGAATAACGTTCGCGGTTTCGCATTCTCGAAAACTCTATTGTGACTGCATTGCTTGTTGTTGCGTTTGCATCTTGTCTGTCCCTTTTTCTCTCATACTTGTTGTAGCTGGTTTACTTATAAAAAGTTCGATGTATGTGTTAGTGTATATTTGTGTCGTGTGTATTGTGTACGCATTGTCTCTTGTTATTGTAGCTTTTGTTTTTATGTGAAACGATATTAGGTCGTTTCGATATGCGTAACAATATTATCCATAAATGGAGGGACGTACAGTTTAAAGTCGGCTCCGAACGACAGATTTTTAAGTAACTTTTCATGTCAATTTTATTTTTGCCAGAAATCTTCTTCGAGGTGGTAAGATGACCTGTCAGTGCCTTTAAGGTATTCTTTCCGTCCAAGTAGATATGTAGCTATCGCATCATCTAGTACAATACGTTTTTAAATTAACCCCGCTGACTTGATGATAGTAAACACCTCAGCCTGATATACATATTTATCATCAGGCACTCGTCGAAAGAAATATTTCGTTTTGTTCGAGATGTATGGACTGGGGTTGGAACCTCGGCCTCACATCTAATAAATTAACACACTGCCTACTAAACTACTGCAATTTCAAGTCTGTTTTACGTACAAATTTAATCCTTTAAACAATTAAGGAAATCTGTGTTGGAATTCAATTTAAAGGACTATTATTAAACATTTAAAAAATTTTAATATTAATAAATAGGCTTTCGGTAAAGAAATAAAGCAGGTTTTATTATCGCTTGTAAAGAACAATTTTTCTTTTCATAGGCCTCCAAGCATGAAACAAGTTCAATTTTTGTTTACTAAAGAATTTCTTATTCTTCTCCTTTTTTTGTTGTTGTTGCAATAAAACCAAAAAAAAAATGCCATTAATTTAGATCAATAATTCATATATGTATATATGTACATACATACATAGAATATGTAAACTAGCATGTATTAATTTAAGCTGTCTCTTAAGCAATTTATCATAATTACAAAGCCGGCCTTATTACAATTTTAACCATCTCTGTGGACGAACCACTGTTGCTGCTGCTTTGAAGCTTCAAAAAATTTATGGATTGATGAGATTGCCTACTTTCTTTAGAGAATGTGACCACAAGTTATCAAAAGCCAAAGCAAATACGATACGATTTAATGGAATATTAAGCAAAAATCTTGTAAAACAACTCAATCAATTTACTTACGGGGCAGCAGGAGCAGCAACGAATACAAAAAATGAAAATTAAGCTTGAAAAATACAAAAAAAAAGGAAAAAAATTAAAAGAAAATCAGTTTTTTTTTCCTAAAAGAAAATCTTTAAAGGAGTGTGTGTGTGTGTGTATGTGTGTGTGTGTTATTAAATGATCATGTTTTATGGAAAACTAACACCCCTTTTTTCTTTTGTGCTGTGCTGCAAGACATGGAGGACGCCATAAAGGCGCTTGCTTGGCATGTAAAGCCAGTGCCAACGATTTGAATACCAAAGCAAGCAAAAAGACAGCTCTCAGCTCGGCCAGGCAAACAGTTGTAGTAGTTACACAGTGTTAGAAAACCGTTGATTGCAATTTAATTTCATTATTAATTATAACTACTATTATAACTGTAAAAACTTTGTCTATGTATAAGTGTATAAGTATAAGTATGTGTGTGTGTGTATAACCTCATTTATAATTATTATACACTTAGTTTGTTGAAAAATAAATTAAAGTTTAATAGTTGCAGTTGTTGTTGTTGATGTCGATGTTATTAACGTTGCTATTGTAACAACAACAACAACAACAAAGAAAAAGGATGTTACAACTAAAAATTTGTGTTACTTTTGTGTATCAATATTACAGAAATACTTTGTAAAAATAATTAAAAAAAAAAGAAAAAAACACAAGAGAGAGGCAGTGTATTAAATGTGTTTAATTTTCTCTCCTTTTTTTTTTGTTCATATATTTATTTTGTTTATAAGTTGCTTATAAATAGCTGCTTGTAGTTGTTGCTTTAATGGTGACTAGAAAGTTGCCACACTCTATATAATTAAAATTATACCACATCAACTCGTCTCTTAATAATGCGTACACATACACTCACTCATAAAGGGCTATCCATTTCGTGGTTTCAAAAGTATGGGACTGGAATTCGACATCTGTCAAACTAAGTTGTGAAACCAATTTTTTTCTTTTCAGTTGAAAGTCTGACATTGACGAAAATGGATCGCTTAACTATCACACACTTGCAGTCGCCGTAGTCTAGTAGATAGTGTGTTGGCTTATTAGACGTAAAGCCAGGGTTTGAGCCCCAGGCCAGACATCAAAACAAAATACAAAAAATATTTCTTCGGCGATTTCCTCTCTCAGCAGATTTCTAGCAAAAACTCTGAGAGTAAATAAAATTGCCATGAAAAGTTTCTCAAAAAATCTGTCGTTCAGAGTCGACTTTAAACTGTAGGTGCCGCTACTTATGAATAAAATTAACACACACAACATAAGTGGTGTGAGAAACTAGGTCAATAATCCTGACTGAAGGGTTGTAATGACCAATTATATATGTAACTATCACACAACGCACAAAAATTATTAAAAACCTACTACAAAAATGGTGATTCTGCCACAGCCACGTATCGAACAAAATTTTCTTCAGCGATGAAGCACATTTCACACTCGATGGGTATGTTAATAAACAAAATTGTCGTATTTGGGGTTCTGAGAATCCTCAAGTAATTGAAGAGAGGCCATTACATCCAGAAAAAGTCATTGTTTGGTGCGCTTTTTGGTCCGAAGGTGTGATTTGACCTTACTTCTTCGAAAACGACAATGGAACGACTGTCACCGTCAATTCGGAGCATTATGGTCATATGATAACCGACTTTTTTTTTTTGCCTGCTATTGAAGAATACGACTTGGAGAATATGTGGTTTCAACAAGACAGTGCCACATGCCACACAACTTTTTTGTGGGGCTACGCGAAAGACCTTTTTTTTTTTTTTTTTTGTGAAACCAGCACTCAGTGGATGGCCCCTACTTGTGCAGGTTTTTAGGAAAATGGGTTATAGGAAGGTGGAAGAGAGGGAGTAGTTTTTGTGGACATCTCAAGATGCGAACGGCAAGGAAACGAGTTGCTGCTAGGTGACTATAAAATGGCCAGTGCTATACCTTCACCATTAGAAGCCCGCACCCTTCAGTCCTAGGTTCTCACACTACTCAGATAAATCTTCATCTAAAACCAACATTCGTCAAGTTATGGCTGAGATACCGCCCAATATGTGTCAAAAAGTGGCCGAAAATTACCTCAAAAGAATCAATGCTTGCAACACTTCGCGTGGAGGTCATTTAAATGATGTAGTGTTTCATACATAATGTCAACGTTAAAACTTTACAATAAAAAAGAAATATCATGAAAAAAGTGTTTTATACATATGTGTTTTATTTACGTTTACTTTTGAAACCACAAAATGGATAACCCATTACACTCACTCAAACCGTACCGTACCTACCTACCTCATATAATATCATGCCATTCATTACTCACTCTTATACATGGTTGTACATGCAACATCTTTATGGTAATTACAGTGTCCAACAACTACAGTGTATGTCAGTATTTTGCATCTCATTTTTTTATTTTATTTTATTGAATTGGCTTTAATTATACCAGTTTTTCAATTTATTGTGAATATTTTTTTTAACGGTTATGTAGTACATATGCATGTATGTGTTGTTATATTGTATGCCACATAATTAATATAATTTTTTTTTTGCCTTCAATAACGTTTCGAATTTAGGAAGGGGAGAGGGGTGAGGAAATAAATGGTCAGGTGGTATAATTATCATTTAATAAACTTTCGGTAAGTGACTACAACAACAACAACAACAATGGCAACAGCAACTACTGATTCTACTACATATATAGTAATTTAGTTTAATATCACAATCAATTTTATTTTCGAAAAAGTTTTCCTAAATTGTATAAAAGAAAAGGAGCTATAGACGGCACATAAAGACGTGAGGTCATTACATTTTTTAGTTTCCATTTAGTCACATAACCGCTTCACTAAGTATTAGCTGCGTGGAAAGTATGAATTTGTTGTCGTATAATACAATGATATCTGAAACCTACAATCTTGCAGAGAAGTTCCCGAAGAAAAACCTATTGTTACGTTTTTACCTTTTAAAAACGTTTGAAAATATGAGCTCATAGATTGCAAATAAAATAAAAATAAATTTGTGTTTCGTTTTAATTAAAATTCTTTATTGTTCGCACTATTCTGTATGCCGCTGTTCACAACTTGATGTAAACAACAACAATTGCTTTGCTTTGTTATTCCATACACAATAACAATTACTAGACAATTGTGCGACAGATCTTTGTAACGGAGATCTTCAAACCATGATAATTCTCTTCAAACGCCGCCTGCTTTACCTTGCCTTTTATATGGCAACGTAAACAGTCTGATGAATGTTCTTGAAGGCGAATGTTCGTGACTTTGCCTTCTCGAAATCTTTATAAATGTAAACATAGTTGTTTCATTAATGTTGTTTGTGTATTTTATTTACATTTATTCTTGTAGAGTTTGTTGTTGTATTTTTGTTTACTTGTTTACCATTTTTTTATTCTTTTGTTTGTTGTTGTATTTTTGTTTATAATTTTAATGTTAAGCGATGTAAAAGTAAAACACCAATATTTTGATTCTACACTTTTGTAACACTATTAAGTCATTAAAAAGTGCATCCCACTGTAATCTTTTTGACATATCCTTAAGGAAATCTATTACAATTGATTAAAAACTATTTGTCGTATTATTTTTGGCATAGTATTTAACGTAGTCCATTCAATGTATTTCGTAGAATCGGAATGACAGTTTGTATGCCGTAAAGCGTTCTAATAAATTCGAAGTTCTATCCCACTGTTTACACATGCTTTCTGATAATAAAGAGGCCATTAGATGCTAAGAGAGTGTGTACATCTTATCTACTATTATCGAAGAAAGCCGGATGTCTCTGTAAAGGCTACATAGACAATCCACCACCACATTGAAATGGGTTTGCGGTTACAACCAATGTGATGCAATTGAAAAGTGTCCTGGTACCACAGAACAATCATACGAGAGATTTGAATACCACAGATTTGAATACCAAAATAAATAAAAATACGGAGTAAAACATTTGGAGTTTATTAAATTAAATTTCAGGCTATAAAGAGGTCTTAATTTTATAACTTCAGTAGTCACCGTAGGTAGTGCGTCCAAGGCCTCGGTTCAAGCCCCAGGTCAGACATCAAAATGAAAATATGAAAAAAAGTATTTCTTCGGTGACTTCCTCTCAGCAGATTTCTGGCAAAAACTCTAAGAGCAATTAAAATTGCCATGAAAAGTTTCTGAAAAATCTGTCGTTCGAATCGACTTTAAACTGTAGGTCTCGCCACTCATGTATACAAAATTAAAACACACACAACATAAATGGTGTGAGAAGCTAGGTCGAAATCCTGACTAAAGGGTTGCGGCTATAACTACATCAGCGTTGGTTTTTAAATGCTTGCGGTATACACGGTTTTTGATGTAACGTTACGGAATAGTCCAACTGTGTCCAATGACATGATCTTGATAAGCAATTGACGTTGAAAAAACGTGAAATTATGTGTTCTGAAAACATTTTTTCCAATGAAGACAAACTTGATTATTTTTTGTGTTGTATGTATGTAATTATGGCTTCTCATAAAGTGAAGTTGGAGTATTATTACATCTTTGAACGTCCACCGATAATTTGTAATCAGAACACAATATTTTTCGTCTACTCATAACACTGTTTTTCCATTTTCATTTTCTTATTTTCCTATAATAATTCCACACACACATAATATTTTAAATTTATTATGTTCACCTCTCTTGTTGCAAACTACTTAAACATTCAACTGCCTCAACTTGATTTTGTTGCTCCTGTTTTTTGGCCAAACTTTGTCCTTGTACGGGTATGATTGTAGAACTTATTCTCTTAACTTTTTTTTTTTGATTTTCTTTACGTTTCTCTTCTCATACTACTTATTACGTACTGAAAGAAGCAAATTTAATATGCTTCAATAAATTTTATTTCAATAGTCCGGCCAAACAAACTTCTCTACAATATCTTAATAAAACTTTTACATTCTTTATGAACGGAACGTTGACTAGGCAAGCAGAAGGCAGAAAACAGAAAACAGGATTTAGTCAAACCATTTTCATACCGAAAACTTAATCTACATTTAAACACATACACCCACACATACATACATATTCATGTATTATAAAGGAACTTATTTTACTCATTTGTTGCAAATAATTTTTGGAAAATCAACATTTTATATGAAATATTATTGAATTGTGAGAATGTGTTCATATAATGGAGACAGAGAGACGAGAGAGATTGAAAGTATAAATAAGGTTAGAAATAGTTGTGTATTATACGATCACTGGTATACTCTACACTTATAGGACTTCAACGTAGACATTTTTAAATGTCTTGATTTTCTGTTGATTTTAAAACGTTCCGGGCGTTACATATTGTTACGTTTTTACCTTTTAAAAACGTTTAAAATACGAGCTCGTAGATTGCAAATAAAATAAAAATAAATTTGTGTTTAATTTTAATTAAAATTCTTTAATATTCGCTTTATTATGTGTACCACTGTTCACAACTTGATGTAAACAACAACAATTGCTTTTGTTGTTTGTTATTCCTCTCTTTATAACCTTTGCATAAACAATAACAATTACTAAACAGTTATTCGACAGATCTTTGTAACGGAGCTCTTCAAACCACGATTACTCTCTTCAAACGCACCGCATCTTCACACAAGACTGACTATACTTCATTAACTAAGTCGCCTGCTTTGTTTTTGAAGGCGAATGTTCATCGAGATCTCTATAAATGTAAACATCGTTGTTCTATTATGGTTGTTTGTGTATTTTGTTTACATTTATTATTGTAGCGCTGTTGTTGTATTTTTGTTTACTTGTTTACTATTTTTTTTTATGCTGGTGTTTGTTGTTATATTAAGTAGTACTGTAATTTGTAAACAGGTTTGTTTACTGCATTGTTTTGTTTCTGTGGTTTTTGTTTATAATTTTAATGTTAGACGATGTAAAAGCAAAACACCAGTATCTAGATTTTTTTCATTTTCGTAACAATATGATTACAACACATCTCTAAGCCTTATCGGTATTCACACAATTTATTTAGATTAAGAAATGCTTGACATCCCGAAAATAGAATCGCTGTCAGGACAGGACAGGAGATCACCTGCATAGTTCAGCCATCTAAGCAGCACATTTTCTAATAGACGTGCGTGAGCCTCCTAATATCACATGGAATACCCTGTAGCCTTAACTAATTCAAATTCACAAAAACATTTAAATTTCGATTTAAACACCCTCTACTTAAACTTTTTAATATATTAACCCCATAACTTACTATGTTACTCTGTGTCCTTAATCCTCTCTGAAGCTCTCTTTCTATCTGAGTTTGTCAGTTTATTTCAAATTCTGTTTGTCGTCTCTCTAATACTCATACCATGAGCATTAATTTCATTAATTATCCTTTTGCGCCACATGAAACTATTCTTATGCATACACTCGCTCACATATTATTTTATTTGAATATATTTGTATGTGTGTGTGTGTGTACCTAACATGTAGAAACTATAAAAACACGAATATGCAACACCAACAAACAATGTCTTTAAAATTTCATACAAATAAACAATGCACACAGACATACTCTTACACTCTCTCTCTCTCTCTTTCTCTCTCTCCCTGCCATTAAAGACAAGAGAAAAAAAAAGACATTAAATAACACATACTTTTAAACACTCAAACACTCATACAATGCCATAATAAAACATACCACTACAAAGCAGACATATAAACTCATACATTTACTTGCTTACTTACACTCTCTCACTCTTTCTCTTCCTCATATATGGTATATATTTACTGTTATAATCTATATTTTGCTGTGGGTTCTATTTGAAATATCAAGAAGTAGACTAAGGAATAATTTTTGTTGACGATAAATGTTGTTGTTGTTGTTTTTACTATTGTTGTTGTGTATAAATGAGGTGGCAAGCATGTTTGGCCCAGTTGATTGCATGTAAGGACTTTAATTTGCTATGATTATGAGAGAGCGAGGCAAAGTTGTTGGCTGGCTAGCTGGCTGGCTGACTGCATTTTAAGGAAATGAATATTTTGCATGCGAAATGCAAAACTCATGGTCAATAATGAGAGGGGACAGTGGCAGTGGCAGACGTGACCACCACCACATACATATTTACCACCCCATATACACATTCATACCTCAAAGGCTCATTTAAAACCAAGAAAGGGCTAAAATACGAACGTACTTGTATTTAAAAATTATACTTTTACTTACCGAAATAAATATAAAATTTATATTCTACACCGCATCACAAATTCTTTGGAAAATAAAAGAAAAATGTTTATTGTCTATACATAAATACAAAAATAAACATATATATTCACGCCATATACATACAATCAGTTGTGTGTGAAGTTAGTTAAGAAAGTTATTTTATTTTTTTTTGCATTGAATGTTAACTTAACAGTCTCTGTTAACTTAACATAATAGCAAAGTACGGAAAAGTATAAAAACAAATCGAAAAAATCATAAAAATGCAGGTCATCAACCAAAAAAATGCAAGTCATGAACCAAAAACTGCAAGTTATCGACCGAAAGATGAAATTCAACGATTAAAAAAAATGCAAGTAATCGACCAAAAAAATGCAAGTCACCAAACAAGAACTGCAAGTCATCGACCAAAAAATGCAGGTTATCGACCCAAAAAAGCAAATCATCGTTAAAAAATGCATGTCATCGAAAAAATGCAAGTTATCAACCAAAAACTGCATGTCATACTTGCAGACATAATTGCTCATTACAAGCTTTATGTTAGGATTACGACCTAGTTTCTCACACCACTTATGTTGTGTGTGTTAGTATGTTAGTGGCGGAACCTACAGTTTAAAGTCGATTCTGAATGGCTGTTTCTTGAGAAACTTTTCATGGCATTTTTTTTTTACACTCAGAGTTTTTGCCAGAAATCTGCTGAGAGGAAGTCGTCGAAGAAATATTTTGTTATACTTCGTTTTGTTCGAGTTGTCTGACCTGAGATTTGAACCGTGGCCTAACGTCTAATAAGCCAACATGCTAGTACTAGACTACGGCGACTTCTTTAATCAGTAATACCTTACTCATTACCTCAAGTCATTGCGTGTTCCTTGTGTTCGATGCACGATATCTTCGCGATGAGCAATATATCCGATCATCGATCATTGAGATCCAACTCAATAATTGTATGTCCTCGTCATCGCATCCATATAGCGACAAACACCATTGTTTTCTGTTCCCATCCGCGGCGAGCATGATCACCGATAGGTCTGTATAGAGCAGATCTACATATATTGCTCACAGTTCGATCGATTGAAAATAATAATCAAAAGGTACAAATAAAAAAAGGCCTGATGTCAAAGATTTTTAAGATCCACGAAATATTAACTGTGCCTGATTGGACCCCAATACAACACAAATCCTACCCATCTGACTAGCATTTGATTCGGTCCCAGTAAAACTATAGATTATGATTGCAATGGCAAAACTATTTTACAATTTTCAGAAATCATTTCATTTCATATTTTGAACAATTTTGAATTTGAAAGTTTTCATTTCAGTATTTTGAGAGAAAAAAAAGGAAACATTTCAAATCAACATTTCTTTTCAGTTCTTTAATGAATATTGAGTGAATAAATGAAGACTTAATGCCGGAGAAATTTTATTCTTCATACACTTCGACAGACAATTGCTCCCCTTCGTTTAACAGGACAAACGATAGACTATCGTAGGATGACTTTACCAATACCAGTGAATGATATGAAACAAGCAGATTAAGAGAGAAAAAAAATCATGCAAAAGAAAATCCGGTCATGGCCTTGGTCATTACCTTTATACATATGTAGAGTGTACACTTATACGTAAAAAAAAGTAAACTTTGGACAAAGATTGTAGATGATGATTAATGTTTTTGTTATTGTTTTTAGCCAACAAACATGTCTTTTTTTAGTTCATTTTCATTTAATCATTTTGGAAATAAAAGCCACAGAAACTTACGGGGTACATACATACATAGTATGTCTAACTAAGCTTTTGAAGTGAATATAATATTATTAAATACAGGGTCAGGAGGTTTCAGTTAGCAAACATCATGTATATGGACTGGTGAAATTATATGAATCTTTAAGGGCTGTAAAACAGTTCTTAAATTATCAACTTCTAATGACTTTCAGTTTTTGGTCGATGACTTGCACTGTTTTTGGTCGATTACTTGAATTTTTTTTGGTTGATAACGTGCAGTTTCGCCGTAGTGTAGTAGGTAGTGTGTTGACTTATTAGACGTAAAGGCCAGTGTTCAAACCCCAGGTCAGACATCAACACGAATATATGACAATATATTTCTTCGGCGATTTCCTCTCAACAGATTTCTGGCAAAAATTCTGAGAGCAATTAAAATTGCCATGAAAAGTTTCCCAAAAAAAAATCTCTCGTTCGGAGTCGACTTTAAACTGTAGGTGGTTCCGCCACTCAGTTTAAATTCTTACATTCTAAGCACACACACACACTCATGCATAATTGCATAAAAACACATCAAAAATTTCTCTCCTACATATTGAGTTTCATTCTGCCTAATTTTGTTTTCTTACACGACAACATAGCCGGGCACACACACACATTATTGGTTAAATTGAAAATGTTTAAGTGTAAGTGAGAGTATAGGAAAGAGAAAGAGCAAGAGAACGAGTATTGTTGCTGGCTGACTCAAGTAACTATTCAAGTGCAATGTGTATGCAAGCTTATGTGTTTGTTATGTTAGAGTATTACAGTGTGTGATCAATATGTTCATTTTTATTTCATCAGTTCATCGTTTGTATGTGTTTGTACTATGAAGAAGAGAGTGTGTGTACACACACAGAGAGAGAGGGAGAGAGAGAGAAAGTGCCTGATTTAAATTATTAAAATGTATTGTAAGCAAATTTTCATTTCTTCTCTTGTTATTGTTGCTGTTGATGTTTTTATTTGATTTCTTTGTTAGTGTTTAAAATTTTCAGCATATTTTCTTGGGGAAGAAACTGTTGGGCAACTATTTTTGTGGCAGCCACATTAAAATATTGAATGTTTCATGTTTTACTAGGTTTTTATGAGAGAACAATAGTTTATTAGGTGGTAATAGAATTTGATTTTCTTTGTTTTTTTTTGTATTTTTGTTCAATAAATAATAAATTTTGTGATAAATGTGTAATAAACTGGCCCTAAATTTAGTGGCTTAGTCGTAGTCTGACGTGAATAATCAATAAATTATACAGTCCCACACAAAAAGCGGCATTGATGTGAAGATAAATAATTCGAATTTGAAAATCCATTTTCCATATTTGGCGTTGACAGAACAAAATTTTCTCTTAACAGAAAAAAATTTGCCCTTAACAGATCACTGTTAGCTGTTTAACGAGCCCACTTGTTTACGAGTTAATTTTAGCACAAATACAAGGTCTATGAGTACCATATCATACTCAAAGGAGGGTTCCCATATAAAGTGATATTGTATTGCTAAAATTGGCTTTGAAACTATCAATTTTTTGATTGAAAGTTCTCTAGAAGATCAGTGGCCATTTTGGAACATATGTATAAGAAATAGTACACCATATAGACTACATAAGTATATGCAAATGATAGTCCAGAGGGTCCTCTTTCGAACTGTGGTAGTGGGATAGGTGGAATAATTTTGAGAGTTGAGAAAATTTCCGGCCTACATCCTCACCAACCATCCTTTATATTTCAACACTTTTGTTCGCAAATAATAATAATCATAATGAGAATTATATTTTATGTCAATAGTCTGCAATCTACTGTTGCCTTTGTTAAACAGTTAACATTGCTCTGTGAATAGCAAATTTAGCTCTGTTAACGTCAAATGTGGCGAAGTTAAAATTTAAGGATTGAGTCGTAGATTTTCAAATTCGAATTTACTTTCACGCACATAAAAGGGGCAGAAAAATTATAAAAAAAATTTTTTTGAAGAATTTCCTAATATCGTTGGAATCTGGGTTTATGATATGTTTTTGTATACATCATGCAGGACAAATGTTTTTTGTCTGTTCCTAATCAGTCGAAGGAATCATACAACAATAGACGAATATTATTCCATTACGACAATGTCATGCCTTTTTAGAATTGTATTACGTTTTCGGGAAAATTGACAGGGGTAGTCCATCTACTTCGAAATTTTTGAGTACAGCTAAGCCCTTTAATAGGACCTACTTTTAAGGGGTGATTTTTTAAAAGCTATAGGAAAATTTTTCAAAAAAAAACACATAAAATTCAGAAAAATGCATGAAATCTTTATTTGAATCGATAGTACGGTTCATATAATTTAATGTTTGAAGATTATTTCATGCAAATGTTGCCTGCGATGCCTCAAATGGTCCATCCGCTTAGTCCAATTTTGGCATACTCTTTCCAACATTTCGGCCGGTATCTCACGAATAAATGCTTCAATATTGTCTTCCAATGCGTCAATTGAAGCGGGCTTATCTGTATAGACATGAGCTTTAACATAGCCCCACAAAAAATAGTCTAAAGGCGTTAAATCGCACGATCGCGGCCAATTGACCGGTCCCGAACGTGAAATAAAATGCTCACCGAACTCGCCTCTCAATAAGTCCATTGTTACGCGTGCTGTGTTGCCTCTTGTTGAAACCACAAGTCATGCAAGTCAAGCTCTTGCATTTTGGGCAAAAAAAAGTTGGATATCATCACACGGTAGCGCTCACCATTTACAGTTACGTTACGATTCGCAGCATCTTTGAAGAAGTACGGTCCAATGGTGCCAAATTCAATGATTTGCAAGCGTTGTTCGTTTGTAAGACGATTCATGGTTAAATTATAGACCAAACTGAAGATGTTTGACAGTGAAATAAAACACGAAACGTGCGTGAGCTGTTTAAACCAGTGTTGCCAAAAAGGTAATAGCTAAAAAATCATCCTTTATAACAATTGAACCTAAGGGCAGCAATCAATCCAATAGGAGAGGAACAGTGTTTCACTAAAACTATGTATATCAAGAAGCCATATACAGCTCTTGTTAGCAGCCTTAGGCTGCGTGAGCTTTCTTTCTTATCTTCTCCTCGAAGACATGAGCCACACATGTATATGTTAGGCTATATACCATCTAATAGAAATTTTTTGAAATCTAGGTTGGTTTTCCTTTCAAAAATCTCCTCTTATTTTATATTTATTTTATGTTTAATGCTTTCCTTTTCTTTTTTTAATTTAAAAATTTAACAAAAATTTTTCCTTAAAGAAACTTTTCCAACATTTTCCTAAAGTTTAAGAAACACAAACAAACAAACAAAATTTTGTAGAGAAAATTCTTCTCTTCTTACTATTTTTTTTTGGGTTTGCTGTTACAAGGACAGCAGCAATAACATGGCACATTAGAAAATTTGATTGTAAACCACAATGTTACAACTGCTAACAACAACAACAACATCAGCAGCAAGAACTCGGCAACAGCTACTACAACCACATGCATGAAATAAAGTCTTACACACATATACCTATAGCGATATATAATCGAACACACACTCATATACCCTGCAACCAAGACCAAAAATTGAGAAAGAGCAAGAGAAAGGAAACAACAAAACAAAACGTCTCCAATTTACTTTAAACGGTATGTATTTTTAGGGCGAGAGAGAGAGAGAGAGCATAAAAGAGAGAGAGAGAGTGGCTATTACTTCTTTTCTTCTTCACTTCACTTCACTTCTCATTTGTTTTTATTTTGGGCATTCAACAGAAATACATTGAACACCTACTGGACAATAACACCAACAACAACAACAATTGGAAATAAAAGCAAAAATATTACTTGAGTATGCATTTACTCATTTACACATACATACATACGTACATACCCTCAAAGCAATATGCACATACATATGCCTTATTAAGTAGAGTAAGAGTTGTAGTAGCTATGTATGTATGTAAGTAAGTAAGTGTGTGTGCTATTTTTAGGGGGCGATGATTTTAATGCATAATGAATGCGACTACACTAACAAATAACGATAATTTTTCGTTTCTCTATGTATGTATGTATGTGTACATGTGTTTGCATACTCAAGTGTTTTTGGAAAACAGTTTTGTATGAGGGCCTTCCTTTCTCTCTCTCTCTCTCACTCCTTCTCTCTCTTATAGTACGTGTATTTGTAATGAATTAAGGTTTAGTGAACTTCTCTTTTACATTTCTTGTCTTTGCTTTTTTACAGTGTCAGAAAAAACTGTTTAAATAAACAGTTTAAACTAATTTAAAAAAAAAATTAATTCACTTTCTTTTCCATTTCTTTTAATTTTCTCGAGATAATGAAAAATAACTTTTTATTCCTTCATTCATTTATTTGTTTTTAAGTAGTGCTTTAGGCCCCGATTATGGTTAACAACACATAAATGTTGTGTTGTAACAGAGACAACACAACATTTATTACTTCCTTGATTATGGTTTACAACATCTGATGTTGTGTTAGTATACTTTTCCTCTAAAATACATCTCGAAGTGTATAAAACTGTCAATTGAAAACAAAAATTGTTACGTTAAAAAAATTTAAGCGCATAAAAAGAACAAAAAGCCTATTTAAAACACAAATTTTAACTTTTTTTATTAATGTTTATATTTTTAAATAAAATTTGTTTTTGCTTAAATTCATTTCAAAAGTGCTTAAAATATATCAATATAAAAAAAAATACTTCATATCACATTAAAATTCATTTAGATCACATAGTTACTTAAAGCTAAAACACATATACATGTAGGCCTCATTGAACACGGGGGTTACGTTCCATGAAAATACCGTGTTAAGCAAAATCGTGTTAAGCGATACAAGAAACCAATACCAAAAGAGGTATTTCAAAAAAGCAAATTTTATTAATTTTATTTTTTTTAATAATATATAAATACATGTTAATCCATATCTACGCATAAAAACAAAAATATTACATTCAATTAACTTAATAATTCTCGAAATATTAAAAAAAAAAAATATTTCACGACAGTAATATTAAAAAAAAATAAAAATACATAACCATAAAATTTAATCTTCATCACTGGATAGATCTATCCGACGTGGACGCTTTTGTAGTGATTCAATGTTGTTACTTTTTTCTTTAAAAAAAATCTGTTATCTTTGTCTGATCATTAGAAAGATTTTTGTAAAGTTCTTTGTATGGTAACAAACATTTTTCAAGATCTCTTTTAAATTTTGTTTTAAACGGTGAATTACCCGTTTATTGAAACTAAAAAGAGACCAGAGCCAACTCTACATATAACGCTATGAATTTATTTCTATGTTCAATGTTGCATTTCAATTTACATCAACCGCTGTTAAAAACAAAGCACTTAAATAAAGGGCTATCCATTTCGTGGTTTCAAAAGTATGGGACTGGAATTCAACATCTGTCAAACTAAGTTGTGAAACCAATTTTTTTCTTTTCAGTTGAAAGTCTGACATTGACGAAAATGGATCGCTTAACTATCACACAACGCCTAAAAATTATCAAAACCTACTACAAAAATGGTGATTCTGCCACAGCCACGTATCGAACAAAATTTTCTCTAGCGATGAAGCACATTTCACACTCGGTGGGTATGTTATTAAACATAATTGTCGTATTTGGGGTTCTGAGAATCTTTAAGTAATTGAAGAGAGGCCATTACATCCAGAAAATGTCACTGTTTGGTGCGCTCTTTGGTCCGAAGGTGTGATTGGACCTTACTTCTTCGAAAACGACGATGGAACGACTGTCACCGTCAATTCGGAACGTTTTAGTCATATGATAACCGAGTTTTTTTGCCTGCTATTGAAGAATACGACTTGGAGAATATGTGGTTTCAACAAGACGGTGCCACATGCCACACAACTCGAGCGAATATGGCTTTATTGCAAGAGACATTTCCTGGCCGCATAATTTCTCGTCTTGGCGATATCGACTGGCCACCAAGATCATGCGATTTGACACCATTAGACTTTTTTTTGTGGGGCTACGCGAAAGAGCGTGTTTATGCAGATAAACCTTCAACTCTTAAGCACTTAAAAACCAACATTCGTCAAGTTATGGCTGAGATACCGCCCAATATGTGTCAAAAAGTGATCGAAAATTACCTCAAAAAGAATCAATGCTTGCAACACTTCGCGTGGAGGTCATTTAAATGATATAGTGTTTCACACATAATGTCAACGTTCAAACTTTACAATAAAAAAGAAATATCATGAAAAAATATTTTATATGTGTTTTATTTACGTTGAAACCACGAAATGGATAACCCTATATTTATGTGCAGAATGGTTTTTGTAATGCTTTTTTAGTGTTAACCGAAAATGTGAATCAAAATGAGAATCGCGTTAGACCGAGGTCGTGTAAAAAAAAGTGTACGTTCTAAGCGAGGCCTACCTGTATATCTAAATATTTTACATTACAAGTTTTTTTTGGGTTAAAAGAAGTTAGGCTTTTAATAATTCATTTTGTAATTCAGGCTTTTTTCTTTTTATTTCTAGCATTTTTTTTATTTATTTGATAATTTTTATATAAATTCTTCTCAAGGCGTTTTAACGTAAGCAATATTTCCCTTTGGTTCTTTTCCTGTCTTATTAATATTTTTAAATGCACATCCTCCATCTTGTTTTTTTTTTTGAATTTTGTGGCTTTTCGTCAACTGCTGTTTGCATCGGTTAGTGCTAGGTGAAGGCCCTTCAATATCGATTCCGCCTTCCTCATCTGAATCGTCTTGAATTTGCAATTCCATTGCAGATCCATTTGCATTTACTTGAAATTGCATAGATACCAACACTAAGGTGCTCTGCTCCAATCGGGTCAAGCTAATTTCCGTGGACGGACCACCACCAGTAGCTTGAAAGTTTTTTTATTGGCAGCCAATTTTCTTTTCAAATTGGCTTTATAATGAGTTCATACCTGTAACAAAATCAAAACCATTTTTATGTTATACTTAAAAAAATTTTTACAATTTATCTATATCATATCCTTTATCATTCTTTTGCACCTTTAATGAAATTTTTCCCATGCTTCTTTGTGCTGTGTCTTATTTGTTCCAAATGGCAACTTGCCACAGCCAATATCAGGATTTGCTGTCATTAACACGACCAGCTTTTCCATCTGCTTCTTATTGGTTATTTTTCTATAAAATATTTAAAGTTATTCATAATTTTTAAAATTACCACAAAAAATTATATGCACTGTTATACATACATACTTAAAAATTTTTCTGCATTTTCTTTGCTAAACTTACCGTAAGACAACAGCTAATGAGGTGTTGTAAGTTTTTGACAGTTCTGACAACACTTAGAAACAACTATTGTAAATCATAATCGCAATTTAAAAAATACAACATTAAATTTACAACTGTTGTAAACCATAATCGGGGCCTTAATTTTGCTTTTCACTGTAATTATGTGTTGTGTGGTGTGTGTTGTGTGTTGTTTTGCATGTATTATTACATGAATATTGAGAAAGTTTCTGCCGAACAAACTTAGTTAATGAAACTCCTTTTGCTAAAAGTCCTGTGTGTATTGGTCATAGTGTTCTATGTATGCGTGTGAGAGAAGGGCAGAGAGTTTTGGGCGTAAGTAGCTGTTAAGGCTGCCTATTATGTATGTATGTACACATACACTCAAACGTATACATTAAACTGGCCTTTAATGAGTTTAAACTCCTTTACAAAACCTCTTAGCAAATAATAAAATTATTATAATAAAAAGTAAAAAAAAACAACAACAACAACGTATTAAACCATATACATACATACATACATACCAAATAAAAATAGCCAGAAACAAATGGAATTATAATAATAAAACACAAGAAAACATATCAAGACCTGAGGTTATCCATTGAAATGGGGTGGTGGTTTATACAAATGGGATGGGGATGGGTGTTACAGAGAAGCCAGAGAATATTTGTTGAAATGAATTGGTGTTGTTGTTGTTGTTGTTGTATTATTGCTTAAGTAGTTCAACTAGAGAGCTGTTATAATTAATTTTGCTTATTGCATGCAAATGAGTATCTCTACGTACTCATTTCGTTTGGTTGTTAATGCATATGTATGCGTTGCATTTTTTGTTGTTTTAACATTTGTTTACTGGCAGCTCTGTAGCGTTGGCAAAACAGAAATTATAAACACAATGTCAGCAACAGGACGACATGTTATAGGATATCATATGGCACCCACTTACATTACCAAATAATTTCCCTACTCTTGTCTGCTTTCGCTTTCCCCTTTATAGCCTAAGGCATTGAAAGACGTATGAGACATCTCCATATGTTTTTAGCAGCGTCTATATTTTTCCTTTTTCTGGTATGGCAAGTATGCACGGATGGTTGGAATGGTTGCGGCGACCATATGGAGAAAGGCAGACAGACAGACAGATATTTCCGTATTATTGCTGGTCAATGCATTTGGTCAATTATACATATACTCTGACATGTTCAAATTATGATGGCAGACAAGGATTTTGGCCAAAGACGGTGTGTTTGAAAAAAATAAAATCAGTTTTTCCTTCAGTTCTGTTTTGTATGGGGAAAATATAGCACTGAGAGAAATTTCGACCACATTTTAGTGCTTTGATCGGGTTCCTATTGTTATGTTTTTACCTTTTAAAAACGTTTAAAATATAGGCTCGTAGATTGCAAATAAAATAAAAATAAATTTGTGTTTAGTTTTAATTAAAATTCTTTATTATTCGCACAATTCTGTGTGCCACAACTCGATGTAAACAACAACAATTGCTTGTTTGTTATTCCTTTTTGAACTCTTTTGCATAAACAATATCAATTACTAGACAATTATTCGACAGATCTTTGTAAGGGAGATCTCTAAACCACGATTACTCTCTTCAAACATAACGCGTCTTCACACAAGACTAACTGAACTTTTACTGACTCGTTGCCTGCTTTGCCTTGCATTTTATATGCCAATGTAAGCAGTCTGATGAATGTTCTTGAAGGCGAATGTTCGTGGTTTCGCCTTCTCGAAATCTTTATAAATCAAAACATCGTTGTTTACATTTATTCTTGTAGTGTTTGTTGTTGTATTTTTGTTTACTTGTTTACCAATTTTTAATGCTGGTGTTAGTTGTTATATTAAGCAGTACGATAAATTGTAAACAGTTTTGTTTACTGCATTGTTTTGTTTTTGTAGCTTTTGTTTATAATTTTAATGTTAAGCGTTGTAAAAGGAAAACACCAGTATCTAGATTTTTCCATTCTCATAACAATATTGTAAAGTAGTATAAAGAGTTTTCTACTTAAACCACCAATTCAGCTCTGACACTTTCACCGTTAAACTTTGGTGGTGGGAGAAGCCAATATGTTTCAGCAACACTGCACAAATAATTCGCGAAAATCGTTGGCCTTTTTAATACACTTTTAGATACAACATTTAAGATCAAAAACTAACAATACATTTGAGATAATTGTCTCAGATTTAATAAATTCCCCCTCTGGTTGCTTTTTATTTCAGTTTCCTCTTCACAATGTGTTACTGACATGGCGGAAGGCTGCGAAGAAACCGAAAGCAATAGTAGTAATCGTAACGCTGATAACGCGCCAACCATGTTGGGTACTGTATTGCCATGCGAAGCAGCCATAACCGCCTCATTGGGTGTATCCGGTGGCGGTGTTATGAAACGTGAATTTGTCGATACCACCACCAGTGTCTTGGGTGCACATCTAACAGCCAGCGTCAGTTTAGCCAGTCCCACTCATTCAATGGCCTCACCCTCCACCATCAACACCACCAATACAACGGGATCAAATCATATAACGACCTCGAGTAGCCAGCAGAGACGAACACCCACACCCAGTAAAACTGGCACTGCCTTGGGTCCATTAGTATGTGCCACCAGCACATTAATCTCGTCATCATCCTCCTCATCATCATCTTCCTCATCATCGTCGTCGAATTCCTCGACATCTTCGTCGACTTCATTGAATTCATCAACAACGGCTTCATCGTCTACTACAGCGGCCATAGCGAATAATTCGAATACGAATAAATCGCCTGCTTCATCACCATATTCCAGTGTTGCCATAGCTTCATTAAGTGGGGTATCACCTCATTCGCCTGGCCTTCTTAATACGCCTGGCCACAATAGCAACGGCAGTTGTGGTGGTGGTGGTCTAACGGCAACAAATGTCACAACAGCAACTAATACAACCGTTGTTGAACCAACAACAACAACCACATTAGTAGAGGCATCTTCAACATCGCCGCCCGCTGACAGCGGTGTGCCCTCCTCAGTAACTGTAAATAATTGTGCAACATCATCCACGTCACCCACACATGTAAGCGTGGCTTTAAATATAAAAACAGAAGCGGTAAGTGGTTTAAATAAAGTCTTAAAACAATTTTTTTTTTTATTGAGAATTTTAAATGAATTTCCAAACAATTGATGTCTTATTTAAGAGAGAACACTTTTTGATTGTTATTCTAACAATCAAAACAAAAAAAAAAAAAAGATAAAAGGGTTTTACAAATCGTTTTGTATTTATTTTTTCTGTTTCTCTGTTACCCAAACTAATCATTTAATGTCATCAGATATAGTGGCTGTCGTTGTATTTACTTATTGCCGTAGCAACAAAAAAAAACTACTCCATGGAGTAGTTTAGCTACAGTAATGCTACACCATAAACATTCAATTCCGTGATGGATTCCGTGACATCAGAATAAAGGGAAAAAACTGAAAGAAATACCTTTAGTTCGCAGACAAAACAAAAAACTGTATTAACGGTGTAAACATTTACCAAATTTGCTTACAAATCTTTTTAACATTTTGTTGTGGCCCTAATACATAAAAATTTTTGCAATGAGAACGTTTAGCGTTTTAGCGTTCAAACCGAGTATTTTTTTGTATTATTTTTCTTGTTTTGTTGCTTTTTTGTTTAAAGTAAAGATTAGCTAAGGGTATTAAGATATTTAAGATATCTTGTCTACAGTTGACAGTTAAAGCCATGGTTAAGGTAATAAGTCACTACCATGTTTCTACTGTGGCTGACATTTTATTGTGTTTGATTTCGTTAGTGCCACAAATGATGGCAGAGATGCAAATGATAATGACTCACTGATAAACTTGACATTGAAGAAGTTGCTTTTGTTGATTTAATTTTTTTTTTCATTTTTTTTGTGTTCTTGTGATTTGTATTCGTTTGATAAAAGTAAAACGAGTTTGAAAATTAGCCATCACATCGTTAGTCATCAGATAATTGCATAAATAAGTAGCTGCTTAGCAACATGTTGCTTAAAAATAGAATAGAAACTAAAGAAGAGGAAATTAAGAGAAATACATCATATTTAAATACAAAAATTTTATTATTTAAAGGCCTATTTGGCTTAGGCTTTAACCATTAAAATTTTAAAGATTTCATCAAAATAGTTTGACTATAAAAAAATTAAAGTTTGTTTAAGAAACTTCAATATATTGTTACGAAAATGAAAAATCTAGATACAGGGATATTCCTTTCACAACGCTTAACATTAAAATTATAAACAAAAGCTACAAAGACAAAACAATGCAGTAAACAAACCTGTTTACAAATTATCGTACTGCTTAATATAACAACAAACACCAGCATAAAAAGAATGGTAAACATGTAAACAAAAATACAACAACAAACACTACAATAATAAATGTAAACAACGATGTTAACATTTATAGAGATTTCGAGAAGGCGAAGTCATGAATATTCGCCTTCAAGAACATTCATCAGACTGTTTACGTTGCCACATAAAAGGCAAGGCAAAGCAGGCGACTAACTCAGTAATCGTGGTTTGAAGATCTCCGTTACAAAGATCTATCAAATAATTATCTAGTAATTGTTATTGTTTACAGGAATTGTATAAATAGAGGAATAACAAAGAAAAGCAATTGTTGTTGTTTACAACAAGTTATAAACAGTTTATTTTATTTGTTTGAATTATTTTTATTTTATTTTTATTTTATTTGCAATCTACGAGATCATATTTTAAATGTTTTTAAAAAGATAAAAACGTAACAATATTTAAATACAAAAAATTTAATTTTTTAAAGGTCAATTTGTCTTAAGCCTTAAACAATGAAATTTTAAAGATTTCATCAAAATAGTTTGAGGATATGAAACTAAATTTTGTTAAAGACATTTCAATATATGATTTCTAATCAAAAAAATTTTCAAAAATGTTAACAACATGATAAATTTTAATATTTCATTGTTGAAAATATGTTGAACAGTTAAGCAACATGTTGCTTACATAAATTGAGTAATAGGAAACAACAGCAACATGTTGCTAAACAGTATTTAAACAATTTTTGTTTGTAAAATATAAATAAAAATAATATTTTAAATGTAAAACTTTAATAAGCCACTCTATTTGCCCTCTAAGCACTATTAACAGTTTTTTAATTGTCAAGAAATTCTTTTTGAACAATTTATGACTGTGTGTCAAAATGCCGCAACTTTGTGACTAACCAGACACAAATAAACACAAAAAAAGAATTGAAAATAAAACAGAAAAAATTGTAATATTTGGGTTATATTGAATTCTAATTTCATAAAAATAAAGTTGCCACTGCTTAACAACATACACACTCTAAAATGATATATTTAAGTCAGCTAATTTTTCACGTCTTGCAACAAATCAATAATTGGAGTTTTATTTTTTCTTAGGAAAAAAAATATATAACAGAGACCAACAAAGTTTACATGAGTCAAATCAAAGATTTCTAGGCAATTGATATTGGAGTTGAATTTGACAATTAAGCCAAAGGGGAAACTGGCCAAATGAGAAAACAAAAACTGCAATAACAGAAATAAAATATATTTGAAATAGGCGGGTTTATAGTCTTGTGTTGCAAATGGCAACAAACAATACATATATGCGAATGGAATGGTAAACATATTTTGCCAACAAAAGTAGTGAGTGCCCTTGATTATGGGTTCTGCTTCAAACATATGCATTTTAAATGCCGGCATACATATATGACTAGTGCATATGTGCATATGGCTACATGCCACATAATAGACTTGCAGCAATTTTTTAATTGTTGAAATTTTATTAACAAATGGAAAATTTATGTTCTTAACATATGTACAAAAAAAGACGTAAAAATGGACAGACATAATAAAAAAAAACATGTTTGTGTTTGTAGTTTTTATTATTTATTCTATAATTATTTTAATTAAATGTTCATTTATCTGTATTTTTAATTTTAGAATTTTTTTTCTTATTTGTTATTTTAATTTTTTAGCAAATGGCAGTTAGGCAGTCAGGCAATTGGTAACAGCTTTGTCTAGTGTTTAGTGTTTCGTATTGAGTTCAATTCGAATAATTTATTTCTATTGTAATAAGGTTGTTGTCTTTTGTTATTTATTGTTGCTAATGTAATTGTTAATTAAATATGCATTATAATTACAAAAAGATTTCAAAATCAATGCAATTTTTTTGTTTTTCAATAACTTTTTTTTTCCTTCTGCAGCAACACATTGTCGATAAAATTGAAATTGTTTTGACATGATTTATGTTTAATTACAAATCTAAAGTAATGGTTATTTATTAAACTTAAATTGTAAATTACTTTTAGAATATAACAATATTCAGCTTTGCTAGGTAATTACGAAAAATCTACAGGAAATTAATTATTTAGCAACATGTTGCTAAAACTCATAATTAACCTTACAAACTATATAATTTTTACAGAAATTAACAAGAAAAAACAATGAGAAACATTGGAACATGCTCTTAGAACTATTTCTAAGGTATACTTCCTGGTATACAGAAATTTTATAGAAAACTATTAGTATCCGATTATAATACTAAATTCCTAATATGTTAATACAATTTCAATAACTTTTTTTAAGAAAAACTATACATTTCTGCCACTGGAAAATAGTATTTAAAGTTTACACCTTAATTGGTAAGAAAAACACACGCAAACTTATTTTTCTCTTTTTCACATACAACAGTAGCAAAACAACATGTTGCTGGGAACATGTTGCTTCCTCTTAAATGTTTTTAATAGCAGGAGAACAAAATTTCCATAATTATGGATTTATTTTAAATTGCGAAATAGTTTACAGAAATACATACATATATACATACATAATTGGTCCTTACAAACTTTCGGTCAGGATTACGACCAAGCTTCTCACACCACTTATGATGTGTGTGCTAATTTTATACATGAGCGGCGAGATCTACAGTTTAAAGTCGACTCCGAACGACAGATGTTTGACAAACTTTTAATCGAAATTTTTTATTTACTCTAGCAGTTTTTGCCAGAAATTTGCTGAGAAGAAGTCGCCGCAGAAATATTTTTACATATTTTGTTTTGATGTCTGACCCGGGGTTTAAATCGAGGCCATACGTCTAATAATCCAACACACTACCTATTAGACAACGGCGACTGCAGTATTTAAAGCACACACCTTAATTCGTATAAAAAACCCAGACAACATGTTGCTGGGTACATGTTGCTTCCTCTTAAATGTTTCTTAATAACTCAAAAACAAATTCTAAAATTTCTACAATTGTGGATTTATTTTAAATTACGAAACAGTTTATAGAAATAGTATTTTTAATTAGTATAATTAATTCATTTGCTGGCAACCTGAAGCCAAACACACATTTTAGAATAATAATAAACATTTCTGGCTCTAACATATACATATAATTGGTAATTACAACCCTCTAGTCAGGATTACGACCTAGCTTTTCATACCACTTATGTTGTGTGTCCTATTTTTATACATGAGTGGCGGGACCTACAGTTTAAAGTCGATTCCGAACGACAGATTTTTGAGAAACTTTTCATGTCAATTTTTTATTTACTCTCAGAGTTTTTGCCAGAAATCTGTTGAGAGTAAGCCGCCGAAGAAATATTTTTTCAAATTTCGTCTTGATGTCTGACCTGGGGTTTGAACCGAGCCTTACATCTAATAAGCCAACACATTACCTACTAGACTACAGCTCTAACATTATCTGTATTTCAGTTAAAGAACGCATATTGCTAGCAACATGTTGCTAAACTAAGGTCTTCTAAATAATTCTATAAATTGAAAAATATTTTTGTTTATTAATAAAATTACAAAAAATTTTTTTAATTTTGTCTTTTGCTGGAAATGTGTTTCTAAACATTTGGAATTTGTTTTTGAAACTTAATATAAAAAAATATTTTGTGCATTTATAAAATGTTGCTGGCAACATTATTGTATATTGCAAATTTGTATATTACAAATTGAAAAATATTTTTTGGTTTATCAACAAATTTTTTATTTTTATAATAATTTTTTATTTCTTCAAAAGTATTTGTAAGCATTTGGAATTTGTTTTTGAAATTTAATATAAAAAAAAAACTATGTGGTCATATAAAATGTTGCTGGCAACATTATTGTATTTTTGTTGTTCTGATTATTAATTTTTTAAATAAAATTTTTGTTGTTATTTTTTATCAGCTATTTGCACCCATTTTTGTTAATCATTTGTTACTTTTAAATTTGTGGCAAATTAATCACGGCTCCTATTTTGTTTTCTTGGTTGTTATGGCTTAAATTTGGTTTCTTAAAGCTGAACTTAAAACCAGTTCTCCTGATGATTAATAAACGAGAGAGTATGAGTGCGTTTAAGTTTTTTTTTTCGTTATTTTTCTCACTTCGCCTACAGTAAGCAATAATAGAGCCTTAAAAGAAGTCAAGAAAAGTACCCTTGAATTATAGAAACAAAAAGACTTTAAAAACATTTTTTAAGGCTATTAATTGGGATTTAATAAAAATAAAACTGTGATATAAATAAGTGTGTGTGTGTGTGACATTTGCTAATATTTGTTTGTTTTGTTTTCAATGCTGCTTTACAAAACTCACCCACTATCTTGGCCAAAGCCAAGAAACATTTTCATTTATTACGTTTAAACGATAAAGGCTTAATTTTGTGGCATAAATGGCAACAACAACAACAATAATAATAATATTGTAATATAAATAGGAAAAAACCAGTCTTGATTTTAGTATTTTCTTTGGCGAAAAACAAACCAAAAACAAAAAATCGAAAAATAATTGTAAAGTTGACTTTGGCTACACAATATGGGCCAACACATTAATGTGTTGCCTTCTTGCCTGCCTGGCTGTTCTTTTTTCTTTTTTTTTCGTTTGTATAGAATTCAGTAAAAAAAATTTGTTGTTGGCTCTCTGCAACAATTGCCTGTTGCATGCAGCAGAGTACATATATTGTATGTTTATTTGCCAAGTCTGTCTAAATGTCTGTGTGTGTCTATCACACGATTTGTATATTCTCTCGTCTGTCTCTTTGGCTGTCCATCTGTTTAAGTGTGTGTGCTTTTTTAGCTGTAAACGCGTTTAAATCCTGTTGCTGGCTTTGGATTTTTGAATTTGTTTTTTTTTTCATGCTGTTCTCATTGTTGTTGTTGTTGTTGTTGTTGCCTTCGATGATGAATGTTATAAAAATTTCAAAGTTGTTGGAGTTGCATGGAGTCTCTTTCTGAGCTGAGCTGGCTGTAGTGATTTTTTATTGTGTATATTGCCAGCCGTTTGTTTATTTATTTGTTTTTGTTTTTTGTGTGTTGATTTTTGTGTTGCTTTTCCATCTTGTTAATGTTTAGTTGATTTTGAAAGGCCATTTGTCCTTATTAAAACGTTTTTCGTAATTTTTTTTTTGTTATTATTTTTTTAGATTTTATTGTAATTAGTTTTATATGTTTCTTTCTTTATTATTTCTGTATGTGTGTGTAAGTGATTGACTCGTTTTTTTTATTGGTCTTATGGAGAATGAATGATATTTTCTATCGGGTCCGCCATCTAACGTTTTTTTTTTCAACTAGTGCTTATTCCGTGAATGGTAACACTTAGCTCTTGTCTGATTTGACAGATAATTAGTTTTATCCTTCCGCTGAATGAATATGGTTGTGTATACGCTTGAAAAACGCTGGGAAATATTGCGACATTACTTTAAAAATCATGGTAATGTTGCAGAATGTGTGCGAAAATTGCGTACGGATTTTGGAAGAAGAGAAGCACCGTCAGCTCCGTATGTTCGTTATCTTGTGAAAAAAGTGAAAGAAACTGGCACCCTCATCGATAAACCAAAGCGTGAAAAACCAAAAACAGTGCGTACACCCGAGAATATTGCTGCTGTGGCAGAAAGTGTGCGTGAAGCGCCATCAACATCAATTCACCGTCGTTCTCAACAATTGAACATTTCGGAGACATTATTGAGACGAATTTTGCACATAAAGACCTTGGTATGACGAAATACAAAGCGCAATTGGTTCAGGAGTTGAAGCCAATTGACCATCCAATGCGTTTTCGCTTCGCTAAGTAGGCCTGCGATCGACTACAGAAGATGCCGATTTTGGCAAAAAAATCTTTTCAGATGAAGCTCATTTTGATCTTCGAAAATGAGCAAGCAGTGGCCGTTACAGTCAATGGCGATCGTTATCGGGCCATGTTGAACGAATTTTTGTTCACAAAAATTGAAGGGGAGGATGTTGGCACCATTTGGTTTCAACAGGACGGCGCTACGTGCCACACAGCCGAAGCTACACTCGATGTTTTGCGCCCTGTTTTTGAAGATCGCATTATCAGCCGCAGAGCTGATGTCGTATGGCCACCTCGGAGCTGCGATTTGACACCGTTGGACTATTATTTGTGCGGTGCCGTCAAAGATAAGCGTTACGCCGACAAGCCAGAGACAATTGACGCTTTAAAGGACAATATTCGTGAAGCCATTGATGAAATACAACTGCACACAATCGATAACATACATACATAATTGGTCATTACAACCCTTCAGTCAGGATTACGACCTAGCTTCTCACACCACTTATGTTGTGTGCGTTAATTTTATACATGAGTGGCGGGACCTACAGTTTAAAGTCGACTCCGAACGACAGTTTTTTGAGAAGCTCTTCATGGCAATTTTATTTACTCTCAGAGTTTTTGCCAGAAATCTGCTGAGAGGAAGTCGCCGAAGAAATATTTTCATATTTTCGTTTTGATGTCTGACCTGGGATTCGAACTCGGGCCTTCAGTCTAATAAGCCAACACACTACCTGCTAGACTACGGCGACTTCACACAATCGATAATGTGCTTAAAAATTGGACCGATCGTGTAGGCTACTGCATGGCCATGAAATTATTTTCCGTTATTAACCGGAAGGATTGTACTTTCAAATAAAAAAAATAAATTTTAGAAAATATTCAGTAGTTTTTTTTAAAGCAATTTCAAAAAAAAAAACAAGTTATTTGGCGGACCCTATATATGAATTTCATTTAATTTGGTAGATTTCTTTTTAAATAATTTTCTTATTGCAATTGTTGCTATTTTATTTTATTTTTAATAGCAGCTGGTTTTGCTAGTTTTTTTTTCTTAAATTTTTTTTTTTGACCGGCATTCGCCGCTTGATATTGTATTTGTTGTAACAATAATTATGTGGCATTTGTTAACGTTTGCATTTAAAGCCATTATAATGCATACATATGAGCACATTATTTGATTTCGCAAATGACTTTTAATGTTTAATTTTCGTAACGAAGAGAGAGAGAGAGAACTGTGCGGAACAGTTGTAAATAATGCTGGTATCAGGGCGACATGTATTAGTCATTAAAATAAATGAAAAGAAAAACTCAAAAACAAATGAAAATTATGATTAAAACTATTGGCTTAGTAATAACGAATATACTTATTCAATATTAAGAAAAATATTTTATAACTATGATATACAAATCAATTTTTGGTATTTAATCTTCAAATATGAGTAATTCAATAATCTAGTGGGTATTAAAGTAATTGTGAAAGCCTCATATCTGTTAAACTATAGTATAATTTGTGATTTTATTGTAATAAATATTTCCTCCGCTTCTTTATTCTCCCTTTCCTACTTCCTCTCGTTTTTCCCTATCCCCTCTAATATCCTCTCCCCTTAAGGACGTTTGCACAATGGTTCAACTTGAACTCCGGGTACTGTACTTGCCTCAATTGACAAGTACACATCCTCTAACCTAAATCTAAACCTATTGTAATAAACAAAGCACAGAAATCAATAGCATTTTAGAAAATGAACAAACAGAATACTTACTTACTTCCTTTCTAGATTGGTCATAATATCTGTTTAGTTAGGATTACAACCCAGCTTCTCACACCACCCATATTGTGTGTGTGTTATCCATGAGTGGCAGGATCTACAGTTTTAAGACAATTCTGAAAGACAAATTTTTTGAGAGACTCCTCATGGCTTTTTTTTTTTTTCATATTTCATTTTGTTCGAGGTGGTTCAGCTACAATTTGAACCACGGGCTTTGGTCTAATAAGCCAACGCAATACCTACCAGACTACGGCTACACTATTCTGTTGTACGTAGACTGATTGTCGAATAACTGAAGTAAAACTGTTCTAGGTAGAGAATCTTTTCGGGGTAATTTAGTTTAAACCACGCTCGCAATACTTCGTATCGATTATAGTCTTTGGCTAGCTTTTCAATGTGTATCTTGTCTACCGAGAAAACCATACAGTAGGTTCAGTCTCATCTTTAGCTGATGTTTTTAGAGTAAAGCCTAGTACTCTGTTCAAAATTTCAAGTGGAATGCTGTCAAAATACATGTTAAAAAAAATCACATGAAATTATCATGAAAAAATGTTGCAGAAGTAGTGCTCTGTTCATTTTGTGAAAAACATATGAAATGTTTCTGGCAACATTATTTTTTCACAGCGAAATAATTAAAGTGCCAATTGCTTCACGTGGAATTTTCAATAACAGCTGACTTTCAAATTTATGTGCATGTGCTAATATTGTTTTCCTTATGAAAAAAAATATTTACTTAAAAATGGAATGGTTGAAAGACTACTGTCATCCAAAAGCTCTTCTGTCGCAACAACAATATCTATTACTTGTTGGGCTGCTGCACAAGCGGCCAGTAATATTTCTTTATTCATTTTTATTTCACGATTTTGATTCAACACAGATTTTTAAATAAAGATTTTAAAATAAAAAAAGCAAAACATATGTGTTTTGTTTACAAAAGTAAAGCAATGTGGCGTACTTTCAATAAAAAAAATCGTCAAATTATGTAAATTCGCGTGATAGGCAACATTGGCTACACGTCAAATTTTCCGTATGAAATAATTAATGTTGCTCAACATTTTTCACAAATTTGAACAGAGTACTAGCCTTAAATCAAATCAATCATAAGACAATTATTTGCTTGGAGATCCACATTTTTAGGACTTGAGGCTAAAAATTTATTTTCTATGGAAAGAAATGATTTAAAAAATCATTTTTTAATTTATGCAAACGGCAAATTTAAATGTATCAGGAAATAGTACCATTACTTAACAATTTTGCTCTTGCAACATGTTGCTGAGAAGAGAACATGTATTAGAAAATAGTTCAATTTTATATTTTATTTAAGTCTAGTAAGATGTTACACTTTTAGAAATGCGGCTGCCTTCCAAAATGTTAGTTGCTTTGTGTTTGAACAAAGTATCGTGTTTCATAATGCCGCTGTACAAAATATATACAATGTATTCTATTTCAAAACGTCGCCAATGTGTATTTTTAACGCAGTCAAAAAGCAATCAGGCATTGGATTTATAGTTGATGCATTGTTTGGTTATTTTGCATATCAACATAGTTTATATACAGTAGTAGAACTGCATACAAACTTTGTATTGATACATTTTGGAAAGCAGCCTGCCTATACGCTAGTACAATCTTCAAATTTGTGAAAAATGTTGAGCAACATTAATTATTTCATACGGAAAATTTGACGTGTAGACAATGTTGCCTATAACCCGAATTTACATAATTTGACGATTTTTTTTTATTGAAAGTACGCCAGATTGTTTTACTTTTTTTATTTTAAAATCTTTATTTAAAAATCTGTGTTGAATCAAAATCGTGAAATAGAAATGAATAAAGAAATATTTCTAGTCGCTTGTGCAGCAACACAACAAGTAATAGATATTGTTGTTGCGACAGAAGAGCTTTTGGATGACAGTAGGCTTTCAAGCAGTCCCTTGGAATCAATACTTACGTTCTTAAATTTGATGTTGCCGTTAAGAATTCTAAATCTTCAGAAAACTCCCAAGGATCGTTATAGTCGTCAGATATTATTTCCAAGTCGCAAGCACTACCAAATTTCTTCGGTACTTTGCGTCTTTGCCTGTAATAGCGTTTGCTGTCAAGAATGCTTTTCCAGTTTTGTCGGCAGGCATCACCTGCAGATAATTTTCACTTAAAAGAAGCTAATGAAGGTATATAACTCTTGTTACCAGGTTTATTGATCTCATTTGCAATTTCTCTCCATGCAGCTTTCATAGCATTCCGATTGGAGTGCAGCTTGTCTGTTTTGTTCCATATAAGATTTTTTTTCTTTACAGCTGATATTAGTTGCCGCTTTTCTGCCTCACTAAATTTCATCTTTTTGTTTTCTTGGTTGCTTTCCATTTTTAAGTAAATATTTTTTTTCAAAAGGAAAACAAAAAATTTTAAAGTCAGCTGTTATTGAAAATTCCACGTAAAACAATTGGCACTTTAATTATTTCGCTTTGAAAAAATAATGTTGCCAGAAACATTTCATATGTTTTTCACAAAATGAACAGAGTACTACTTCTGCAACATTTTTTCATGAAAATTTTATGTGATTTTTTTTAACATGTATTTTGACAGCATTCCACTTGAAATTTTGAACAGAGTATTAGGCTTATGTATAAAAAAAAAAAAAATTTAAATCAGTAAAATATTAATTTATATGGAAGCATTGTTGATAATTTAAATACATTAGGTTTTACACTTTTCTCTTAGCAACATGCTGCTGGATGTTAATAAATATATGTAATAATTATTGGCTTTGATAAACCAATCCAATTCTTTCGTTATAGAGCGCGATTTTAAATTAAATTGTGTGTACTCCAAATATATTCCATTTTTCTGCAACATGTTGCCGTATATAACATGCTGCCAGGCAATTATGTGTATACATACAATTCATTGTTTTAATTTCAATATGTATTTAGTAACATGACCACTTTTTTTTTGCACTATAATTGCTGCCATTAATCTATGCTGTTTGTAATTACTATTTATTTTATTTATAAACTAATTAATATGCCAAATGTTGCCTGAAATGAAAACTTTGAAAGACCCTCTAAAACAATTTTGTTGTTTGAAATAAAAAACAGAGGGAAATAAGCAAAACCCTCTTTTTTAAACAACCAATCGATTTGCAATTTTAATTTGTAACAAATTTTCTATAAAAAAAACAGAAAATAAATAAATGAAACGGAGTAGAAGCGATATTGAAAAAGAGAAACAACAACAGAGCAATACAAATGTACAATAAACAGCATTTAATTGTATGGAATATGAAATGAAAAAAACAAAAAAAAAATACAAGAAAAAAAACTGAAAGACACACCCACTTTTTCTTTTCCTTAGCCTCTTAATGAAAAAAATGAAAACGAATTAACAGAACAAATAGCAGAAAAACTCTAAGAAAATAATAATAAAACATCAGCAACAACAAGAAATTATATACGTAACGTACACAAGACATTCAAAACAATAAAGAACAACATTTGCAACATTTTATGGCAACACAAGGCAACAACAAAACAAGAAAGAAAACAAAAAATGCATCATAAATAAATGAATTAGCGCCTGAAGCCTTAACAACAACAACAATAAAATATATACAACAAACTAAAGAAAAGATTATTAATGTTAAAGGAAATGCATTTTTTTCTTTCTTCAATGCAATGCAGCTTTTCTTTGGCAACATCAAGATGTTGCTAAACTCAAGACTTTTTTTCATTTCTTCCTTTCGTCTTTCAATAATTTAATGCAGAGAAAAGCAGCCTGGAAATAAAAAAAAAACCAGAATTAATGATTAAGGCAGATATTAATAATGCATATCTGATAAATGTAATAAGCATTTAGGAATAATAAGTTATTTTTCCTTCTTTTTTTTTTTGCTTTTTATTTGGAAAGGGGTCATTTAAAAGTCAAAGGTTTCTACAGAAAAATATCGGTAATGTCATGACTAATATTTATAGCAGCAATTAATTAAATTGCAATTTTATTAAATAAAAATTAGGTATTAAAGAAAAAAGATTAATAAATTGAAAAAAATATTCTCATACGCAGACGTCGGCACAAAGAGAACATGATCAAAATGTAAGTGTATTTGTGAGAGGCATGTGTATAACCCAGAGGAAAATTGTTAATAATATTTACAAGTGTAACCTAATAATATATTTATGTAGTGGAAAATTGAAAATGTACAGCGCCAAATCTCTAAAGACTGCGTATTTAACTTGACAAATATTCTTCCAAAAATGGAGATCAATTCTCATTGTTATTAGTGAATCTCATTAGAAAATAGTGAATACTACTGTAATTTTTCTTTGGGTGTATGATTGAAATAACAAAAATATTTCAAAAAGAAGCGACGAGAACCTGCTTTACTGAATGCGCTCTTTTTAACGAACATTGTTGACGTTCGTGCCCTATGTGTGTAAAAAGCCGAAGCCTGAGAAAAGATACCTTTTTCAAGTCTTTGAAGGTTTATTAATTTACTAAAAAAAGAATTATTGAAATAAATTTTTTTTTTTTTGGTAACTCTTAAAAAAATATTATTTTATTTATTTATTTATTTATTATAATTTACATAGCACAACAAGATATGAATCTTATAAGTGACAGTGCTATGTTTGGAATCATTAAGATTTAAAAAAATTAATAGTGAAACAAAACATATTAAATAAAAAATACAAAATTAATATAACTAATATCATGTTAAAATATAAAATATAAAGAAAAAATATAATAGCCCAATTCACAATCTCGTGTATTTTTGCAATTGTATTTATGCAATTGTAAATATTTCCTATTAATTGTGAACAAATTTTACTGGTTACATTTGCAACACTAATTGTAAAACACAAATACACAGCTGATTGTCAAAAATAAAAAATAAATAGATATATGATTTTAATTTTATGATATTTGTTAACAATTTATAAAAATGTCTAATGGAAGTTTGAAGGAACAAATATTGGACTCTTTAATAGACGAGGCTACCGAAGAGATTATGTTCCTCTTCGGACCATTTTTTGTTGGGTTTATCCCTTTTTATTCTATTTTGGATCTCCATTCGTCAACAAAATTTATTATTTTTAATAAATAAATTGTCAGCTGTGAGTGTTGCAAAATGTTGAGTAAATATAAACTATGGTTTTGAGTATTGTTTATTTTATAAACTGTAGCAAGAGTATTTCTGTATATTTTGTTATTGTAGTGTAAAAATATACTATACCATTTTGCAAATGCAATGATGCAAGACCATTTACACTAGATCGTGAATTGGGCTAATATAAAGAAATTTAAAAAAACTAATAATACTGTAGAAGTAAATATGAAAGTTGAAAAAATATTAAAAAAATGTTACTACATATTTATAAAAATCAATCTAAAAAACTAGGAATAAAAATATAACCGATATAAACCTATAAAACAAATCACAAATCATAAAAAAATTTTACTTATGAAAATAATTTAAATAACTCCTTTTTGAACGCATTTGCATTGCCAAGATTCTGGATGTAGTTTGGTAGGGAATTCCAAAGACTAGTGGTGTGTATAAAAAACTGTCTCTGAGACAAGAGAGTCCTAAATCGTTGCTGAATAATGTTCCTACCCCGGTAGGATCTAGCAAATTTAATTCGACAAAATAAATATTCCGGCCGTTCCGTGTAAATTATCTTATGAAGTAAAATAACGCATCTAATTTTCAAGAGATTATCAAATTTCACATTAAGAATCCGGCAAGCCAAATGAGAAATGTGATCACGACCCCCTTTACGAAAGACATATCTAGCTATGTTATTAAATGCCAAGTTAAGTCTACGGTTATCATCACAATCACAGTTAGCGAAGATTTCACACCCATACAAAAGTACCGGAATTAAGTACGTTCTAGCAAGTCGCATACGAATGACAAAAGGAGTCGAATCAATAACAGTCCACACGTTCCTAAGCATACTATAAATTCTACCAACAATGACACCTATATGATTAGACCACGATAAACTGCCATTAAAGACAATACCCAGATTCTTCGCAGATTTGACAAAGTCAATCTTATTTCCCTTGATGCACAATTCAGGTATGACAAATGATCTATCGGTCCTCGAAAGTATAATACATTTAGACTTGGAGGGATTGATGCAAAGTCCATTGGCCGAGGCCCAGTTGTCAATCATAACCAAATCACTATTGATGTAATCCAAACAAGAATCAATATCCTCCCTAGGAGTGCTAGTATAAAGCTGCATATCATCAGCATACATATGAACATTACAGTGAAGCAAGACATCCGGTAAATCATTTATATACATACAAAACAGCAGAGGCCCAAGTATTGACCCCTGGGGAACACCTCTACTAATATTAAGTGAATCTGAGATATTACCATTAAGATGAACTTTTTGAGATCTATTAAGCAAATAGGAATAAAGAAGATTACAGGCAGAATTTGAGAAATAAAACAGTTTCCGGAGCTTTTTCAATAGAACTTCGTGAGCGACTGTGTCAAAAGCCTTAGTGTGATCAAGCAGAACCAAAAACGCTACACTACTTACATCTAGTTTCGACCTAAGATCTTCAACAACATTTATTAGAGCTGTAGTACAACTTCTACCTTTCATAAATCCCGACTGACTAAGAGTAAAGTAATTGTGACTCTCCAGATAATCAGTGATCTGTCTGGCCATTATATTCTCCATTACCTTGGACAAAAACGGAAGGATAGCAATTGGCCTGAACTCATTGTTCGATTTGGGAATGGGAATGATTTTTGCCAGTTTCCAATGTTCAGGAAAAGTAGATTTAGTCAGAACTGTATTGAACAAGTTTTTTTTTTTTTTTTCGAAGAAAATAAAATAATGTCTAAATTTTAGATGGCAAAAACTAAAGCAACTCCTTTAACAATTTTTTTTTTATTTTTTTACATAATTTAACAATTAATAAAATATTCGATATTTTGTAAATTAACAAGTCATCAGCGAGGCATTAGACGTATTAATTCATCAATTTTCTTTCTGAAATGTTTTTAATGCTTCTTTTTGAGCTAACGCCATCACTTCTCGTCAACTCTTGTTTTTTCAGTCGCAGTCGGATTTGATGCCCTGTTTTATACCAAAATGTATGATTAGGTTATGTAGTTGTTGGCTAGAACAGAATCTTTCGAAGACAATGGTTCACGAATACTTGCATCTTTCGCATATCACGAGTATATGCGTTCCAACTATTGAATCCGCACAAAAAGGAGAAATTCACTTTTGCATTGAAGATTGAAGAGAGGGTGATTTCGAGATAGATTTTAAGCGGCCAATGGTACATATGTCGTGCGTTCTGCAAACAATTATCGATATCCTGTCACGATCCTCCAAACATAGTTATAATGCTTCCATAATAATAATGAAATTGGCTGACATCTTCTACCACCCTTTCCACCAATTACAAATACTACAATAACCACTATTTCTTCAGATTACGGAAACAACCGATTTGACAAATTACGGCACACAATTAAGGGATGTGAAGACCAACCTTTTCATTGATCATAGACGTTTGGACCACTATTAATTCATATACCACGCATTTTTGTTTGATAAACCAATATTTCAAGTTTGGACAATATTAGCTAATCTAATCATTCACTTTGTATAGAACAGAACATTAAATCCTAGCGAATGAAATAACAAGAGTTGAGGAGAAGTGATGGATGGCGTTAGCTCAAAAAGAAGCATTAAAAACATTTCAGAAAGAAAATTGATGAATTAATAGGTCTAATGCCTCGCTGATGACTTGTTAATTTACAAAATATCGAATATTTTATTAATTGTTAAATTATGTAAAAAAATAAAAAAAAAAATTGTTAAAGGAGTTGCTTTAGTTTTTGCCATCTAAATTTTAGACATTATTTTATTTTCTTCGAACTAAAAAAATTTATTTCAATAATTCTTTTTTAGTAAATTAATAAACGTTCAAAGACTTGAAAAAGCTATCTTTAAAAATTCTCATAATTGTTTTTCACACGATTCATATGAAAATGTTAAAATATTAAGTCAGTTGCTTTAGTTTATGCCACTAGTGAATGTATATATTTTTAAAAATTAATATAAAAAAATTTCTTTACACGTGGAAATAACACAAATGATTTACACATTTCGTTCCTATCTTTATCTTTACCTATCTAGTTATCATCAAAAAAAGTTACAGTTGCACACAATCAAAAATTATTCTATAAAAAAAATTTTGTTTGAAATGAGCAATTAACAATTGCTTTAATTAATTAATTTATTTTTTTTTATTATTATAACAACAAAAAAAAAAAAGATAATCAATAAATCATCAATAATCGATATTAAGGTAAATTATCTTGTAGCAACTAACATTCTCGTTCTCTATTAATTACTTTTCATAAATTAGTTCCTTAATTAATATAAATTATTGTTATCTAAGCTAAAATTATTGGCTGTCATAATCAAGAGTAAAATCGTTATTAAAATGTTAAACAATTCTACGTTCTACAATAATTGCAAGAAATCAGTATGAAAATATTTCTAAAAATATACAAGTACTGTAGAAAATCTTGTTTGAATCCAGGAGAAAATTAAAATAATTTCCTCAATATGTGTGATGATAAATTCGAATTTAAAAACCAAAGACGCAAAGCTCCGCTTTTAGCAACGCCACTTCTTGCCTCTAACAGGGTAAACTTTGCTATTAACAGAGCACTGTTGACTGTTTAACAGTGGCAATAAGTAGATTGGTCTTGTACTTTACAAATATTGCAGACTATTGACATAAAATATAATTCTCATTGTGATCATGTTGAAATATAAAGGATGATATCCTCAACTCTCAAAATTATTCCAGCTATCCCACTACCACGGTTCGAAAGAGAACCCTCTGGACTACCATTTCCATAAAGTCTGTATGATGTACTATTCCTTATATGTTCCAAAATGGCCACTGATCTTCTAGAAAATTTACAAGCAAAAACTTGAAATTTTCAAAGCCAATTTTCTCAATAGCATATCACTTTATATGTGACTATCTTGGTGATTATATTAAGAGGCCTTGGAACCTTGCTTTGCATATAGTATGGTACTCATAAACTCATAAATAAAGTATGCCCCAAAATCAGCTCTTAAATAATGGTGTTTTCTTTTCTACAAAGAAAATGTCACCCTCTTGCAAGGTGCATTAAAAAAATTTTTGACCAACCCTGTTGTAATGTCATTTTTTATTTGAGAAGAACATAACACAAATATTAAAAAAGGGTATGCCCTGTGTTTACCACTTATTCAGAAAATGAATGAGGAAATGCCATTTTGTTCAAAGATGTTGCCAGATCGCTAATTTTTCGACTTCATTTTTTGCACGCTTTTTTATAACAAAAAAAAAAAAATATTTTAACACTGAACGCAATTTTTTATATTGCTGATCATGTAGCTTTAATAATGTAATATTTCCTTAAGATTACTCCACAAAACAATGAAAAAATTAACTTCAAATTGGATAACAATACCAGGCGACTTTTTTTAAATTTCATCTGGTAGCCCTATAAATAAACAAAAGTCGGGTGAGTTCCAAAACATCAAAACACATTGCAGTGATGTGGTATTACTACCGTTTCAATTCAAAGTGATCAACTGTGTTGTTTGCTTTGTAATAAACACACATTGCAATGTTTTTACGTTTAGAAACACTTGTTTGCAATCACTTTGCTTTTGAAATGGAACTGTCAATAATAAAAAATAATATTTCCGAATTTTTTACATCAAACGACCGCGATTTCGCGGAGGTTCTTGTGGTTCTTGTGTATCAGTAGTATCTGATAGTAACAACTCCAACGAGCTGGCAAGCATATTTTCTGGAACTGTTACATCGGTTCGAGTTCCATACACTTCATCCTTTTTATCAAAAAATTCCCATGTTGTTGCCGTCTCTCCGGATGTTCCATTTCTTTTTTTCATTCTTTTGTATGTGACCATGAAGTTTAAGTATTTTCCCTTAATTTCATCCCGACGGAATGGAAAATTTTCGTCAATTGCTTTTATATCGCGAAGCACTTTCTCCCACAACACAATACGTTTCTTTTTTTTTTGAAGCAAAATCGGCTTCACTTTGAAGTCGTGTCGTCAAGAGCTTCCACTCAAAACTCCATTTTTTTTTACTGAAAAATAAATTCAATTTATTTAAATAATAATAAAGAATAAAATTAAAAATATTTTCTTCATCCGCCATGTTATATTTGTATTTTGTATATAAATGTAAACACAAAGCATCAACATAATTAGTGATACACAGTTTGCTTTTTGTTTGCGTATCGATAACTTTTGTTATACATTTAGGAATGCGATACATTGTCAATGTTTACAAGGTTGCGTTTAGGAATGCATGACTTTGTTCGGTTACATTGCAAATGACGTTTTGGAACTCACCCGTCATCTGCTTTACAGGGCATTATCAACACTCTCGATTTATACAGGGCATAAAATGCAATGCCCTTCACCATTGGCAAGTGCGAATTATTTAGAATAAAACACACCACCCTTTTAGAGGGCGAAACATTTTTAAGAAACAAACGCAAAATTGCATTTTGCGTTAATAAAATGCACATTTTTTGGTAGAAAAGAAAACACCATAAGTTGGTTTGTTCAGATTGATACTGTTAAATAGCTAACAGTGCTCTGTTAAGGGCAAATTTTGTTCTGTTAACGCCAAATGTGGCGCTGCTAATATTTATGGATTGCATCTTGGATTTAAAAATTCCATATTTCCTTATGGATTCCGAATAATTCATCCAGGAGCGAAAGCCATAGGACGATGAGTTAGTGCATTCTCTTAACAAATTTTAAAAAAAATTTAGTTGTCGCAACTAAAATTTTTATAAAATTTTTTTTCAAATTAAATTTCTAAGAAAGTATTTAACAAATTAAAATTTATTCCAGAAAACTGTAATTGTTGTTGCAATCAATTGAGCGTTAATTGTTAAACAATTAATATCGTATTTTGAACTTTCTTTCTGAACACACTTCTCCCTGTGTAATGTTGTTAGTTACGTACATATGTGGCATGCTTCGTGTGCATTTTTAAGTTGTTTTATCATAATTATGATATTTTTTTTTATCAATTTACTTGTTTCTGTCATAAATTATTAGCTTTTTTTCGTTTATTTATTTTTTATTTTTTTTTTGTTACTCTTAAAATGAAAATTTGCAATTTCCTTTGTGGCAGTTATTAATACTTTAAAACATTAAATGTTGATGGCAAATTATACGATCTTTTTTTGTTGTGTTTGTTGTTTTTTGTTGTGTTTTAATTATATTTAATTACAGAGTATATTATTTTGAAATTTTTTGCTTAAATAACATGAAAGGAAACCAAACGAAATTTTTCGAAATGAAATAAAAATTCAGTTTAAAACAGAGCCCACCAAGCAACCAACAGCTGCTTAATTGTAAGTTGTCATAAAATGTTTTATTTATCATAATCATTTTTTTTTTCTTCAGTTTATTTGGGTAAAAGTGTAGAAATTAATGGCCAATTTCTTGTTGTTTTGGCAAAAATAGCTGCTGGCCAAAGGCAAATAAAACAGAAAAAAACAGTGATAGCCTGTGGCTAAGAGTATTGACTGCTGATACCTTAGCTTAAAAGAAGGAAAATTATAAAGACATAAATTAGCAAAATAAAGAAAACTTAGGAGTAAATTGAAATTTAAAAAAACTGTTGTTTTTTTCCCCCGTTTTAAGGAGCCCTACGCAAATGTACAATGAAATGCAACACTGTGTCGGTGTCTGTGTCTCTGGCTGCTTGTAATAACATTGTTTAATTACTATTTAGAATATTTAATTATTTTACATTTTCTCTTATGTCGTCTGTCTGCCAGTGTGCAGACTGCTGGCTGCCCTAAACGTTTTATTTTATTTTCTCTCTCTCTCTCTCTTTGGCTCTGGTAATACAAGGTGGTCTCGGACAGCCGCAATACTGCTGTACACAGTAATACAGTCACAGTTAGAGTCACAATTTTTATTTTATTTCCGCTACAATTAAAAATACATTTTCTAATGGCAAAAATTAGTTGACAGACGTTAAGAACAAGTCATTATTATTATGATTACAGTCAGAGCTGCTTTCTCACAGATCCCTTATTTTTCCCTTCAGCCCTATGTCGATTGGGGGGGGGGGGGTGTTTGTAGATAATTACATAATTGCGTGCAATTAATCAATAAAAATATAACACTACCTCCATATACTGTACTCTACTGTACTCTTTATTGCCCACAAATGCTGCTAATTGTGTGGGGTTAGTGGGTGTTTTTGGAATGTACAAATAAATGTTTAAAGAAACAATATTTTTTTTCTTTCCTCCTGAAACGATTATTTAATAATGTAGCAAATAGATTAATAATTAATAGATGAGAAATAAAAATGAACATTAAACACAACTAATTACAAATCCCAAAAGGGTGTTCAAGTAAATGTATATACAGTAAAATGCCAGACATACATACATACATATCCACCAACGTAGGTAAGTAGGTTCTAAGAAGTGGTTGAAAGTGTAGAAAAATGAGTCATTATTACCAAGAATAATGAACAATTAAAAATTGTTTTTCAAAGCCAAATGGGGGAAAAAAATTTCAATCACATAGAAAATGTTGTAAATACGCTGGAGATATTTAAACGTTTAAAACTTAAGTAATTAACACATAAGTAAACAACACATACGCATATGCATACTCAAAGTATAGGACACTTAATCATACGACACTTACTTATACGCATTCATACTTACATATTTTAATATCATGGAACCCTCTACTCATATTCAAAGTTTAAAGTACTCATCATTTTCATACTTAACAACACGTATGATGTTGTTGTTGATTTCGACTCTTCATAACTCAACATACACATACACGAATGACAAAATAAGTATGATTCGCGTACGAAGACTAAAATACTTACTAGAAGGCTGTGTGTTTGCTCTGCTTGCTGCTTTGTCTTTTTTGCTTATGTGTCTTTTTTCTTTTGTTGTAAATGCAACAACAACTAAGACTGTAAGGACCCGAATAATTTATAATTAGTTTTCTAAAGTTATGAATTTAAATGAGTAGGCTTATAAATCAAACATTTTTCGAATGGTATGAGTTTGATGTCAACGTTGTACTCATACTCATTGCAACCTGTATGTATTTATAAATCAACGTTGTAGTGAGTATGAATGAACCAGAGTAGTTAAATTTCAATATTGTCGTCTCACTTACATATATTCAAAATTTCATGAGTACTTATGAGTAGTGAAATGTGTGTTATTACCACGTGCAAAGAAATTTTTTTGTTTTTTTTAATTTTTAAAAATATATTGTTACGTTTTTACCTTTTAAAAACGTTAAAAATATGAGTCCGTAGATTGCAAATAAAATAAAAATAAATCTGTGTTTAATTTTAAGTCAATTCTTTATTATCTGCACAACTTTTGTGCCACTGTTCCAACTTATTTCACGTAACAATGATAACTTTCACAATATGCGCTTATACGTGATATTTCTCTGCTTACAACCTTTTTTTGTAAGCAACAACAACAATTGTTAGTTATTTTTCTTTGCTCACAACCTTTTTTGTAAGTACAACACTAACAACTGTTTTCTTCAAACGCAACTTGTCTGCACACAAATCTGACTGAATTATAGCTCGATGTCGTATCTTCACACACCACTGGTTGAATTCTCACTCAATTCAACGCGACATCGTCACACGACTAACTTAACTCGAACTCCGAGAATCACGTGTCTTCATACACGTCTGACTGAATTCTAACTGAATCTCCGTTGCTCGCTTTATCTTGCCTTATATATCACTGGATCAACAGTGTGATGAATGCCCTTGAAGGATGATGACGGCCTTCGGGAACAATCCAAAAATGTAAACAACTTGTTTCCATTTTTGTTGTTCGTGTATCTTGTTTACTTTCGTCCAGGCAGAGTTGTTGTTGTTTGTCTTTCCGCTATATTTTTTATACACGGACGTTGTTGCTATATTTTTGTTTATTATATCGATCTTGTAAACAAGCCTGTTGTTTTTGTTGCTATATGTTTACTTATTCGTTGATCACATGAACAACTGCATTGTTTTGTTTTTGGAGCTTTTGTTTATCATTTTATGTGTGATCAAGTCCAGTGTGTTGTTTTTGGAGCTTTTGCTTATTATTTTAATAACTCCATTTCCATTTTCGTAACAATATTTTAACGAATTAACGATATATAATTGCTGTTATTAAAAATTTTGATTGTGGCAACCATATTTTTATTACTTTTTTTTGAAAACATAGTGAAATTTCTTTTAAGTTTGAGAAAAAGAATTTTTGAACTATTAACATTAACTTTTCCTTTGCATTTAAAACAAAGATCATTAAATCTCTCTCGTCATCATTTATTGTAAAACCTACATAAAAAATATTAAACTTAAAATATTAATTCAACACATCCTTTCCATTCTCATTGGTAATCTACAAACACAAAACATAAAGTAAGATTTTCCCATATTTTACTCTTATTAAAAGAAGAATTACTAATTCTTTACTTTTCTCTCCCATTTAACACTAATTATAATTACATCGCGTAATTATAATCGCAACTCTCTCTGGAAGTTTGGTAAACTTGCTTTCAACCCCTATTTACCAATCTTCCACAAGAGAGTTAACTCAAAATAACACTCGTTATTTCAAAAAGAATTTTATTCAGAAAATTAACGAAACAAATTTTTATAATACTGATCTTATGTTTTTTCTTTCATCTCCTCATGCTAATTAGCTTTTTTTTGGCTTATGGTATTTGCTAAATCACTTATAAAGTGTTAAAAACAAGAAATTATAATAGCCTTCCTTACGTCTCTCCTGGGCTTTAGTGAAACCAAAGAAAAGAAAAATAAATAAAATAAAATTGATTGTGGAGCAAGCAAAGAAACTTGATTTTTTATCGTTAAAATTTTTTTTTATTTTTTTTTAATTTTTTTTTTTTTTTTTTTGCATACATAATAAACATAAAACTAATTAAATGCTTTACATTTCAAACATAATTATTGTAGAGTATAAATAAAAGATTGGACAGAGCCATCGTACATACATACATATGATAATACTTCATCCTTGTTACTGTATGCCATACATATTATACTACAGATCTGTAAGCAATTCGTTGCATTTGCAGTTTTTTGTATTTTTTTTTTTTTTGTTTCTCTCTTTCTGTTTTGCTGTTCGTAACACATCAAACTAATTGACCCCACAAGCAGCTTACAGCAGGAAAGCAACAACTACAACACATGCAAGGCATGCAACATACAATAACTGAACGATGGAAGAAATAAATGAAGGAAAACAAAACAAAAAAGAAACAACAGCAGAACTTAGCTTAATATTGTGTATAGGAACAGCAACAGTAACAACAACAACAACAACTGCAACTGCAAAACTAACAAATAAACAGCATGAGAAACATTTAAATGTAGAAAGACCAGACTCAAATTGCATGGTGGCAACAACAGCAACAGCAACAACTGTAGCACTGCCAACAAAGAACAGACAAACATTTAGAGCGACATCTAGATGGACAGACAGACAGACATACACACACACATACATTACAGAAAACATAAAACAATGTTAAAACAGCATTTAAGCCACACATTAAATTGGCTGTCATGACAAAATACAACAGCAACAGAGCTACAACAATAATAATTACAACAAAACGTGCTACAAATGGAACCCAAAAAGAAGACTCGACTCCTAAAGCAAGGCAAACCAAAAGCAAAGCAAAGACGCTGCACAGGCAACCAAATCAACCAATACACAGATACATATACATACACGCCGTATAGTATTTAAACATTAATAAACTGAAATTGTTTTGCCCATGATAATATTACTTTGATGCAGCAGCAGCAACAAGAGCAGCAGCAACAGCACACATGCCTTAAGTATATTATTATTTACAAGTTTAGCATCTCTTTCACCTTTTTTTTTTGCATTCCCCATTCCTCTTTCTCTCTCTCCACCTCTCTTTCTCTTTGTCTCTGTATTACCTTTGTAAACTAAGTAATGTAGGACTAGTGTGTGCATAGGCCCCTTTGTAAGAAGTTAAACTCTAATAATAATTAGTTAAACGCTAAAAAGCTTGGACTTTAACAAATATTTTATGTATGTTGCCGCATTTCATAGAGAGACGTATGTATGTATGTACGTGTATATGTATGTTGTATGCCTCATTTATTCAACGCCAAATTGCAACAAATAATGATTAAACATATACTCGTAATACGTTTAACAACACAACCATAAAAAAAGAAAAGAAAAGAAAATAAAAACAAAACAAAACAAAAAAAATGCATTAAGAACTGGTAATAAGAACTAGAACAACACCATATGGCCTTAGGCTTACTAAGGCAAGTAAGCCTCTCTTCAAGAATTAAAATAAATTTCAGATTGCCAAGCAAAATGCATACATAATGTTGCCATTATGCAGCCAGCCGATGTGTATATGGAATTGTGAATTTGTTGCAACATAAAAAAATTAATGGTCTTTGTGATTTCGTTTAGCCACACAGCCTACTAGAAATTATGACAGGATTTTAAAGCAACTGTTAACAGTATTCAAAGAGTTATATGGTGCAGGAGTGGCACGTCTTAATAACTAACGATAATAAGGTACCAAAGGATTCCAAAACCAAAGGCCTTCACATTTTTTTGTAATGGAATTAAACACCTTTATACGGAAATAGATTTTAATTTCACATGAGACTCTACGCAGATTTCCTTGGCTGTAATGATATCGTCAACGAATTTAATGGAACCATAAAAATTATAATTTTGAACTCAGACATTAAGTCAATATAAGGTTTTCATTCAACTTTCCTATTACAATCTCAGTTGGAGATATATTACCACCAATAGCACTTATTAGACGTAAAGAACAAGTTTCAAACTCCAGGTCGCACATCAAAACGAAAATATGAAAAAAAAAATATTTCTTTGGCGACTGCCTCTCTGCAGATTTCTGGCAAAGACTCTGAGAGCAAATACAGTATTCCCTCGATTTACGTCGTCTCGATTTACGTTGTTTCGATTAACGTCGTCAAAAATTTTGTTCCCTTCAACTTCGATTTGCGTTGTTATTCGATTTACGTCGCCTTTTTTGGAACCAACTGTGACGTAAATCGAAAGATTACTGTAACTTTTTTAAGTTGCTTGTTAAAAACATACTACTTTGTAGTATGAGCAATATGAAATTCGATTTACGTCGCCTTTTTCTGGAACATTATACGACGTAAATCGAGGGAATACTTTACCTTTTAAAAACGTAGATTGCAAATAAAAATAAATTTATGTTCAGTTTTAATTAAAATTCTTTATTATTCGCACAATTCTGTGTGCCACTGTTCACAACTTGATGTAAACAACAACAATCGCTTTTCTTTGTTATTCCTCTTTTTTTTTTTTTTTTTTTTTTTAATGAAACCAGCACTCAGGGGATAGCCCCTACTCATGCAGTGGATTGTGCAGGTTTTAAGGAAAATGGGTTATAGGAAGGTGGAAGAAAGGGAGTAGTGTTTGTGGACATCTCAAGATGCGAACGGCAAGGAAACGAGTTGCTGCTAGGTGACTATAAAATGGCCAGTGCTATACCTTCACCATTAGACAGTCTACAGCAATCGTCCCCAAGAAGCCCGCACCCTTCAGTCCTAGCTTCTCACACTACTCATGTTGTGTGTGTTAATTTTATACATGAGTGGCGGGACCTACAGTTTAAAGTCGACTCCGAACGACAAATATTATTGAGAAGCTTTTCATGGCAATTTAATTTACTCTCAGAGTTTTTGCCAGAAATCTGCTGAGATGAAGTCGCCGATGAAATATTTTCCTTTTGATGTCTGACCTGGGATTCGAACTCAGGCCTTCAGTCTAATAAGCCAACACACTACCTACTAGACCACGGTGACTTCATATCCTCTATTTATATCCTTTGCATAAACAATAACAATTACATACATACATACATAATTGGTCATTACAACCCTTCAGTCAGGATTACGACCTAGCTTCTCACACCACTTATGTTGTGTGCGTTAATTTTATGCATGAGTGGCGGGACCTACAGTTTAAAGTCGACTCCGAACGACAGTTTTTTGAGAAGCTTTTCATGGCAATTTTATTTACTCTCAGAGTTTTTGCCAGAAATCTGCTGAGAGGAAGTCGCCGAAGAAATATTTTCATATTTTCGTTTTGATGTCTGACCTGGGATTTAGTCTAATAAGCCAACACACTACCTACTAGACTACGGCGACTTCAAAACAATAACAATTACTAGACAATTATTCGACAGATCTTTGTAACGAACGTCTTCAAACCACGATTACTCTCTTCAAACACACCGCGTCTTCACACAAGACTGACTGAACTTCACTCACTCAGTCGCCAGCTTTGCCTTGCACTTTATATGACAGAGTAATTAGTCTGATGAATGTTCTTCAAGGCGAATGTTCGTGACTTCGCCTTCTCAAAATCTCTATAAATGTAAACATCGTTTTTTACATTCATTACTGTAGTGTTGTTTGTGGATTTTTGTTTACTTCTTTACCATTTTTTCATGATGTTATATTAAGGAGTACGTTAATTTGTAAACAGGTTTGTTTACTGCATTGTTTTGTAGCTTTTGTTTATAATTTTAATGTTAAGCGATATAAAAGCAAAACACCAGTATCTAAATTTTTTATTTTCGTAACAATATTTTACAAAACATAACGACTCTCTTGAAGCTCTGTATGGGTAGATTCCTAATTATGGCTCTCTATATCTTTTCACAGAAAATTTGTTATTAATTCTTGAGTTTAATTCTAGTATTTTATTTTAATAGAGAGTTAGGCACTTTTACTTTCGTATAAGAGTAAATGTAAACAAAAGTCATTGTGTTACTATTCGTAGGTCCAATATGAAGAGAGCGCAGAGTTAATAATACGCCACGTATAACTACAACACAATAACGTATGATTAATTTTTTTTTTTCTTCAAAAGTTTAAATTAACTTTTGTTTATGGCATAAGAGTTTTCCTTCCTTTTTTCATACTCATGTACATTTTCTCTTTCTGTTATTTTATTTACTCTTTTTCTATTAAGAGATGAGTAAAATAAAGGCAAAGCATTTGAAAATGGAATTTTACTCTCCAATTGTAACAGGCCATCAGCAATTGAAGTTAGAAACGCTAAATGTACGCACATTTTGAGCACACGACCTTAAGGAGTGGGAAATAACAAAGAGAGTATATTAAGATAGAGAGTGAGAGAGAAGGACAGCCAACTATTTTCTTTTTATTGGTAAGAGAATTAAGAGATGGTGCTTAGGATGTTGTTTTCTTTTTCTTTTGTATAGACTGTCAAGACATTTTACTGCCCATTTTCGTTGTGCTTAGAGCAAAGGAAGTTACCAAAAAATATGAGAATCTAAAGAAATGTGTTGCCTTTTAAAATTTCTGAAAGCCTTATAGTAAATAGAGTAAGAAAAAGAGAAAGACAATTTCTAATAAAATAAAGAGAGAAACAATATTGTCTGCAATAAAGCAATCAATAGTTTGATTATTACAAGAGAACTTGCTTGTTGTTTTTATTTTTATTTAATTGTTATTTTAATAGCCACTATAATTACGTTAAATACTATTAACAATAATAAAAAGAGAGAGAGAGAGAGAGAGAGAAAAGAGAATCCAAGGTAAAGAAGGGCCACAGAAATATAAACATTTTGTTGAAATGGCTTGGGTTTTACAGTGACATTCATATGTATTTCTGTTCATACAATGACAGGAAAGAGGAAATGGGGTGGATATACGAGGGCTTATTGAAAAGTATATGAAATATTTTCAATGTAAGGTAAGGTTCATTTTTAATGTGTGTGAGGATAATTTCGAATTTGAAAATCCAAAAGGCAATCCATAAATTTTAGCAGCGCCACATTTGGTGTTAACAGAACAAAATTTGCCCTTAACAGAGCACTGTTAGCTATTTAACAGTATCCATCTGAACAAGCCCACTTGTTTAGGAGCTAATTTTAGCACAAATACTAGGTCTATGAGTATCATACTATATGCAAAGGAAGGTTCCAATGCCTCGTAATATAATCAGCAACATAGTCACATATAAAGTGATATGGTATTGGGACAATTGGCTTTGAAAACATAAATTTTTTGATGGATAACATATGAAAATTCTTTAGAAGATCAGTGGCCATTTTAGAACATATAAGAAATAGTACACCCTACATACTACAGTAAAACTTTGATATAACGAACCTTAATATAACGAATTATTTTCTGAGTCCCTTGAAAAAACCTTTTTACTGCAAAGTTTTTCATACAAAAATGCACTATAGCTATAACGTAGAAATACTGAGCCATAAAACCTCTATATAGCGAATAATTCGTACCAAAGCCTTTATACAACGAATTAATAATAATTCCTAAATCAGTACCGGCTATGCAAAGCCTCTATATAGCGAAGTCTTCTTTCAAAAGCCTCTATATAACGAAGTGAGAATAAAAAAAAAAATTAAATTTTTAGTAATGTTAGTCCGGTTTCAAAAACAACAAAGTCTAAATGCGTTTGCAAGTGCCATTGCAAAGCCTCTATATAGCGAAATACTGATTCAAAAGCCTTTATATAACGAAAAAACTATTGTTATAACGAATTTTATTCGTATATCTTCTAATTTCGTTATACCAAGGTTTTACTGATACATATTTATGACGAAAAAGTAGCTATAACGAAGTATTTTGTGATCCCCTTCAGTTTCGTTATATCGAAGTTTTTCTGTATATGCAAATGGTAGTCCAGATGGTCCCCTTGCCAACCGTGGCAGTGGGATAGATGAAATAATTTTTTGAGTCGAGATTTTGAATTTTAAAGAAAATCGATTTTTGGCCAAAAATTATATGAAAATTCTCTTGAAGATCAGTGGCCGTTTTGCGAACATATAAGAAATAGTACACCATACAGACTATATGCAAATGGTAGTCCAGAGGGTCTTCTTTCCAACCGTGGTAGTGGGATAGCAAGAATCATTTTGAGAGTTGAGTTTCCCACCAACCATCCTTAACCTTTCCACACTTTTGTTCACCAATAATAATGATCATAATGAGAATTGTGTTTTATGTCAATAGTCTGAAATAATTGCAAACTAGAAGACTAATCTACTATTGCTACTGTTAAACAATTAACAGTGGTCTGTTAATAGCAAAGTTTACCCCATAAGAGACACTGTCCCTCCTCCTAATGAGTGCCTTTATCTCCGTATTAAACCACGGCTGTTGTTTCGGCTTGATGCACTTAGTTCTGAAAGGAAAGCATCTGTCAGAGATCAAGCGTACCTTCTCCTGAATAAATGACAATTGGTCATTCGCATTTCCAAGTGTATATACCTGGTTCCAAGATACATCATTCAATTCAATATTCAGTGTCGTATAATCGATGTTCCTGAAATCACGATATGTAATATATTTATCCACAGCACAAGTTACAGGTGTATTATAATTAAGGAAGAGCAGATCATGGCTAGAGAAACAAGAAGCTGAAATTTGGTCATATAACTGTACCCTTTCAATATGGTTCACAAATACAAGGTCAATCAAGCTACTAGACGTCGAATGGAAGTGTGTAGGTGTCGACACATTTACAGGACTGAGATGAAGTGAAAGCATTGGTCCAATAAGTGGATTATCAAGTAGAAGGTTGTTATTAAAGTCACCTACGACAATTATGTCGTCATATTGAATGGTAATATCCTCAAGAATGGAAATAAAATTATCAAGATTCACACTAGAATTTGGTCTATATACACAACCCAAAAGAAGTTTCTGATTATCGACACTTGAAATTTCCAGAAACAAGTATGTATTCAATTCCACTCCCAATGTGGGTTAATAATTTCTCCTTACAAAGTATACCGTTTCGAACATTAATCGCAACTCCACCACCCCTAGCTCTAGTTTCAATCCCATTAACTAGGTTTCTCCTATCTGATCGGAAAAGCTAAAAGCCCTGTAAATTAAAAACTGAATCTGGAACACCTAAGGGAAGCCAAGTTTTGGAAACACAAATAACGTCAATACCCGCGGATATAAATAAATACCTAAATTCGTCAATCTTATTATTCAAGCTCTGAGCATTTATGTGGATAATGTTGAGACCTACTCTCTGTTTAGCAAGAATTCTTTTTTTAAATTCGAATTTATATTAAATCGTATGTTTACCGCCTCTCGTTACTGTTTTAAACACTTTCTATTGTTTGTTGCCTAGCACAACTTCATTATTAAGCACTCCACTTTAGTTTAATACGATATGTTTAATTTTTTATTTTTTTTTTTTTTTTTTTTGCTATTGTGTCTGCCGTTGTTGCTACATTTTGTTGTTGTTGTTGTTAAGTTTGTCACTTAAGTTGACTAATTAAAATGAACAATACGAAATTAATTACCACAACACTCACTATAACAATAACGAACAAAACAATAACAATAATAACAGCAACAACAACAACAACCATAATAATAAAATAAACTCATGTTAATAATAGTTTACAATACAGGAATATGGTTGTATGGTTGTATGTGTATGTGGCATGATGGTGTGGCATAATAAGAACGAGCTTCTCATCAATGGCATGATAAACTAAAGTGCAACAAGAGCCAGGCAAAAATACAAAGTCAGACAGACAACATTCTATACAGAAATGTAACAGCACGTACGTATGTACATATACGGCATACAGTAACATAAGTTCAATGCAAGTGTGCCGCAATGAAAGCGCCAAAAATAATCATAATAATGTTGTTATAATATGAACACACTCATATGTACAACATGACACACACACACACTCAGAAACAAACAGTAAAAGCTTTACAAAAAGATAAGTTCATTTGCTTTTAAATTTTTATTCTCTTGTCCTTATTATTTCTCTTGTTGTTAACATTCTACTGTACTAATGGCTTTCACTTTAACTTCTCGCAACACTGTGTCAAATTTTCCGCTTTCGTGCCATATACAGGAGACACTATGTATGTATGTATGTCTGCAATGCTTTTTTTTAAACGAAATATAATACATTCCATAATAAAAATAAAAAAAAAAAAATTAGAGAACAAAAAAGCGAATTGAGTGCCTGAAAATAAGAGAAACATGTACGATATGAATATGTAGCGCAAACATGTCAGTCCTTAAGGGATTGTTGTTGTCCTTTTGTTGCCAAAATAGTTGAACCACTTTGCCAGCACTTTAGGGCTCAAAACAGCATAATTGTAGCCAAAGTCGTAACATGTTAGAGAACTGTAAAGCAATTACCGGATGTCAAAGTTGAATAGAGAGGAGCAGCAATTGACTTTTTAGATTAAATATCATTTAAAAGCATTATTAGTTAATAAGAGTTTAGTTTTGTTTATTAAAATATTTCAATAAATAAAAAAATCACAAGTTTTTATTGTAATGTTTCTTCAATAACAAGTTTTTCTTTTTAAACGGAAATTCAAGGCTTATGAGTCATATTATTTATGATAATACTCATACGCCGTGTGGTACTTTATAAGATATTAAGTAGAGGGAACAGTTATTTACAAATGTATCTATGTATTGAACAATTACTGTTCCAGTACAGTTAGAAGACGTCTGCCATATAAATATAATTCCTATTCAAGTCACTGCTAAGAAAATGTGTTGCTGGCAACAGTATTTTGATCAACAAAAGTGTAGCAAAGGTAAAGAATACGTGCTATTCATTAATAATTTCCTGGTATAAATAATCATTTGGTGTTGCAAAGAATACTAACGATCTCAATATACTTCTCATATCAAAAATATTCAAAATGCTATTAAACTAAGGGGTTATATCGCCGAAGTCTAGTAGGTAGTGTATTGGCTTATTAGACGTAAAGCCCGGGTTCGTATCCCAGGTCAGGCATCAAAACGAAATATGAAAAAATATTTCTTCGGCGACTGCCTCTCAGCAGATTTCTGGCAAAAACTCTGAGAGTAAATAAAATTGCCATGAAGAGCTTCTCAAAAATCTGTCGTTCGGAGTCGACTTTAAATTGTAGGTCCCGCCACTCATGTATAAAATTAACGCACACAACATAAGTGGTGTGAGAAGCTAGGTCGAAATCCTGACTGAAGGGTTGTAATGACCAACTATGTATGTATATTATACGACAAATAATCTAATTTTAATAATAAACGCACCAAACCTGTTGAAACTTAAAAAAAAAAACTGATTTGCGATCTAGGAAAAACTTCTCAGATAATCTTGTTCTTACAACTCATAAGCTTAGGAGAGCTTTTATGGCAACATTTCTGGCGTAAATTGGCAGCTCTACACAATCTTTATTCCCTAGTACCATATGATTATATGATCCTGTTGCAACTATATGTACATGAGCTTACAAAACGTCAATCCAAATAGAGAATACTGGCATTCAGGGACAGTTCCTCCTTCTACTTCTCTGGGAATATATGAATATCGATGGCTCGAAGTTGGATAAGCAAACGGTTTAGGATAGTTTGCATACATAGGAATTGGACATCAGGAACCTACATAGACTCTCAAATCAAGGCAGTGTCTCTCAAACGGAATTCACGACGATCCGCTTGGCGATTAAATGTGCTTCGTAGGTGAATACTCAAAGAGAAAACATTGATATACTCGGACGGCCAGGCTTCCATTAATGTCTAAGCATAAAGCCACATTCGGAAACTAAGTTGCATGCACACTGGTCCAACCCGGTATCAACCTGGGAAATTTCACAGGTAATCTAAGCCTAAGGAACCTTTGTCCACAATTGCAGCCCTTTGGTAATGCATAACTGGTTGGTAGTACAAAAACTTCTGCAAAAATTTAATAACTCATACATAATAGCAGCTGAATTTTATAAAATAATTAAAAATCCCCACATTTTTCTATTCACATCAACTAACACTTTCATTTCGAATATAATTAATGCATTAAATACATGTACATATATTCAAATAGAATCCTTTTCATTATGCACAGATATTATTCCGAAAGGACAGAGTCACAATTACAAATTAGATTCAAAAGTATCCTTTCTCTCAAATTTTCCTTTACTCCCTGCCTTAAGGAGATTTATTCCGCTATGCTGATTAAAACCTTCAACGAAATGCATGTCTCTTACATTTTTATATTCTGTAATAAATTTTACTTCTTATTATTGAAATAAATATAAAGTATATAAAAGAACAGCAACAGCAACAACAGAAAATGCAATTACATTTCAACGTAATAACATTATTTAAATTATGCATATTAAAATACTACGTACATACATGCACAAATACACACACCCATACATACAAAAGAGGAAAAATAGAAAAAATAATAGTCCATGTAAATTACTAGTTAGACCGTTAGATAGTAAAAGAAACACAGAGAGAGAGAGAGAGCGAGAGACTTATGCCACACAACTACTGTCATTATGGCTAAGCTTAAATAATCCTTACAAAATTTAGTCGTTTTCACATGCATATGTACATACATACATACATATGGTTATTAAAATGCATAAAAATAAAGGGCACACATACACATGTATTTATTAATACAAGTATGTATGTATGTTTCTATGCAATATAAGGACTATAAAATATGCAAAAAAAAATAAGAAAAAGAAAATTTCAACATGAAGGACTTATTTTTTTTTTTAATTTCTAATTAAATTTTATACATAAAAAATTAAAGAAGAATTCCAATATAAAAAAATACCTTCTTAATGGGCAAGCTTTTTTGTGCACCTCCTTGTCAATCAAATTTCTCGCACAGTGTCAGCCACTGCTATTCATCCAGCATGTAAGCTCCATGCTATACAGTTGGTGATCAACGGTTCCATAAACTCCTCTTCCTTAAAGCAACATCTGCAATTACTAGCACCAAACAGAGAGCAGCAATGAGTATCCAAAAATATGAGTAGAATCGAATCATATAGTTACATTAATATCATGGAACCTCTACTCATATTCAAGGTTTGAAGGACTCATCATATTCATTACTTTACAACACGTATGATGATGTTGTTGTGTTCGACCCTTCATAACTCAACATATACACGAATCACAAAATAAGTATGAATCGCATACGAACACTAAAATACTAACTAAAATCTTAAATACACTCTACTAGCCTTGAAGTTTAAAAATATTTTAGAATGATAAATACAATAGTGCCATCCCAATATTTTGGAATCATGAATGCTTAGCATTTTCTCATCTAGCCAATCATAAGTATACTGTGGAAGTCATTATTAGATCTTCCTCAGTCCTCCTATTACAGAGCATTGTAAAAATCCAATACCGGTAGTAAATGTGTATCTGTTGAGCATCTTAAGGGCAGAAAGATTGATTACCCATAAGTAATGAAGAAGTAAGAAAATGAAAAATATTGGTGTTTTGATTTTTCATCGCTTAACATTAAAATAATAAACAAAAGCTACAAAAACAAAACAATGAACTTGTTTACAAATTATCGCACTACTTAATATAACAACAAACATCAGCATAAAAAATGGTAAACAAGTAAACAAAAATATACCAACAACGCTAAAATGATAAACGTAAACAACTATGTTTACACTTATAGAGATTTCGCGAAGACCAAGTCATGAACATTCGCCTTCAAGAACATTCATCAGACTGTTTAAACTGCCATATAAAAGGCAAGGCAAAGCAGGCGACCGGAGTCAGTGAAGTTTAGGCAGTCTTGTGTGAAGAGAGTAATCGTGGTTTGAAGATCTCCGATACAGAGATCAGGCGAACAATTGTCTAGTAATTGTTATTGTTTATGCAAAGGGTATAAACAGAGGAATAACAAAGAAAAGCAATTATTTTTGTTTACATCAAGTTGTAAACAGTGGCACACAGAATTGTGCAAATAATAAAGAATTTTAATTAAAACTAAACACAGATTGATTTTTATTTTATTTACAACCTACGAGCTCATATTTTAAACGTTTTTAAAAGGTAAAAACGTAAAAGTATTTTCGTTGATACTATTTCAGCATTGTGTAGAGTTCTATTTAAAGAACGGCCCTTACTAGAGGTTATTGATCTACTCCGTGCAATATTCTTAAGCAAATTGAGCCAACTTTGTACTTCGTTATATCCGCCAAATAAAAGGATCCCCATACCGCAGTACACTGAGATTTGTTAATATGAAGCAAAACCTAAACTGCAATCTAAATAGAGATTACCAAGGGGTATAGTAAATATATGTCTACGACTAAATAGTTTTCCACGTATACTTCTAATCTGTGGCTAAAATAATTTATGCCTACTAGACGTATGATTAATATTAATTAAGAGTTGAATCGATTAAATCTTTAATATCTCCATTAATACGACAGACAAACGCAAATTTTAAAGTAATTTTAAAAGAAAACACATTAGGCTTCCTTACAATACTACAGCACAACGTTGTAAATCTTAAGACATTAGCTGTATTAGGCCATAAAACTTGAAAATTGTTTCACACAGTTTTCAAATATCGCACCAAACAATTATAATTTATTTTTTTTCTTTGTTTTTTTCTGATTTTATTATCATCAATTTCCTTAAAACACGGCATGCAACAAGCAAATTTAAGAGCACATACATACATATTTATATGCTAAGTGGTAAGCGCATGAGTAGCCTAAATAGTGTAATAAATGTAAAGTGATTGTGTTGCATGTAAGTAAACACTTAAAAGATTGACACTCTACTTGCTATTAAGGCTTTAAAATTGTCTCTAAAATAAGGCTCTTAAAGTATTTTTTCTTTTTGTTTTTTTTTTTGCTTTGAAATTGTCAAATTTAAATGCAATACAGTGAAAGCTCTTTGAATATTTTCTAAAATTAAAATTAATTATTCATTATCGTTTGCTTTAGCAGCTACTGTACGTACGTATGTAATTTAGTGGGTTCATTTGCTTGGACCTCTTATTTTTTTCCACTTTTTTCTTTAGCATATTTAGAGCTTTAAGATGTTTTTTTTAATGCCATATTGGCAATTATCAACGTCGTATGTTGCTGCTACAGCCAGTGTAGTGGCAAGGTTTGTAATGTCTTCTCAGTTTTAAAATATTTTTTTTCCCTCTTTGTTTTTCTTGTTGTAGGCAATTAGAAAGTTGATTGACGGAAATCGATAAAGCGGTGGTGGGAAGTGTTGCAAAAGAGGATCTTTTATTATCAATTTTTTTCTTTTTTTCTCTCTCTTTTCTTTTGTTGTAGTAGCAGCAGTTGTGTAGTCAGGCTGTTAAATTTAAAAATTTAATTCTGCTGTATTACTATAATTTTGTTTTTGTTGTTGTGGTTGTTGTTTTTCTGTGTTTGTTTCTGCCATAAATGCTTCTTTTTTTTTAACCATGCGTGGTTTAAGTGGGTCAATTCAATGTTTTTAACATGCAAATGTTCACGATTAATTTTTTCTTACTTCTTCTTACTTCTTCTTCATCCTCGTCTTCATGTTATTGTTGTTGTTTTGCTACTCAAATGTCTGTCTCTTTGAGACGTTTGTCTGTTTGTCTGCTTTACATAAATGCAAGTTAGTAAATGATTTTTTTTTTCATTTCTTTTTTTGTTAATTTAAATATTTTTTTTAGTTTTTTAGTTTTTATTATTATATTTTATGTTTGTAATTTATTTATTGTTGTTGTTGTAATTTATCTGCAACTCAGTGTTCATTAAATTATTTGAAATTTCTTTTCTTTTGCATTCATTTTTGTTTTTTTGTTTCTGTTTTTTCTTCAATTAATTTATGTTTAAAGATGAGAAAGTTGTCTTGGCTGTAAGATATACTTCCAAGTAATTTATGGTAAAAATTTTGCTTCGATAATTATAACAAAAAATCGTGTAATAAATTTGTATTCGTTGTCTAGTGTAAATGACTTTGAGGTGATTAGTGTGGCTATAATAAAAAATAAAATTTTATCGCATTTTGTATTGAAATACAAAATTTTTGGTACTTTTCCTTTAAACTATGAAACCTAGGCTTTTGTAACTCTGTGGAATGAAAGCACAAAATAGTGAACTTTTAATAAAAATTGTATGTATTGTATTGTTACGAAAATGGAAATGGTGTTATTAAAATAATAAGCAAAAGCTCCAAAAACAACACAATGGACTTGATCACACATAAAATGATAAACAAAAACTCCAAAAACAAAACAATGCAGTTGTTCACGTGATCAACGAATGAGTAAACATATAGCAACAAAAACAACAGGCTTGTTTACAAGATCGATGAATAAACAAAAATATAGCAACAACGTCCGTGTATAAAAAATATAGCAGAAAGACAAACAAACAAAACAACAACAACTCTGCCTGGACGAAAGTAAACAAGATACACGAACAACAAAAATGGAAACAAGTTGTTTACATTTTTGGATTGTTCCCGAAGGTCGTCATCATCCTTCAAGGGCATTCATCACACTGTTGATCCAGTGATATAAAAGGCAAGATAAAGCGAGCAACGATGATTCAGTTAGAATTCAGTCAGTCGTGTATGAAGATACGTGATTCTCGGAGTTCGAGTTTAGTTAGTCGTGTGACGACGTCGCGTTGAATTGAGTGAGAATTCAACCAGTGGTGTGTGAAGGTATGAGATTCAGTTATAATTCAGTAAGACTGGTGTGAAGACAAATTGCGTGAAGAAAACAGTTGTTAGTGCTGTGCTTACAAAACAGGTTGTGAGCAAAGAAGATTAACTAACAATTGTTGTTGTTGCTTACAAAAAAGGTTGTAAGCAGAGAAATATCACGAATTAGCACATATTGTGAAAGTTATCATTGTATACGTGGAATAAGTTCGAACAGTGGCACAAAAGTTGTGCAGATAATAAAGAATTGACTTAAAATTAAACACATATTTATTTTTATTTTATTTGCAATCTACGAACTCATATTTTTAACGTTTTTAAAAGGTAAAAACGTAACAGTATGTATTTATAAACGGAACAAAGCCTGATGACATGTCCAGCATAAACAACATATTATTTACCAAACTTAGGCGAGTCTAGCAGCCTGCCTGATAATTCAGATACACACAAAGACAAGAATAAGGACCTCATCATTCATCAATATTCATGGAAATTAGTTTTCTTCTCGGGTTTCAGCTTAACTCAAACATAGGTTTGTCGTGGCCGTACTCTATTGTTGGGTTGTTAGACGTAAGGCCACGGTTCAAACCCCAGGTCAGACATCAAAACGAAAAATATGAAAAAAATTATTCTTCGGCGACTGCCTCTCAGCAGATTGCTGGCAAAAACTCTGTGAGCAAATAAAATTGCCATGAAAAGTTTCTCTAGAAAAGCTGTCATTTGGAGTCGTCTTTACATTGTAGGTCTCGCCACTTATATATATAATTAACACACACAACATAAGTGGTGTGAGAAGCTAGCTCGTAATCCTGACTGAAGGGTTGTAATGACCAATTATGTATGTATGTAGTCTTTAATTTAATTGTAATAAATACGGGTTCCTAAAAACAGTTTCTAGCTTCAAAATATGTACAGCAGTCATAGCTACAGATGACGGATTAACTTTGCTCAGCGAATCTTAACACCAAGAAGTTGTGTTGCCTTATATTTGATACGATTAGAGTGCAATGAAAGAAGTTACCTTAAAAATCCTTTTGTTATTGGAGTCTTTCACAGCATATTTCTGCAAATAAGTTGAAAGTAATCCTACTTCAAAATTAATTGCAATTACAAGTAGGAAAACCTAACCAGTTTTACTGAACCCTACTTTAGCTTATTAATTGAATGCTTATATAAAACTATTTCAACACATTTCTTTTAAGCCCCTCCTATTTTAGCATTTAACAAAACTCCTCCCCATTTGAGTAGTTTTTTTTCTTTTTTGCTTTTGGTTTTTTTCTTTATTTTATTTTCGTTTTAATATAAAAACAAAAAAAAAAAAAAATCCATTTTATATTTTTTAATTAAATATTATGCTAATAGTACAATTAAATAATTCAACAATTTACCATCTCGTTTCTTCACCAATGAACGTTTTTAATGCAAAAAAAACCAACAACAACAAACTGCACTAGTAAACAACAAGAAATATATTTTGTATATAAAACTTGCCAGCAAACGATGAATATAAATGAAAATAAAATCGTACCCAACGAACATTTGACTGGATATTTCGAAATCATACGGCCAGATGTTACTTATTTTGTAGTTACTGGTGGTGGTGCCCATGCATATGGAATGCTAAGTTTAGTTTCAACTCTTCACCGGAATACAAAACTGTCTTCACGTTTTACAATGAACCATTCTAATTTGCTATGTAAGTAGTATTGAATATAACACACCCTAACAGGACTATCAAAGGATATCAGTAGGACTGTGGTAGGTTGTAACCCTCAACGCGAAATACTTGCTGGATGTACAGTCATGATGAAGATAGCTGAAGAGATTAAGACAATTGAACTTTGTTGAGGTGAAGGCAAAAGCAATGGCTGATACTGGGATTGTCTGGAATAATTTAGTAACAGGCCCATGTTCCCTATAGGAATTGCAGGAATAAATTTATACAAAATCCCTTACCACATACTGTTACATTTTTACCTTTTAAAAGCGTTTAAAATATGAGCTCGTAGATTGCAAATAAAATAAAAATAAATTTGTATTTAGTTTTAATCTAAAATTCTTTATTATTCGCTTTATTATGTGTACCACTATTCACAACTTGATGTAAACAATAACAATTGCTTTTATTGTTATTCCTCTGTTTAACCCTCTTGCATAAACAATAACAATTACACTAAAGCCCCGACTTGCGTCGATCCGATTTGCGTCGTTTCGATTTGCGTCGCTTTTTAAAAATTGACAAAACTCAGCTTGCGTTGTTGCAATTTCAACTCGCGTCGATTAAATTTGCGTCGTTTCGTCCCCGATTGGCGTCGATTAGATTTGCGTCGTTTGAATCCCAACTTGCGTCGTTTAAATTTCGATTTGTGACGCTATATACGTTTAATTTTTTTCTTGCAGCATTGAGTACTACCATTTTAGTATTTGTATTGTGGAACATATTTAGAATTTTTTTTGTATTTTAGAATTCTTGCAACTTCTGTTTATTGTTTTGTTATTTCTTTATAAGAATTAAAAAACATTTGTTGAATTAATTAAAATAATGAAAAATGTTTTCATTATTCATTCATTTTGCTTTCCTTTGAATTCTTGGTCCCAATAAATTAAATTTCGATGCATTTGTATAGAAAAAGTTGATCCGATTTGCATCGTTGTGATTTGCGACGCAATTCTCCGGTCCCCATTAACGACGCATGTCGGGGCTCTAGTGTACTAGACAATTGTTCGACTGATCTCTGTAACGGAGATCTTCAAACCACGATTACTCTCTTGAAACACACCTCGTCTTCACACAAGACTGACTGAACTTCACCAACTCCCTCGCCTGCTTTGCATTGCCTTTTATATGGCAGGGTAAACAGTCTGATGAATGCTCTTCAAGGCGAATGTTCATGATTTCGCCTTCTCGAAATCTCTATACATGTAAACCTCGTTGTTTACATTTATTATTGTAGTGTTGTTTCTGTTTTTTGTTTACATTTACTCTTGTAGTGTTGTTTGTGCAGTTTTGTTTACTTGTTTACCATTTTTTTTATGCTGGTGTTTGTTGTTATATTAAGCAGTACGATAATTTGTAAACAGTTTTGTTTACTGCATTGTTTTGTTTTTGTAGCTTTTGTTTATAAATTTTAATGCTAAGCGATGTAAAAGCAAAATACCAGCATTTAGATTTTTCATTTTCGTGGGAATTAAACCCACAATCCTAACAATGAAGAACAATTACTCTACCTCAGTGTTGAAAAATTGAAATTTTGAAATGGTACTGAACTATAACTGAAAGAGTACATTTTTTCATTAAATGGTACTTTTGTAAACAAATGTATGTATGTATCAGAGATCAGCAATGAATCGTTTTTCCGCTACTCATAAGCACTCATGCAATTCTGAGTATGAGTGAATCAACAGAATTGAAATTCAACTACTCTGATTCATTCGTACTCGCTACAGCATTGATTTATAAGTATAGGTTACAATGAGTATGAGTACAACGTTGACATCAAACTCACAACATTCGAAATGTGTTTGATTCATACGCCTACTCATTCTGATTCATAAATTTAGAAAAATACTTATAATACTTATAAGTGATTCGAGTGGCTCGAATCATTCATCAAAATTTACAGCCTTTGTTATTGTTGCATATACAAACGAAGAAGAAAGGAAAGACAAAGACAACAAGCAAAGCATACACATAATCTTCTTGTGAGTATAGTAGTGTTCGTACGCGAATCATACTTATTTTGTGGTTCGTGTAAATGTTAAGAAGAGACGAGTCGAAGTCAATAACATCATGAGTATTGTTAAGTATGAATACGACGAGTACTTCCAACTTTGAGTATGAGTAGTATGAGTATCATATTAAAATAAGTATGAATGCGTATAAGTATCAGAAATAATAAGTATGACTCGAATCTACTCATCGTTTTGAATACTCGTTGCTGATCTCTGGTATGTATACATTATATATCAGGATTATTACCTATCTTCTCACACCACTAATGTAGTGTAATTTTATACATGAGTGGCGGGACCGACAGTTTAAAGTCGACTCCGCACGACTGATTTTTGTGAAACTTTTTCATGGCAATTTTATTTACTCTCAGAGTTTTTAACAGAATGAGGTCGCCGAAGGAAAATTTTTTTCATTTTTCGTTATGTGGGAGATGTCTGAGACGGCCCACATCTAGTAAGCCAGCACACTACCTACTAGGCTATTTATTTATTTATATTTAAAGCACGTACGGTACAGAACAGAAAAACTAACGACTTATACGTGTTCCTCACATATAAAACAAAAACTACAGATTCTGAACGTAACAAAATGTAAAAGTTCCGTGTAGTCAAACGTCGACGGAACGTTATGGAACATACTTTCGTTTGTAGCATGAATGAAGAGCAATGTAAATCCTTACCGAAATCACATTACGGTTTGGCAAGCGTTCTCATTGCTTTTCGTACTCTAAAAACGAACGTAGGTTCCGTGGACGTTTGGCTAACCGGTGCTAAAGACTAATTCTACCTTTAGCATTACATGGCTAATGCAGTAATAGTTGAAAAGCGCAAGACATACAATATGTAATAATAAAAAAGTACTGAAAGCATCGCGGGGGTACTGCGGTATTTTTGAAATGGAAAAGTACTGAAAAAAGTACTAAAGTACTGAATTTTTCAACACTGCTCTACCTAGTAGATTACAGGGGCACTCTTCCAAGTGGAGTAGAATAATTTCATGGAAAACCAATACCCTATATATACGTTTGTTAGAGGTAAATGTTTGTTGGGTTATTTAAATCTATACAAACATTTCAAAAAGTGGCGAAAAGTAAGTGTGAGAGCGCTTGTAAGTGTCCGTGTTGAAATAGAAAACCGCAACTAAAAATACCAACACTGTGGCACACGAATGTAGAAATGAATGAATGAATGAATGCAAAAATATTGCTGTTGTTGCTGTTTTTATTTTATTAATTCTATTTTTTCTCTTTTGTTTTTTGTTGTTATTTTGCATAAAATGTAAATTTTGTTATTTTGTATAAGTATACATATGTATATATACGTATTTATGTATATTGGATTTTTATTTATTTGTATTTCATTTTTATTATTATTTACAATCATATTAAATTTTTTTTTATTAATTTTATTTATTTCTGTATTTTGTTGTTGTCATTGTTTTAGTTTATTTAATTCTATTTTTTTTTTCGTTTAGTTTTCTTCTGTGCACATTTATTTACTTACAATTGTTGGCAGTTGTTACCATTAAAAAATTATTTGTTATTGTTGTTGTAAATATTTATTGTGTTAATAGTTGGTTATTGAACCATTTTACATATGTATACATCTATGTATGTAAGTAGTATGTATGTATGTATTAAACATGGTTGTGGCTTAAATTCCTAAAACCTTGCCAATGAAACCCTTTTCTCTTCTTCCGCTAGCTGCTAACATTTAAGCAGGTTTTAAATTAAGTAAGAGTAATAAACAAATGTCCACGTATCTGAATGCAGTTAAGGTTAGTGGGTAAACTAATTTCAAAGTTCCAGTATTACAGGGCACATAAACGATTTCTTTTTTACATCTTCAACTAGGTCTCTACACTCTTATTCCATATACATTGCTAAAGTGTAAATTTTTACAAAAAAGAAAACTTAATGCATAGTTTTTTTATAAAATTTTTGAAAACCAGATTTGAAAAAAGCAAAAAGGATAATAATTTCAGAATAAATTTCTTCTAGTGACATTAATTGCAAAGGAGACACAAAAACAGTAAAGACATACATACATAATTGGTCATTTCAACAGTTCAGTTGGGATTACGACCTAGTTTCTCACACCACTTATGTTGTGTGCGTTCATTTAATACATGAGTGGCGTCACCTACAGTATAAAGTCGACTCTGAACGACAGATTTTTGAGAAACTTTTCATGGCAATTTTATTTACTTCCAGAGTTTTTGCCAGAAATTTGCTGAGAGAAAGTTGCTAAAGAAATATTTTTTTTTTTATTTTCGTTTTGATGTCTGACCTGGGATTTGAACCGAGGCCTTACGTCTAATTTATTTATTTATTTTATTTATTTATTTATTTAAGTCAATGGACAAATTCCTTACTGACTAATAACAAAAATAGGTACGAATAAAATTAAATACAATTACAAACAGTTTCTTCAAGAATAACGTAATTATTACAATAAAAATATAAAAAGTTAAGAATTGAGGAAAACAATAATATTCCATTTTATAACGCAGGAATTTAAAGAAAAATCAATAAAGTCTGAAAAATAAATTGACGGCAAATTCTAGTTAAGGATCAGCAACAGCATAATTAGTTCTGCAGAATTGAATATAAATAAGATTATAACAGCGGAAATTACGACAAGGAATATTGAATTTAACCGATCTTAACAGAAATTCACAGCAAATATTACCATTGATCAGGTTAAACATAAAGGATATATTTAACATCGTTCGACGGCTCTTTAGGGTAGGCAGTTTTATTAATGCCAGTCTGCTAGTATATGGAGGCATATCTAAATAATTCCATCCAAGGCCACGCAAACAGAAGAGAAGAAATTGTTTCTGCACAGATTCGATGTGTTCACTGTAAACATCATAGTGAGGATCCCATGCAATGGATCCATACTCCAAAATTGGTCTGACAAGTGATACATATAGCTGTTTCGTAATATAAGGATCAGAAAATTCTTTTGCCCAACGTTTTATGAAGCCAAGAGTGCTTCTTGTCTTATTTACAGTCAAAGTGATATGATCATTAAAGTTTAATTTTGTGTCTAATAGGATCCCAAGATCAATAAAAGAGTCAACATTCTCCAATTGATGACCTCCAAGCAAGTAATTAACCGTGATAAAAGTATTTCTTGAGAACCGCATACATTTACATTTTTTAATATTCAGCTCCATCATGTTGTACTCGCACCACAAAAAGAAATTATTGAGATCATTTTGAAGATACATATGCTCGATGAAATTATTAAAGGAGAGAAAAACTTTTACATCGTCAGCATACATCAAGATATTGGCAAAATTAATTATGTTGGGAAGATCGTTTATAAACAGCGAAAAAAGAAGTGGACCAAGATGGCTGCCCTGAGGAACACCAGATAGCACATAAATATACTTAGATAAGCTATTGCTCACACATACGGTCTGCTTTCTACCAGTCAAATACGACTCTAGCCATCTTAAACTCTTATGATTTACACCCATTAAATCCAATTTAGTTAACAGTAGTTTGTGATTCACTTTATCGAACGCTTTGCTAAAATCCGTAAAAATTACATCAGTTTGCTTCTGTTGAGAAAAGGCCGCATTTACCATGGATGTTAACTGAAGCACATTAGTCGTTGTTGAGCAGCCCTTTCGGAAACCATGTTGATGAGGTGATAATAACGATGAAGTATGATGGACCAAAAAATCGGCAAATGTTTCGCGAACATTTTTTGAATAGCACTCAGTTTTGCAATGCCCCTATAATTTGTAACATCAGACTTATTGTCAGATTTAAAAAGTGGTATTATATACGAGTCCTTCCAAAAGACAGGAAAATATCCATAATCAATCGAGGTATTAAACAATATGACTAATGGTGTGATGAATGATTCTGCACATCGATTTAAAATACAACTTGGAACCCCATCAGAACCAGGACGAAAAGACATCTTTAAACTTTTCAGGTTTACCAAAAATAATAAGCCAACACACTACCTACTAGACTATGTCGACTACAAAAAATAATTTTTATTAATTGATATCTTATTTTTGAGTCCTACATTTATGATGCACCATTTAAAATTTTTTTATTCCAACTACGATTTATTGACAGATACTTGAAATGCTGCCATTTGCCAAAGTTATTTCTAAAAAACCCGTAAAGTTATTGGTTTTTGTATATAGGCATGGGTCTATTCCATTTCTATAGTCATTCAAAGCTACATATTTTCTTCAAAGATTGAGGACAGAGATCAGCAATGAATCGTTTTTTCGCTATTCATAAGTACTCATGAAATTTTGAATATAAGTGAGTCAACAATATTGAAATTTAACTAAGTACTCCGATTCATTCATACTCACTACAACGTTGATTTATAAGTATAGGTTGCAATGAGTTTGAGTACAACGTTGACATCAAACTCATACCATTCGGAATATGTTTGATTCATAAGCCTACTCATTTAGATTCATAACTTTAGAAAAATAATTATAAATGATTCGGGTCCTTACAGTCTCAGTTGTTGTTGCATTTACAACAAAAGAAAAAAGACACATAAGCAAAAAAGACAAAGCAGCAAGCAGAGCAAACACACAGCCTTCTAGTAAGTATTTTAGTGTTCGTACGCGATGCATACTTATTATGTGATTAGTGTATATGTTGAGTTATGGAGAGTCGAACACAACAACAACATCAACACGTATGATGTTAAGTATGAATATGGTGAGTACTTTAAACTTTGAATATGATTAGAGGTTCAATGATATTAAAATAAGTAAGAATGTGTGTAAGTATCAGAAATTATGAGTATAATTCGATTCTACTCATCTTTTTGAATAATGATATATATGTATGGTGTGAGAAGTTAGGTCGTAATCCTGACTGAAGGATTGTAGTCAGTGGTGTTGTGCTAATTTTTTTTTACCGGAACGCATATATATAATTATATAGACAGGGCCGATCCTGGGTAGGCGGCCGCTCTGTTAGGTCTCATGTCCCAAATTTAACGACGGGGGTGATTTTCCATGATAATCCTGGCGGCGGCGTTTTTTTTTTTAGGTCTCATGTCCCAAATTTGACGACGGGGGTGCGAGATTTCCCCCAATTTTCGCCCGTTCACGGTTCGGAAAAACAAGCCGGTTCGTTCCGGTTTTTGTTCCGGTTCGGTTCAAACCCTTGTTTATAAAAATACATATAAAAATTCGTCAAAAACTAGAAAAAAAATCAGCAATTCTTTTTAATTTTTTTTTTTTTTCAAAACGTCAGCCAATTCTCTTTATCAGAAATCATCTTTAGTACCGGAACGCGTTGCTGTCTAAAAAGGAAGTACCGGAACGACGTTCCGGAGCGTTCCGGCTCGACAACACCACTGGTTGTAGTGACCATGTATGTACAAGTTATTAAACAAATAAAACACTTCTTTGTTTTGTATTTAAAATATATGGCCTTGAGGATGAATTTGATTTTTTAATAAAAATTTCCTCTGGTTTTTTCAACTTTCCCTGTGTTCCAAAATAGCCTGCACAAATGAAGGAAAGCCAAGCCAAGAAATATGAATTAAAAGTTTATTTTAAAATATATTTTGCCGTATATGTGGGATTTAAAAAACTATTATAATTATGCCCTAGAAAAATAAAAAAAGAAACATTTCTACGAAATAAAAGATTTAAAGGCAGGCATTTAAACAAATTTATTATTATTGTTGCAGGACTTTCTACAGCTTCTTAGGCAAATGAAAAATATTCAAGTCTGAGTAGATATATGTATGTATGTATGTACATATAAAACTATTTCACTATATTTGCCTTACTTACATACATACATACTTATATACTTAAAATATATATACCCTATATATACATACATATATATAAAGAGTAATAGAGAGAGTGGTAGAGTGGGAGAGGGGCAAGAAAGAACAAATTAAACTTTTTCATTTCTCTTCTCTTTTAATATTTTTTTTTTTTTTTGTTTGTTTGGTTTTAATTTATATTTTTCTAATTCGATAGAGAGAGAGAGAGAGAAAGCAAAAGAGAAAGTAAACGAGTGAGACGGAGTGAGAGGGAGAGAGGAAACAGAATCACACAAAATTATTATTATGCAAATTCTAAATAAGTACAAACATTTTCATATTATTTAAGTGTGGTGGACAATGAGTGGCGGGGGGGGGTGGCAAAGGAAATGAGTACAGAGAACAGAAATTAGAAAATCGAGGTGTTAGTATGCAAAAGACATAGATAGATAGATAGAGAGCAGGCAGGGAAGAGAGTTAGTGTTAGAAAAGTAATCATATTATGTGTTAAAACTTTCAAATGCAGCAGCAACAGCTACAAAAACAAATTGTTTAAAGGATTTTTGGATTTACATTTGTTTTTAATTTCTCTCTCCTGTCTCTCTCCCTCTCTCTCTCTCTCTCTCTGTCTGTCACTCTGGCTCTGATAAGCAATTGCTACGATTGTCGTGTCCACCCCATTAAGGCTTAAAGCCTTACTCTAACCAAAGTATTGCAAAAGAGCCAGGGTATGGAGTAAAAAAAATAAATAAAGAAAGAAACTAATTTAATTGCAAATGCAAATGCTGTGGATGTAATGTAAATGACATAAAATTTATTGTGTACATATGTATGTATGTATGCATTTCTATATATATAAATGAGAGAGAGAAGGCATGTAAAACTAAACAAAAAATATTAATAAATTTTAAAACAACTTTTTTTTTTTGGAAGTCGCCGTAGTCTAGTAGGTAGTGTGTTGGCTTATTAGACTGAAGGCTCGAGTTCGAATCCCAGGTCAGACATCAAAACGAAAATATGAAAATATTTCTTCGGCGACTTCCTCTCAGCAGATTTCTGGCAAAAACTCTGAGAGTAAATAAAATTGCCATGAAAAGCAGAGATCAGCAATGAATCGTATTTTCGCTACTCATAGGTACTTATGAAATTTTGAGTATGAGTGAGTCAAAAGTATTAAAATTCAACTACTCTGATTCATTCGTACTCGCTACAACATTGATTTATAAGTATAGGTTGCAATGAGTATGAGTACAACGTTGACATCAAACTCACAACATTCGATTCATTGTTTGATTCATACGCCTACTCATTAAGATTCCTAAATTTAGAAAAATACTTATAATACTTACAGTAGTAGTTATTGTTGCATTTACAAAAGAAGAGAAAAGAAAAGACAAAGACAGCAAGCAAAGCACACACACAACCTTCTAGCGAGTATTGTGGTGTTCATACTCGAATCATACTTATTTTGTGCTTCGTGTATATATTGAATCATGGAGAGTCGAAATCAACAACATCGTGCGTATTGTTAAGTATGAGTACGATGAGTATTTCTAACTTTGAATATGAGTAGTATGAGTATGATATTAAAATAAGTATGAATGCGTATAAGTAGATGAAATTATAAGTATGACTCGAATCTACTCATCGTTTTGAATACTCGTTGCTGATCTCTGATAAAAAGCTTCTCAAAATACTGTCGTTCGGAGGCGACTTTAAACTGTAGGTCCCGCCACTCATGTATAAAATTAACACACTCAACATCAGTGGTGTGAGAAGCTAGGTCGTAATCCTGACTGAAGGGGTTGTAATGACCAATTATGTATGTATGTAAACAACTTTTTAATAATATTTTGAAATTACTATTCTGGCATAACCGACTGTCTAAATTATCAGTTTCAATACGAGAAACCAGAAATCAATATTGAACCTAAGGTTTCCTTTAAGATGCCTAGAAATAGAAATAAAAATAACAGCTTGCTGAGTTATAAAAGAACCTAAATTCATGAAAAAACAGAAAACGAAAACAGCCCCTTCCATATTGTTACGTTTTTACCTTTTTAAAAACGTTTAAAATATGAGCTCGTAGATTGTAAATAAAATAAAAATTAAGTTGTGTGTAAATTTAATTAAACTTCTTTATTGTTCGCACAATTCTGTGTACCACTGTTCACAACCTGATAGAAACAACAACAATTGCTTTCTTTTGTTATTCCGCTGTTTATACCCTTTGTATAAACAATAACAATTACTAGACAATTATTCGACAGATCTTTGTAACGGAGATCTTCAAACCACGGTTAATCTCTTGAAACATACCGCGTCTTCTCACAAGACTGACTGAATTTTTACTAACTTCGTTGCCTGCTTTGCCTTGCCTTTTATATGGCAACGTAAACAGTCTGATGAATGTTCATGAAGGCGAATGTTGATGACTTCGTCTTTTCGAAATCTCTATAAATGTAAATACCGTTGTTTACATTTATGTTTATATTTATTATTGCAGTGTTGTTTGTATATTTTGTTTACATTTATTCTTGTAGCGTTTGTTGGTATATTTTGTTTACTTGTTTATCATTTTTTTTTATGCTGGTGTTTGTTGTTATATTACGCAGTGTGATAATTTGTAAACAAGTTGATAATTTTTGTTTTTTAGCTTTTATTTATAATTTTAACGTTAAAGGATGTAAAAGCAAAACACCAGTAACTAGCTTTTTCCATTTTCGTAACAATATACAATGTTACGAAGACAGAGAATACACACAATGTCTGAGAAGAACAAAATAAATAAAATATAAATAAATAAATAATAACAAAACAAAGAAATTACAAAATTACACTAACAAAACTATATGTAAAGACCATGAGAGATATAGAAAGGAAATCAACATTGAGTTCTAGAAGTTGACAGGAAATTTGAATAAAGCGTGAGACAAATTTCCTTACACCACTAATATTTATAGCCGGTATTGAACAAAATCAGGTAGGACCTGCTTATTTGTTTGTTTGTTTTTGTTTTGTTCTGTATGTCGAAACACCATTCGCAGGCATGCTACCTCGTTCAAATGCTTCACCTGTGTAAAATGGTGCCACATAAAAATGTGTAATTAATTATGGGCCCTTTCCTGCATGACGAAACCTACAACATCTACAGAGATCAACCGGAAGTTATTAATGCCCAAACCCAATCAGCTTGCTGTGGAAAATGCTATAACCAGCTACAGTTTGTAAAGGCTTCTGAACTCGCATACATCAGATTTTGCAGAATGTGAGAGGCAACTCCTAAAACTAAAGAGGACTCAGTTGGATGCTCAACACATATCTGTTGAGGAACAATGCCAGAGGCGACGGACATCAATATTTGATTTACCAACACCACTCCTTTATAACTCTCCAGAGAGAAGCAACAATCGAACAGCCTTGAACGTCTATGCAAGGCCAATTGGGGCAACTAATAATACAAACTAACAACATCTTAGGGGACTTAAGCAACTAATTTATTAACCATCTTTTGGGTTCAGTCTGGAACCAGACAAGTACTCAAAATTTAAAATGGCAAAACCAATTACAATGTTTTCGTGGCTGTAAAAACCACTTTGTTTTCCTATGTTTTTTTTCAATAATTTACTGGCTTTTGTGTTTCTTTTCTTCAAATTTCAAAACTTCATAGAAAATTTTATGAAAAAATTCATTTTCTTTTAAAAAATTTTGGTGAAAAGACTTTCTGTCCTATTTCGATTCAAAATTAAGTGTAAAATTTTCGTTTTTTTTGAAGAAATTCTAATTAAAAAACAAAAAAATTGTAAAACTTTGTAAAAAGAACGTAACGCTGAAACGAGAAAAACAAAATGTTGTCTTTAAGTTCAATCTGTAGATTGCCGAGGAGCAATGTATTCAAGTTGTCCGATGCGGTATTGAGCAAATGTCCCATGCGTTTAATGTCTCAAAAGTGTGCGAAAAAGGACCCAAATCCATGTGGTTCACGTTTTAAAGACGCTGCTTGTTCGGATAAGGCAAAAACAAAGAAAAAAAAGTTGCCGCAGCCAGCGCCGCCACCATTAGATCGCGACAAGCCGGAAATTACAATTACCCGCAGCTTATACTGTTGTGGTGATCCCTGCCCAGATACAATAGTACCCTTCGATAAACTGTACTATAAACGTAGCGATAAGGCCAAGCGTAAATATCAACAAACTTGGGATGAATGTCCTGAATTATTGATTAAACCGAAAGTGATCTGCTGTATGGAACCTATTAAGCCGAAATTTAAGAAACGTCCTCGTAAAGAAAGGCCACCCACAGCCTGTAAACAAGAGGTGTGCCTACAAAGTAAAACCAAGTGTCCCCATATAAGAATGCCTAAATGTCGTGCTGGTCGCAAGCCTCCGTCATGTTTGACCCAAAGAAAGCCGGCCAAATGTGTAAAACGCAAGGCTCCCTATCCTTCATTTTCCGAATGTAAACATTTGCCATATGTCCCCAAGGGTCCTGTAGAGTGCAATTGTCTGGCAGTACCTTCCATCTGTGAAGTATGGGCCTATTTTCATAAGCAGAAAGCCATCAAGAAGCCTGAACAGTGTTAAACATTAGAATGATGCCAGTTACAACATAGAAAGTTACAGATGGAAGAGCAATCGCGTAATTGTGTTGCGTTTCAAATAAAATGATTTTTAATTTCCTTCTTTTAGTTTTCTTGTCAAAATGTAAAAAATAAAAATTCCTTTTTGTAAACACAATCTTTAAAAAAAAAATACAATATCTTTGGACTTCACACAATAACGGGTTCTTTTTTTATATTGTTACGTTTTTATAGTTTTAATTAAGATTATTGTTTGCACAATTCTGTGTGCCACTGTGCACAATTTGATGTAAACAACAACAATTGCTTTTCTTTGTTATTTCTCTGTTTATACCCTTTGCTAAACAATAGCAATTACTAGACAATTGTTCAGAGATCTTCAAACCACGATTACTCTCTTCAAACGCACCGCATCTTCACACAAGACTGACTGAACTTTTACTAACTCAGTTGCCTGCTTTGCCTTGCCTTTTATATGGCAACGTAAACAGTGTGATGAATGTTCTTGAAGGCGAATGTTCGTGGCTTTATCTTCCCAAGATCTCTATAAATGTAAACATCGTTTTTTCATTATTGTTGTGTATTTTGTTTACATTTACTCTTGTGGTGTTTATTGTTGTATTGTTGTATTTTTGTTTACTTGTTTACCATTTTTTTATGTTGGTGTTTGTTGTCATATTAAGCAGTACGATAATTTGTAAACAGGTTTGTTTACTGCATTGTAATGTTAAGCTATGTAAAAGCAATCATTTTCATAACAATATTTATTAGTATCCGGTAATAAAAGTATCAAAAAGCTTTCCTAACTTCTCGAACTTTTAATAGAAAATTTATTGTGTGAACCTCAACGTATTCAAACAGCCTCCAGTAATATTGCGAAAACCTTTTTGAAAGACATTGAAGGAATTTTATTAAAAATCATTCGCACTTTAGAATAATTTGTTGTTTTACACTTTAAAAATATTTTATATTTATAAAACAGCATTCCATTCCCCCGGCACCAAAAGAAAATAATCGTATCGATTCCCGTGAAAAGGCTTTGAAATATTTTGATGGCTTGCAGTCAAGAGAAAGTCTTACAAAATATTTTAAAGCCTTGTCATTGCATCATATTGCATACGAGAGCTCAATTTTTTTTCTTTAGTGTCGTAAGTAAAGAGCGTTTTGAATATTTTTCTTCTCTTTTGATATTGTTGTTCCCCCCTTTGCCACTTAACGGGCTGGTATCATTTTTGGTGGCCAGGCAGGCAATGGAGGTGGCAAATCGTATGTCAATTTGCGCTTCAGTCCCCTAACAATATCACAACTGGCCACACAGGTGCAAACACATTCTGTGATTTTGGTTGGATTCGGGCATGGACAACAACATTCCGAGTATGCTGGATAGGGACAACATCTCTTTTTACAATCCTTTGGATTTCTGAATTTCCGGCATCTGGGTGGATAAACCGCTCTTAGGCAACAGACTGACCTTTTGGCAGCGGGACATCGTTTATTTAAGCCCGCTGAACATAGCATCGCTAATTTTTTTGAGTCAAATGGACACGCTGATATGGGACAGTCAACCTTTTTACGACGGCAAATTGGCGGCAGTTCTGTGGGATCATAACAACATATACGCCGCTTACGTATTTGCACTTTCGGACATTCTACCCAGGTTTGTTGGTATTGCCTAGTGCCCTTATCCGTGGGTTCATAATACAACGTATCAAATCGGGGTAATAACTCCGGGCAAGGATTACCGCAACAGTCGGCCGTATACTCCCAAACAGATTTTAGAAACGGTGGCAATCTCTGTGTTTTTATCTCCTTCTTTTTCCATATGCGAGCACCCTTACAATTACAGGGATCCCTGGCTATCCGCTCGCTGCCACAACAGTCCGGTTTTATTTTGCAAGGATCATCTTGATATACGGGACAACCGGTAAAATCTATTGGACAGCATGGCTCTAAAGGTCTACATGGCGGCTCTTCACATTTCTTTTTCGGATATTCCATTTTGCACCTCCTCTCAAACGGCTGTGTGCTGGTTGAATTGCACTTCAATCTACGGGCGCCACTCACTAAGCTTGTAACTTTTAACGCATTGCTACGAAAACTGGAAGTTATGCCCGGCGCTAGCCGTTTCGTTAAGAACGAAAACATTGTAGCCGTAATGTTATCTTATAAATATAAAACTTTTCGTAATTTTGATGACAAATTTTTCCTTTTTTTTTTTTTGTATAATTTTGGGAGATTTTTTTGTTTTTCTAAAGAAAATTTCGTTGAAGATGAAGAAAAATTACTGAAGTTTGAATATAAAATCTTTGAATTTTTTTTTTTCTCTTTCGATTGAACGACAATTTTGGCAATTTTTTCGAATATAAAAGTCAAGTTGGTTTTGTTTTATAATAGAAAGAGAAAGAGTCATATATGTATTATAGAGAGAGAAAGAGAGATTATAATAGTTTTAGTGAAGTTTGAAATTCTTTTAAAATTCATTATCGAAATACGAGGTTCTTGCCAAATGTAGAATAACACGCATACAACATGGGAGGTCGTAATCCTGATTGAAGGGTTGTAAAGACCAAATAAGTTGGTATGTAATACGAGAAGGTCTATGATATTGTTATTTCAGTTTCAAACTGATTGTCAGACAGCTTTATGAGCTTTGGAAACTTTAGGTTACATGGAAAATTTGGATAACTTTGCCATTTATACCAATACCCTGCTATCAGGCAATGTAGATGCCTTTAAGGGCGACAAAATGAAAGGTCTGTCGTAATAGAAAAAGTGGTATTAAGAATGTGTTTAGAGTTTAGAATTTATTCACAGGTTTTAACAAATTTTTAAATATTGTTAGGAAAACGATGAATCTAGATACTGGTGTTTTGCTTTTACATCACTTAATATTAAAATTATAAACAAAAACTACAAAAACAAAACAATGCAGTAAACAAACCTGTTTACAAATTATCCTACTGCTTAATATAACAACAAACACCAACAAAAAAAAAAAAAGAATGGTAAACAAGAAAACAAAAACCCACAAACAAGTGTAAACAACGATGTAAACATCGTTACATTAATAGAGATTCGCCTTCCAGAACATTCATCAGACTGTTTACCTTGCCATATAAAAGGCAAGGCAAAGCAAGCGACTGAGTTAGTGAAGTTCAGTCAGTCTTGTGTGAAGACGCGGTGTGTTTGAAGAGAGTGATCGTAGTTTGAAGATCTCCGTTCGAACGTCCCCGGCCTCACACTAACACACCCTCACCCGACCGCGGAGGGCTTGTCCCCATTACGTAGGGACACGTAAACACTGCAGTCCGGACTGTAGCGGGTAAGAGAAAAGTAATGGCAACGAGAACATAAATCAGCTACAGAACTTAATCACAAGCTGAGTAAAGCTACAACAAACCAGAACTACCTAAGACAATAACGAGAATACATTTTTATATAATAATTTACAAATTAAAGCAAGCATATAAGCTACGTTTTATATTACAAATACTACAATTAAAATCAATAAAATCATAAAATAAGTTGAAATCATTACATAATCTACGAAAAGGAAAATTACATCCATAGTTCGTTCTAAAAAGTCTAAAGAAAGAGGACGATAGTGCCGTGAAAATCTTGCTGGAATACTGAAATTCAGGTTACAAAGCAAAAATTCAGAATCGATATCACCTTTAACTAGATTAAAAACAAAACAAACCCCTAAAACAGTCCTTCTACGTTCCAAAGTTGGAAGTTTTGTCAAACCTAATCTAGCCTCATATGACGGAAACCCATTGGCACAATCCCATCCTAAGCCACGTAAACAGAATAATAAAAACTGCTTCTGCACAGACTCTATTGAATCACTGTGACAACGATAGTATGGATTCCAAATAATAGACGCATACTCCAAAATGTCGAATAATTGTTATTGTTTATGCAAAGAGCGTGAACAGAGGAATAACAAAAGAAAGCAATTGTTGTTGTTTACATCAAGTTGTGAACAGTGTAAAGCGAATAATAAAGAATTTTAGATTAAAACTAAATACAAATTTATTTTTATTTAATTTGCAATCTACGAGCTCATATTTTAAACGTTTTTAAAAGGTAAAAACATAACAGTATGATAATTTTTGTCCTATAGATGTCACATTTCACATTTCTTGGTATTTCAGATTTACTCTGTGTATTCTATGTTTATACCAAGTAAACCCTTTTACAGTTACAAAGCAGTTTTCAGACTATGACAATCGAAATGGTATCGTTTAGTGGTTTAGTGGCTTTAACTCTGTAGACTTCGAATATTCTCTGGGCATGAAATGTAAAAAGTACAAATCTTGTAGCGCTTTTAGGATTCGTTTCAACTGCATTGCTTTACGTCTACTTTGTATTAACATAAGCATTACAATTGAATTGTATTTTACATACATTTTTTTATAATCTATTCATTACTCAATCAAAAAATTATGGATTTGTAACAAAGAACGTTAAACGGACAGAAAACAAAAAAAACAAAAAAACGAAAAACTTTGTAAAACTTTTTCTTGTTTTAGTAAGTATACGCGGATTGTCTTATTTTTTTTTTTGATTTTTGCCAGACTTTTTGTCATATATTAGTTGGTTAGAAAGATATGATGATGATATTTTAAACATTATTTATTAGTGGCATTAAAACTCAGTTAATATATTCTCCTTTAAAAATGTTGTTGATATTCCTTTGGCTTAGAACGCAAAAAAAAAGCAGTAGAATGAGAAGAAGCAGCAGAAGAAGAAGAAAAACATCCACAGAAAATATGTAAATGAAGACAGATACTCATGCTTATGGTTGATCTTCATAAATAATGCGTACCAGAGAGTTGGTTGTTTAACGGCCGCTGGTGGCTGAATTGGTTGAATTGTTGATATTGATGTTCATTAGGCATGCTGTATGCATGCATACATGCATGCATGAATGTATAAAACAATATTATAATATATTATACCGATATAGTTTGTATGAATGTATGTTAAACATGTTTCAACATGTCTCTTGCTTTAGTTACATACATACATATGTATGTACTTATGTATTTATGTGGTGAGTACATCTTTAGCTTTTTTATGTTAATGCTTAAGAAGTAACCCAAGATCTTTTGGGTAAAATGAGGGGGAAAACAAAACAATTCCGATGATATTGAACTGTATTTCAGCGAAAAAGAAAAAAAAAGAAGAAATAAATCGAGATCAACATTTTGTCAATCATTGTTAGGGTTTTAGTGTTGATACAGATTTATGAACGAAAAAAAAAATCAATTTTCGGTTTAAAGACTTTAAAGAAAGCAGAGATGGGACATATTACGAAAGCAAAGACCTTTATACAGGCCGGCATCATGTGAGAATTGAAAAAGTAGGATACAGAACAAAAGAAAGCGAGATTAATGAGCCTAGAGAAAGTGGCAAAGTGATGCTAGACTATCGGAGGGCCCTTGTTAAATAATTCAGTGCTTCACTGAAATTGTAAGAATTTTCTATGCAAGGCCTTCAATCTAAAAAATGACTTCACCATAGCTTTTCAAAACTCTTTTTTTAATTCCTTAAGTAAGTTTTATTTCCCACAGTGAATTGTGCTTGTCCTTGAGAATGTCATCCATGTATTTACTGACAAATTCAGTTCACAAGACAAAATAGGATGTGAAATCTCGGCCGAATACTTAAATCTAAGATTGTCTCCGATTACTGTAGTACGATTTAGGCTGAAACACTGCTATAAGGACTGTCGTTATGCAAATTCGGTATTAGAATATATCGACGCCTCCATTCTATAATGTTTTTAATGTTTGAAGTCGCCGTGGTCTAGTAGGTAGTGTGTTGGCTTATTAGACTGAAGGCCCGAGTTCGAATCCCAGGTCAGACATCAAAACGAAAATATTTCTTCGGCGGCTTCCTCTCAGCAGATTTCTGGCAAAAACTCTGAGAGTAAATAAAATTTGCCATGAAAAGTTTCTCAAAAAAAAAAATCTGTCGTTCGGTGTCGACTTTAAACTGTAGGTCCCGCCACTTATGTATAAAATTAACACACACAACATAAGTGGTGTGAGAAACTAGGTCAATAATCCTGACTGAAGGGTTGTAATGACCAATTACATATATTCTCACTAATTTGTGTGAGGAACAGGCGAACGTAAAACATAGGCGGCTGGAAGGAAGTAATACGAGAGACAGAAAAATAACTAACCGGTTGTTAAGGTCAATTAATTTGAATAATTCTATCATATCCTTTATCTCAAAAAGGTACTGTTTATAGCTTTAATTGTATTTAATTTTTAAATGATTTATTGTTGATAAGAAATCGGTATTAATTGCAGTATTTTTCAAAAGTTAATAAACCATTTAAGCTGCTTTGAACAAATTTTGTTCCTATTTCTCTTTCCACTATGAGATGCTTTAAGAATATCTTGGTTTTTCATAAAAAACTATTTTACTTGGGTAATTTGTTTAAACAACAATTTCGATCATTCAAAAATAATGTGGAAAACAAACCAAAAAGCTTAGTTTTAAAGCATCGCCTAAAACAGACTCCACTTACTTATACATACTGTAACAGACCTGATGAATGAAAAAGAAGGGAAAAAAGAAAAACAAATCAATCCTTAACAGTATCATTATGCCTTACCACAAATAATATTATGCTGCACAGCATTATTTTTTTTTTCTTTTCTTTTTTTTAAGTGTATGCATATGAGATATTTACACACACACATACATACATAAACATCGATTTGTTATACACTTAAAGAAATCTTTTCCAATTGCTTTGCATTTGTTATGTTGATTTATACATAAAATTTAACGTTTATTTTTGATTTTTTTCGTATTTTTTTTTTTTTTCATTTCATCATGACTTTAAAAGAGGAAATCATATGAAATTTGTTTATTGTATTTTAAATAGGGTAGGGAAGCCAAATAATTTTTTTATTTTTTCCCCTGAATGAAATTATTGTGCAGTTTAGCATATTTTATTGTGAAAAAAAAAGGAAAAAAAAAATAAAAATAATCTCTTAAAAAATATGCAATTTTATGCAAAAATGTTAAACATATTTTGACATGCATGTCATAAATCAAGCATTTTAAAGTTTAAAATGAACTTATAATTTAGAAAAAAAATCATTCACAATTTTAGTTTCCATTTAAGCAAGCAAAAGAAACTTGTTCAATTTCAGTCTTTCAGTCGAACTTAAATTCAATTATGAAACCTTTTTCGTATGCAACAGCAAAAACACACATTTTTTGATAAATTTTACTTTAAAATAAACTAATTATTGTGTTGTATTCGAAAATATTACGGTTTTTACTTTAGAAATTTAACTTATTTTGTAAACCTTTTTGTGCCATGTAATTTAAGAAAATACAAGGCAATACACAAGTCTCCAGCATAAAAACTATTACTTGGCTTACATTGAAAGGGGCTGTTAAATGGATATACATATGTATGTATGTCTTATAACATTACACAAGGCTACAAAGGATTTCAAAAGGATATTTTGAAGAGATTTTTGTTCCATAAACTGCAAATAGTTATGACCACTTTTGTATAAGCATTGATTGAAGCCCCGGTTGGCCAAACGTACACAGAATTTAACGGAAAGTACATTCCTTTTTAACATTTGAATAGCAATGTAATTAATTACCGAAATTATATCACGATTAGATAATCGCTATCATTGCTTTAAGTATTCTAAAAACGAACGAACTTTTCGTTCCGTTTCGTAAACGTTTGGCTAACTGGGGCTTGATTCTATACGTTATTAGGATATTGTGTTTGTGGTTGCAGTAGGCTGAATACGACGTGGTCTAGTAAGTAATGGGTCAGACATTTCGAACGAAAGGACATATCGCTCCTTTATTGCAACATAGTCATATCTCAAAAAAACTTGAACTTGGCAAAATGCAATTTAAGTTTTCAAGACATCTAATTGCCTAGCTTCTAATTGCTATAACTTCGGTTCAGCTTGGGATATAAAACTGATTTTTTTTTTCAACATGTACAGAAGGTCTAAAAGAGCAGTTTTGCTTAAGTAACTACAAATTTTTAATTTTTTGTGGATATGACTATGTTGCAATAAAGGAGCGATATGAAAAAATATTTCTATCGGCAACTTCCTCTCAGCAGTCTTCTGGTAAAAACTCTCCCAGCAGATAAAATTGCCTTGAAAAGCTTCTCAATCAATCTGTCGTTCGGAGTCGACGTTAAACTGTAGGTTCCGTCGGTAGGTAGGTAGAAGTGGCTGTCCACCCGATGAGCGGACACACTTAGGCCGCATACAGGGCCCATTGTGATACCACAGTTTCATCTTTCCCCTATTCTAGGAACCACTCGGAGCTTCCGATGAAGCGACTTAGACTGCCAATATCCACGCATGACAGTTCATCTACGTCCTCCATGTAGTAGACACCCAGGTGTTTCTTTCCCCTTCGACCAAGTGCCGGACATGTGCAAAGTAGGTGAACAATAGTTTCATCCTCCTCTTCATCACCACAGCTTCTGCAGAAATCATTCACGAGGTGTCCAAGACCAATACGCCTCGCAGGTGTCCTATAATATATACAATATGTGTTCCTATAATAATACAATGCCCCGTATTAACCCCGATAACAGCTTTGAGCCTGCTTCTTTGGAGCTTAAGCAGAGTCGTCGTGCGCCTTCTATCCAGCTTTGGCCAGATTTTTTGCGCATTCATGTCATTCATGTATAAAAAATTAACAAACACAACATGAGTGATGTAAGAAGCTGGGTTGTAATCCTGACTAAAGCGTGGTAAAGAGTTAATAATATTAATTTAATTAATTTTCTATTTACAGTTTAGAGAAAAAATGTTTTAAATAGGCCTGCGAAAACATAATCAATTCGTTTCTTTCATTCAAAAAAGAAAAAGAAAAACACTTATGCAACTGCTTTAGTGTATTAGTTTCAGAGTAGTTTTCTTTTCTGTATCCCTGTGTTTTCTACGTGTCCTTTATTCGTATTTGTTTTACGTATTAAGGACATTATTATTAGTAAAACCCTTTTACTCGTACTTAAACTTTTCCTTTCTCTCTCTCTCTCTCTCCCCATCTCTCTCTTGGTCTCTCTGTTGTGCTGTTAATTTAAATATGGTTACCAGACATTTTATGTTTGGTTTCTATTACCGTTCCAAACTTCTCATCCTATCCTGGCTCTGTGGAAAGGGGTGAAGAATAGTTTTTAAAAGGATATTTAATTTTAAGTTAAGGATTTTTGGTTACCAGCTTAAAATACTCAAATACTCATACACACCATACAACAACAACAAAGAAGGACAAAAAATTAAATGAAACTATTTGGCAAATCATAGAGGAATTAAATGTTATTTTGCTTCTCTCTCTCTGTTTTATTTGTTTAAAACATTTGCATTTTTATTAAATGTTAATGAAACGCTAATATCAACTGTAAGGACATCATAAGCATGTAAAAGAGTGAATGAAATAGTGGATAGAAATTGCAAGAGATTTAAGAAAATTGAAGGAAAACTTCAGTTTGAGTAAAAATAAAAATGAATGCAGAAATTAAACCCTTTTCTAACGAGCAAGGGATGATAGTATGGTGGTCATCTCTAGCAAAGGCTGTAGAACACAGACATTACGAAAAAGTTCGAAAATAATCCAGTTTGCCTGTGAGGGTTACTTTCAATAGAATCTATATTTAAAACTATACATGAATCTAAATTGAAATTCTAAAGCGTAGTCTATTGCTAGGGTTCTGGATAGCAATGAAAATATTACAAATTTGTTTATAAAAATAGGCTCTGATATGTTACACTATACCAGGCATAAGGTCTTCGTCATTATGCTTGTAATAATTGTAGTATTTTTTTATACAGTAAGACCCCGTTTAACGCGTGGGATACGTTCCAATCAGTTCCAGCACTAAACGAAACAGCGTTAAACGAGGCAACTTAACAGGTACAGTTTGTCAAAAAAATCTTTGCACATAGAGAAAACTTAAAAAAACTTCGAAAAATTCCTTGATTTCTAATATAAATAGTCAACTTTTTAATGTTTTTCAAACAGGATTTTATAAACATATGTTTTGTTAATATATTAAATTAAAAAAATTTTATAACAATGAATATATTCTAATGTAAAATATTAAAAAACAAAAACAACTCAATTTTACTGCTGTCAAAAAAATGTTTGCACACTTGAAATTTTTTTAAATTTATAGTGCTAATATTTTGGTTGTCCACCTTGAGCATCAATTACCGCTTTCAGACGCCTTCTAATGAATTGAATAAGCTTCGGAATGTCATATTCTAATGGTATTTTTTCCCACTCTTCTTTGATGAAGTTTATCAATTCGTTTTTATTTGTGGGCGATCTTTTTCCTACCTTTTTCTTTAGATGAACCCACAAATTTTCGATAGGGTTAGTATCAGGACTTTGGGCAGGAGTATCAATAACTTTGGTGCAGTTGTAAAGTAACCTGGACTTACATACATAAATAAGATTTATGTTTAGGATCATTATCTTGATAGTACTTGTATTTAAATTTATTCCGATTAAAAGGGTCAATAAAACCAAATTTCTTAATGGTCAGTTCATTTTTTAAAATATCAAGATATACTTCCTTAATCATTATTTCATCCAAAATCCTGGTTACACCAACTCCCTTGCTGGATATACAGCCCATACCATTACAGACAGTTTTCCAAACTTTACTGTAGAAATATGATTTTTTATTTTCAAGTGCTGTCAGAGGCTTACGCCAAACTCTTTGCGGCCCGTCATGATAATAGAGCATTATTTTCGTCTCATCTGATAAAATAACATCGTCCCAGTACTCCCGAGGAAGTGAAATGTATGCGGTGGCAAATCTTAGTCTCTTTTCGACATTTTGTGCTGACAGCAGGGGTTTTTTCCTAGTCACTCTTGATGAATATTTGTGTTTTTGAAGAACATTTCTGATGATTTCTTGGGAAACACGTAACACAAAGTCTTTTTGCACTTGAAGGGCTATCATACGCAATTCTAGTAATTTTTCTTTCAACTCGCTGCGTCACCTTTTTTGGACAGCCTGTGAATCCTTTTAAGTCTAGTACTCCTTCTTTTTCAGCACGGGATCTAATATTATATACAGTCCTAATGTTCAGGGAGAACATATCGAAGATTTTCTTGCCAGATTTGCCTTTGTAGTAGTTGAAATAGACAGACTAACAAAAGAGCGTTGAAAAAGATACGTAGTATACACCGTCGCTATATAGTGCACCGCTTTTGATTGGTGCACGGCCGTTTCATTGGCACGCATATACAACAAGTATCAATACAGTGTGCAATTTAGGGGAATCCCAATACTACCGCGTAATACTGAAACAGCGTTAAGCGGAGCAGCGTTAAGCGGGATCTTACTGTAATTGTCAAATCTGGATACGCGGAGCAGTTCTAAAATATCAACGGTTTATTCTGCAAGAACACCCAGGCAGTACTGAACTAATGAGGGACTTTAATCCAATATAAATCTAAAAAGATAGCGTTGGCTAAATGGTCCTGGGTATCATTGTGATAAATATTTAGTATTTGTTGAAGCCACCTAAGTATAGTGGTTTGATATGCTTACTAATCAGTGTGTAATATGTATTCGTACAAAAACAATATGTCTTCTAGATGAGGACTTTGCTCAGTTCAGCATTGTCCTGAGATAGGGGTTTCTATCCTTTTTGGACGAAATGACTCATCTGCAGTAAATTATTTACAATTTCTTCTTGAATGGCTTGTAATCGTGTGTGGAATTGCCTTTGTATAGATTAGCTTACGCAAATATCTCAGTGATACCATTACACATCGTAGCGAAATCATATTAAAATTTCTAAAATGTATTTGTTTTTTTTTTTATTTTTCCTTGCATTACTTTTCTGTAATAGTTGGCCATTTAATTAACAATTGTGAAGAGATTTGATCTATAGCATTTCAGCGTTTATGTTTTCACATTTTAATTAGTCGTCAACAAGCGGTAACAGACACCTTTTTGGTCCACTGCAGTTGCCAATACTATTGACTGTGTTAGTGAAATCGTATACAATCTTTTGCCAGCAACTGATGCTGTTTAAGCATTTCGTTTTCTAGATCATTTAACTTGTTAAGCTCATTTGCAACAACAACAAAAAGAAAAACGAACAGAAAATCAAACATTTAATCTCTTTAAGATCATTAACATATTGTACGCAAAGCTAACATAACAACGTCAATAATTGTACATTTTGGCCAAAATCAACACACATACATACATACATACATACATACATACATACATACATACAAACAATGATTCTTTAAATTTTTAAGATTAAATACCAAACAAACATGGTGGTTTAACAAGACTTAGAGAGCAAAAACAGAAAAAAAAAACCGAAAAAGAAACACAAAAAAGCGTAATTGCAGCTAAAATGTTAGCAAAACTTTTAACTGCCAAATAAATAGAAAACAAACAGTTAAGTATGGAGTTTTTTTTTTAAACAAAGCTTCTTTTTGGCCAAAAAAAATTTCTTAACAATTTTACAAAATTAGGTTACATGGATCGATGGATAAGAAACCCCAACAAAATGAAATCAATTTCACTTGTAATTCGTATTTAAACAATTTTCATTGCGTCTTACAATTTATTTTTGCAGTTGAAATGATTTTCTTTTTTATTTTCTACTCCACTTTGCTTATGTGCTGGCTGCTGTACTTTTCTCGTGGCATTTGAAATCGATTTTATTTGGCAAAAAAAAAAAAAATGTTCAATTAAATGAACATGAACCAACCATATGATGAAGAGGATGAGTACAGTACTGGTGTTATAGTGAATAGTGTATGAAGCCATTGTATTGTGAAAACTCTGCTCTCTCTCTCTCTTACTACACGTATGATAGTTTAACAAAAATATTGTTACATTTTTACCTTTTAAAAACGTTTAAAATATGAGCTCGTAGATTGCAAAGAAAATAAAAATAAATTTGTATTTAGTTTTAATCTAAAATTCTTTATTATTCGCACATTTCTGTGAGCCACTGTTCACAACTTGATGTAAACAACAACAATTGCTTTGTTTGCTATTCCTCTGTTTATACCCTTTGCATAAACAATTACAATTACTAGACAATTATTCGATAGATCTTTGTAACGGAGATCCTCAAACCACGATTACTCCCTTCAAACACACCGCGTCTTCATTGACAAAATAAAAAATAAATTTGTATTTAGTTTTAATTAAAATTCTTTATTATTCGCACATTTCTGTGAGCCACTGTTCACAACTTGATGTAAACAACAACAATTACTTTGTTTGCTATTCCTCTGTTTACACCCTTTGTATAAACAATAACAATTACTAGACAATTATTCGATAGATCTTTGTAACGGAGATCCTCAAACCACGATTACTCCCTTCAAACACACCGCGTCTTCATTGACACACTCGCTTGCTTTGCCTTGCCTTTTATATTGCAAAGCAAACAGTCTGATGAATGTTCTGGAAGGCGAATGATCGTGACTTCGTCATCTCGACTTCTCTATAAATTTAAACATCGTTGTTTCATTATTGTTGTTTGTGTATTTTGTTTACATTTATTCTTATGTATAGTGTTGCTTGTGGAATTTTGTTTACTTGTTTACCATTCTTTTTTTATGCTGGTGTTTGTTGTTTGTTGTTTTTGTTTATAATTTTAATGTTAAGCGATGTAAAAGCAAAACTCCTGTATCTACATTCTCCATTTTCGTAACAATATGTACCGTATATTGTTTTGGGGAGAATAAGATTGCCGCTGAAAACTTTTCCTCTATAAAATCTTTTAAAAATCGATAATATTAATCAATCTGGAGAAGGATAATGACATAAACTTGCAAATAAGGGCATGTTATGGAAGCAAACGATTAGTAAACTAAATGGAACCATTCTTACTGTAATAGGAATCCTTGAAATAATTGATTTCTTTTACTACACTTAAGACAACTTTGATCAAACTTATGTTACTTTTAAATTCCATGAAATTTTTTGGTATTGTTTCAAATAAAATTCTTGTTACGTATTGTAATAAGTTTTCCAACTCTGCCAAACATTTCTTAAAAATATTCCAAATTAAGCAAACCAAGTTACAGATTAAAGCCCAGTGTAAGCCATGTTATCTATAGTGTCCTTGTCCCGTTGTTTAAGGGTGTAAAATATGCAAATTGAAAATAATTATTCCTGGAAATCCTGGAAAATATTTGTCTCAAGCAAATCTTGGCCAAAACATCGCATCGATCTAAGAAGTTTTTTAATTTTTTTTTTTTTGTTTTTTTGGATGTAAAGCAGACGAAACAGTTTTATTAAATCCTTGTCTTCATTATAATTTCTAATTATTTTTACGTAGAAAACCAAAAACAACAAAAAAAAAACAAATAAAATTCCATCAATCCTTTCAAACAAACGACGGCGTTGTTGTATTTGTTATTGTGGTTGCTGCAGGAGATGGTGGCGTTGGTGTTTTAGTCAACAAAACTATCCTTTAGAATTTCAGAACTACAGAGAGAGAGAGAGAGAGAGCGAGGAGAGAGAGAGTTACCAAACAATCCATCCAGTATTAAGCCAGACACTTTTACAAATACTCAAATATATTTATTTAAAGTTTTTACACATACATACATACATACATATGTATATATGTGTGTAGAAGTTTAAATACATAATTTATTAATATATGTATGTATGTAATGTATGTCCGTTTTGTAAATCTCTTTAGGCTGTTGTATTAATTAAGTCCATATCATCTTCTAACTTTAGTCTTACAGTCTCGAAGTATGTTTGCTTGTCTCTGTATGTGTGCTTATGTACCTGGCTAAAAAGAGTTTTAGGCCTGAATATATTTTCCTTTTTCCTCTAGTCAAGAAGTTCTGCCACTGATGTCTTCTCTCTTTATTCTTGTGTAGCCTTTAAGATGTATTCTGTTGTTGTTATTGTTGCTTAGTAATAGAAAATAATGTGGTTTTATATCTAAATTGGTTACCACTTTGGTAAGTGTATGTGTTTTTGTATCTTCGGCTTGTCTTCTGCTGTTTAAAAATATGGATTTCTAATTGTCTGTCTAATATTTTATGTCATGTTTTGTCCTTTCTTTTTCTTTTTTTCATACAAAAATGTTTATAAATTATAAAATATTTGCAATTTTCCAAATAGAATTTATTAATAACATTAAGAAATTAATAAATTTCAAAAGGAAAGTATTTGCCCATAAGATACATTTAAAATACGACATTAATTAAGCCATGTCTACTACACAGGCGAACATGTAAAAGTCTAACAAAGAAATATTGCTTTAAATAACAAAAACAAATGCTGTAAATCTCTTTAAAGGACTCTTAATAATTTCAAGTTTTTATTATCAATTTTATAAATTTAATAAATGAAAGGGAGTGTTTAATATATTTGTTTCAATATTTTTGTAATAAAACAAGACTGTTATACACTTTAATTAAGACCATAGTGCCCATCATTGAGTCACTTTTCACCGATAGCATGGCTTTCCCACAATCGTTTCAGTATTCACCGAGCCCTAAATGAAACACTTCTTTTGCAGACGTAAGCACCAAATAAAAACTTCATCGCTGAGTAAAATTTTATTCGAAAAATCAGCCTTGTTGGCATGTTTTTTTTTTTTTTTTATTCTTTATTATAATTGCAATCTATCTTTATAAATACATTAAGATAATAAGCAAATTTGATGGTTGTTAAGAAATGACATTCGTAGGTGTACTCCTGCAAGTACATCTATAAGTACAAAAATAAAAAAAAAAATCTTGATTCGCACAAAAATATAATTGGACAGGAAAAAAAAAATTTAAAGAATTATTTACATATATTTATAATAATGATTTTACTAAGACATAGTCTATTTACAAGAGAACGATAGTTTGCTAAATAAAAATTCAAACAATTATACATAATATACAGTTTAGACCTGATAAATGATATTGTAGTTTCCCTCCTCCTTTCCTTCAGTCACGGAAAGGAAGGTCTAAGATATGATATCTCTTCAGTCTTTTAATTTCGTCTGTTTCGTCAAGTAAGGCAATAGCCAAGTGGTTAACATGATTGCTAAGTCTATTCAAATACTTTTCGCTGAAATATCTAATTACTTCCTTAACTGTCTGAATTTTAAGGTCATTATGGATTGCCTCGTTAGTACTATACCAAGGTGACTGTACCATGAGTCTGAGTGTCTTGGATTGGTACCTTTGGATTATTTCGATATTTGAATGGCTTGCAGTTTCCCACAGTTGAATCCCATATGTCCACACTGATTTTAAAATTGTCTTATACAGTTTCAATTTATTTTCAATATTAAGTTGCGATTTTGACCCAATTAACCAGTAAAGTTTTCTATTTTTTATATTTAAATGTTGACGTTTGGCCTTAATATGTTGCTTCCATGTTAGTCGACGATCCAAGTGTATGCCAAGGTATTTGACACAGTCCTTTCTAGGAATTTGCGTATTATTAATGATAACATTAGGGCAAACTCCTCTTCTTAGAGCAAAAGTAACGTGAGCGGACTTTTATTGTTGGCATGTGTGTGAAGATAAATTCGAATTTGAAAATCCAAGACGCAATTCGTAAATTTTAGCAGCACCACATTTGGCGTTAACAGAGCAAAATTTTCTCTTAACAGAACAAGATTTGGCCTTAACAGAGCACACATCTGGCGTTAACAGAGCAAAATTTCATCTTAACAGAACAAAATTTGCCCTTAATAGAGCACTGTTAGCTATTTAACAGTATACATCTGAACAAGACCATTAATTTTGGGAAAATTTTGTTCGAAAAGTCGGCCTTATTGGCATGTGTGTGAAGATAAATTCGAATTTGAAAATCCAAGACGCAATTCATAAATTTTAGCAGCGCCACATTTTGCGTTAACAGAGCAAAATTTCCTCTTAACAGAACAAAATTTGCCCTTAACACAGCACACATTTCGCGTTAACAGAGCAAAATTTGATCTTAACAGAACAAAATTTGGCCTTAATAGAGCACACATTTGGCGTTAACAGAGAAAAATTTTCTCTTAGCAGAACAAAATTTTCCCTTAATAGAGCACTGATTAACTGTTTAACAGTGTCCATCTGAACAAGCCCACTTGTTTAGGAGCTTTGAAAATATCAATTTTTCGGCTTGAAAACTCTCTAGAAGATCAGTGGCCATTTGCGAACATTTAAGAAATAGTACACCATACAGACTATATGCAAATGGTAGTACAGAGGGTAGTTCTCTTTCGAACCGTGGTAGTGGGATTACCATACTATATCATACTATATGCAAAGGAAGGTGTCAAGCCCTTCTAATATAATCAGCAACGTAGTAACATATAAAGAGGTATGGTATTGAGAAAATTGGTTTTGAAAATTGGCTTTGAATATTTGCTTGAAAATTCTCGGAAGATCAGTGGCTCTTTTGGAACATATAAGAAATAGTACACCATACAGACTATAGTAGTATAGTAGGTAGTTCTCTTTCGAACCGTGGTAGTGGGATAGCTGGAATAATTTTGAGAGTTTCCACCCCCACTAACCATTCTTTACGTTTCAACATATTTGTTCACAAATAATAATGATCACAATAAGAATTATATTTCATGTCAATAGTCTGCAATAATTGCAAAGTAGAAGAATAATCTACTATTGCCACTGTTAAACAGTTAACAGTGCTCTGTTAATAGCAAAGTTTACCCTGTTAGAGATAAGAAGTGGCGTTGCTAAAAGTGTGGGTTTGCGTCTTTGGTTTTTAAATTCGAATTTATCTTCACACACATCATTTATGAAACACTTCCGATAAACACTCTTTTCATGGTAATTGGAATATTGATTAGTGAAATTACCCTAGAATCTGCTATAACCGAATAATTATATGTTTACTTGGAAATACGAAAAACCCTTTTTTGAATTAAGACAACAGCTTGAATTAAGTTTCGCAAAATTTGCCTATGTAATCCTTTACTGATTTTATTACGTCCAGAAAAATTAATATATTTGAATGGATTTCTAAGATTTTTTTTGAATATTTTTTAATGGATTTATTATTTAAAGAAATTGCTTACAAGATTTCAGAGACAACTGTTTAAGACGTTTAAAAGCCGTCTAAAAAATTTTAATTTACATATAATGCTTTAGAATACCGCACTTACACATACATACACAAAACAGTTTCATTTGAAATGATTACATAGAGACATTTAATATCCACAAAAAACCATTTACATGATAAGCAAATTATATTCAATATTATTATTATATAAAGGGGACGACCATAAGGATAATTAGAAAGCTTAACTCGGGTTTCGTTTCTTAACAAACTCATCCCCTTATTTTTTGCTTTCGTCTAAGCAACAAATAAGAAATTTAGAACTGCTTTAAGGCGACTCTATACATGCAGAAACATTTATTTGAAATATATATAGAGAGAGAGAGAAAGAGGCTTCGAATACTACGTGTTTCAAGATATTGTATATGTATGTAGCAGAAGCACAACAATAACAATAATAACTATAAACTGTTAACAAACTAAACTAAACTAAATACAAAAACTTAAGCAAAATTATAATGCGGCAGAGGGGGGAGGTATGGTGTCTGCATGGACATGGCAACAATATTTTCGAAAATTTTCTTACTTAAACGACAAAGCAAGTTTACAATCTAAAGTAGATTGCTAAGATATTGAAGAAATTTTAAGTTTTTCACTCCCCCCCCTCCCTCCTGCCGATATAGCAGTTACATGATGATGTTATTTTGCAAACTACCCACAAGACAAGAACATATACGAGGATACATTGTTGTATGGACGTATTTAAGTATGATATTAAAGCTATATTGCTACACTTTCCTACCAAAAATAAGCCAAAACAAATAACTAACACTACAGCACACTGTACACAGTACACTATACTACATGTGTGTGTGTATGTAAGTATGTATGCAAATGGGTTTAAGTAACCGAAACTAGCCTCTTGAACTTTAAACTCTTACCAAAACTCTTACGTTACGTTACCTTTTCTGCCCAAAAACTTAAGCTTAATTTTAAAACAAAAACGTAAACCCCCGAAACCAATATCCATCCACCAGCCACTATTATAGTCCTTGTTTCAACATCCTTAAAATATAATCAAAATAACCCCCCCACAACTTAAGATTTAAGGAAGAACTCACGTCAACTCATACTCACACTCGAGTTCATTTATTCAAATCTAAATCTTTATAAAATATTCTGTTCATTTAAATACTATGAATGTATGTATACATGTTAAACACACACATACACACTCCTGCATACATAAATACTTATGTACATACATATGTATGTATGTGTATATATCTATGTATGTTTTTTTTTGCTTATACGCCCAAATAATCTTGAACATTTAATTAGTATTTCAATATAATTTGCATACAACATTTCCATGGACCACTATCACTACCCCCAACACTACCCCCAATACTAACACTTTTAAGTCGAAGGCCAAGCCAAGATGAAGATGAAAATGTCTGCAGCTGGTCTAGTGGTGTTGCAGGTGAAGCAGAAGGGGAATGTAAAATTTTAGAAAGAAATTGTAAGAAGATAAACAAGAAGAAGTAGAATTTATATAAAATGTATCTGAAAGTATACATACATACATACAAGTATCGAACATTGTATGAAGTTTAGGCTATAATGGACGTTGCAAACATAATAAATACTGGGTGTTTAGGAAGTGAGGGCAATGTAAAGCTAAAAACTACGAGGTTTGTTTATGTAAAAGGCTTATTTATCGTGTAATGAGTACTTGAAAACAGAGTACAATCTCTTTACAAGGATCTAAATCAATCTAAAGCATTAAAAACTCATAATCTATCCAAAAATATGTCAGATTCTGTTGCATAAAATACCAGATCATATATGAGAAGAATCGTTCATTTTATGGATGATATTTCCGCTTCTATTCCTAAATTCGTAATCTAGTTATCTCTAGTCTGGTTATCTGGGTCTTCGGGCACAAAGGAATTCCATTTTACGTGAGCACCGCTATGGTAGCATATCTCACGTGCGTCAGAAGACACACGGTGAATATGATGCGTACACCAACGCCCCCACTTTCATGCTGTAATCACTGGCTACAGCCAGAAGTGGGTACCAATTCGGAGTCATGCTTTTGGACATGCCTCCCCTCTTGTTTAGGGGTCGGAGACCATCTAAACTGGGTCTTCGGGCACAGTAATATTCCGAGAAACTGTATAGCCGATGAGCTCGCCAGAGATGGTGTACTACTTCCGGAGTCCTCTTCAATCGACTTGGGTATGCCACTTACCTAGGTCAAGTAGACCATCACGCCGAAATTCTTTCGAAACGCCAACCTATTCTGGGTCAATGATGAGTTCTGCACCACCGCTAGGCTCAATTGGCCGTCGATGGATGGAAAGACCACCAACCAGTTACTCGAACTTGGTCGCAACATCATCTCAATCACTATGGCCGTGCTTACAGGTCATTGTGTTATGGAAAGACATGCGATAAGAATGCAGCTTTCATCTAACGACTTCTGCCGTGGATGCAGATTTGCTGAGGAAGAGGAGACCGTTATCCACTTGCTTTGTCAATGCCCATATCTTTTCCAAGTGCAGATATAGCAGCTTATTTGTCTCTCCAATACTTGTCAGCCTACTGGAGCTATTATCCATTGATGTCAAGGATATTTGTAGCTTCGTTTATCAAACTTTCGGGCTGGTTTTCCAGCGTAAGGTAGTTGTGCTTTAAATGTGCAGCCCTTGCGCTGACCAACTTGGTTAGTACAGAGACTGTGTTCACCTGTCGCGTCACAAAGGGGGTGCTATGCATGCTTAAGTGAGCCACACCAACCTACCTACCTATTTCTAAATGGCAAAGAGCAATTGAGGAATTTAAGAAACAGCATAATTGTTGAGATGTAATTTGTCAGTCTCTCGTAATATATGGAAGATTAAATTTCGGTAGAAAAGAGTTTTACTTTCTATGATATTGTGTCCTTCTTTTTTTTTTTTTTTTGTAAAAGCAGCACTTAGGGGATGGCCCCTACTCATGCAGTGCATTGTGCGGGTTTAAGAAATTAGGTTATAGGAAGGTGGAAAGAGGGAGTATCGTAACTGACGGGAAAAACTTCCGCAGGAAGATCATTCCACAAGCGAGCAGTGCGGGCAAAAAATGCTTAAGATGGATAGTGGTTATGTAGCTTTCAAAAGTCATTATTTGGAGATAATTTCAGACTCTTAATTTTATAAATTTAAACAACAAGGATTGAATATGAAGTACTGGAATATGTAGTTAAGCACTTTTCGAATACATTTTCACAGTGAGTGTTACCTCAAGCGATTGCAGATGACACCTCTATCTTCCAAGGACATTTTATAGTTAATCAAACATCTGTTTATGTAGCAGCACTGTATAAGGAAGCTGACATAAACTAAAGAATGGATATGAAAATATTAAAAATGCTTTATTACAATCCAATATTCCTTAAAAGATAATTTGGATTTCTCTAAGAAAAGTATTTACTTGTTCGAGGCATATTCACTGAGATGAAAGTAACTTTTTTGGTAACATATTTAAGCGAATATTCTTTAATAGTTCTTATTCTGCGTATCTTTTTTATAGTTTTCCTTTGATATTGTAAGATACCCTGTATATATATGTATATATATATTTTTTGTACATGTATGGGGTGTGTTGTTATAAGGTTTAATCATTTCTTCTAAGACCCCACTAAAATTACAAAATTTTAAAGTTTTTTCTTCTTATAAAATAAGTGTACTTGTATGTGTGTGTGTGTGAGTATAGAAAATAAATTTAAATTTCTTATGCAGGACATGTTACGGTTTCACAACAAAAACAATAATAACAACAACAGCAAATTACATTGATATAAACTATAATATGAACACCACATCATTCAAACACATATCGTATGTGAGTATATGTATGTATGTATGTATGTATGTAAATATATTATAAAATTCAATTTGAAATTGTTAAACAAAAAAAGGTATGAGTGGTCGCTTTTATTTTAACCCCCCCCCCCTCGTATTCTCTTTTTGTTTTACTTAAAAACATACTTTTATTAATATTTAAATACATGTGTGTGTATGTGTGTAGAATTTACTTTAACACATACACACATACATTTATTAAACGTTATTCAAATTCCTTGCCAACACCTTTAACAAATACATACAAACACTTACACTCTCTTAAACTTATGCACACGCATATATACATATGTACCTACACATACATAGTAAAACCTTTACCTCTTTTCATACATACAAGCATACGCAATTGCCTTTTCTAATTAATTTTATAGTTAAACAACCTATACCTTGAATATATTTTATAATTCAAGAGAAAATATATGCAAGAATGAAAGAAAGAAAAGATGAAGGAAGAGTATGAAATTTTCTAAGAAATATTCCTTTTTCCACTACTAACACACCTATTACCCATCACAGAGTGTACTGTACTCTGCTATACTAAATTAACAAAAATGTCTGAATCTTTGGATGTATTGGTTCTATTATGCAATAGTTTTAAGTAAAATAAAACAACAAAAACAATAAAAATATTATAGAGAGAGTGAGAGAGAGAGAGAGAGTAAACTTAGTTATAATATCCTTAATAATGCAATGGGTTTTCAATACTATTTTAAACAAATAAAAACAAAAAACAAAAAAAAAACAAAAACACTCTTATAATATTTATATCGTATATCGTATATTTTATATTGTATGCATGTATTTATTATACGGTGTACATATGTATGTATGTATATAAAAGAGTGCATATGTTTATGTATTAGCAAGTGCCTTCATTTTCAAATCAATGTGTATAGTATAGTATACAGGCTATCAGCATTTTTGTGTGTGTGTGTGTGTGTGTGAGCGTATGCGTTGGTATTGAATTGAATATTATAAAGGAAGGAAATTTAAATTTATGGTTTGCAATTATTAGACATTTAGTAAGAAATTTTATAAAATCATAATAATAATAATAATAAAAAAATAATAGCTTTTACACATACATACAATAGAGATGTATATACATATGTATACATATGTATTTATATGCATTTCAATTTGCACAAGAAGACAAACATTTTCATATAAAATTAAATTTATTTATACAATATAAGTACGTTATATACGTATGTATACAGATATCATTGTATATATGTATGTAATTTAAAATTATAAAGACAAAGAAGAAATATTGCAAAAATAAAATCAAGAAATAAATTGAACTCTAGAGTCCATACATTTCAAATGGTATTCCATATTCATGCTATTTCTGATGATTTCTTTACAATACAAAGGACTTAATTCATATGACTTAAATTGCCTATTTAACCACATATATAAGAAACTGAATATGGTTGAGTTCAGAACAACAGCCAAATTAACATATCAACCGTTTTTCTGTCGACCACATATGTAAATACATTACAAATAATGGTAGCACAGTTTGTGGTATTCAGAACAGCCCTTGAATTATTATGGCATAGCATATGACGACTTTAATAGTGACTGCAGCCAAACTATCAGCCCTTAAGACGATGGGTGCTTTATTATTGTTGCTTATGTGAGGATTTCAATGCCAACTCTGAGGTATTACAAGGCTAGCTAATGTCATGTCTTTTATTTCTAACCATAGCTGCCAGATAAATGAAGCATCAAATCGTCAAATATTTGAGAAAAAATCGTCAGAATCGTCAAAGATTTTCCTTGAAATCGTGAAAAAATCGTCAGAAATAATAAATAAATAAATTGAAAGGTTTTAAAAACAAAAACATATAAAGCCAATGTTAAGCAGCAATAATATTGCATCATCTATACCCATGCGTGGTGTAAATATTAGGGAGTCAGAAGATCTTGACGTTATGGTCATGAAAATTCAGTGTGATGCTCGCTAGAACTGACACATTTTTCAGTGCCATGGTTTCTTAAGAGGGTGCAATAAATACTTCACTTCATCTGATCTACTTACCATTTACACCATTTATAACCGACCAAGAATGGAATACATCTCATGTATGGGTTGGCCCTTAACGTCTATTTTGAGGCTTCTCGACCGTTTACAGGAGAGGCCGTAGTAACTCGTTAACCACGATAGTGTGTCCAACTCCATTGATTCTTTGGAGCATCGTTGCAATGTGGCTTGTGTTTCACTGTTCTATCGCTACTACAACCGATATTGCTCGAGCGAAATAAGGGGACTTGTTTATGAAAATCATGTATTCCTACGTAACACTCGTCTTTTTCGGCCAGCACATCCGTTTGTGGTCGATTGGCCAGTGTATTGCACACTTCGTTACAGACAAAGTCTGTTTGTTTGACAGACTATTCCTATGTAGAACTCCCTTCCTGCAGAGATCTTTTCTGTTACATATGGTATAAAAATATTCTAACCTAGTGTCCATAAATATTGCTCTATTTTTCCTCCTTCCTATAATATTTTTTCCTAGTTCCAAACATAATGCCATCCTCTGAGTGTTGTTCATATGAAACAAAATAGTGGCACTTGCCGATGGTAATATTAGAAGCTATAATCGAATTTTTAAAATTGTCTGCAAAGGCAAATGATAATTTATGCTCAACTACGATGTTATTTAGGAGTTGAAATTTTTTGGCTTTGAGCTATTAAAACGGCATAAAATACAGAAAAATCATCACAGGTATTCGAAAATAACTTAAAAATATAATACTTTACACCTTGTTATTACTAGCATAAATTTCCAATAGTAATAACTGCAAAGTAATACAAAGCTTAAAGTGGCTTTTAATGTACTAAAGTAAAGAAAATGATGTAAATTTTTAATTGCTAAAAATCGTTAAAATAAGGGCATAAATCGTCATGTCGTCAAAATGATATTTTTGGAGTTCAAAATCGTCAAAATGACCATAAATCGTCAAATCTGGCAGCTATGTTTCTCATATGTATGAAATAATGTCTTAACGCGGGCGATTAAAAGCAGAAATCCAAAACTAACAAGAATATCTGACATATTGAGTTCACATATGTTCAATATTACCAAGTCCTTAAGTCTAATCTAATAGAAACTAAGACTAAGTGCAACACAGATCCACGCGTTTAGGCAAAAGCGACCACTGTAATCTAAAGCATCACAGACTTAATCATTTCGATATTCTTCTGGTTATTCATTTAGCATTTAGCAAAGGCAGCGCTCAGTTAGTCAACTATTAAATATCCTTCATCCGAAGTGTCATTTATTTAGTGAAATCTTTGCTATTTTCGAATATGGAGCGTTTAACAACCGCAGAATGCATACAAATATTTAAAAGTTCCTACAAAAGTTGTGATTCAATTGTGGCCATTTTTCGAGCCTTAGGGTTTGGTCGTCGTAATCAATCTATTATGTAAGGACTTGGCAATATTATAATGAATTATTAAGTAACTGGAGGCGTAACGACAAGATTCGGCTAGTGTATCATCACAATGTAGGCACTCATGAAAATAGCGCTTCCCCTGGAAAAAGTGTGGCTGTAATGCGAACTTATCGATTCCATGGCCTTCTCAAAAATGTTGTTTATCTTACGGCTTAATATGGCATTTGAATTTACACTGCCATTCTCATAAAGTACAACTTACGCTACATTTAAAGACGGCTGACTATTCACAACGTCGTAAGCATGCATATTGGGTGCTAGAAAGACAGGCCAATAATACTATGTTCAGACATGCACTTTTATTAAATCAATATTCGGTTTATTGAGAACAATATTTTTAGCGTTCAGACATACTATAATATACGAAAATTTATTTGCTTCAACAACATTGCTTTTAATTTAATCGCGAAAATTAGTGCCAAAAATTTTTTTAGAAAAAATTGAAAATAATTTAACATTTAAAAAGGTATTTCTAATGATTAACCGAAACGCCGAGCTGTTGCGGTTAATAGGGACTACTTTTGACTCCAAAGTGGCTTTTCTCAGAAGGATGAGAAAGAAAAATTTGATATGAAACTCAAAATAAAATACAAACATTTCTGATGACCTTCCATTTTTGGTTTGTCGTTGTTTACATTTGAGTTGTCAAATATTAATAGAAAGCGTTCGGCAAAATGTAATCTGCTCACTGAACGTACTTATGACAGTGTTGTATTTAAAGTTTTTTTTATCAATATTATAACAATTTATGAATTTATTGGCCAATAATTAATTGAAATTTTATATGAAATATTGAGATCAATAATGCCGTTTATTGCGATTTACGCAATGAAGGTGCATGTCTGAACCCAGTATAAGATGTGTGTGAAGATAATTTGGAATTTAAAAAACAAAGATGCAAACCCACACTTTCAGCAGCGCCACATCTTGCCTCTAACAGGATAAACGTTGCGATTAACAGAGGACTGTTAACTGTTTAACACTGCCAATAAGTAGATAGTCTTCTAAACGATCTCAAATATCCACACAAATGGGGTTATTTCATGTTAAGCTCGTGTCTAAATTTGTTCAAATAAGAAGTTGTACCTGCCCTCGTTAATGTTCCAGGGCTATTGCTGTCTGCAATATCGGTATTCCCTGAAGGACATCCATTGGATATACATATTATCTTATCTTGTACTTCACATTACGTTTTACAGTTTTATGAAATAAATCCAACATTTTTCCAAATCAATTCAGATGGTTTATAAAAGTGTGGTTTATTGTACACATTTCAGCCTCTATTTATTTGTAAACTTTTGGGAAATTACGTAATGACTCCTGTGGAACTCTGCCTTCAATTTCAGTATACCCAGTGCAATTGCAATTTATTATTCCATCTTTAAATTTGAAGAAAAAAAAAAAAAAAAAAAAACAATACAAGTTTTCTGCAATAATTTATTGATTCTTTATTATGTGTACATAAAACAATTATTTCTCTAAAATTCTAAATTAAAAACAATAATTTACACCTCTCCCTACTTTATCTTTTAACGCCCTGCATATGGACTTAAAACAAATGTAGACATTTTGCTTTAGTGTGTATTACACAAATAGAAACACTGCCTTCTAATAGTAAAACTATCCTGTAGGGAATGTTTAAGGAGTTTAAAATTTAGAAGAGAAGAAAAAAAGTCCAAAGGAATTATTAACTCTCATACACTCACACATACACAACAAAATACACTTATTTTAACACATTTATTGTATTGAAAGAATTAAAATCAAATATGAGAAGTTTTGTTATTTCCATCTCTTTCTAATATTTTTTTTTTATTTTTTGTTGTTGTATTTTTGCCATAGACAAACCTTTTTGCTTTAATATTTGACCAGATTCTTTAAGCCAAATGTAAACACATACACACACATGCACTTGCTCTTGTTGAATACATTCTCTCTTTTCTCTACTCTTTGCAATGAGTAGACTCTCTTTCTCACTCTTTATTACTCCTTTCAATCTTAATTTAAATGTAAATGAGATTCATTTGGACGATGACAACACTACGACATGTCTACACACCCATACAAATTGAGATGGTATTGCCAACATACATGCATTTTTTAGAATTTCCTCAAATGTAAGGAATACAGACTCAATTTTTGGGTAACTTTAGGTAAATTTACAGTATGGATTATAAAATAATATGTGGATTGGATTTAATACTCTCTCGAGCTCCTAGTTTATAAAGTTTGCTTAGAACATCGAATTGATAGAGAGGCATTATTAGATTGTTTATTTAACTAAACGATTCAGAATTTTGACTGAAATGGTAAAGTAAAGTAAGGACTACCGTGGAAGATATATTAAACAAGGTTTTACGAGAGTGTTTGATATGATAGTCGGTCGTACTGAGACATTAGTTTTGTATAATGACTGTGGTCTAGTAGGTAGTATGTTGATTTATTGGACGTGGGGCCACGTTTCGTAGCCCCGGTTAAACATGAAAAATTTCTCAAAAATCTGTCGTTTGGAGTCGTCTTTAAACTGTAGGTCCCACATCTTATGAATAAAATTAATACACACAAGATAATTGGTGTGATAAATTTGGACGTTATTCTGATTGAATGTGTGTGAAGATAAATTCGAATTTAAAAACCAAAGACGCAAACCTACACTTTTAGTAGCTCCACTTCTTGCCTCTAACAGGGTAAACTTTACTATTAACAGAGAACTGTTAACTGTTTAACAGTGGCAATAGTAGATTATTCTTCTACTTTGCAATTATTGCAGACTATTGACATGAAATATAATTCTTATTGTGATCATTATTATTTGTGAACAAATATGTTGAAATGTAAAGAATGGTTAGTGGGGATGGAAACTCTCAAAATTATTCCAGCTATCCCACTACCACGGTTAGAAAGAGGACTACCCTCTTTACTACCATTTGCATTATTTCTTATATGTTCCAAAAGAGCCACTGATTTTCCGAGAATTTTCAAGCAAAAAAATGATATTTTCAAAGCCAATTTTCAAAACCAATTTTCTCAATACCATACCTCTCTATATGTAACTATGTTTCTGATTATATTAAGAGACCTTGACACCTTCCTTTGCATATATTATGGTACTCATAGACCTAGACTATTTCCCAAAATTAGCTCCTAAACAAGTGGGCTTGTTCAGATGTATACTGTTAAATAGCTAACAGTCCTCTGTTAACGAAAAATTTTGTTCTGTTAAGAGGAATTTTTGCTCTGTTAACGCCAAATGTGGCGCTGCTAAAATTTATGGATTGCGACTTGGATTTTCAAATTCAAATTTATCTTCACTTTATCTTCAGTAAGTGTTGTTTTCCTAACAGATTTCTGAGCATTTGGAACTTATCAACAGGAATTATCTCTCAAAAAATAAAACAATTATTATAACCCAACAATTTTGTTCAACACTGTGTACAATTTAGAGTGTAAGTGATGATTTTATATGTGTATGTATATACAGGGCAAATTTTAAAAGTCTGTATATATGTATGAATGTATGTGTTCAAAAATATATTTCTATTGTATGTTGATGAATTTAAACACCACAAAATTTTACATTTAAGCAAGTGGCTTAAATATCCAAACATTTTGAATACCACCTTTATATTGCCACTCTTTCTCTCTCGCTCTCTCTCTCTCTTGGCCTTTATTTTCCAATTGTTTTCCTGAAAAACAAAGACATCAAAAAAGAAAATTTCACAAATCCTTACATTTGAGAAATCTAAGCAGTCATTCTCCACACAAACACACACACACATACAGGCTTAGATACTTGACTCCGTAGACAATTGTTGTATTGGTAGTAGTGGTAGTAGTTATTGTATTTAGCCTTATGGTATGCTTTGATTTGTAGCATAAATTAAAAGTCATTTTTGTACAATGTACCCAATATGTATAAAATAGTTTGAGTATGAACAGATGTATGTATGTATGTTTGACTACTTATAGACTGTATATATTGTATTACCTTTTGTGTATTTGATGATGAGACTCTCTTATTCGATTGTTTGGCTATTTTTCTAATACAGGCCTACAAACCAGACAGCAACTCTTTTCATTATTACTCAAGAAGAAATTGTTAAAATGTAGGGGAGGTTACTCGTTCTAAAGAATTCTAACACTACAGCAACAGCTGCAGCTGTAAAAATGCTGAACGGAAAGCCAAAGTTTTTGGAAAATACAATAGAAAAATTAATATCATCAACTGTTTTGTCTTACAAAAGTATGGAATAAATGCAACAACTGTGTTAAGTTAGTTAAAATATAATTTTGTATGATTAAGCTTAAATCAGAGCCTTAATATAGGCAATCAATATTTTTTGTATGAAATAAACTCTTTGCTGCTGTTAGTTAGCAATGTTTGCAGATGTTTTTCAAAATATTTAAAAAATTGAGAAAGTTACACACATGGCTAGTAATAAAGCCTAAAACTATGCAATATTTCGTAACTTATTCCAAAGCAAAATTAGACAGTAATTCTTTAAATATATTTTAAAAACTAAATAACAGTACAGTAAAGCAGTATAAAATAAACAAGAAACAATTTTTCTAACAAAATTTTTGATTACACAAAGGAAAAAATTGCCTACTTTAAGGCTTTTTAGTAAGAAAATTAAGATACAATTTTGCTAACAAAATTTTTGCTTAAACGAAAGAAAAAATTGCCTACCTAAGGGCTATCTAGTAAGAACGTTAAATAAATAGTAAAAATATAAAAAAGAACATACAAAATTACCACGATTTCTTCTAATACTAAAAAAAAACAAAAAAACGTAAATAAAGCAGAAAAGAAATCATCAAATGCCATACTATATCCATGTGGTTTAGTATAGAGGAAATCGTAGGCTGATTCGCCTTGCTCCAATTGGAGCAGACAAATCAGAGTTGAAGCATACAACTACGGAAAGAGATTTAATAAAGTCTGGTGCAGAATACTTATATTTATATACAATCCTTAAAGTAGGCAGCATTTTACTCATTTTAAAGGTTACATAAATCTTAATCTTCAAAAGACATACATTTATAATTCATTTTCCAGCCTACAGTTAGGCGCTAGTCAAAAAATGTGCAATTTAAGATATATTTTCTTCATCTTCAAAACAACCAATCAAATTCTTAGTTTCAATCGTTGATACCCATTACTTCAGGAAATCCAAATTTAACTCAAACTTAAGGACATAAAACATGGAAAGGTTATAAAGATTTAATTGCATTTCTTATATAAAATATTATTTATATGCAATACATATGTGCATACATAAAATTTATATACATAAAGTATATACAAATATTTGTTGTTGTTTTTTTTTTATTACATTTAAAAGATTTGAGCAAAGGAAGCTAAAGTTTTATTTATTTAATTGAATTATTGTGGTCAAAATTGCAGCACTGAATGTTATTCTAAAAAAAAGTTTTTATTATAAAAAAATAATACAAAAAATGTAAGTAAATTCCAAGAACATTTTTAACTACTAATGCACTTGACGAAAATAATATAAATTCATATAGAAAAATTTAAAACAATAAGAAAAATGTATACGTATGTATACTTACAATAAAACTTAGATATCTTTAATATACAAAATTCATAGCATATCTGTAGGTTTTTAGAAAAACTTTAATTTTTAAAATAATTTTTTACAATCGAAATATTTTATAAAGAATTTTTCTCCATTTCTTATACGAATTTAATTATCGAATTAGTTTTTTTTTAATATACATAAAATTTGAAGCATACTTGTAGGCTTTAAAAAAAATTTAAAAGAACTGTGTTGTAAAGATTCGATTTGTTGTCAACTGTTTTAAAGCTTTTGTAATGCAGGTAACAAAATTTAATTAATTTAAAGCATACTTTTTGGAAAGTTTTTAATTAAATTCAAAATATAAAAGACATTTTGATGGATTTAGAAAAGGTTTTCATTTTATAAAAATAATAAAATACACAGAATTCTGTAAATATTATTGCTAAAATTATGGTGTTTTATTCTATTAAATCTATTTTAATTTCTATACTAAATTATCTTAATTGTATTAAAAATTTCCATTACAAATCATTTTTATTTCTTCTTTAAAGAAATTAATTTACAAAATCCATGGTATACTTTTAGGTTTGCATTTATTGTATGCAAACAAACAGCACCATTAGCGTTTTGTGTGTTGTAGTTTTATTTTAACTTCCACTATTAATTTCTGTATACAAATGAATGGGTTTTCAGCCACTAGACATGCCATGCCTAGTTTTCTAATTATTTTTTTTTCCTCAAGAAATTGTAGACTGCGTCTTGTAAAAGCAATTTTTTTGCTACGAAATAAAATGAAAGAAAAATATAATTCTTGTAATACATACAAACAATAACAACGTGTAGTCAAAAGCCATATTTAAATGGCTATAATAGTTTGTTGTTGTTGTTTGTATTGCTTGCTGTTTTTGTTTAGGTTTTAGTTTGTATAAACCCGTATACCAGCCAATGTATAAATGTCATTATCGTTGACATAAATGAATAGTTGCATTTATTGTATTTGGCAGTCTGATTACGAATACAACATGTACCATGGACATGTTAAGGAACAACACACTAACACCAAAACAGCTGATACTTGCAATAGAAGTTGCATAGAAGGCAAAGTAATTATATAGATTTGCTTATGGAAAAGTAGAGAAAAGGAATGTCTAAGGAAATGCCAGCAAAGGGGAGAGAGAGAGAGAAAGCAACAAAGGATTGTGTTGTGGAGCAACATTTTAAGAAAATGTATAAAACATGACTGCATTGAATTGAAAATTTATTTTAATTATAACTGTACTTACACTTAATACAAATACACAGAAAATACAATAACACTTACTGTCTAACATAGGCACACACATACATATACATATAACATACATTTAGCCTTAGTGTATGCAACAAACTTTCAATACCGGGTTTTTCCCTGTGTACATTTTTTTTTTGTACGTTAGAAATATGGTTGAATGGTTAACACAATTATCATGTGTCAGAACTACCATAATAACAACAACAATAATAATAACAAAAAATATTCTGTAATATAGTAAAATGATAAGTGCGATTGTAGTTGTAGTTGTAGTCGTTGTTTAAATAAATAAATAAAAAAAAGTATAAAAATTATAAGTGCATTTCTCTTATACGCCTTATTTTATGCTTTAGTTAGTTTTACTTTTTTAGTTACTCTATAATTGAAAGTTAAATAATCATTTATTATATTTAGTTTTCTTTTTTCTTTCCTATTTTTTTGTTTTATTTTGTAGGTGTTGTTTATATCGTTTTCTATTCTAAGTAACTGTAACTGAGTGTTCTAATTTTTCATACACATATGTGGTATACATATCATACTATTTTTAATTATTTTTTTCTATTTTCTTGTTTTTTAACGAAATACTTTATTATTTAAATGACATGTGCATGCAATAATTGTATGCCATTCATTTTTATTTAACGTAAATGTCATATTATATGCAAACATTGTTATGGGAAAGTTTAATTAATTTCTTGAAACTCCCTACACTAGGCAGAGAAGGACTGGTTTGCTCTACGAAAAGCATGAAATCAAAAGAATTATTACTGACCACGTCCAGAAGCTTCTGCCATTATTATTTCACGAAAATTGTCTAAAACAGCTGCATTGATCCGCAATTACACCGACAAATAGTCATATGTATTTTAAACCTTTTTCTTTGGCAACCCCCTAAAAGTATGCTACAAAATATGTTCAGTACTTTCTGATATAGGATTTAAGGCAAACTTCATCTAGAAATTGTATTGTATGAAATGAAATAATATATAAGTTTGAAATCCTTAAAGTATGCTATATTTTCTTAGAACATTATTACCGACCACCTCCAGAAGCTTGTGCAATTATTATTTCCCATCTTATAAGATAGCTGAACGTGAAATGCAATAATATATAAGTTTGAAATCCTTAAAGTCTGCTATATTTTCTTAGCAATATACTCAAACGATAGCATTTCTTTGCAGTCGTAATACACTACGCTTTTTAAATTTTCTATTCTTCTCTTTATTTAATTACTATTGATTTCTATCACAGGTCTTATCCTTGTATTCTTATAATACTCTGGTATAACATGTCTTAACATTTATTTTCTTTAAAATTTTCTCTTTTTTTTTTTGTCTTTTGAGAACCTCACCAGCAAATGGATCTTTAGAAAATTTGTTAGTTTGCTTACCTTAGACATATTGTTAATTAGATTGAAAGGATAATGTCTTGTCGCCTGTCAAATGTCTAGGATTTGCCATAGCTATTGTTTTTCTTCTTCTCTTCTTTACTATTTTATAGCTTCAGCTACAATTGTATTTCAGCCATTGTATTGTATATTGTTTGGTATTGTATGGTAAAAAGTTTATTTTGCATGTGTGCGAGTTTTTCGTTTTTGTTTTAAGAAATTGAAAGACGTAACGAAGAAAACTTGTTACTTTTTAATGAGGTTAATTGAATTGCCTTTTATTGTTAGTGAAATGCCATTTATATGTGAGCATATATTTAGGCGTTTAGTTATATGTAAAAGTGTGGGTGTATGCAGGTTAAAGTTTTATGACAAAGTCTATGCAATTGCAATGAAGAAAACATTAAATAATCATTGGTTTGGCTAAAGCCTTGAATTTAAGTACAATAGAGTAGAAAATTGCAAAGTATACTTTCAGGGATATTAAAGAAAGAGAGTCAATAAATTGAGAGAAGAAAAAGTGTTAAATTTATAAATTTTGTTGGTGCAAGTTATTAATTTCTTTTAATTGTGTTTAGGTTTTTAGCTTGCATAACAAGACTAATTGAAAATGCTTTGAAGAGACATACATAATTGGTCATTACAACCCTTCAATCAGGATTATGGGCGTTAATTTTATACATTTGTGGCCGGACCTACAGTTTAAAGTCGACTCCGAACGACAGATTTTTTGAAAAACTTTTTCATGGCAATTTTTATTTACAATCAGAGTTTTTGCCAGAAATCTGCTGAGAGGAAGTTGCCGAAGAAATATTTTATTTCATATTTTCCTTTTGATGTCTGACCTAGGGTTTGAACCCGGGCCTTACGTCTAATAAGCCAACACACTACCTACTACACTACGACGACTTGAAGAGACAGTAAATGGAAATTATATAAATCCAACAACTGAAAGTATGCTACATATTTATATATCTCTTGAGCATATGCAACATTTTTTTTAACAAAGTATGGAAATAATATTTAAAAAGAGTAAATAAGCCATTTAAGAACTGAAACTGTGAACAACAACACTTTTTTGATTCTAACGAAAAAAATATACCTTAGTTTATTAATCTCATTAGTAATAATTATTTTTAGATTGGATATCCTTATTAGTATAAAGCCTATAAACAGGAAACTTAATTTTAAACACTAATTTCTATATTAAAAACAAAAAAATACATGATAATCCCTTAAATCCTTAGTCATTAAAGTGGTCCTCATAATTTTTATATGCTGCCAGCCTGAGTCAAAAAAGCTAAAAAAGAACATAAAAATGGGCATTAAAATCCTCTGACGTTATACTCCTTTAGTGCAGAAAAGGAAAAAATTGTTCACAGCTAAAAAGAAGACTAAAAAATAAAACAACCATAGAAGCACACTGCCACAGCACATATGTATAACACATGTCGTTGTTGCAACAACGAGTGTGGCACTATATACTAAAAAAAAATAAAAGAAACGAAAAAAAAAAACCATAACAAAACCATCAACAAAGAATAAAAAACAAAAAAAAAAGCGAATAGGAACACTACCAATCAGCAACGGCGAAGCATAAGCACAAGTCAGCACAGCAAATACTTTTACGTTTTCTTTTTATTAAAACTCATATGGCCACATATAAGAGTGTATATGTATGTATGTATGCATGTGTTTGCAATGGAGGCTCATATGTACGTAAAAGCTGCGCATATGTATGGGGAGACGTGTACTATATCAACAACAATAAATATGAGAAGAAGCAAAAAAAAACTAAAGCCTATTTATAGGAGGCTGCTTGAAAAATAACATAACAAAACTTGAGTTTGATTTTATTTTTTTTGGAGCAACAAAACCAAAGCACAAAACAGCAACAACAGCAAGTAGAATAAAAATTGACTTGAAAAAGAGATGAAAGGCAAATAAAACAAGAAAATTACGTTGGCAACATAAATTATAAATGATGCTGCTGGATAAGAAAATGGCAGTAGGAGGCGTTAGAGGAACTGATGGTGGTAGATGGTCATAGGAAAATATTTTGGGTGGCAAAAAAAAAATAAACATAGCAATTGCTGCACTTAACTGACAAACACACCTATCTTTTTGTACAATAAAAAACGAAATTGGTAACGCAATTTTAAATTGTATTCCTTCTTCGTTTTTTTAAGGTTGAAGATTAACAGCATTTTTTTTTTTGAAGCATACTCTAGGGGTGAGGAGAGAGTTTAAGTAAAGGACAATAAAATAGTCGAAAGAATAAATTTTTTGTAAATGCTGCACAGAGTAGCAAATAGGAATGCAATAAAAAATTATGTTTTTCTTTTTTTTATCACATTTGAAAATGGCAATACAGCTACCAATACAGCTAAAAATTAAAAAAAATCTTTGTAGTTTTCATTACAAGAAACTTTTTATTACAAAAATAATGCATATTTTAAGGGGGTAAAATTAAAATGTGCTAATTAATATGCTTCAAAAACATTATATTTTGTTGTAATTTTATTCATAGCTAATAATGAGAATATTTAAAAATTGTAATCTGCTTTTAGGCAATATTTTCTAAAACAATTCAATGTTAACAAAATTTCTGGCAATCTAAACTTTTGTTGGGTATTTACAATAGTAAGAGATTTGAGTCACACATCAGACTATCCAAGCGTAACCTGAAATTATTAAACGGTTATTTAACAGGGTACTGTAAACTCAAGGGACCCTTGGGGAATTGGGATTGTTTTGAACCCAATATGTGGATTCTATCATAACAAAAATGAATCTTAGAACACGTATGTGCATCCCACAGGAAAACAGTTGAATGAATATTAGGTGCTTCGTAGGTCATTGTTGGCAGCATTCTAAAGTTTTCAGGGCAATAGAATTGGAGCTAATATTACAGAGGTACCCTACTTTGATTGATTTATTTACCATTTTTGATTTTATATCCTCAAATTATTGCCTACTTTTAGGTATAAAATTAAAATATTGTATTTAAATTTACTTTACATTAATTTTTACGACTTGAACAGCTGACTAAAACCCTCATAAAGTCTCATGGCTAAACATTTTGAATTAGAGAAAGTAATCCAAATGAATTCTTATGCTCACCGATAGAGTTACAGGGCTAATGTGTATTTAAAACTATTGCACTTCGAAAATTAGTGTAAAAGACTTTACTTCATTAGGTTCTCATTCAGTTAGGTTTCCCGAATATACACAGGGTAATAAGGATATTGGCTTACTACGAAACTGGGGTTCTCAATATTAAACTAAAATAAATAAAGCGTAGAAAAGTGCAGAAAAATATCACAATTAATTAACTCATAATATCGAAACCTTAAGTTAGTTAAATTGGAAACATATTTGCTTTTTTCTACCTGTTTTTCGTTTCAGTTTTAAAGGCATACCAGCAGGCTAATTAAAATATAAAAATTTTTTAAACATACTTTTAGGAACTAATAACCGACCACAGATTTATTTATTTCGCCGCCTAATTGTTCATTTGCTCTGGCTACCACATAATTAAATCAATAAAAATTGTTTGCTCATTAAAAAAAAATAATCTTCATATTGAAATCCTTTCTACCAATTCTTCTCCCTTTTTCTTGTATGGCGTATATGCGATAGATAGACTAGTAAGTTATTTTTTGTTTGAATCGATACGATAAATATGATGATGTAAAGCCGTAAGCAACGAAATGCCAGATAAAACAATAAATTTTGGCATTAACGTCAAAATTGAAAACACAGACAGACGATGAAAAAATTAAACAAAATGTACGAAAGAAAAAACATATAAATTGACACAATAAAACAAAAAATAAAAAAAATCCTGGTGAACGTAACACAATCAAAAAGAAAAATTTTTTTCGCAACAGAAAAATTGACCATCAAACATGGCTGGGCTAATACAATTTGAACACCCAATACCCCATTTCAAAAAAAGAGAAACAAAAACACATTTTTTTAAAAGAAGAATAAAAAATCAGAGCACCGGCCAAAAGGACGAATGGTTGAAAGGACGTTATGGACAATAGACACTGCTTTTACTTTTATTTGACAGAAAAACACAAAAAATAGGCCAAAAATGAGTAAAAAATTCAGCAGAAAAAAAAAACAAAAAAAAATTCTCTGTATTTGGAAAGGCCGTTAAGCAAAAGGTGGCCGTTATTTTATTTTTATTTTTTTTTTTTCTACAATACGAGTACAAGTACGAATACGCAGAGAATTACAAAAGAAAGAAAAAATTCATTCATAATTTTTGTTGGTCTTTTTAGGTCATGGTTTCAAATGACCACTGACTACAAAGCCTCCTCCTCTTGCTACAAAAAGTACGAGAAAAAGCACAACCGGACTGCTGGCCATCGTACTCTACCCCATCCACCTGCCTGCTATAAAGGTCCACCAAAATATCGGGTATAGATGGATGGCCGCTTGGTTGAATGGTCAAACAATATAAAAACCGGCTGACCATTATAATAATTTCGGCAGGCTTCTGACCATTCGCTTGTCTTTGGCACTTTTCATTACGAAAACCCGCTGACCATTGACTAGGCAGTCAGAAAGTCGTAGCTGGTGTTTGCGTTTAAATGAAAAAACAAACAAAAATTCCCCCGGAAAAAAGAATCTCTAAATGAAAAACTGCACAATGAAAGAAAGAAATGAAAAAAAAGGAAAAAAATAAAAGTTTTTTCCAAACCCTCCTTGCCCCCACCAGCCTCCCAAAGCGAACAACAATGAAAAGGAAAAAAATTATGACGAAAAGAAAGGAAAAAATAAAAAGAATGGAAAAAGGAAAGAAAAAAATGCTGAAATCCCTCAGTAAATAAATACAGTAAAAATTTTGTCTGAAAAAAAATCCAACAAGAATAACAAATCCTTGGCTATGGACATTCCAAAAATACAATTTTTTTTGGAACAGAGGATACCAGCAAGAAAAAAATTAAAGAGGGTATGAGTTAAAGTATTGGTCAATACTAGAGTGTAAACATTTTCTGTTTTATTTGGTATCTTGGTAAGAAATCAACACAATAATGCTAAGAAGGGAAGGGTTTCAATTCAATTCTTTTTTCCTTTTAGTCTCTAGTGTAGTGTCTAGTGCGTGTTGCCGCTGATTTTTTCTATTTTTTTTCTTTCTCTCTCTCTCTCTACTTTATTTTGATGGTTGGGTGTCAAGGTGGTTGACATTGGCTCTACACTTTTATTCTCTTTAACTCCCCCTGCCCCCAATAAAATGGGGTTGCTTGATTTTAATTTCTTTTTCTTTTTTTCAATCTCTCTCCTCTATTATTTAATACAATTTGTGTGCGTTGCACGAGTTGACTACTGCAGGATAACAGAAATTGTAATAAAGATGAAATTTTTTCCATTTTCTGCTACTGACTGCTGAGGGAGACTGTTTGGTTGAAGTAGTTGTAAATGAATTGATGATTTTATTTTAATTTTCTTCTTTTTCTATTTTCCATACTAACAGCAAGGAAAATTTTGTGAAAATAAAACAAACATTAAATGGTTTTACGCCTAAGAACAGACCATTGAAAATGCTTAAAGATAGTTTGTAACGTATAAAAATAGAAATTAATTGTTTTTGTTCCTAATTAAGCCAAGGCGTACGAAATTAAAACAATTCATGGAAGTTTTTTGCCTAGCTATGGAAGTATGCGAAAAATTAAGCAGTTTTTGCCATTTTTAGCCACATTCATTGCATACATCTAGGATTGTGCGTGATTAAATTTAAAGTGTAGTATAGTTTTAGGGTGAGTGATAGGAAAAATTCCAAAACAGCTTCATTAGTAAGCTGGCCACAGATTTATGTTCGTATACATTACTAGCATGAAATCCATCATTATTAAGACCATATTAACCATAGATTTTTACCACGAAGGCAATCCCTCTGTTCCTCAATAAAACAGTTAATCAAACTATAATTTCCCAGTTATCCCATCGATAGTATTGCTCAATTACAACTGTTTTCAAGCATATAATACCATTTAACTGGGTGATATCGTTGTCTTTGTGATATCCAGCACCAATTCTCATCTGCATAATCCGCGTAAAAATACATCACCTGTCTACTCTGGTCACGGAATATGGCTGTATATGAAATAAGATATAAAAAAATAGGCAGGCTGCATAGTTCTCGTAATCTACAATTGTCATATGCATTCAGTCAATTAAATTTTTTGAATTTTGTTTACGAAAAATTTTCATAGCAAACCGGTAAGTTTTTGTAACCACTTTTTATCTTTTCTTAATCCAGATCACAGTTTATGCTTCCCTATCTAATATTGTTTCATCATCTAGTTTATTTCTACACCTATATACGTAATTTGTCATCACCTAGTTCTCAAATATACTAATTTTTTATTGAAAATTTGTTATTCATTTAGGCGTTTAAAAACAACATCTAATCTCTTAAATCCTAAGCATACTTTTAGGATGAAAACTTATAAAATTCTTACAATTCCTTAATAATATAATCAGTAAAAGAAAGAAACTCTCTTGGTATACCCTTAAAATCCCTGAAATATGCAACATTTTTTCCCCCCGTCCACCATTTCTTTTATAAACATACAAACCCTTACTACCTCGTATATTAATGATGTTGCCATCGATGATTTGCCTTTTGCTGCCGGATTTTCAGGCAGCAAAATTGCATTTTATTGTTGACCATCCTAATAAAAGTAAAAAAAATTTTGTATCTGTCATGCATCTTGCCAAAAAGAAAACGAAAAAATATTTGAAAAAATAAATAAAAACTTATGATAACAGCAGACGTATGCTGCAGTGGTCTTTTGCTGGACTAAAAGGATACTTGCAACAAATTTTGTTACTAAAGGCATGTATTCAAAAAGTTTTTTTTATTTTTTATATACGTACAACTTTTACTTTTATTTCGTTTTATTTTACTGTTCACTGTTGCTCTCTCCCTGTTGTGTTATGGCATTATAATGAAAAATACAGGTTCTTTTTATTTATTTTACAACAGCACTCGCATAAAACAAGGCGGCCCCCTTCCATATTTTTTTTTTTGTTTATTAAACAACCACTTGTAAAATGAAAATAAAAATAAAAAAAATAAAATTAAAACAGCATTGAATTATGTTTTTGGCAACTTTTTTTTCGAAAAAAATTACGAAAAAAGAATACAAAATAAAACGCTTAATATATGCTTATTAAAAATAGGCCAAAAAAATATCGTTGCTTAAAACATTATTTGCTTAACTCGTCTACACTTTTAATTTTATTTCGTGTTCCTTTTTTGTCTATTTTACTTTTTCATTAATTTTAACACTGGCCTGCTCAAGGTAGGGGGCCCTTGAACCATATCCTTGTACCAGGGCTCTCTGCTGTGGTGTTCAAAAGGGTGTGTCGCAAAAATGCATTTTACCATTAACATTGTGCATACTTTTTGGCGTTATGAAAAATTGCAAAAAATATAAAACGAAAAAACAAAATTAACAAGGGGATGAATTGCCAAAAAAATAAAATTCCCAAAAAATAGTCTTAAACAAACATTTATTGTAAGCGATGGAGAGAGAGGTGGAGTGAAAATTTGGAAAAAAATTGTGTTATGGTCAAACGCTTTCATTTCGCTAAAATTCAAAAGGGATTGACAATTTGTAACAACAACCAGACAAACGTTTGCCTTGAATTCTATGGTATGTATTAAAAAATTTAAAAATAAAACACCAAAGTGTTTAAAAATTTTTCGATTTTTTTTGAAACTTGCATTAGTAATGGGCTTTAATTGTGTTGGATTGCTTTAACAAGGGGAGGAGTAACTTTATTCTGTTCATGAAGCTCATACAGTACTTCTAGGCCTTCAGACTAAGTAAATCGCGTACTTATTAATCGTTTTCACACTAATTCCACTCTTCAGAATTCACAATCATCAGCAATACAAAGAAACACTGAAACATGAAGTCTCGTATAAGACGCCGAAATGTTGATTGCTTGTCGTCTTCTTTGTTGTTCGACAGAGTGAAAAATTTTACTTAAGGATCTTGGCCTTTTTGTCTATAAAATAGCATTTAGCATTTTAAGTTTTCAAGCTTTTAAAAAAATACATATTATAGCCTGCAGGCTATTTTGAACGCCTTTAAGTATGCTACAAGAAATAATTTCAAATAATAATTTCGAATAGTTTTTGTTACTATTGCAATGTTCTGTTTAAATACATTTATCTTTTACTATATACTAACTTCGATATTTAATATAACAACAATCAGTAATTAATTTTAATTGTAAACGCCGTAAAGTATGCTTTAAATAATTTTTTTTAATAGAAGAACTTATATTATCTGCTTAAAGCTTTTACAATGACAATTTTCGTTTATTACTGTTTCTATTTCTATTTCAATTTCAATTTTTTATTTTCTTATTCTATTTTTTTTTTAATTGTAATCCTAGTTTTTTTCCATGCTATTTAGCAATTAATGCAATTTCCTCGATTTTTCTTTTAATTCTATCATACTGCCTGTCTGCCCTGCCTATCTGGTATCTGTTGCTAAGTCTGTGGAAAGTTTTAATTTTGCTTTAGCTAGAGATATATTTTTCTAGACTATTTTCTGTTGTATTTAATTTCTTTAGTTTGGCTTATGAGTACTACAAATTGTATTTTTCTTTTTCAATTTTGTTTTATATTTTTATTTCATTTTTTTTTTTTTCATATTATTTTTTAGGTATTTCTTGGCAATTATGTTAATTTCCAATGCAAATAACATTTAATTGAAGTGTTGGTAGTATTTTTATTCCTTCTTTTTTTCATTTTTATCGTTATATTAACGTTTTTTTTTCCATTTTATTTTTTTATATTTCTTTTTAACCACACCTTAACACCAACACAGCAAATGGTATTAAAATTGTAACCATATTTTCTTATTTGCAGTAAAATATGCAAATACTTGGTAATGGTAATGGTAATGGTAATTGTAGCTAAAGCCAAAGTATTAATTGCCAATAATTATATTGGTTTTCGTTTCTATATCTTCTATACCTTAATGCTTTTTATTTTTAGTTTTTTCATTTATTTTTTCTTTTATTTTTATTTTTTCTTTATAAAAGAGATTGAATTACAATTTGAAAAATTTTTAAACTTCTATTTAAATAGTTTTTACTCCTTAATATGTGCTGTATTTAATAATAATTTTTATGTTACCTTAAAGTATGCTACAAAAATTATTTGCACACAATTAAACACTTGCAAACTGCAAATATTTCTTTTTTATTTTTTACACCACATTATAATAGAGAGTAAACATTTTAGAATCGAAAGGATCTCTACCATACCATACATAACGTGGTAAATCGAAACTTAATTTATGACTGGCATTATTTCTTGACGTTTTTTTTGTGTTTTTTTTTTTTTTTAATATTCCACTTGTACTCTTCATATACCCGTCCATATGTATATGTATGTGTGGTAGTTGTATGTAAAGTGAATGTCCTGTTTTATTAAATGAACCCTGTGCAGTAACAGCAAAACCATAGCATAGTTGTAGGTGTTAAAATAGCCAACCATTTAATACACTAAATTAAAAAATGTTGACTAAAAAAAAACAGAACAAAATTGAACAGAACAGAACAGAAGAGTACACAAATGCATATGCTCTTGGACAAAATAATGGAAAAACGTCAGGCGGAGAAGAAATTTATTTCTCATACACATGGTCACAGGGCGGTCGGTAGTAGTCTTATGCAATGATGTGTAATGAATTAACTTTTTAACATATTTACTAAAGCTGAATTGCATATGCCATAGTGGCTTTGCACTACTGCATGAATGTATTTTCAATGAAGACGACATTCCACCAGGTTCGTTGGCTTTCCTAGATGGACAACTACATATGGTAGAAGGTGGTAGAGTTTGTTTTTTATCTTTTCATACTCATTTATTCATTTTTTTCGTTTTCTATAATAATGCTGCTTGTTTAATAAGTTGGGACACTGTATATAAAGTGGTGATGGTGGTGATGGTGCTAGTGACAGTAGTGGTCGATAATGCAGTTGACTTCCTGTTGGCTCCATTCATACTCTCATACTTAATTCATTGTTTAAATGTTTTATTTTCTTTTTTTTTGTTTTTGCTCTCATTTTCTCTTATATTTTTTTGTTTATTCATGCCATCATATGGCTGTCATAAAATATTACATTTACTGAGATTTCTATACACACACCATATTTAATAATAAAGTTTACACAAATCAGGCAGCATAAATGATGAGTATTTTCTCTCCTCCTCAGTTTTAACAACATATGGTAAATACATTCGAAGAAATAAACGAAAAAAAAGGTTGTTAAACTTATTCCTTATTGTTGTATTTAAAATCAATATTAAATTATTCGAAATAAAATTTATTAAATAATTTTATAAACATATTTCTTAATATTCTAGAGCTGAATAAAAATTTCATTACATACCCTTACCTTACCTTACCTTACCTTTAAGTATTAGAAATTTAAGAATAACTCAACCCAAAAATATCAACAACTTCCCATAAATTTAACCAAACTTAATGACGTTCAACTAATCCTTCAAATCAAAAAACAATATTAACAAATTTTTACACAACTCAGCTAAGAAAATTGATAATTCAAATAGAAAAAAACTTATTAAGTATTTTGCAAAAACTGGATTAAATATGTATGCTATCCAGCTAAATGCAAAACTTTCAAACAAGTTTTATAATTCAGCGAGAAAACAAGTATTTTTCTTTAGTAAATCAACACAAATCAACCCAATTCAATAACGAATTTACACTGAAAAACTACAATATATAGGAAAGAACAAAATAACAACAACAATACAACAGTAAAGTTCTAGAAGTTGCCAGACTGATTATAAAAGAGGTATAGACAGAGCAAAACGTTACGTTGCCAGTTAGTAGTATACGACTCCATTTATTTCTAAATTGTAACCTACAAAGAAATTTTTTATATCGATCCTCCATTCGCTGTTATAATGCTCCCAAGACAACAGAATTGACTGCCCTTGCGCTGTCCAATTTCTTCTTCTTCCCTGGTTTGGAGAAACTTGGTCAGTACAGAGACAACGTTCACCTGTGGCTTCACAACGGGCCGCTAAACGTGCTCAAGTGAACTTTTAGTATCAAAACTACCACTCCAACCTATCTAACAGAATTGACTGACATCTTACACCTCGATAGGAGCTTACACACAGATCCTGGGATGTTGCATTTATTAGCGACTTTGTCTTCAAGAGATTAATCCTAAATCTGCTGATTTCGTCGCCACACTTACTCTTCTCACGTTAGCCACTAGATCCGAATGGCTGTGTGCTAGTAGACAGGTATCATCTGCGTAATCCAAGTTGTTTAGGCGACCCTGTAGCCCTCTTACTATCTCTCTACCATTAATAAGGGCTCTTCTGTGGATCGTGTCCAGAACTATATTAACTAGCAGTGTAGACAGAACACAGACCTGTCGGACTTCCATACCAACTTTTAACATTTCACTATCCAATTTGCCATGTTCTATTCTACAAGAAGCATTGCGGTATAAACTCTTTATGAGGCTTATGAGTTTGAGAAGGATTCTTCTACTTACACATGCACTCCAAATCACATTTAATTTAGCTTATCGAAGGGCTTTTCGAAATCTATAAACCATAGATGGAAGTTGCCGTGGTCTAGTGGGTAGTGTGTTGGCTTATTAGACGTGAGGCCTCAATTCAAACTTATGAGGCTTATGCGTTTTAGAAGGATTGTCCTACCAAAGCACTCTAAATCACATCGTGGCCTTTTCGAAATCTATAAACCATAGATGGAAGTTGCCGTGGTCTAGTGGGTGGTGTGTTGGCTTATTAGACGTAAGGCCACGGTTCAAACCGCAGGTCAGGCATCTCCAACTAAATGGAACATTACAAAATATTTCTTGGGTGACTTCCTCTCGGCAGATTTCTGGCAAAAACTCTGATAGTAAATATAAATTGCCATGAAAAGTTTCTCAAAAAAAAAACTATCTTTCGGAGACGACTTTAAACTGTAGGTCCCGCCACTCATGTATAAAAATTAATGCACACTATATAAGTGGTAGGAGAAACTAGGTGGTAATCCTAACTAAATGGTTGTAATGACCTTATATACCATATTTTTAGCTGACTACTGCATTATACTGTTGAATTGTAATACAGTACGACCTTGATTATCCGTGATGGTCGGGACCGGAAGCATTCCGGATAACCGATTTTCCCGGTTAATTGAGTACCAATTTTGGCTAGTTTTTTAATAGATATTTTTATTAATTAATAAATGAATATGTACATATTTATATAAAAACTAAATAATTCAAGGATTTTATATATTTACATACATGTTTCAAAAATATAAAAAAAAAAATAATTTTGTCAGAAAACAGTGAACAGTATACAAGGATTTCGTAAACTAAAGAGAGAATTCCCCTTTTTCGCTTGTTTGTCCAAAATAATAGAAAAAAATTTTTGCTTATAATCACGGATAATAGAGGTAATCACGGTTAAACGGTGCAGAAAAATTTAAGTCGACCCAAAATAAAATTAAGTCGATGCAAAAAATTTTCTTTTTCCATCCCGGATAATTGATGTTCCCGGATAGTCGAATCACGGATAATCAAGGTCCTACTGTACTTTAATTCTTAATATGGTCCTTACAATACATTTTTTTTATTATTATTATTGAAAAATTCATGTTTAAAATGTATTAATAAGTCCTATTAATCCTTTGAAAGAGGGATTGTTTCAGTTACTGTCAATTACTGTATTTTTTTCTCCCCCGGTAATGGGATAAAGGGGGGTATGCATAAATTTCAAATGAGCTGATTAAATTATATTCTCATTTATTTGTATAATTACAAATGTAAAGCAATTGTTTGCTGACTATCGAATAGCGGCGGTGGGAGTGTGCAACACTGTAAATTAAATATTAAATGAATTACAATCAACACATCAAATGTTTGCAGTGATTTTCTTTTTTGCGAATCCTTTTGCTACTCCCACATGTTTTTTGTTTTTTTTTTTTATTGCAGCATCAACAGTGCTTGAGTGTTACATTATCCTGAGAGATGTCGATGATGTTGATGATGATGGTTGTAGTCTGGGCTAATGGTTACAATTATTATAGAGTGTGTGTGTGTGTATTTAGCACGTGCTTAACAACTACAATTTCAATTATTTACTGGGTTTTTTCCATTTTTTCTTTTTTTTTCTCTCATTTTGTGTTAATATCAGTGAAATTTAACCTGGGTGCCGAATGACAATTGCTTTTGAGGCACTTGAGAAGGGGGTATTGGGTGTAGAAATGACTTTAAATACTATTGATGGTTTAAATGGTTTTTGTTGTCGTTGTTGTTGTTGTAAATTTTAATTTAATTTTTGTTAATTTTTACAGTTGTCATATAGCAGCTTAAGTAGCTTGCTTGCATCATGTCATCATATTTGATTATTTACCTCACACATGCCACGTACATATGTATATGATGTACGTAGAGTGGCATAAATAAACAATAAAAAACAATAAACCATACATACATGCATTAATTCATACATTCATTCATTCATTCATTAATTCATTCATTGGTATGGATAGACGTTGTGCGAATCCGACCGAGTACGTATGTGGATTCCATGGACGTGTGCTTAATGATGATACTGTGTGTGGTGTTTGTTGTTGAGCCGTTGTTGGTATTGTAAATAATGATAATATGATGCTGAGCTCATATTTATACTCTGACAATTATTTAATAATAATCATACATGTGTTATAATATGACACATGATTTCGTATTTATTCGCATTTCTCTGGCCATAACCCAGCAAAAGTTGTGGGCTCTATGTACGTGCATTTGAAACTTGCATTTCTTTTGCTACAAATGTCACTGGCTCATAATTAAACTGGCTCTGTAATTAAAAAAAAAAAACTTCATAGTAAATATTAAAAAGTCAAACAATGATTCTCTTACAACTTGTTGCATGTCCTCTATAAATAAACAAAAAAAAAAAACAGAAAATTAAATTTTTATTTATTTATTACGTAAGTTAAATTAAACGTTTCCTTCTTCTTTCCTTTCATTTCAGGATTATGACAAGGAAATACCACCACATAAGATTCATTCGCCCAGCATTACCGATATGCCTATGCATTATGCCTGCGATGAGGATAAGGAACATTTAAAGGAATTAGAATTTTATAAAAATTTAGCCAAGGCTGCCTCTTTGGCCTCTCAAAATAATAATACAAATTTAAATAATAATAATGACAACAATAGCAACAATAATAATCTTATAAATAACAATGAGAAGTCACCTTTACCTCATCACGCGGCGCTGGTGCAAAATAATAGCATTAGCAATACTCATCATCATTCCTTAACATCGCCTGCTTCATCACCACCCCAGCCCATGCAAATCGATAGTGATTTGCATCATTCTCTACATGAGGATGATGATAATCATGCCAGTTTAAAGAGGCACGACGATGAGATACATAATTTGACTGATAATGATACTGAAATGCTGGAACCACCTACGGAGCAAGCTAAAGCCTCGGCTTTGGCAGCAGCCGCTGCAGCAGCACAAGCTCATCTGAATGGAACTAGTGAGTACATATCGAAATCCAATTTTATATATAAAATACAACACACAACTGATATACATACATATACATATACATACATATGTACATATGTGTACTCCTTGCTGAATATAATTTTAAAATTCAAAATTAAAACTTTACCGTTCTAAACTAATTCAGTAGCAATGTATGTGCAGATAAATTCGAATTTAAAAACCAAAGACGCAAACCCAAACTTTTAGCAACGCCACTTCTTACCTCTAACTGGGTAAACTTTGCTATTAACATAGCACTGTTAACTATTTAACAGTGACAATAGTAGATCATTCTTCTACTTTGCAATTATTGCAGACTATTGACATAAAATATAGTTCTGATTATGATCATTATTATTTGTGAACAAAGGTATTAAAATGTAAAGCATCAACCATCCTCAACTCAACTCTCAAAATTATTAAACCTATCCCACTACCACGGTTCGAAAGGGGACCCTTTGGACTACCATTTGCATATCGTCTGTATTTCTTCAGATTACGGAGACAACCGATTGACAAATTACGGTGTATGGTGTACTATTTCTTATATGTTCCAAAGTGGCCACTGATCTTCTAAAGAATTTTCAAGCAAACAATTGATATTTTCAAAGCCATTTTTCTTAATACCATATCACCCTATATATGTGTCTAATGTGACTACGTTGCTGATCATATTAAAAGGCCTTGGAACCTTCCTTTGCATATAGTATGGTAATCTTAAACATAAAGTATTTCCCAAAATTAGCTCCTAAACAAGTGAGCTTGTTCAAGTGGTTACTGTTAAATAGCTAACAGTGCTCTGTTAAGGGCAAATTTTGTTCTGTTAAGAGGAAATTTTGCTCTGTTAACACCAAATGTGGCGCTGCTAAAATTTATGGATTGCGTCTTGGGTTTTCAAATTCGAATTTATCTTCACACACATTCAGTAGCATACTTTTTCATTTTACCTCCATTCCGCAATGTAAATCTTAGATTCTTAACGAAATTTCTTAAAGAATATGACGAAAGTAAAAAAGAAAAGTGTAGAAACTAAATTCAGCTTGTAACATGTTGCGGAATTATGCTCTTTAGGCAATTCAACTAAAAAGCTTGTTGAAGAGTTTTCTCCTAAAGCGCAAAAATAAAATATTTTTCTTATAATTTCGCTGAGAAAATTAACAATTTAATTTATGTTTGTAATATTGTTAAGAGGTGTGTTTAGCTTACATTCATTTCTGAATAGAAAATCGTATTCAGCAGAATTTTGTCATAGATTAAGGCCCAGTACCTTTTCAATTCAATGTAAGCAAGACTTGTATTTCATAATGCACCTGTTCAGGATGGCAAGTCAGCAAAAAAATTTCCAACATAATGTTGTACCTTTTTAAAATGGATTTTTATACACAAGCGAACGAATCTTGTCACAGATATTCAGCAAAGTATTCCGCGAGATTTCTTACCCCACACACAATCACACAAATTCCATTGTCGTAAACCCTATGTACAGATTTTTTCTAATTTTCGATTCGATTCTCCTTCTGTTGTAGTGCAAGAGATGCTAAATTTACAAAAATTACAAAATCTGTCGTCATTTCAACAAGAGCAGTGCGGCAATACTGCCGCAACGGCTGCCGCCTTGGCGAGTCTGCAAGGTTTGGCGGCTGGTATAACAGCTTCTGCCGCAGCTGCTGCTCTTAATTCGCCATTAAATTTAAGTGTTGCCAGCAATGGTGGCCTACCACAAATGGCTACGGACTTACTCAACTCCCACAAGGCGGCTATGAGTCAGTGTGCCAGCGGCAGTGCGGGCAATAGCAACAGTGGAGACAATCAAAATAATCCCGGTTCCTCTTCACCTCATGGCAATAGCGGAGGCCTAACGGGTGCAACCGGACAATCAGCCTCAACCACACAAAATACTCTAGCAAATGTTTTAAATAGTGCAGCAGCAGCGGCGGCTGCCGCTCAAGGTACAGCCGCTACAGCCTCACCACCACCGCAACTACAAGCACCACCAGCCAGTGCCCAAATGCCTCAGTTAATATTGGCTTCTGGCCAATTAGTGCAGGGTGTACAAGGAGCCCAGCTATTAATACCCACAGCACAAGGTAATTTATCCCTCATAACCCTTTTTATATATCTTACAGCGTGGCTTAATTTTGTTTTTGATCTCCTCATAGGCATTGCTGTACAAACTATACTCACTATACCGGTGAGTCCACAAATCAATACCAACGAACAATTTCTAACGAACTTTGGAGCTTTTGCCGGCTTCCCCCAACCAACTCAGCCTGCTCAACCTCAGCTATTGGGTTCGGCATCCGGCCATTTACCCCCGCCACTGGCAGCTTTACATCAACCACCCACCTTGCCTCAGCTTGCCCAAGCGCCTACGAATTTACTAAAGCCAAATCTCTTCTCGAATGGTGTGCAGCAGCTTTTGGCTGCTTTGCATCCGGAACTATTTGCAGCCGCCGCCGTTAATCATCATCATCAACAGCACCAACAACAGCAACAACATAGCCAGCAACAACATCAGCATAATACACAACAGCAGCACAGCCAACAAATGTCAGCCCATCACCATGACTTGCATATGAGATCGTCTAACGAAAGATCCCCGCCTTCTTCGCCCACAAATAGTACAAAAGCAGCCGCAGCGGCTGCCGCTGCTGCAGCAGCAGCTTTCCACATACAGTCACAGTTGCACATAAAACCTGAGACGCAGCCTCATTTGCATCCTCATCATCATGCCGCAGCTGCAGCGGCAGCTTTACACCATCATACTCAGGCTCTGAGGCATGCCGAAGGTCTAGCTTCTCCCAAATTAGAATGTAAATCCAGTATCCATTTAGTGTCCGAATCAGCATCGAATTCACCGCCTCCTCTGGGTAGACACCAGTTTAGCAGCCACCACCGTTTAGGTGGTTCTTCCTCCTCACCTCGACCTTCTTCCTGTGCTTCCAGTAGTATGGCTCTGAGAGATAGGGAGTCACGTGAACAGCATTCTATGAAAATGAGTCCTTCTCTTTGCGGCAGCGTCTCTGGCAGTGCTGGCATGAATTTAAGCCACTTGGGCAGTGAAAGAGAAAAGGAAAGAGAAAGAGAGCGTGATCGAGAAAAGGAAAGAGAACGTGAAAGAGAAAGAGAACGTGATCGGGATCGTGAACGGGAAAGAGAACGTGAACGCGATAGAGAATGTCATCGAGAACGTGATAGAGACAGAGAAAGAGAACGTATTAGAGCTGCTTCACCTGCCACACTTAATGCTCGCAGTGCTGCAGCCTCTATGGCTAAAGAGGCCGCAAATGCTTCGGCCTCCAATTCATCATTAACATCCAATTGCAACGATAGAGGCTTTTCTTCACCCGTAGGTTCCAACTCCGCCAGCCAAATATATCGCACTCACTCTCCCCACCTGTCACATCATGCACTCAGCCAACAACCCACTCATACACACCAAATTTTAGATTCACCACCACCCAGAGACTATCTAGGCAATGGGGTGGGTCTAATGTCCTCCTCGGCATCCGCCTGCACCACAGCCACATCAACAACGGCCAATGTACTTAGTAATATGAATAGGTGAGTAACGGAAAAAACAAAGAAAATCATCGTATTTTCCAAATTCTAATTTCTAATTTATGTTACATATTACAGGCTCTCTTCTACGAATGGTGATTTGTCCATAACAAAATCTCATGGTCCACCAACTGCCACCGCTACCAGAGCCTCTTCAGCTTCACCCACCTCACCTGCGGGACCAACAACCAGTTCTTTAACGAATCCCTCGTCGTTACACCATCATAATCCTCATCATTCTATGCATTCCATGAAACTTAGTCCCACAACCAGTGCTGTGCTACATCAACAGCGTGAACGAGAACGTGAACGTGAGAGGGAAAGGGAAAGAGAAAGAGAAAGGGAGCGTATGCAGGATCAACCACCACCGCCACCTTTGTCCCCCAATGGGACAGAAGGTTCAATGGGTGCTCATGATTTACTTATGGATTCACCGAGTGAGTAAAGATCGTTTTCACAAGATTTTTTATAAAATATTCTCTAAGATTACAAGTAGCGTAGGATAAGTTGAGGGCTAAGTTTGATAGATTTTCTATTACTAAAGAAGAGAACGAAAATCATTATATAGTAAATGATTACTTAAAACTACTTCGCGATAGGAGGCCTATTAAAAAACACTATATCACGAAACTTAACATAGAATTGAAATGTAAATTCATTGCGCCAATGCCAGCTGTGTCATTTTCCTATCGATGTTGCAATGGAAAGAAATCGACTGATATTACCTGTATTACATAAAATACTGTTACGTTTTTACCTTTTAAAAACGTTTAAAATATGAGCTCGTAGATTGAAAATAAAATAAAAATAAATCTGTGTTTAGATTTAATTAAAATTCTTTATTATTCGCACAATTCTGTGTACCACTGTTCACAACTTGATGTAAACAACTACAATTGCTTTGTTTGTTATTCCTCTGTTTACACTCTTTGTATAAACAATAACAATTACTAGACAATTGTTCGACAGATCTTTGTAACGGTGATCTTCAAACCATGATTACTCTCTTCAAACGCACCACGTCTTCACACAAGACTGACTGAACTTTTACTAACTCACTGGCCTCCTTGGCCTTGCCATTTATATGGCAAAATAAACAGTCTAATGAATGTTCTTGAAAGCGAATGTTCATGACTTGGCCTTCTCGAGATCTCTATTAATGTTAATGTAATTTTGTTTACATTTATTCTTGTAGTGTTTGTTGTTGTATTTTTGTTTACTTGTTTACCATATATTTTATGCTGGTGTTTGTTGCAGTGCGATAATTTGTAAACAAGTTTATTGCTTTGTTTTTGTAGCTTTTGTTTATAATTTTAATGTTAAACGATGTAAAGGCAAAACATCAGTATCTAGATTTTGTCATTTACCTGTTAGTCAGTCGCGATCGGATATGTTGTATGAAATTGATGGGAGATTAGGGTTGCCAGCCAGGCTGGACTTGGCTGGATTGTAAAGCTTTTTGATGCTTGTCCAGCTAAAAGTTAATTTGTCCAGCTAAATAGAATTTTTTTTAGTACACTGCAATAACTTGGGCAATAAATTTCATGTTAACTTTGTCAAATCATGTTAGCCAACACTGATTTTACATTTGTTATACTTTAATAAAATTTATATTTTAATCAAAATTATTTACACAAAACCAAAATTAACATTTCCTCAGTATTTTTTTATGTCCAGCTTTTTTTGTTTTGTCCAGCTTTTTAAAACCCAATGTCCAGCTTTTTGCGAATCGGAATCTGGGAGATAGTTTTTCAGGAGATAGTTTTTCAGAGCAAATGAATAACGATTTATGTGGCATATATGCAAAATGCTGTACTGTATTATAAAATTTTTATACGATATATTTTAGAGTCTTTCATTTTTTAAAGCTTTAATTAGAAATCTTTTTTCATTTGAACGTCTGTATACTTTTAAAATTTCTGACTAAAAGTGCTTAGCTTAACCACCCATATGTGGTCGATAACCCTTTACAACGAAATAAAGTTTTAGAATAAAAACAACACAAATTACGTGCAGAAATTAATCCAATCAACAACAAAATAATTTTTCAAAAATAAATGAAAAAAGAAAAACACCAAAAAATTCTCAAATCAAACCTTTTTTAAGTATCATTTGCTTTTCACATTAAAAAGCACCCACCTCTGGCCGTATTGCTGACCTCTCTCTCCTCTAAAGTGGCAGCATAAAAAGCAAATAATCAATAACCATAATAAAGAATAACTAACAAACCAGTGAACGAAAATTATGATTGAAAAAAAAATGTAAAAAAATGTACAGCGTTGGAAACTAACCGCATACACTCAGCCACATATGTTCACATATGCATTAGCATATACGTCGGGGAATATAGAGAACAAAAAAAGGTGGAAAATAAAAATCCAAAAAAGGGTCAATTCTGTAATCAAATACTTTTTTATTTTGGCCATAGAAATAAATTGCAATTAAAATTTTTGGTAGAATTATTAAGAACATAAGCAACCATATTGGAAAAATGGCTGAAAAAAACAACAACAACAGCAACAGCAACTGAAGTAAGAAAAACCGAAAAGAAAAAATGAAATCAACACAAATAAATCAGCACAAAATAAATTTGTTTGTGCAATATTCGGCAAATTTTGAATAGAAAATCATATGGAAGCACAAACAAACAAACATAAACCATATGCTAGCTGAAGTAAATATTAGATTTAGAATTTATTCTTTTTTTCTCGTTTTTTTTTGGTTTTTAATAAAAAAAGTTTCGTGTTTTTTGTTGTATATTTTTACTCTTTTACCTTTTTGTGTTTAGAAAATCCACAATTATATTTAGCCAAGTTTTGTAACGTTAATTAAAGTTAAAATATTGCCAAAAATAATTGTTGCCAACAGCAAGCAACAGAAAAGCAGCACATCAATATCGACATGAAGAAAAAAAGAAAAAAAAAACTTTTTCATTTCTACCTAACTATGTACCTTCTCCTTCACCCCCAACCCTCTTCTTAGTAACATCAAACCTGACAAGATTCTAATTCATGCGAATGATGTGTCGTATGTTAGCTCTTCTTGATTGAAACTTCTTGAAAATTACGCGTTGATGTCTTCTCTTCTATTTTTATTTTTTTTTCTTTTTAGTTAAGCTATGAAAAGTTTTGCTTGCCATATAATCTTTTGTTAAATTTTGTGTAATTCTAAATATAAATCTTGGAAAATTGCATTTTCTTATTGCATACATTTAGGCGATAAGACTTAATGTCACTCATACGAGTTAAAGTTTTTAATAAAAGACATATACACGCTAGTTATACCTTAACACACACGTGTGTGTATTTGTATTTGTGTTTCTTAGAAATATAGAGACACACACAGGCAAAGGGAGAGAGAGAAAGAGGGAGAGAGATAGAGAGAGTGCAGGAGTAGAGAATGTAAAGAAACTGCAGTAATTGGAAATTAGCAAAAGCGTTAAAAGTTTTATGCTGTTAAGTTTAATGCCAAAAACTGTCAATATTGTTTAGTTTTTCGGTGCTAAACTATAAAGTTAATAAAGTTTCCTAGAAAAACAAGCAAAACTCGAAAATGTTTGTATTAAAAGCATTAATTGGTTTCAATAAAGTTTTGAAATTAAATGTAATCTTAAATCTTATCAAAAATTAAAAATGTGAAACTAAACGTTTCCATATTGCATAAGAATATTTCATACTGATTCATCTTATAGTGGGATTGAAAATATGTCAATTATTTTCTACTTTGGTTTAAACAAATTTCATAAACAGATTTTAGCTTTTCATTCATGTTATATTAGTTTTTTCTATTAAAAATTTTTTTTCGAAGTTAAAAAAATAATATTGTTACGTTTTTACCTTTTAAAAATGTTTAAAATTTTTGCTCGGAGATTGCAAATATAATAAAAATAAATTTGTGTTTAGTTTTAATTTAAAATTCTTAATTATTCGCACAGTTCTATGTGCCATTGTTCACAACTATATGTAAACAACAGCAATTACTTTTCTTTGTTAGTCCTCTGTTTATACACTTTGCATAAACAATAACAATTACTACACAATTGTTCGACAGACCTTTGTAACGGAGATCTTCAAACCACGATTACTCTCTTCAAACACATCGCGTCTTCACACAAGACTTAACTTCCCTCACGCAGTCGCCTGCTTTGCCTTGCCTTTTATATGGCAGAGTAAACAGTCTGATGAATGTCATTAAAGGCGACTGTTCGTGACTTCGCCTTCTCAAAACCTCTATAAATGTAAACATCGTTGTATACATTCATTATTGTAGTGTTGTTTGTGGATTTTTGTTTACTTGTTTACCATTATTTTTACTCTGGTATTTGTTGTTATATTAAGCAGTACGATTATTTGTAAACAGGTTTGTTTATTGCATTGTTTTGTTTTTGTAGCTTTTGTTTATAATTTTTTTTTTTTTTTGGTGAAACCAGCATTCAGGGGATGGCCCCTACTCATGCAGTGCATTGTACAGGTTTTTTAGTAAAATGGGTTATAGGAAGGTGGAAGAGAGGGAGTAGTGTTTGTGGACATGTCAAGATGCGAACGGCAAGGAAACGAGTTGCTGCTAGGTGACTATAAAATGGCCAGTGCTATACCTTCACCATTTCGCCTTGATAATGTCATGCATGTCTGAAATCTTCTACATCCATACATATGTACATAATTCGTCATTACAACCCTTTAGTTAGGATTACTACCTAGCTTCTCACACTACACATGTTGTGTGTGTTAATTTTATACATGAGTGGCGGAAACTACAGTTTAAAGTCGACTCCGAACGACAAATTTTATTGAGAAGCTTTACATGGCAATTTTATTTACTCTCAGACTTTTTGCCAGAAATCTGCTGAGAGGAAGTCGCCGAAGAAATATTTTCGTTTTGATGTCTGACCTGGGATTCGAACTCGGGCCTTCAGTCTAATATGCTAACACACTACCTACTAGACCACGGCGACTTCAAATTTCAATTTTCAATTCTAATGTTAAGCGATGTAAAAGCAAAACACCAGTATCTTGATTTTTCAATTTCGTAACACTATTATTGCCTTATTGCATAATAAATCCAATCCATAAACTAAACCTTCTATTTAAAATCAATTTTTAAATTTAAATTGCATTTTAATTTGCATTCGAAACTATTAAATCAGCTGAAGCTGCCTTCAACAAACTACCATAATATTCCCTTTGGTGTTTTTGAAAATGTTGCTATTGTTGTTTGCAACTTGAAAACTGCCAGAATATCTATTAAGTTTATCTGCCTAATTTGTTTTGAAAATTTGTCAGTGCGCTGTCGACATATCACTGGCAAAATAAACAACGAACAACAGCACCAAAAAACAAGCGTTACTCGCAAATACCCAAAAAAAAAAAAAAAAAACAAAAAGTAAGAAAAATCAACAACACTTGCACGTATTTTTGCTATTTTAATATTGTTGTTGCTGTAGCTATTGCTGTTAAAACTTATAATGTCATCATTTGAAAAAAGGAAAAAAAAGAGAGAGAGAAAACGAAAATGTTTATCAACGTCATCAGTTGGTAAGCCAAACCGTGGTACATACATAGGTTTTGCCACAAAATTCTATACCAGAAGAGGAGATAGGAGGATTCCACGTAAATGCGAGTGATTCATTTAAGTATTAATGATATAGAACAACAACAAGAACAACAACATTTATACAGGCAATACAGCAACATTATTTAGAGCGTCATTAAGAAGCATCAACGCGGTAAGACAAACCACCAACCACTCACTACTGACTTGAGTTTAAGGAATTTTCTTCTTCAGTTTAAGGAAGAACCTAAAGTAGCTACAGTACAGCCACTTGCTGCATGTTGAATGTAGCAACTTATAAATAAAGTTTTATTTTATAATTAAACACAAGCAACGCAACAAATTTCTTCAACAACAATAATCCTTTCATTTTTAGTTGCAATTTAATGCTGCTGCTTCCTCTCTGTATGCTATAATGCCAACGAAAAATTTTCAAGTTGCTTGCTACTTAAGATTTGAATAGAAGTGTTAAAATAAAAGACAGCTTAAGGTTTTTCCCAGCCACACACTAACATTTACTGAGGCTCAGTGTAATATGCTGGTGTTACTCCTTTAAGTGGTTGGTAGTTGCACACAAACATCTTTATTACACTACAGACTACTACAAACACTACACTAGTCAAGCAACGGCTTAAACGGCTATATTTTGTTCGTACTTTGTCGCTGGCAATGTTTATAATTTATTTTCGATTTCTTTTTAAATTTCCGTAACTTGATAACTTGCAAGCTGCAATGATGAGTCGGAGTGGGGGAGTGTGTGTTCGTGTGTTGACATAGCCTCCTTATGTCATTAAATAAAACAAATTTCTGTTTTTAATTCTTTCTCGGGGTATCTCATCGCCATAATAAACACATAAGAACAGAACAGCTTGTAACAGCATCGCGTAAATGTAAGTTTTGTTAGCGTCAATTAGTCAGTAATTAAGCACAATATTGTTACTAGAATAAGCTAGAGAAGCAGAGAAGAGAAGCAAATGATAATATGGAAAATGCTGTTGCTGTTGCAAACAAGAAATATTTACTGCATGTTAATCCTTTTATTAGGCAGTGATAATTTATGTATACAATTTGTTAAGTAATTACTTGAAATTGACATGCAACATTCATGAGTTCTACACACACAGAGAGAGAGAGAGAGACACACTTACACTTCCACTACTTTCCTTAAAAGATTATGTCGACTTGAAGAAAACAAATTTTAAGCAGTATTATTATAACGCAACATGAGAATATTTCGTAAAAATTTTAACTTGTTTTACAGCAGCTAATAAAGTCTTAAATGTTGAATTTATGTTCTCTCAAGAAAGTCATTTAAATAATAGATTTTCTTAAGGAAAACTATGAAGATTTAGTAGACATCTCTACTTTGTTTAAAATAATAATACAACAGGAATGCATGTACAGGGCAAATAAAACTATCAGTCTAATATGTACAGTTTTAGGTTCCTAAAAGTCATTGTAAAACTGTTTAGGATAGCAGTGTATATGGATGCTAAGTACAGTCAAACTCGTTTATAACGAACTCGTTTATAACGAATTCTCGGTTAAAAGGAACTAATTTGAATGGTCCCAGTAATTAAATTTCATACATTTTGCCTTTTTATAACGAACCATCAGAAATAACTTTGAAGTGTGGCAATAGTCTTTACTTTTATTTAATATGGCAGCATTAAATTATAACTCAACATCTTTGATCAGTTGATAGATAAAAAGAATTAAAACGTCAGTTGCTAAATAATTTGAAAATGTCTAAAAATAAGATAAAATCACTGTCTGTGCTTCAAAAAATTAAAATATTAAATGAAATAGATGAGAAACGGAAATCAAATAAACACATATGCAAAGAATATAATATACATTTTATATTTTCTTCTATGACATCACCCCGTTTATTACGAACTATTTTTTCTGGTCCCACGGAGTTCGTTATAACCGAGTTTTACTGTATATAGTTCTGCATTATACTAGATGAGCAACTTCATAAGGATAAACAGTGCCTAAGGATTGTCTTATATATTGTTACGTTTTTTACCTTTTAAAAACATTTTAAATATGAGCTCGTAGGTTGGAAAATAAAAATAAATTTGTGTTTAGTTTTAATTAAAATTCTTTATTATTCGCACAATTCTGTGTGCCACTGTTCACAACTTGATGTAAACAACAACAATTGCTTTGTTTGTCATACCTTTTTGCGCTCTTTTGCGTAAACAATAACAATTGTTCGACAGATCTTTGTAACGGTGAACTTCAAACCACGATTATTCTCTTCAAACACACCGCGTCTTCATATAAGACTGACTGAATTTTACTAACTCGTTGCCTGCTTTGCCTTGCCCTTTATATGGCAACGTAAACGCTTTTGCTTATAATTTTAATGTTAAACAATGTAAAAGCAAAACTCCAGTATCTAGATTTTTCCATTTTCGTAACAATATTAAAGCTCATTATTGGTCTAAGTTCAGATAAATTCTTAATAAAAGCCTTCAACGATATAATCCTTCGATATGTTTCTATCCAGAAATATTTTTTTTATTGTTTGACATTGTAAGCCATTGATAGAGAAAGTCAGTAACGCCCTTCCATTACACTGTGACTTCTGCAAAAGACAATCTGTGATACACATAGCCTTCTCGCTATTATGATCAATCAGGCCAAATAAGGCCAACTACTCTGCGAAAGGGTATTCAGCGTACACTAATTGTATAGAAGATCTCTTGCTATTATAACAAAACAAATAAAAAAGGAACCGTACCACAAACAGATTGTCTGAAGCATTTGAGGTGCTTTGTAGTACTCACTATCACTCTCATATGTAAGACGGTATATTGAGACAACACCAATTTCATCAACGCTACTCCCAACAGGTAATCTGCAGCCTACCTTCACCAATCCATCAGCGTCTACCTCATCCTGTGTTGAAGCTGCTTTTGTGTATATTCTTTTGAGTTTTTTTTTTATGGAAACTTTGAATAATTGAACTACCTTTCTTCCAGCCAAAGAATTTTTCTAATATTTTAAATACAGTTACTCTTTAAAATGTTAATAGCTTACAGTTAATTAAACAAATTAACTCGCATTGAGTTAAGAAGCCAAACTGTAGTTACCGTAGTTACATTTGCAACACAATTAGCAACATTTATGTAACCTGCAACAATACTATACGAGATAATTTAAACACTTTGGTTACTAAGTAAAGAGGAAATATTTGACACCTTTAGCTTAAGCAGGCATAACTAAATTTAACTCATTTCGTACTTAGTAAATTACTTACGTTAAGGTAGAACAGTATAAATAAGTATGTAAGTTAGTTTTAAAATATTTCCTTTTCTTATAATTGCTGTTATACGAGGGGTATTAATGTTTTCTTTTTTTTTTCATTATTTTTATAATTTTAGACGAGCCCACTATCAACCAGGCCACCACCAATATGGTCGATGGCATTGATTTGGATGAGATTAAAGAATTTGCCAAAGCTTTTAAATTACGCCGTTTATCATTGGGCCTGACACAGACACAAGTGGGTCAGGCCTTATCGGTTACCGAAGGTCCCGCCTATAGTCAAAGTGCCATATGCAGGTAAGCAACAGATATTTTCACATGATTTTAAACATTTTTTTTATAAATAAATTCATCAGTAAACATTTAAATTGAATGTCCTTTTTAATATTGTTGATATAAAGTATTAAAAGTATTTCAGTTTAGTTAATAAATTAAAAAAAATTTCTATGTACATAAGATCAGGGAAATCCGATTTTTATTTTAAAATAGGAATTATTTGTATTTTATAATGTAAATTACTTGATATGTAAAGCATAACAAATGAAAGAGAATGTGAGAATATTTGAAATAATGTAAACACTTTTATAAATTGTGTAGAAACTTTTAACGTTCATGTGGAAAGAAAATAAATGTTTGTAATTTTCTAGACGTTTTACAGAATTCATTAATAAATTAACATTGTAAGAGTACTACTATGTATAGGACTCTGTATTCCTACTAGAAGGTATTGCAAAAGATACGATTTGATTGGAATTTTGTTTCTCTATGTTTTTCTGTCTGTGGCTATGTATCAGAATAATTTTTCTCCTGGTATTTGTGATATCCATTTGCAGCGTAAGTCCTCTGCCCTTCACTGCTGTGCTTTGCAACATTATTCGTTGCAAGACTTATGGAGTGAATATCGATCCAGTAATGTATTGATCGATGACTTAGATGTTCTCTTGTAGAAGTTTGTTTGCTATTCTTTTTTTTTTGAAGGGTTCCTTGATGTGTCTACTGAAGTTGAAATAGTCTTGTATAGTATAGTCGCGATTGAAACGCCAGCCCAGACATCACAAACAAAACAAAATATCAAAAAAAAAAAAAATATTTCTGCGGCCAACTTCCTTCCAGTAGTCCTCTGTCAAAAATTGCCATGAAAAGTTTCATCAAAAATTTGTAGTTCAAAGTCGACTTTACAACATGAGTTGTGTGAGAAGCTAGATTGTAATCCTAATGGGAATGTAATGGCCAATTAACCGTATTTTCTTAAGTTTTTGCAAATATCACTATGTCTTCAACAGATTAGCGATCTTCGATCCTGGTTTGGTTTATTAGTATCAGAGTATCAGCAATGAATCATTTTTTCGCTACTCATAAGCATTCATGAAATTTTGAATATAAGTGAGTCAACAATATTGAAATTTAACTATGTACTCTGATTCATTCATACTCACAACAACGTTGATTTATAAGTACAGGTTGCAATGAGTACACGTACAACGTTGACATCAAACTCATACCATTCGAAATATGTTTGATTCATAAGCCTACTCATTTAGATTCATAACTTTAGAAAAACACTTATATAGTAATACATACTTATAAATGATTCGAGTCACAGTCTTAGTTGTTAGCAATTTACAATAAAAAAAAACATGAAGCAGAACAAACACACAACCTTTAGTGAGTATTTTAGTATTCGTACGCGATTCATACATATCTTGTGACATATACACATGTTGAGAGTCGAAATCAAGAACATCATACGTGTTGTTAAGTATGAATATGATGAGTACTTCAAACTTTGAATATGAGTAGAAGGAGATTCCATGATATTAAAATAAGTATGAATGCGTATAAGTATCAGAAATTATGAGTATGATTCGATTCTACTCATTTTTTTTAATAGTCATTGCTGATCTCTGGTGGGTATGTCAAGATGCTTGTTTTTCTACGCAAATGTTTTCACAATTGCAAAAAATCCTTATTGCAGAATAGATTTATTGGGGTTTTATAAAATGAGTTATCTTGGAAGCAACGATTCTTTAAATTGGAAGCTTTTCCGAAATCAATGAATGTTGGGTTCAATATTGTAAGGAACTCGTTACACTGTTCTATTACATACATAACATACATATGTACATAATTGGGCATTGCAACCCTTCAGTCAGGATTACGGTCTAGCTTCTCACACCACTCATTTTGTGTGTGTTAATTATATACATGAGTGGCGGGACCAACAGTTTAAAGACAACTCCAATAGACAGATTTTTTTAAAAAACTTTCCATGGCAATTTTATTTACTCTCAGAGTTTTTGCCAGAATCCTGCTGAGAGGAAGTCGCCGAAGAAATATTTTTTTCATATTTTTCGTTTTGATATCTGACCTGGGGTTTGAACCGAGGACTTACTAGACTACGTCGACTTCCACTGTTCTATTGTAAAATGCAAACTATTTATTTGTTGACATGGGAACGGTTACCTTTTAGTTTGCTAAACTCAATTAAAAAAATTCTGGACTCCTGAAAAAATTAAAATTGATATTTAAAGCTTCTATCGAATTTAGAAAACTTTTAAGCCTATAAAAATCGATAATTTTTTTTTTTATAAATTTATCCTTATATACTCATCATTGGTAGGTGAAATAGTTTCTAATTATTTATAGTTTACATTATTTCAAATATCACTCACAGTATAAAATAATTTTTTAGTTTAAACCAGATTAAAATTAAATAAATCAACAAAAAAAGTAAGAAAATATTGTTTAATTGCCATTTTTAGTTGACCACATGTGACCTCCTCACCACTTAACTTTCCTTAACATTTTCCAACAATAAATTTGTAACTCCCTTAAAACAAATTAATAAAAAAAAAACAGAAAATATTTTTTTATTATTTATAGTGCCAGGACATTTGTTTATAACTCGTATATGTAAAATATATTTAAAAAATGTAAAAAACTAAACGCTAATTGCTTTCCTAAAACAAATATAATTAATAATATATACATATTTTTTTTTTATTTATTTTATTCTTATTTTTTTTTTAACTACCAAAAATCAAATGTAACAAATTGTGCTTTATAAACAAAACAAAAATAAATTGAAATAAAAAAAAAAAAAAAAATAAACAAAATCGAAATTAAATCGAAAACGTTACGGAAACGAATTGAATTGAATTGCAACTGAATAGTGCATTAGCCGCTCAAATGTATGCTGCTCAACTGTCGACCCAACAACAAAATATGTACGTTGACAATAAAATGTAAAAAAAAAACAAAAACCAAATAATAAGTATAAAAAAATTGCTTTTTTTAAATTTAACAAATTTTTTTATAGCTTTTTGAACATAAAAAAAAAAATTAAAAATAATGTTTAAAATTCTTTTTTTTAAATTTTGATAAAATTTCTCTTTACAAAAAAAAAAGCATTTTTCTTAAAAATAATATTTTATTTTCTTTATTTTTAGTATGCGCTAAAGATTTTATGCTAATTTTTTAATTATCTTTACAAAAAACAAAAAAAACGAACAAACAATAATTCTTAAGCTTTAATTAAAATTATTGGCCAGGGCATTGCCTTTAATTAAGAAAATTTATGATGATGATATTTGGGCCTTTATTTCCTTAATAAAAATTAACAACTAAAAAAAAGAATTAAATTTTATTATTTTCTATTTAAATAAAACATATTTTTGGCATTTTTTTTCTTTGTTCTCTTAGAAATTTAAAATAAAAAAATTTTATCTCAAAAAAAAAAAACCATAAAAAACAATGTCCTGGCACTTTCTTCTTCTTTTTTTTTAATTTGATTTTTAACTAATTAAGCGCATACTAAAAATGAAAAGAATAATATTAGAACTAGTAATAAACATATGAAATAATTTTTTTGTTTTTTATTTCGTTATTCTTATGTGTCCATATACCACCATATTTTCCCCTGCTCAGGTTTGAAAAATTAGATATCACACCAAAGAGTGCTCAAAAAATTAAGCCCGTCTTAGAACGTTGGATGAAAGAAGCCGAAGAGAGGTGAGAGTATGGATTAAGTTCCTACAACGTTTAGTTTTCTCAATTTTCTAAGGATTTACTAACAAATCATTTTCTTTCTTTTGTTTTTTTTTTCATTTTTTTGGAAACTTTTTAGTCACTGGAATCGCTTCAAGTCTGGCCAAAACCATTTGACCGATTATATTGGCGTGGAACCATCGAAGAAACGCAAACGACGCACTTCATTTACACCGCAAGCTTTAGAGCTTTTAAATGCTCACTTTGAGCGTAATACCCATCCATCGGGTGAGTGGTAATTTCAAAATTTTTTTTATTACTTATTCAAATACACTTTTATTCCTCTTTCAATTTTTATATTTTTTTATTTTTTTTTTTAATTAATTTAAATAAAATGTAGTAAGCTTGTCTTGAGAAAAATTTATTCTTATAAAAGAAAAGAAAAAAACCAGAACAATTTTAAATTAAATTTCATCAATTGTTAATCGTACCTGACTAAATACAGACTTTATTCTACTGAATACACAGTTGCAAAGGAGTCAATTAACAGAGATATTCTGATAACCTGTTATTTGAAATTTGTGTTCACATACAGGATTTTTCTACTGAAAAGCTTTAGAATCTTAATGAAGAAAAATCGAAATGTTACAAGATCATCTTTCTATCGAAATCTTAATATATTTAGTAGTCCTTATTTCTTTTTAAAGCATGAAAACAGTTTTAACCCTTAACAATACTTACTTACTTACTTAATTGGCTATTAACAACCCGATTAACGGATTTCGGCCTGCCGTAACACATCCTTCCAGGCGCCTATGCTTCTTGGTCACACCAATCGATGACAGGGCTTCCTCAATTTTGTCCTTCCAAAGCAAACAAGGTCGTACTCTTCGACGACTTCGATTTCGAACGACATGACCGAACCAGCGCAGCCGTTTGCTGCACAACGTCTATGTCTGATTCACTGTTGAATCAGATGCGGAATCATCTGATCTTACTTAGGACGCTTAAGAATAACGTATCGTTAATCATATGTCTGCTTTACAAAGTGATAACAAATATCAAAACTAAGTCACCATCCTTCGCCAATTCAAACTATCATGGAATTCACCAGAATATTATTGCACTACATTGGAATGCGATGTTTCTATAGACTAAATAGGTTATCAGCACATGACATGCGGTATAGTTAACTGCTCTACCTCGTCAAGGCCACTCCATACCAGAGATCAGCAATGAATCATTTTTTCGGTACTCATAAGCGCTCATGAAATTTTGAATATAAGTCAGAGTCAACAATATTGAAATTTAACTATGTACTCTGTTTCATTCATACTCACTACAACGTTGATTTATAAGTACAGGTTACAATGAGTATGCGTACAACGTTGGCATCAAACTCATACAATTCGAAATATGTTTGATGCATAAACCTACTCATTCCGATTCATAACTTTAGAACCTTTTAGTGAGTATGTTAGTGTTCGTAGGCGATTCATATTTATATTGTGATTCTTGTAAATGTTGAGTTAAGTATGAATATGATGAGTACTTCAAACTTTGAATATGAGTAGAGGTTCCATGATATTAAAAGAAGTATGAATACGTATAAGTATCCAGAAATTATGAGTATGATTCGATTCTACACATCTTTTTGAGTACTCATTGCTGAGCTCTGTCGTAAACCCAATCCTTCAGATTTGCCGCCTATTAACGCATGACTGAAACAAGTATTGCTATGCCTCTCTAAAATAAATTCATCTATTTCGTTTTCCTCTTAAGATCCTGTCTATTATCCTGTTATTTATAAATATTTGAGAACATTTTTGTCTGAAATCTTTTCTTATTTAATTGACTACTTTTGGTAGAAAGTAAACAATTTCACTTAAATAATGTATGAGTTGGTTTACATTTGTCCCAACGTACATGAATTAGGGGCTAGCTAGAGAATTAGTTTTTTGTATTACTTTTATTTCTTCACTTTCTATGCACCCTTTTCTGTTTCTCAGTTAAAAATAAAATGTAATTAATAATTGTTTTTCTCTTATTTCTTATCTCTAGGCACCGAAATCACTGGTTTGGCCCATCAATTGGGTTATGAACGCGAAGTCATACGTATATGGTTTTGTAATAAACGTCAAGCTTTAAAGAATACAGTGCGTATGATGTCAAAAGGAATGGTTTAAGATACAATAATAAACCAACAATGTTGGCAACATTAAATACAGAAAAAAAAAGAAGAGGAAAATAAAGCTTTAAGCTTACTACAAAGAAAAAGCCCCAAAAGCTTTAAAGTTAACACAGGCAAGACAAGATAAAACAAAAGCTTACAAACGAATGAAAGCTATAAAAAGGAAAAAAAGGAAAACAAACTTAAGCTAAAAGCTTTGCAGTGTAAATACTTCTATAAAGTTTTTTTTTTTTTAAACGGAATTTATATTTAAGTGTAGTTATAGAAGAACAAAAAAAATTAATGCGGTATACATACATACATAGTATATTAAAATTAAAAACACTTTTTCTTAGAATAGAAAAGAAATTTTAAAAAGAAAAAAAAAAATAATGAAATTCCAAATAAATTGTGAAATTATTTCTTTACAAGACATTTTTCTAAGCAAACGTTTTACTATAGAAAACTAAACACTAGACAAACAAAACTTAAACTTGTATTATCAAGAATAAATAATTACAAAAAAGAAAAGAAAATGGAAAGAAAAAAATCATATTTTTTTAAATTAGACTAACCTAAACTCCTATATCCCCTCTTCTTTAGAATACCCTTTAAACACCTCATATTTTCTAATGTAAATAAATCTAATAACGTATACAAATTAAATTAAATTGTAAAATAGAAAAAAATAAAACTCTTTCAACAATTGTAGGCCATATGTAAAGGTGTGTCATAGCATTTATCATTTATTAGATGAAAAGAAACAAACACAAACAAAACAAAGTCCATTTAATAAAAGTAATAATAATAATTAAATATTAAATATAAAATTAAAAAAACAATATTAATAATATTGAATTGCAAATTAGATTTTATTTTCAATTTTTTTTTTTTAGTTTGTAAAAGACAAGCACAATTATTATTAATAAATGAAAGGAAAGGAAAGAAAAATTGTTAAGAGAGACACACTAAATTATTAAAAATAAATTCATATTTAAATTAAATAAAAATAAAAAAATTAAAATTAAATAAACGTGCCATTCCAATACACAAATTGAACAAAAATTAATAAGGAAAAATTATTAAAAAAAAAAAACAAGAAAATCTTGTAAAAAATGTTTAAGTACCCCTGAAAGAAATAAAAAATAAAGAAATCTAAACAGAAACCTTTTTCGAAACAAAACAAAAACTATTAAATACTCTCCAAAAACCTATAAATATTTACTATGACTTAAATATATAAAACAAAAAAGAAATTATTTAAAATATTATTAATTTAGTAATGATAACTTTTATAAACTAAAATCATGTATGATTATTTAAACACAAAAACAGTAACAACAACAAAATAAAAACAGATGTAAAGTTTTATTAAAAAGGAAAAAAATTCTTAAAAAATTCAGTATAACAAAACAAACTAAATTATGATTATGATTAAAAAAAAAAAAAACAAATTAATATTATAAAATAAATTAAAAAAAAAATTTAGCATTTAACACTAAAACAAGAAACATCATAAAGTTCATATTATTTAAAATGATTGTAATAAAAAAGAAAATTAATAAAAAAAAACACATAAAATAAAGGAATATGTATAAAATATATAAAAAAAAAAAACATTAAAAGAGTTTTATTTAACATTGTATTACTTAATCAGTTGCCATAATGGTTAGAGCCCTCAACGTCCTACGCCTACACATATGTACATTGTACATACATACATAATTGATCATTACAACCCTTCAATCAGGATTACGAGATAACTTCTCACACCACTTATGTTGTGTTCGTTTATTTTATACACGAGTGGCAGGACCTACAGTTTAAAATCGACTCCGAAAGACAGATTTTTGAGAAACTTTTCATGGCAATTTTATTTACTTTCAGAGTTTTCGCCAGAAAACTGCTGAGAGGAAGTCGCCGAAGAAATATTTTTTAGATTTCGTTTTAATATCTGACCTGGGGTTTGAACCGCGGCCTTACGTCTAATAAGCCAACAACCCACCTACTAGACTACGGCGACTTCAAACGCCTACTCTTCCTGAAAATGGCGTATAATTCGAAAGTCTCCATGATGTTGGGTTTTTAACCATAGTACCCCATTATATTATATGTAGGTGGTGTCATAGTATTGTAATTTCTGCAATCTGAACGGTGTATCCCCACAATGTTTCTTCCAACCTACAGTGGCTCCCAGCTTATTTCAACCAGCACCTTTAAATAAAAATTTAATAAGAGTTTATAGAATATGTTTAAAAATTAAACAAAAAAGTTTTATTCAGTCTCAAATTTATGGGCAATTTGAGATCAAAACATCCGCCAACACCAGATTTCGAACAAGAATGACCTTATAGCAGCTCTGAAAAAGGAATGGGCAAAAATAATTGTCCAAACCACTAAAAAGTGGAATCAATGCAAAAAAGGCTGAAAGCTGTAATTAAACAAATAGGAGGTCATACTAAATTTTGAAATTTAAACAATTAGTTAATTAATCATTTAATTGTTTGTTTATAGTAAGTGGTTGAAATAAGCTGTGATGAATTGGGTTCCTATATTTTTGGTTTTTAGTTTGTAAGTTTACATTTGAGACTGAATAAAACTATTTTTCTTAATTTATAAACATATTCTATAAACTCTTATTCAAATTTTTTTAATATCTTGTTTCGTTTCGAAATTATACGAGCTTAATTTTTTTAAAGGTGCTGGTTGAAATAAGCTGGGAGCCACTGTATATGCTCTTTCAAACATCTCTTCCTATGCCACAGTAAGAAATATCAGAAGCATGGAAACTCCGCTAGACGCAAGCGTGTCTGCCTACTAATTGCCGTGAATTCTCACATAAGATTCAGGAAACTTCGACAGCCTAGCTAGCTGATTCAGCTTTCACAGCTTTAATTTCATACGTGCCGAGCAGAGATTAGTAATGAGTATTCAAAAAAAAATTAGTAGAATCGAATCATACTCATAATTTCTGATACTTATACGCATTCATATTTATTTTAATATCATGGCACCTCTACTCATATTCAATGTTTGAAGTTCTCATCATATTCATACTTAACAACACGTATGATGTTCTTGATTTCGACTCTCCATAACTCAACATATACTCGGAAGCACAAAATAAGTATGAATCGCGTACAAATATTAAAATACTTACTAGAAGGTTGTGTGTTTGCTCTGCTGGCTGCTCTGTCTTAATAAGAGTACGCTTATGAATCAAACATATTTCGAATGGTATGAGTTTGATGTGAACGTTGTATGCATTGCAACCTGTACATATAAATCAACGTTGTAGTGAGTATAAATGAATCAGAGTACATAGTTAAATTTTAATATTGTTGACTCACTTATATTCAAATTTTCATGAGTGCTTATGAGTAGCGAAATAACGATTCATTGCTGATCTCTGGTGCTGAGTACTTAAAATATATTCTGATAGTCATCAGTAACCATTGCTATGTCTTGGCTTTTGTAATTTCTGTCAAACTTGAGTTGGGTACACATCTCCCCAAGGACTTAAAAATTTCACTTTGTAATCAAAACTCCTGTTAAAATAGCTTTCCTCGGGCCATCCATATAACCTTCAAACTGCCCCATTTATTCTTATTATTAAGACACGTCGGCTTCTAAAACCAAAGCTTGGAAAAATTTTTGTTTACTACTTATGTTATTACTTATGTATTGAACAATATGTTCTATTATTATATTGCTTAGGTTTTTTTTTAACTACATATTAAATATTAAATTTTAAGTGCAAGTGCTTAAACTAGAATATCACTTATAATTACTTTTCGCTTAACATTACGCCCAAATATATTTGTTTCTTCCAAAAACGATACTCACATATGCCGTAACTGCAATAGAAAATAAAACACAAAAATATTAATAATAATTCAACCAAAATTAACAAATAAAACTTACCCTGTACAGCCCAGCACTAAAACAGTCATCAATATCCATAATTTTAAATACGTACACAGACGTGAACTAATTGCATAGCCGATAACACAGCCAGTAGCTTTCCATAATCGGAAATTACTGTAGCCGGCTACAAGATTTTTGGGAAATATAATGCCGTAGAAAGCTAAAATTAGAAAAAGTAAACAGAAACAAAAGACTTAGGAAACAAACTTGATTTAATGCAAAGCAAGCTTAACAAATTGAAAAACTTTCTGGTTGCTGTTATCAAATACTGTATTATCTTATAAAAGCTTTATTTATTGTTTAACTTACAATTTATAACCACTGTCCAAACACCATCACATGTACCCCACAGTGCAGCAATTAAGCAGTAGCTTATATAGTCACCCTGTTTTGCTTTATAAACATGCATGTAAACCAACAGAGACAGATTAGTTAAAGCGCATAATATGGCTAATTTCACACGACCCAATTTCTTGGCCACACCACCAGCTATACCGGCAGCAATAGCATCAGCCGCTCCAAAAAATATCATAACAAAGCCTATATTTGGAATACCCCAGCCACAAGCCACAAAGGACTGAAAATCGTAATGAAATCGTTTATTTCTATTGAAATGTGGGGCTTGTATTGTAAATAAACTACCTCAGTGAAATCTACTGCTGCAAAAGCCTCTTCCAAGCCTAGAAACACGGTTATGGGCACCATTAGAAGCTGTCTCTTTTTCTTTAGCATACTTAAAGTGGCAATTAAAAGTTTTAAGCCTGATATGCCTTCACCGCCAGTCTCACTCTTTTTAACGCCATATCTAAAATAGAAAACAATTCAAATTTGTTCTGATTTTTTAACAAATTTTATATAAAAAAAACACCTTTTTAAAGAGTCTACTCCGAACATAATTAGTAGAAAAGCCACAGCTATGAAGCCTAAAAATATGGAGTTCAATAAACGGATTTTACTGGGTTCAGGTGGTATTAGATTGGTATTCTCTTCAACTTTAACATCAGGACAAAAGCGGGCACCACACAATTCTGCTACCAAATCTTCAGTTTGGCTGGCATTACTCTTTGTTTCATGTTCACTGGTAACTGATGCTAAAGTTAATACGGATGATGATATTAAATTGCCCCATACTTCAGCCATTTCATAGAATATTAAGAACAAACCAAACAATTTTACTGTGTTAATATCTTTTGTCGATTTCTGGCCTCGAACTTTAGCTAAAGCTTCAGCTGCAATCGAAATATAAGTACTCTGGGCACACCATAAAGGCCCAGAGCCAATGCTCATGATTATGCCTCCGGGTATTAAAGTATAAAAGCGAGGATAAAATTGTGCCATAATATAAGGCATATACAGAAACATGACCAATGCCATGGTAAGTTTTACGCCAAAACATCTGAAAGTTTAAAGGTAACTTAATTTTAAATAAGCAAACCAGTTAAAAAAAACCTAATAAAACTAATGTTGTTATGCTTACCGTATCACTGGCATGGGTAGAAAAATATTCGATAGAATAATTGAAACGTATGTGACAGATAAGCTTGTTGAGCCTAAAGTCTTATCCTCATGAACAGAACTCTGAAGGTTGAAAGTGCCATGGAAAGCAGTAAAATGTATCATAAATGCCAATCCCATCATGACAACATTCTTCATTATGACAAAACTTTCTTTGGGTTCATATTGGCAAACAATTGTATTCTCCTTGCTAGTCGCTTTACTTGCTTTACCATTAGTTGTTAACATCACCATGCTATCATCATGATTGGCATTATTCAGAGGCTCAAATTCTCCGGCTTTTGGATCAGTAACAATGGCCATCATTCTTATTTAATAAACGGTCACTAGACAATCTATAAATTATACAATGAAAGCATCGAGAGCCGAAATAAAAACGTTTAAGCCACAAGGAAATTTGTAGTGGAGGTTAATTATTTTTTTATTATTTTCAATACTTCTGTATAAATTGCAAACTCTACTACCTTGTTCTTTTAAGAAATTGTTTTCTTTTTTGAAATTTTAAATTTCCCGCAACCGTCTTTAAAACACAAACTAACAGCACTGAATGAAAGAAATCGTTTGAAGAGATTAAAATTTATAAAAACTATAAAATTAAAAAAATCATAACACTTTAGAAATAATTTTAATTAGCAACAGATGCAGAGCAAAACCCTCTTTACATTTAAATTTAATTAATTCGTGGCATAATAATCTTAAACGTTCTAATTTTCTATGTTACTCTACACCCGTTTGACGACCTTATAGTTAACAATGTATGTACGTACAATATTTTGCACTTATCATTTAAATACAAATTACAAAATTTCATCTAACATATACTTATCATTACATTTTGTCTGAACTTTTAATCAAAATAAATTATAATGTCAATGATAATGAAAACCAGATCATGTATGTATATTGAATGGCAAGTACTTCTTATTTAAATATTTTAGCAATTAAAAAGCACAGTTATTTTTATTATTATTTAAAGAAACCTCGTTACGTACCAATTGTTACGTTCTTACCTTTTAAAAACGTTTCAAAGTATAAACTCGTAGATTGTAAATAAAATAAAAATAAATTTGTGTTTAGTTTTAATTAAATTCCTTATTATTCGCACAATTCTGAGTGCCACTGTTCACAACTTGATGTAAACAATAACAATTGCTTTGTTTGTTATTCCTCTTTGCACTGTTTTGCATAAACAATAACAATTACTAGACAATTATTCGACAGATCTTTGTAACGGAGATCTTCAAACCACGATTACTCTCTTCAAACGCACCGCGTTTTCACACAAGACTGACTGAACCTCACTAAATCACTCGCCTGCTTTGCCTTGCCTTTTATACGGCAACGTATGATGAATGATCTTGAAGTCGAATGTTCCTGGCTACGCCTTCTCGTGATCTCTATAAATGGAAACATCGTTGTTTACGTTAATTATTGTTCTTTGTGTATTTTATTTACATTTATTTTTGTAGTGTTTGTTGTTGTATTTTTGTTTACCCTTTTTTATGCTGGTGTTTGTTGTTATATTTTTGTTTTCTTATTTAACATTTTTTTATGCTGGTGTTTGTTGTTATATTAAGCAATACGATAATTTGTAAACAGGTTTGTTTACTGCATTGTTTTGTTTTTGTAGCTTATGTTTGCAATTTTAGTGTTAAATGATGTAAAAGCAAAACACCAGTATCAAGATTTTGCATTTTAGTAACATTATTATTATGAAAAGAAACCTCGTGCTACGGTGCACTAAATTATTCGAATATTATTGAAATTGTGTAAAAAAAGTAATTAAAAAGAAAGCTGCAATTGTTATTTCTTTTCTTAGATGTAACTTTCCACCAAAATTGTTACTTAGAGAATCTATTACCTTTATGAAAACTTGTAGTTCCTCAACGCTATACAATATCTCTGTTTATTGTATAGCGTATCTGTTTTGATGACATATGTATGTGAAATTTATTTTTATTCCTCTAATTTCAAGAACAAACGTCTATCAAAGTGAATGTGCATAGACTGCGGAAGCTACAAGTCAGTTAGAAAAAGATATACTTCTCAAATGTTTTATAAAAACTTTAATTTTTTTTTTTTAATAAAATCTCTTTCATATAAAAATCAAAAAAAAAAAAAACAACTTTATTTCTCTTACTAGCAAAATACATACATACAATACAGAAAATCTAAATTGAAATTATACTACTTAAATACAAAAATTATCATCACTTTTCATTTAACATCACAGCCAAATATTTTTGTTTTTTCCAAACACGATACTCACAAATGCCGTAACTGCAATAGAAAATTCAAAACACAAAAATATTAAAAATAATTCAACCAAAATTAGCAAGCAAAACTTACCCAGTACAGCCTACTAACAAGACAGCCATCAGTATCAATAACTTTAAAGAGGTGCACAATTGCGAACTGATTATATAGCCAATCACAGAGCCCGTAGATTCCCATAAACGGAAATTACTATAACCGGCTATAAGATTTTTGGGGAACAAAATGCCATAGAAAGCTAAAAAACAAAAAACAAAAGACTTAAACAACAAACTTGTTTTCATAGGCAAAGCTTTTTTTTATTATTTTTGATGTTGGTAACAATAAGAAAGCATTTTATAACTGTTAATAACAGTAAGAAGCTTAAAAGCTTGCCTTTAAAAATGTCTATTCAAGCTTTTCTTAACTCACCATTTATTACCACCAGCCAAACGCCATCACATATGCCCCAGATGGCAGCAAAAGCACAATATTTAATGTAGTCACCCTGTTTTGCCTCATATATAAACATGTAAGCAAACAAAGCCAAGTTAATCAAAGCACAGAGTATGGCCAACTTAATGCGACCCAATTTCTCAGCCACACCACCAGCCAAACCAGCGGCAATAGCATTGGCTACACCAAAGCAAATCATAGCAAAGCCAATATTGGAAATACCCCAGCCACAGGCAACAAAAGACTGAAAACAATGAAGGTCATGGATATGGGTCATTTTCGAAAACAAAATCAAACCCCACCTTGGTAAAATCTACTGCCAAAAATGCCTCTTCCAAGCCTATGAACATGGTTATGGGCAACATCAGAAGCTGTCTCTTTTTCATAAGCATATTCACAGTGGCAGTTAGAAGCTTTAAGCCGGACATGCCATCACCGCCTGTTTCACCTTTTTTAACGCCATACCTACAAAATTAAAATTTTGAATTTGGTTTTAATTTTTATTTTTAAATTTATTCAAACACACCTTTTCAATGAGTCCACACCCATTATAATCAAAACAACAGCTACAGCCATACAAACCAGGAATATGGAATTCAGTAGTTTTATTTTACTAGGCTCAGGAGGCAAAAGATTGGGATTTACTTCAGCCTTAACATTGGGACAAAAGCGTGCACCACACAATTCTCCTACCAAATCTATAGCTTGGCTAACATTAGCGCTTGTTTCAACTCCACTGGTGTCGGATGCTATGGATAGTATAGATGAGGATATCAAATTGCCCCAGACTTGTGCCATTTGATAGAAGATGAAGAACAAGCCAAAAAATTTCACTGTGTTAACATCTTTCAAGGACTTATTGCCTCGCACTTTAGTTAAAGCTTCTGCTACGGTGGAGAGATAAGTACACTTGGCACACCATAAAGGACCACCGCCGAAGCCCACCATTAAGCCAGCCGGTATAAGGGTATTAAAACGGGGATAAAATTGTGCCATAATATAAGGCATATAGGCGAAGAATGCCAAAGCCATTGTAAGTTTGACGCCAAACCATCTAAAAAGAAATTAAAAAATAAATATGAGCGTAAATCAAGCCTAAGCCCTATAAATTAAATAGCCTATCTTAGGGCCAATCTGAAGCTATTTTTACGTTTTTTATATATTTTATTCAAATATCAAATATACTCTTTTAATCATAAAATAGTTGTAAACATTTTTCATTGCCTGCTTATAGGATTTAAAAAACATTTAATTCAAACATTTTCTTGTGTCCGTGTACCACAAAACAAATTTAATCTATCAATTTAAGGAAATTGACGTTTTTCTTTTAGTAGCCTTTAAGTAGGCAACACATAATTTATAATTTCTTAAAGTGTGATTAAATTATAGCTGTTTATTGTACCATTTTATGAGACATTTTACGATCATATTTCAAATTAATTAAACTATTTGGATTTTATTACTTCTTTAATTTAATACATAGTTTTTACTGCCTATTTATAGGGCTTTTGATATTAAACAGTTTAAGCTGTTGGTTTAATAACCTTTAAACAGTAGACATAAAACATTTTGGACCACAATTGTAATTCTTGTCAAATGATACCACTATTTAAAAGCCTGATAAACAAAGTGCGATGAAATGTTACAGATATTTTATAATGGCATAATTTTAGGCAGGCTATAAAAATGTTGAAGTAAAATAAATTTAAAAATTTAACTTTTTTAGCTCTTTATTAAAAAATGTATGGCTTCAATATACAGTTTCTAATTTCTAAAGTTTCTGTTTTCTAAAGCCTAGCCTTAGGTGCTGTAGAGTTAATAAAATTACTATTAATTCCTAATTGGGAAATTTTCTGAACTGTGTTAAAGAAAAGCAAGTAAATTCAAATTGAGTTTGCTTTCGGCACATAGAATTTAATTAATTGCATACTTTTAGGTTTGCAGAGGATTACCTATATGCACTTGGATTTAATGCATGAACTAATACTGCATTCTATAACTAAAATTAAAGTGAATTCGACAGTTGATAATACAATAAGAAATGTAGTTTATCAAAGCATACTGCAGAGCTTCTAATGAATTTTATTACAGTCTTGTTTTTAGAAATGAAAAAATCTTTTCATTCCATATATTAGAGGTATTTTATATTATTTAAGAAGCCTATCTTATTAAATTAGCAGCATAATTTGATTTCTTGTCAAAGTAAAGTCTTTTAAAGAAATTCTTAAACAATAAGTAGGCCATATATGTACATATATACATATATGAATACTATTTTCTTTGAAAATATCTATTTCATGGTCAAATACTTTTACCAACATACAAAAGTAAATAAAAAATTCAAAGAAAATCAATGTTTTTATGATAAATAAAAATCATACAAATGTGCAATAAATAACCTACTTTAAAAGTTTAACACGCAAAATAAAATATTGGAAACGTATGTATATGAATTCAATAGAAATTCAGACGAAATTCTTATGAAATTAGAAAAAAAAAACAAAAAAATTGTTTGGGTTTAATAACCCTTAAAGTAGGCAATAATTTATGTCAGATATTTAAGAGAATTTTTCAAATAATAAATACGTATTAATATAGAATAACGTCCAGTAGTTTTACTTGCAGCTATATAGTTTAAAGTACCTAAATGTATGCTCTTGCATTTGAATTTTTTTTTAACAAAAACTCACATTACACACAAGGGTTACTTGAATGATGGTAATATTTTTTTTAAATTATCCTAAAAGTATGCACCACCAAATGAATTAAGAAAAGTATTATTAAAATTAAGTTTTGTAAATAAATAGTCCAACGCCTGTGAAATAAAAATTCTTAAGTATACTTTAAAGGATTTTAGGAAGGAATGGAGAAAGGTTCATATTTTAAATATTTTTATTAACCATTATGGCCACAAAAATTGTATATGCTTAAAGTATTTTATTATTAGAGCTTTAAAACAATTTATTTTATTGTATTTTAAAACATGCCTATAAAGCCTTTGTGTATACTTTAACTTTGTGTTAACTGTGGAAAACAGAACTAATATTTTTTGTAATAAATCAACACTTTTAATTTATTTATTCACTCATTGCCAGGGATTTCAAATATCAAACGGTTTTTAGTTTTGCTTTGCTTTCACACCTAAAAATATGCACATAAATTTTCTGTCATTATATTAAACTAAATAACCCCCACTTAAATGAATACTAAACTGTTTTCCTTTGGTGGCATGACTCTTTGATTAAACATTTACAAATTTAGCTGCCTATTTAAGGGGGCTACAGGGCACATTAGCAAAGAAATAAATAACAAAACCAGATTGCCAAGTAAAAAGACTCGTTTTAATAGGATTTCCAAAAACGTTTACAGGCTTAAAATAAATGTCAGAAAGGGAAAATAAAGGGTACTTAAACAGTTAAATTTTAACCCTATAAGTATGCCGCAGTAAACATTGAGTTGTTATGCCATTTAAGGACTGTGTTTTATAGTCATGATTGGTTAACCAACTACTACCAATTGTAGGTATTTCATTGCATATTTAAAATCCTTTTCAAGGATTTGTTATTAAAAATTTATTTCTCTTTCTATATTTCAAAATTTGTCGTCTGTAGGTTAGCAAAAGCTTAATCTCTTGAGGTTCAAGGTTAATGGCATTTAAATTTATATATTTATTTATTTCTACTCTCGAAGGGCGCCAGTGCATAAACTAAAACTCTTTGATAATGGTTTCGTTTCAATAGAAGATTGTTAATATTTGTGGGCATTAAAACATTTTGATTTCTATGGTATTAACAAATAAAGCATACTACAAGGGGATGTTCAAAACAAAAAAAGTTAAACTGTTTTATGGTATTTTTTTTTAAACTTAAACAGTTTAAAGTTTAATAAATTCTTATGAAAAAATTGTATTTTTTATTGAAATGTTTTTTCACAATTTGAATATAAAAAATAACTTTTTCGTGCAGCATACTTATAGGGAAACATTTCAGTGTTTGTTTCAGTTTTTATTGCGAATGTTTTTTCCCCGGATACTTAGTTATCTTTGAGTGAATTTAAAAGGAATTTTTTTTTGTAATACTGCTGTATATTTAATTAAACTTTGAATGCAAAGTTCAATGCAAAAAGTTTTATTAAAGTTGTAATTAATTTTAATATAAATAATTAAAGCCTTAAGGACTATTCTGTTTATAATTTTTTTTTACATTAAAGTTGTTTAAATAAAGGAAGCATTTTATTATCCTAAAAATATACTTTAAAATTAGTTTAAAAATTTCTTTTAAAGAGCCAGACAATGCAAGATAATTTTCTTTTGTTCACACTTAGCAAATATTTAATGAAAAAGAAAATACATTTTTTAATATTTACTTCCCTTAATTTCGTTGCCTGTAAAGGTTATTACTTTTCGTTGAATATTTCTTTAATGTGAACGTATTTTTAGAAAGAATTGCTCCATTATTATTAATAAATCAAATGAAATCTATATTAAATCACATGTTTTCCTTGAAAAATAAACATTTTCTACATCTACAATATATCTTTGAAAACGCCTTAAACCACACAATTATAAATTCAAATAATATTATCCCATATTAATAATAAATGTTTTCATAATAAATTCTATAATAATGCTAAAATGCTGCTAAAATTATGCCTCATAATTTGTCTCTTCTCATATCTTTTTATTGCCTAAAAATATGTGTCATCTGTATATTTTCTTTTGTCGATTACCTTGACAAACATATAGACATCTGTGTTGTCTATTTACAGGCACAAATTGACAAAATGATTTCTTGGCAATTTGTTCCATTTTTTCCAATCATCAATTCTATCAATCAATAATGACAAGGTCAATTTAGGTATGAACCTAAGGTCAGAAAGAAAAATTCTCTGTCGTTTTAGTAAACAACTTTAAGAGGAGAATTTATTGGCAGGAGAGAGTAATAAAAAGAAAAATATTCATAGAAATCATTACAGAGAGACACATTGCTCTTTCTGCTCACTCTTAATAAAATTAATGCAATAACGAGAGAAGAATGTGGCACTTACCTTATCACTGTCATGGGTAGAAAAATATTCGACAATATTAATGAACCATAAATGACCGCTAAGGTTGTTGTGCCTAAAGCCTTATCCGAATTCACGGAACTCTGTAGGTTTGAGGTGCCATGGAAAGCAGTAAAATGTATCATAAAAGCCAATCCAATAATGACAACATTCTTGGTTATAGTAAAACGTTCCCTTGGCTCATATTGACTAACAGTTGTATTCCCTCCACTTGATTTGCCATCGTTCGTTAAGGTTACTACACTTTCATCACCACCATTTACACCATTCAACGGCATCAGTTCACGGGCTTTTGGCTCAATATTAGTATCCATCACTTTTATTCAATAAGCAGCCACTAAACAGACAATAACTGTAAACAATAAAAGCAGCCACAGTCGCCACGCCAACGTTTTAGCAAACAAAGAAATTTGCGGCAGAAATTTATTGATCTGAAACCAAAGGAATTGAATTGAATTAGAAATTCATCTTTTAATTGAAACTGAAAATGTGCAAATTAATATTTTCATTGCGTTATCGATTAATAAAACAAACGAAATTTGTTCTAACTGATAATATGAACAAATAAACACAATACAGGAGTCAAAATATAAATTTCACTCTCTCTGTCTCTCTCTCTGTCTACATTAGGTTCTTTTAAAGTTTTTATGCAAATTTTAGCTCACCTCAAATCATCAATTTGTGTTGAGTTTCGATAGCAAATGAACATTTGATGATTTCGACCACCATTTCTGGTTGTCAGCATAAAAAATTTATGAACTTTGGGGTCATAAGGCAAACAAGCAACAGAATAATTTAGTTTTCGTAACACACATGATAACATAGACCCCACACACAAACAGAAAACATAAATATTTACTTAACTGACGCTCATTCATTTCTTTATTCTCTTTCGCTTATGGATGCTAACGGTGTCAGGTGAAGAGTTTTTTTTTTGGGTTTTCCATTCATTTATGTCGGAGTATTTGTATATGCTTGGCTGTGTGTATGTATGTATGTGTCTGTATTTTTTCCTTATTGAAAAAGAGAGAGAGAGAGCATCTATCATTTTAAATGGTGTTAGTGGTTGTGGTTTTATGTTATCGATGATGTTCGATGATGCTGGTTAGTGTTTTATTTCGGTTTTTCCTATATTTTCGTTGCTGTTGTTGTTGTTTTGGTTTCTTGTGTCTGGCCTATGAATTGTAAATAATTTACGATCTGAAATGTTTTATTTGAAATGAAATGAAAAAAAGTTTCTGTTTTTAGTCGTATGTATGGTCAATAAAATATAACCTGCGTTTCCCTTCATTTATTAAGTTTTTCCCTCATATCTTACAGGCTAAAAGCAAGGACACACATAACTATTTCGTATATGGATTCTGATTTTTAAAGCAAATAAATGGTTTATGTATTTACATTTTATCATAGTGTTACGTTTCTACCTTTAAAAAACGTTTAAAATATGAGCTCGTAGATTGCAAATAAAATAAAAATAAATTTGTGTTTAGTTTTAAAATTCTTTAGTATTCGTACAATTCTGTCTGCCACTGTTCACAACTTGATGTAAAAGACAACAATTGCTTTTCTTTGTTATTCCTCTGCTTATACCCTTTGCATTACATTACTTCGACAGATCTTTGTAACGGAGATCTTCAAACCACGATTACTCTCTCCAAACACACCGCGTCTTCACACAAAACTAACTGAACTTTTACTGCCTCAGTTGTCTGCTTTGCATTGCCTTTTATATGACAGAGTAAACGGTCTGATAAATGTTCTTTAAGGCGAATGTTCATAACTTCGCCTTCGCGAAATCTCTATAAATGTAAACATCGTTGCTTAAATTGATTATTGCAGTATTGCTTTTGTTTACATTTATTCTTGTACTGTTGTTTGTGTATTTTTGTTTACTTGTTTACCATTTTTCTTTTATTTGTTTTGTTTTGTTTTTTTGTTGTTATATTAAGCAGTATGATAATTTGTAAACAGGTTTGTTTACTGCATTGTTTTGTTTTTGTAGCTTTTATTTATAATTTTAATGTTCAGCGATGTAAAAGCAAAACATCAGTATCTAGATTTGTCATTTTCGTAACAATAGTATTGACATACACGATCTTTCAAGTTTAAATTCTTTTTATCAGACGTGAGGCCTCGGTTCAAACCCCAGGCCAGGCATCTCCAACTAAATGAAATATAAAAAAAATATTTCTTCAGTGATTTTCTGTCACCAGATTTCTGACAAAAAATCTGAGAGTAAATAAAATTGCCATCAAAAGTTTCTCAAAAATCTTTTGTTCGGAGTCGACTTTAAACTGTAGGTCCCACCACTCATGTATATAAATTAACGCACACAACATAAGTGGTGTAAGAAACTAGGTTGTAATCCTGGGTAAAGGGTTTTAATGACCATTTATGTTATGTATGTAAAGCAGTAAAACAATTAGAATTTAAATTGACTTTACGCTCTTATAGGCCAGAATCGAACTAGCATAATCATGCTGACAGAGCTTAGGACAGGACATCAGTTAGTGTCCAATGAATAAATTATTCCAGAATCATCAAACATCATGATTTCTAACTCCTGTTGCTGCAGCCCTTTGTAATCTCTTTCTATTTTCTCTAGGCTGGCACACAGCTAGACGGCATTCCACATCTCCAATGCATCCGGCGTGTTATAAAGCCGATTTTTTTTATGACAATATCTATTAACATAGTGTCGGACCTTACAGTACATAATTGCTACTGCAAATATTGCAGAACGCTCTTAACGCAGAATGTTATTGATTCTGTATTGTCTGAGGCAAGTAAAAAACCTCAGATCCAGTATTCTAAATCAAAACATTTAAACCATGCCAGCCAGCATTTAAGTCAGACAATAAATGTTTTTAAAACTTATAAAAAAAAACTTAAGACTATAAAAAGTATTTCATTATTTTGAATTTATTGCAATGGGTCACAAGGCTGACGATTTAAAGATTCATTAAATTGTCACCAAAAAACTACACGTTTGAAGAAAACTATAATTTCACAATATTATTCTGTAGCAATCAGTTGAAATTAAATTAAATTCTTTGGTTTTTTATTCGTTCTTTTCTTTGGGGGGTAGAGAAATTATGTCAAAAGCTAAACACACACACCCACACACAGAGGTTAAAAGTGTAACTCGGGCGATAAATTATTTCGAATACAAAATAAAGAAGAAGATTCAACATCCGGTGTATTAATTTATTTGGAATAAAAGTGAAAAAGTAGCAGGTGTTGAATAAATTTATATTTATGCAGGTTTATATTTATATGTACTCGTACTTGCAGAATATTAACAAACATATTCACATGCATACCATACCTGTGGCACTGTATTTGTAAAATGAAATAAATCCTGTTGCTCTACACTCTTGAAGCTGTATACTTACACAGCAAGTAGTTCTATATGAATGAGTTTTACACACAAACAGTTGGTGTTTGTGTAGGTATTTCTATTCAAATCAGAAAACGTGCGAGAGAAAGACAAAGTGTGAAATTATTTTTTTGCCATCCTACAAGTACTCACTAGAGAAATTGCATAGTCTTAATATATGATACACCTACGATATGTAAAGAGAGAATTGCATGCAACATATTTTGCCTGTCTTATGCCAAAAACATTTTCATACACAATTATTTCCAACAGATATTCTCTTATACAATTTCAAAGTATGTACTGTGTTTACTTCATGTACATAAATGCGTTTGATTGGGGTATATATTTATTGAGCATTCAATGAATCATTGAAGCATATTTTGTACCAACATTTGTCTAGTTTTACTGTGTGCATGGTAAACATTACGGTTTCACAAATATGGAAAAACTAGCAGATTGTACCCGGCGTTGCGCGGGTTATGTAGTTTGGATTAGTTTAAAAAATTTTAAAAAATTATTATTGGGTAATTTTTGCATTAAAAATAACAATAAATAAAAAACCGGGTTATCGGTTTTCAAAACCGGTTTCGAAACCGGTTTCTTAAAAAATGAAATTTTTCAAATTATTCGGAAACCGGTTTAACAAACAACCCAGTTTTTTGAATGCTCTAAGTCCTAAATATAAATGCACTCAATTTGCTCGTTTTTCGCCCCTTTCCCCCTTTTTGGACCCCTTTTGGTTCAATTTTTGAAACGGAACACCTCCAATAGCTATTTGGGAAACTTAACCAAGCTAAATCGTAAAAAAATACCTTTAAAACAGATAAAATACAGCATTTATGCATAAAGTACTAATTTTTGCCCATTTTTTCTCCCCTTTGACCCATTTTTTCCCCCTTTGGGTCAAAATTTTGAAAAGATCAATATCCCAAATTTCAAGAAAATCGGTCCAGGCGTTCAGGCGTAATTGGCTAACAAACAAACCAACAAACAAACAAACAAACAGACTTACAGAAAGATTTATAATATATATTAGGATATTGTTACGTTTTTACCTTTTTAAAAACGTTTAAAATATAAGCTCGTAGATTGCAAATAAAATAAAAATAAATTTGTGTTTAGTTTTAATTACATACATACATAATTGGTCATTACAACCCTTCAGTCAGATTACGACCTAGCTTCTCACAGCACTTATGTTGTGTGCGTTAATTTTAAACATGAGTGGCGGGACCTACAGTTTAAAGTCGACTCCGAACGACAGATTTTTGAGAAGCTTTTCATAGCAATTTTATTTTACTCTCAGAGTTTTTGCCAGACATCTGCTGAGAGGAAGTCGCCGAAGAAATATTTTTTTATATTTTCGTTTTGATGTCTGACCTGGGATTTGAACTCGGGCCTTACGTCTAATAAGACAACACACTACCTACTAGACTACGGCGACTTTTAATTGAAATTCTTTATTTTTCGCACAATTCTGTGTGCCACTGTTCACAACTATATGTATACAACAACAATTGCTTTGTTTGTTATTCTTCTGTTTACACTATTTCCACAACAATAACAATTACTATACAATTGTTCGACAGATCTTTGTAACGGAGATCTTCAAACCACGGTTACTCTCTTCAAACATTACATTCATTATTGTTATTTATGGATTTTGTTTACATTTATTCTTATAGTGTTCATTGTTGTATTTTTGTTTACTTGTTTATCATTTTTTATGCTGGTGCTTGTTGGTATATTTTTGTTTACTTGTTTATCATGTTTTTTATGCTGGTGTTTGTTGGTATATTCCGTAGTGCGATAATTTGTAAACAAGTTCATTGTTCTTGTTTTTCTAGCTTTTGTTTATAATGTTAATGTTAAATGATGTAAAAGCAAAACACCAGTATCTAGATTTTTCCATTTTCGTAACAATATTTTGTACCAACAATTGCCTAGTTTTACATTACGGTTTAAAAAATACGGAAAAATATTTATTTTTTAATTTAATTTCATTATAGGATTAATATCAGGTTTTTGATTTCATAGGCCACAATTCAGAGTTATTAAAATAATTGAATTGTATTACTAAACACACATTCGTTGAAATATTCTACGTGAGAATTCTTTGTCTTCAAATCCAAAAAACAAATTTGCTATTTTACCTTCCCTGAATGAATTTATGATTTAATAGTTGAACCCAATGCCCTTCAGAAATGAACAATTTATTGTTGCAAGCGAAAGCAAAAAGTTATGAATACAACAGTTATGGTTATGGTACAGCAATTAAAAATAAATTTTTCTCATCATTCCATGTTCATATCACTTAAAAGCAGTTCCTCTCTTCCATATCTATTCTAAACTATCTTTTATAAGTGTTAAGGAATGTATGTGTTTGTGTGTGTGTGTGCGCTTTAAAGGTATTTGCAAAGGCTTATGTCAATCCTGTTCTCACAACCAACAAATTATTGTCCTTGACTTTATCGTATAGATGGCTGTAAATTGATTGTGTGTGAGTTTTCCCTAACAGTGCGTATGTGTGAGATTCCTTGCATGAGGATATGAATTTGAGTGTGATCCTTTGCAACATAATATTGTGTCTACTCACTTGTATATTCCGAGTAAATTGCTATTGAAGCAAATGTTTGTATTCAAGATTTCTGATGATTTATGATGAGTATTTAAATTAAAAATTGTTTCTGCATTACGTAAGAAATTTATTATTTCTTCTGAATGAATAAAACTGTTTTGAATGTAAACAATTTATTCCTCGAATAAGGTACTATTTTGAGAGCACAACACGCTTTTTTGTATTGCATGTACAACAAGAAATATACTATGTATCTGACTGGGGTCCGTAAGATAAATAAATATTGATTCTGTCGTGCAGGCATTACGAATTTGCTTTCTGGACCCAATTATATCCAACGTTCCAAATCGAGGGACACAGCAAGTAGCAAAACTCCCGGATTTGCAATGGCATTGATATCTTAACAAACCTATTAAAATAGAGAGCGCATGCTGCATCATTTATAGAGACAACAGGGCAGTAACAACTACAGACAGAGAAATAAATTTGTCTGCAATTTCTGAAATCTACGCTGAGATTATTATTTGAATTTTGAATCGAATGTGGTCTGAGAGTCAATCTATAACACAAAATTCTTTTATTAGACAAGTTGGCAGGAAGAGTTCTCCAAGCCAAGATGAGAGCAATGCAATGAGAGCGATGCACTTAAACTACAAATGTTTCATTGTTCTGACGCAGTCATACTCGTACATTCAAAATAGTCTTAAAACCGCTAGACTTTTGGTGACAGATCGCTTAGATAGTCTGCTTAGTAGATACTGAGGCGTTTTGTGCATCCCTAAGCTGGGCATACATATACCCAATAATCAGGTGAAGAACCATTACACCATTTTCTTATACCTTCTGTTCCAGAACATTGTTCTTAACTTTCAAGTTGTAATGTAGTCATCGTATAGTAAATAATTTTAAGAGTTCTGAATCCTATTAGAAACGTTGACCGTTTTTTGATCTATGGTGTTGTCAAGTCACACAAAAACGCTGGCTAATTTTAGCTGCTAAACTCTTACAACAAAAGTCATGTAGAAAGAGGCTTCAGGCTATGTTTGATCATTTTGACCTTAAATTGAGATGCAGAAAAACTTCCAACAACCATACCCGGGGGTGGAAGGAATAATTGCCACGAGGTAAAGACTGCTCCTTATAAGACGTCTCCGTAGTCTAGTAGATAGTGTGTTGGCTTAGTAGACGTAAGGCCACGGTTCAAACCCCGGGTCAGACATCAAAGCGAACATCGGCGATATCCGCTCAGCAGATTTCTGGCAAAAACTCTGAGGATAAGTAAAAATTGCCATGAAAAGTTTCTCAAAAATCTGTCGTTCGGAGTCGACTTTAAACTGAAGGTCCCGCCACTCATGTATTAAATTAACACACACATCATGAGGGGTTGAAAAGCTAGGTCGTAATCCTGACTAAAGGATTGTAATGAACAATTATGTATGTATTCCTTACGAATATGGCAGTGCTTCACTAAGTTGGTGTAGACAGTCGTCAATATTATTCTGTGTAAAATAAGTGTAGAAAAATAAATAATTTTTCCGGCTTTTAACAATTTTTCGTTTCATTTAAAAACTTTTTCGCCTTAAAAACTTTACTAAGGAAAAATTTTTAATTTTTCAAAAAACAAATTTAATGATTTTTGCTTATCTCTTCGAATACCAGCAATACTTATTTGCAAAGTAATAACTTTTGGGTTTATTAACTTTAACTTTACTTTGCTAAAAGCATATCCGCCCCCAAGAAAAAGCTGGTAGCCAGGGTAAGAGATGCCAATACATGGTATCATAATATGCTGAAAATTTTATTATCCTCTTAAGCAGAGCAAGAAAGTTGAGTTGAGCAAATAGAAAAAAAAGAACGAATAAAAACAGAAACAAAAACAAAAACAAAAATTCTCTTAAATGGTCATAAATTTAGCCGGCATATAAAATATAAACATTTTATGCGTATTTTATTTCGTTTCAAAATTTTCCAGAATATAAAATAAAGTTGTTCGTTTGTAACAACTGTGCTGTCTAATGTAGCCAACAATATTTGTTGATTTAAAGCCGTAAATATTTAATCTTTTTTGGATTTCTATTTGCCACAGCTATTTGGCAACATCAGACATATTCATTTTGGAAATTATTTTGCTGTAGTTTGTCATTTTTTTTTTTTTTTTTGGAATTCTTTAATTTATAGCGATAATTGCTCCGACGACTGGTTATGCTTTTTGCCTTAATGAAATTAATTTCTGTAGCTGACCCAATTCGATAAGTAATTTAGTCTGTAGGAGATCATAAATCAAAGATTTTTTTTAAATTGGGCTCTGTTACTCTACTCTTATTAGACAGCAGTATTTATGGGGTTGTAAATTAGAAAATTTGTTTTTTAAAATTTTATTATTAGAAAGCCATTTGGAGACACTAGGGCGTATGGTGGATATTCAATGTACAATTCAATATTACTCATACGTTGTGTTAACAATAATTCAATTGACCTTTAAAATGGATAATAAATTATGAAAGTATAATAAGGAAAAATTTAAAATCTAAAGTGCGAAGAGAGAAGCCTGAAATTCTCTATGTGGGCACAAAGTCAGTATTTTAATTAAAGTGTCTTACGTAACCAGTAAGTGGTATCGTTACATGATTTAAATATTATTTCATCTTTTATTAAAATACTGTAATTATTTCTGATTTTATATAAGCATCGTGCAATTTAATCCCAAGCCATTATACTGTTTAAAAGGCTTTAAAGCCTTTCATACAAAAAAAAAAAAAAAAAAATTTAAACCCTGTAATGAAAATTTTTTTCTTTCACAAGCTGCAACATTTCCTTAACCCCACTAAATGACCAATAATAACTGGAAATAACAATAAAACCAACAATATGTAGATGAAAAAAATGAAAGAATTAAATCACTACCATAACCTACCATTAAAACCGAAAATCTACACATCCAAACTGTGTGAATATTTAACGAAATACTGCCCTAATGACAACAAAGCTGTGCATATGCACAGTCAAATACAAAAAAAAAAGGAAAAAAGAGCGGAAAGCATAACATATGTATGCCAAAAGAGAAAATAAATACGGGCACAACAAGCATGGTAAACGAAACGAAACGAAAATTAATGCAACAATCTGCCACATTTGCAAGCAACCAACACCTACAATCAACCTACGGAACGACAATGAATGAAGGCAAAAGACAGTTTGAAAAAAACCCGTCAAAATAGAATGGAGGCCATATAAAGCGAATGAAATTCCTTTTTTTTTTTGGTACAGATTTTCATGCCGCTGCAATATTAAAAGAGTGTGAATCAAAAATTCTCATAAACACTGAAAACTTTTTTGTTTTTTAATGCGTTCGCACGTTTGAAGTGCCAGTGCTTCTATGCCAGGCTGTGTGGCACAAAGCAAGTGTCGGATGAAAATAAACTGAGAAGAAGTTTCTTTTGTTTTTTACTGGTACAAAATCTCTCTTGAAATATGACCGTAGGTTTTAATATATTATGCTGTTGGCGTTGGTGTTTTGTAGAATTTTTCAATTTCGGTTCGGGGGTTAAACGTAATTGTAGTAGAAATTTTTGCACTTTTCGGGTGACTTAAACGAAAAAAATTCTACAAAAAATGTTTCAAGTTAGTTAGCAAATATAGTTGAAGTCAAGCTTAGAATGTTTGTAAGGCCTAAAATGCGAAAAGCAACCGTACATCACTCTGATAAAATACAGTCGTTAAAACACAGAATATTAAATCACAGTGCAAAAAGCTTACGTTAAGCCGGTGATAACATACATACATACATAATTGGTTATTACAACCCTTCAGTCAGGATTACGACCTAGCTTCTGACACCCACTGATGCTGTGTGCGTTAAATTTTATACATGATTGGCGGGACCTACAGTTTAAAGTCGATTCAGAACGACAGATTTTTAGAAATTTTTTGATGGCAATTTTATTTAGTCTCACAGTTTTTGCTTGAAATCTGCTGAGAGTAAGTCGCCGAAGAAATATTTTTCATATTTCGTTTTGATGTCTGATTCTGGGGTTTGAACCGAGGCCTCACGTCTAATAAGTCAAGACACTATCTACTAGACTACGGCGACTTAAAACTAAACCGGTGATCAGATTTTCTTATTCGATGTTTATGTATACTGCCCTTGGTTGCTTTTAGTCATTGGAATCAATCCAATCACGCAACTAAAGAGCAACTTTCAATTAATGTCTCCTCTTCACAGTACTTGTCATTTAATTATTCCCTTAACTTGTTACTTATTCATACAACTGTATACTTAAATCTCAAATAAAATGTTTCCTTAAAGAAATTCTTTTGTACAAAAAAAAAATATTTCCATTCATCACTTTGTATGAAATCATTACAATTGTCCTTTCACTCAAATTCTTCGTAAAGAAAAATTTCCTTTAAAATTACTTTTTCATTTCCGTTCCTCAACAACAATAAACGAAAATATTTCCATTCATAGTCTCCAAACACTATCTGAAATAGGCATTAAATTGCAAAACAGAAAATATTTTTCCATTTGATGGTGAGTTGTGCAGCAATTTTAATTAAAGTGCCCGTGTATTGTTCCCAAATGACCACAGAACTGTAAAAAGCCAAAAACGAAATTGTAATGTAACGGCTTAAAATGTTGTTGATGATGATGGCGAGCAACAAAATATTTTTATTTAAGCCATAATTGACCAAAAAAAAAAAAAACAAACGCCGTAAAGCAGACCAGCTTAAATGCAACAAAATAAATAACGTTTTAGTTTTCAACACCAACATACGTACACCAGCACTATTTTGATGTTATACTTCCGTTTCCTTTTTTTTTTTTGTCTATTTGCCTTTCGCTCCCTCACTCTCTCTTTCTTCCTGTTGTATTCCTATACAAATTCATAAATAAAATACCAACTGGTAGGTAACTGGTTTATTTCCTTCATTGTTATTGTTGTTGTCGCTGCTTAAAATATTGTTTCTGACATACATTCTCATCATCGTCATGATGCTCAACATTTAAACTGCTGCTGATTAAATGAAAGCGACTCATCTTCCCACAAGACAACAACAACAAAACCAATAAAAAGGCAACATAGAAAGTAAAAATAGTGAGGGAAAGAGAAAGAAAACAAAACAAAATATTTTCCCTTGAGTTTAGTTAAACTGTGAAACAACAAATAATAAAATTTAATGGCAACAACAATGCCAACAACAATAGCAACAATGGGAATACACATACATACATACATACGCTATTATGGCCTCCCATCAAATTTCGTTCAAATGAATTGTGCCAACAAATGAGCGAAAATATAAAAAAGAAACGAAAACTCAAAACGAATGTCAGTGTAACTGTGTGTATGTGCATGCGTATGTATATGTGTGTGAATATATTTGATAGAATATCAGTGTTTATTTGGAATTTTAGTGCAACTTTAAGTGCTGCGTTATATTTAGAAAAAAACAATATATTTGGACGATATTTAAAGGATGTTTCATCCTAAAACGTTTAGGAAATAAAAATTTAGATGAAGATATGTATTGTATAGGAATAAATACAGGCAAGCATGTTTAAAAGAAAAGCTCTATATTGGACGCTTACTCGCTTATACATATTACGACGTATTTCTGCACGATTTGCTTTATTTTGAAGCACTTCATTCCATTTCTAACTAAAAGCTTCTTACTACCTCTTGTGCCGCAGGTGGGCAGCTTCGGATAAGGGCAGATTGGAGCTCATAATCTGGCCGAAGCTGGAGATGGAAGGCTCACTGTAAGGCTGCTTAAACGCCAAAGAGGCGTGCTCAGTACGGTCATTGGAGACGTGACGGGTCACTGCATTATGGGTGTCCACGCGAGTCGCATTGGTCTGGGACATCTCGCGAATGATTTCTGTAGAAGCTGCAGGGACGAGGAGGAAGAAGAGACGGTTCTTCATCTACCGAGAACATGCCCGGCACTATATCAAAGGCGAAAGAGACATCTTGGTGCCTACTACATCGATGATCTGAATGATTTGTCGAACATTGACGTCGGCAGTTTGAGTCGATTCATTGTAAGCTCTAAGTGGTCCCAGGACTAGGGGATAGTTAACATGAACTGTGGTGTCACAATGGGCCCCACGGGGCCTAAGTGCGTCCATCCGATTCATTTGGGGGGACGGCCACTTATACCTACCTCTTGTGCCCTACACTTGCAAACATGCAAGCTAATCTAAATATTTATCATCTCCACCTGATTGATATCAAAATTAATGTAATACTCCTCTGCTTTCATTCTATTGTGATTATAGAATACGTATAGCAAAGCAATATAAAACCACACCTCGAAAAACTATTTTAAAGAGAGGAAAACCATTATTTGTCCGATCTTATCTGCTATCGGAATTAAATGAACTGTTCACAGTTAGTTTGAGTTTTTCCATGGAAAACCTACCATCAGGTTGCAAAGTTTATGAGAAAAACAAAATTTATGCCACAAAATATTTTCTGTCATATAATTGTTGTTGTTAATGTGGTTGTTGTTGTTGCTTATTTTCATTATGGCTTTTTACTATTCATATGACAAGTTTTGCATTCCATAAACATATACGCTCTCTCACTCCCTATTTTTTAAATGTCCCCTCTAACACTCTCTCTCTCTCTCCCTCTCTATTCCTATAGCTCCTTCTCTCTTTTTCCGCTGTATCACGTTTTACTAAACATTGTTGTTGTTGTTTATCGTCAACTCAACGCCATATCATTTATAACCGTTATATTGCTGTTGTTCATGCAGCCATGAATGATAACAATGTTGATGATGGCGTAGTTGAGTGGGATCATAAATTCAGCGTAGAAATAAAGAGAAAGAGTGTGTGTGTGGTAGATGAAGAGTTCAAGAGCAAATATTTGTTCACATACATCCATACATACATACATATATTTGTGTATATGATTAGCAAAACACACTAATACGTAAACATAAGTATGGTGATGGTGGTGGTGTGTGTGTGTGCGTTAATAAATACCTACATTTGTACAGATAAATAGTCAACAACAACAACACCGTAACGAAATGAAAAAGAGAGAGGGATTATTTTAGTATTTCTGTGTTAATGTGTTAGTGGATCGGAAACTGGTTTTAATATTTGCCATGCATACGCACATACAATACACTCACAACACTGGCCCCACATATTTATTTAAATGGAATTTTTTCATTTGTTTACATTGCAGTGCGTGTTGTTTTTGCGTTGCTGTACTGTCGGTAAAGGAGTTTGAATTACTTTTTTTGTGAATTTCGTAAGGCTTTTATATTCAAAAACTTTGTAACTCTTTTGGCATTCCAACTGGCACGTTATAGCCAATGGTGGATCAAATAGGCTCAACTATTAATTTGCATTAAACATCAGCGATATTTACTGTAAAATAAACAGAAAGAACATATAAGTGAGTGTGCTATTCCAGCTTCAGTTGGATGCTTACGACGATCAAAATATTTTCTTTAGGAAATTTCCAAAAAGATTGCAAAAGAAAATTTTTTTCTATACTTTGTAGGGCATTCGACAAGTGTATACCTCTACTAAGTATTCCTCTACTGTTCATGGTTTTGCCTCCACTAAATTTGTATTTATTTAAGCCATTATTTGTTTTGGCTTTCAGGCGTATGTTAAGCGTATTTCCGCCTTTTTGACCTGTACTTCCATTTATAGTTATTGGCTTAAATTTATTTAAATTGTGGGGCAAATTTATTAAAGCATACATTTCTCGCTTTAGTTAGGATTTAGTATGCTTTACTGCTCTTTATTTTTAGATTGTGATACAATTAATCTTAGTTTTTGTGGCTTGAATTAGCAACAACAACATTAACCAAAAACATGACTTTAACAACATGTTGCTGCTGTTGTTGGGAATTTTTTCTATTAAAAACAGAAAACTTTTCCTATTGTTTTCACTTTAACATTAAAGGTTAATTAAACGTAAGCAGAAGAAGAATAAGAAGAAGACGTTTTTGTTTGTAACGAGGACTCATACTCCGTCAGCAACATTGTAAACAACAACGAGAGAGGCAAAACATTGTTGAGGTTTGTGGTTGACTGGCTGACTACTGCCTGCCTGCTTGGCTCAGCTGTGCCGCAATAACTTTTAAGGAAAAACTTTTCTCCTCTGTGATGCAATAACTTGAAGCCTTTGGAAAAGAGGGTGGAGGGTGGAGCTAACTGGCTGACTATATTACAACGTTATTCATAGAAATTCGAAAAATGTATACTTAATTACGAAATTTTTCTTGTTCTTTTTCATGAGGTTAATGAGGTGTATGTTTGTTTATAAATTGTATAAGACAGACAGACGAAGAAAGAGTGTGGTGGAAGTAAGGAGAATCTTTTGTTTTATATTAACTGTTGATTATGAAGCCATTATAAATGTTCAGTTCATTTTTATTTTTTTTTTTTTGTGGTTTGTTTATTTCTACATCCTTTATATGCCTGACATGCAAACTCTTATTTTCTTTTATAATTTATAGACATTAATTTCAATTTCATGTCTTGTTGCTGTTGTTTCTATTGTTTTGATCAATTACACATTCCCTCAATTTGTCAAGGTTTGGCTCATGCATAATAATGATTGATGATTACAAATGCTAACGAAACGAAACAAAAATTCAATTGAATTGAACTGCCAGAGCAATTTGTGCAAATATTTGAATTGGCAGTCATCACTTCATTAAGTCTCTCCTTAAGTGTTGAAACGTTTGTTTGTTTTTTTCTCTTTCTTTCTTTATTTTTAAAATTTTTACAGTTGTTAATGGGGTATAATTGTTAAATTATAATTAAATGTTGTTGTGTAAGTAATTTCAACAACTAAGAGAAATTCATTTGAATACACTTTCTTGCATTGTAGCTGGTTGAACATTGAACCTTTTATACTTGGCCTCATGCCACTAGATATTCCTTCTAAAAATATTAATTGTTTGTGAAGTGAAATACTAACGAGATTGGTATTTCGCCTTGATAATGTCATGCCTGTCTGAAATTTTCTACATCCGTACATATGTACATAATTGGTCATTACAACCCTTAAGTCAGGATTACTACCGAGCTTCTTACACTACAGATGTTGTGTGCGTTAATTTTATACACGAGTGGCGGGACCTACAGTTTAAAGTCGATTCCGAACGACAGATTTTTGAGAAACTTTTCATGGCAAATTTTATTTACTCTCAGAGTTTTTGCCAGAAATCTGATGAGAGGAAGACGCTGAAGAAATATTTTTTCATACCTGGGGTTTGAACCGTGGCCTTACGTCTAATAAGCCAACATGCTACCTACTAGACTATGGCGACTTTATTCAGCTATAATACAGTTTTTGGATAATTAACTACACAAGGGAGTTGCTGATGTCGATATTTGCAGTGGTTCTTATCAAGGAATGATGGGTGTTATCTTTACATGAGCATCTCATCAAAATCACTTGAATAATATCGAAGAGAAATATTGATTCCTTAATTCACCAACACGATATATGAATCTGCAATTTTATAAAGAACTGTCTCAACTAAAGTACCCTGAATTTCCAACTTTGCTATCCTAAATTAAGTCTTCTATGTCATTTTTAAATTAAAATTAAATTTTCAAGCATTTTATTTCACCTAAATATAAAACATGAATTATGTTATGATGTCACGTATGTTGTAAGATTAATTGTTTTTCATGTATTCTAATCACTTTGTGAACTTAAATTAAATAAAACTATTGCCACAGAATCACGTCAAGAAAAGTCTCTTAAATTGTAAATTCTTACAACTGTTCGTTCTAATCTTTACAAATCTTTTATTAAAATACAAGCAGTTGATAAATAATTGTTTTACTTCCTTAAACTGGTCTTATCCTTACAAATGCTTCAGAGCTTAAAAGCCTTTATCATTATTACAAATTACGTACATACATACATACGAGTATGTAAAGAAAAAATGAATCATAAGAGAAGAATTTATTACTTCAACCAGGCAATACAAACAAATTTATTGTAGTATTCAGGAAAAAAATAACAGAAAAAAAATAAAAAAATGTTATAAAAAATAAAAATTGAAAATAAGCAAGGAAATGAGGAAATGCTATTTATTTACATACATATTTGTAAACAAAACTGTTTCCATTTCTCTTATTTTTAATAGAACAGAAGTTATGTTTTTCTTTCTAATTTTTACATTTTGATTTCCGCTTGTATTTCTCAGCAGCAAGAGAAACTTGGAAGAGAATCTGAAAAAAAGTATAGACATGTGGAAATTCATAAAATAATTAAAGGATTTAATAAATCAGAAATACTGCAAGTTTTTAAAAAGATACTGTTACGAAAATAGAAAAATCTGGATACTGGTGTTTTGCTTTTACATTGTTTAACATTAAAATTATAAACAAAAGCTATAGATATAAAAACAACAACAGCATAAAAAAATTATAAACAAGTAAACAAAAATATACCAACTAACACTACAAGAATAAATGTAAACAAAATACACAAACAACAATAATGAAACAACGATGTTTACATTTATAGCGATCTCGAGAAGGCGAAGCCACGACCATTTGCCTTCAAGAACATTCATCAGACTGTTCACGTTGCCATATAAAAGGCAAAGTAAAGCAGGCAACTGAGTTAGTAAAAGTTCAGTCAGTCTTGTGTGAAGATACGGTGTGTTTGAAAAGTCATCGTGGTTTGAAGATCTCCGTTACAAAGATCTGTCCAACAATTGAGTAGTAATTGTTATTTTTTGCCATATAAAAGGCAAGGTAAAGCAGGCAACTGAGTTAGTAAAAGTTCAGTCAGTCTTGTGTGAAGACACGGTGTGTTTGAAGAGTCATCGTGGTTTAAAGATCTCCGTTACAAAGATCTGTCCAACAGTTTACTAGTAATTGTTATTTTTTATCCAAAAAAGTGCAAAGAGGAATAACAAACAAAGCAATTGTTGTTGTTTACATCAAGTTGTGAACAGTGGCACACAGAATTGTGCGAATAATAAAGAATTTTAATTAGAACTAAACACAAATTTATTTTTATTCTATTTGCAATCTACGATCTCATATTTTAAACGTTTTTAAAAGATAAAAGCGTAACAACACAATTACGATGTATTTAAAATCAATAAATAAAACCATTTCTAAATAGGATATTTAAATAAAATAGTAAAAAAAATAATAAAAATAATTAAAAATATTGCTTATGCTGTCACTGACAATTGGTATATAGTAGGTTAAGAATGGTTTTTGTAACACCTTTAAAACTTTATAGAATAGAAGTCCAGAAACTAGAATAGAAATAAAAACCTTTTTACAGAGGGCAATGTTTTTAGGCCATGAAAAATAGAAAGTTTATAACGATAGAATCTGTAAATACTAAATTAACATCATGTTTGTTTCATGTCTGCCTGAATTCAACAGAGTGTTCCCTTTTAAAACTCTCTATCCATTCTAAAATAAGATTCTGGCCCCATCAACGACAAGGAAGCTGTCCATCGGGCAAAGTCAGTTGTTCATTTATTACCATGAATTCCCACATGACCTGATATGTAGCATAGGGAGACAATATTCCCCTATCTAAGTGGCTTTTTAATCCCACAACGGTTCGATACTTATTTACAGTAAATTTCATAGAAGCTAAGAAAATATGATGCCGTTTAGGCCATTACTTGTAAACGTTAGTTTATTTGACGATCATGGCATTCTTGAACGATAGCCATGTGTTGCTTCTGGTGCATTTCTCCATTGATTCACGCTTATGATACAGAAATACGGAATTGCCGAAATTATCGCAATCTCTTCAATGGTATCTTGAAATAAAAGACAAGATGGAAAATATATAGATATGCGAAGGCCACCATACAGACTATATGCAAATGGTAGTCCAGAGGATCCCCTTTCCAACCGTGGTAGTGGGATAGCTGAACTAATTTTGTGAGTAGAGATTTTGAATTTTAAAAAAATCGATTTTTGGCCAAAAATTATATGAAAATTCTCTTGAAGATCAGTGGCCATTTGTGAACATATAAGAAATAGTACACCATACAGACTATATGCAAATGGTAGCCCAGAGGATCCCATTTCCAACGGTGGTAGTGGGATAGCTGAACTAATTTTGTGAGTAGAGATTTTGAATTTGATAAAATCTATTTTTGGAGGAAAATTTTATGAAAATTCTCTTGAAGATCAGTGGCCATTTGTGAACATATAAGAAATAGTACACCATACAGGCTATATGCAGAATTATATTTTATGTCAATAGTCTGCAATAATTGCAAAGTAGTAGAATAATCCACTATTGCCACTGTTAACTGTTTAAAAGCAAAGTTTACTCTGTTAGAGACATGATGTGGCGCTGCTAAAAATGTGGGTTTGCGTCTATGGTTTTTAAATTCGAATTTATCTTCACACACATTGCACACTATTCTCTCTCTCTCTCTCTTTCTCCTTTCTCCAAGTTCCTACCTTCTTCCTTCTTAGTTCCAGCAATGTTCACTATTTCGTAGAGGGATCAATAGTAAACTTTTTAGGAATGTTAGGGTATTCACACCGAATTTGATAATCTTCCTTTGCTGAACTTTCTTATTTTGATTCCAATTTATTTTGGCAATAAAAACGTTACAATAATTATAGCAGTTTAGGATTAGGAAATCAATTGTAGGTGGGATGAACAAGGGGAAGAAAACTTAATTTTAAAATTAAAACTAGGTTTCCTACTAATTTCAATAGAAATCTCTTCCTCTCTCTCTTCTCAAACAAACTAAAGGAAATTCATTTAAACCAATTTATTTACAGAAAAAAAAAAACATTTCCTTTTAAAAGATAAAAAGAAACTTAAAAATGTTCATTTCCTTAGTAAGAAAATTAAAAAAAAAAAAAATTAAACTAAAATTTTAAAGCGTTTTAAATCTCAAGGATATTTTTCTAACAAAAAATTCTGAAAATAAAATGCCGAAGAAAGTTTGTATTAAAATTTAATACAATTTATAAGCAGTGCTATTAACAAGTTCCTGCCTTTGAATAGAAATTTAAAGTCGTAAATTTGCCAATCTATGAGCCTTTGAAACATCTCCATGTCCCCTATCCTTGTGTTTAAAGACTTCAAGGCGTAAGAAAAAAAAAAGAATGAATTTTATTTTTAATATGAACACAATGAAAATTGATGTTTTTGTCTTTATATTCCTTTGTTGTTGTTTTGAATAAATATGATAATATTTTTGCGATTGTTTTAGTATTTTGGTAGACGATAAAATTGTCTAAAAGACGACTTGAATTTTCTTTTTCTATCACAAGATTTCGTTGTTTTTGTTTTTGTTGTGACTATTTTGTACGCATCATTTACAAGGCTATTGAATGTTTTACAAATTCACGCATGTGTTTCATCTAAACTGAGAATTGGCTGTAATTGGCTTTGTGCGAGTGGTAGAAGCGATAATAAACTCTTGGGTCTTTGTACGCTAAACACAATTTTTTTTAAGTTTTTTCAACTTTTTGCTGTTTTATGGTATCCGATGAATTACGGTATAATAAAGAAAACAGTGATCCCTAAGGTCAATACTCAAAGAAATTGGTTGATAATCTTCTTAAGTTTGTTTTCTTTTTTAATATTTGGTGGATAAAACAATTTCTTTAAGAATTTTAAACTTAATAAAGAGGCTTGCAATTTAGGAAGTTTACCAGTTTTTGTTTCTTTAACATTTTGTGTTTTGCCTTCATAAGAATTGCCTTTAATAAAATGTTTTTCTTTACTAAATAGGCCTCCAATCGAAAGAACAAATCTGATCATTCATTCTTTTCAAAAATAAAACACCGAATCAGTATAAGTTTTTAACAAAGGATGCACCGAGTTTCCATCTAGAAAATGCTGTCCAAAACAGTAGATTAATTATTACTGCGTCTAACATTAAAAAAAATAAACGTATGCTGGTCTAAATTAACATTCGCTGTCACTTATTTTCGTCATATATATTGTTAGGAAAATGAAAAATCAAGATACTGGAGTTTTGCTTTTACATCGCTTAACATTAAATTATAAACAAAAGCTACAAAAACAAAACAATGCAGCAAACAAACCTGTTTACAAATTATCGTACTTCTTAATATAACAACAAACACCAGCATAAAAAATGGTAAACAAGTAAACAAAAAATCCACAAACAACACTACAAGAATAAATGTAAACAAAAATACAGCAACAAACACCAGCATAAAAACTGGTAAACAAGTAAACAAAAAATACACAAACAACACTACAAGAATAAATGTAAACAAAATACACAAACAACAATAATGAATGATGTTTACATTTATTGAGCTTTCGAAAAGGCGAAGTCATGAACATTCGCCTTCAAAAACATTCATCAAATTGTTTACCCTGCCATATAAAAGGCAAAGCAAAGCAGGCGACCGATTAAGTTAAGTTCAGCCAGTCTTGTATGAAGACGCGGTGCATTTGAAGAGAGTACTCGTAGTTTGAAGATCTCCGTTACAAAGATCTGTCGAACAGGTGTTTAGTGATTGTTATTGTTTATGCAAAGGGTATAAACAGAGAAATAACGGACAAAGCAATTGTTGTTGTTTACATCAAGCTGTGAATAGTGGCACACAGAATTGTGCGAATAATAAAGAACTTTAATTAAAGCTAAACACAAATTTATTTTTGTTTTATTTGCAATCTACGAGCTCATATTTCAAACGTTTTTAAAAGGTAAAAACGTAACAGTATTATCAACACCTTTGGCAAAATTTTATAGCCTATATAAAACATTTGTAAGGTTATCATGAATTATTTTATTATTGAACTCCCAAAAATATAAATATGATCCCTTTGAACTCTTTAAAAAGGTCTCTATTTACAAAATATAACAAAAAAAGTAGAAATTCAAGGGATGGGCCTACTTTAAAACAAAACTATGTTTCACAGCTACTGGCATATTGTGACAATTTTTAATGAAATCCTTAAATTTCGTTTTTATTTATTAAAATTGCTTATTGATATTGGGTTTTTGCAACCACAATCCTAGCTGTGGTTTAGTGGTGAAGCAACCTTTTTTCCCAGGGAAAACAAAATTATCTTAAATGGTTTAAAATTCCATTTAAAGATTCACTTTAAAAAACAATATGTTTCGTTACCCCTTTACAGACAGAGGGGGCAGCAAAATATTGCCAATTTTCCTTCAACCACAAATGCTTAAATGTCTTCCCTTAACCAACAAGCTATGTGTGGTTGTTTTTCCTTTAGATAAGGAAAAAACAGGAACAAGAGACAGAGAGAGAGAGAGAGAAAGAGTGAAAGAAAAAGAGAACACAAACCAACGCCAATATTTGTTGTGGCATTAAATAAACACTTTCCGTTTTTATCTCAAAGCAATCATCGTATGTGTGTGTATCGTAAAGATTTCTGTTGTTATAGAACATTAATGCCAGTAATTTACACGCGACAGAAATCAAAACTTTTCATTCTTTACCATACATCCCTACGACCATAGCCTTCATGTAACATGAATTTAATGTTTATTTTGTTGTTGTTGTGCCAACTTTTAACTTCTTTAAAAACATGCACACCGTCACGCACAGACAATGAAGGAAAACAAACAAACTCCGGCTATAATTTTTAAGTAACTTTTAAAAAGAACAATTTCACACACATACACACGAATACACCCACACATTAGCCTAAGCAAAGTATCAAATATCTTAAGAGTCTGAGAGAGAGTGAGACACAGGGAGTGTGAAGGGAAGAAAAAAACACAAACAAGCACAAGAGAAAATAAAGAGCAACGCTTTATTGTTAAGGAAGATACCAAAGGCAGAGCCAGAGCCTGAACCAGTGTATATATTGATTTTCATGTTTATGATCCCTGTTCCTTTATTCATTATTTCGTCTTTTGTCTTTTCGTTTTTCCTTAGATTCATGTATTCGGTTATAAATAATTTTATTCAGTTATAAATGTTTAAATGTTTACTCGTATAAGAGTAATAACAATAAAAACAACTGCAACACAGCAACCAAAAAACACCAGCTAATGTATACATATATAGCTAGACTGGTATCGTAAACATAAAAGCTTATAACAAACACACCCCCCACCACACACATAGAAAATAAAAGACAAAAAAAGTAATTATTTGGTCATATTGTAAAATAAAATTTCATATAAAAAGGAGAGAAAAAAACATTAAATAAATTATGCAATTATCATATAAAAAAGGACAACAAAAACCAAAGAAATATAGTACTCGTATGTATTAAAAATAAAAGAAAGCCGTCATAAAAATAAAGACAATTTTAATTGTGTCCAGAAACATGCTTTTATTTACCCACACACAGAGATACACTCATACACATACACTGTATTAAAGAGAGAATCTAATAGAGAGTAAAACTATCAAGTACAGCCTATTTTAAGGCGGTATATTTTAATTTATTTTAAATTATATTTTAAAATGAATAAATTATAAATGGAAAATAGAAAAATAATAAATTTAAAAACTAAAAATACTTTTTGCCTTATACGAGTATATACATATTAGGGTGTAAGTATTGTTCCGTTTTTACCTTTTAAAAACGTTTAAAATATGAGCTCGTAGATTGCAAATAAAATAAAAATAAATTTGTGTTTAGTTTTAATTAAAATTCTTTATTATCCGCACAATTCTGTGTGTCACTGTTCACAACTTTATGTAAACAACAACAATTGTCTTTTTTTGTTATGCTTCTGTTTATACCCTTTGCATAAACAATAACAATTACTAGACAATTATTCGACAGATCTTCAAACCACGATTACTCTCTTCAAACACATCACGTCTTCACACAAGACTGACTGAGCTTCACTAACTCAATCGCTTGCTTTGCCTTGCCTTTTATATGGCAGAGTAAACAGTCTGATGAATGTTCTTGAAGGCGAATGTTCATGACTTCGCCTTCTCGAAATCTCTATAAATGTAAACATCGTTGTTTACATTCATTATTGTTCTTTATGTATTTCGTTTACATTTATTCTTGTAGTGTTGTTTGTATATTTTTGTTTACTTCTTTACCATTTTTATTGCTGGTGTTTGTTGTTATACTAAGCAGTACGACAGGCTTGTTTACTGCATTGTTTTGTTTTTGTAGCATTTGTTTATAATTTTAATGTTAAGCGATGTAAAAGCAAAACACCAGTATATTTTCGTAACAGTATATTAGGGTGTAATTAAAATACTTGCTTTAGGTAAGGTTCTAGAACCCAATCTTGAAAAATGTTAAAGAAATAACTGTGGAAATTTTTGATTATTAAATTTATGTCTGTCGTTAATTAATACTGCAAAGTGAGGAAAATAAAGCCTAGAATCTTGAAAATAATACACATTTTATATCGTTGTTGTTGTTGTTTTTGTTAGACGATCTTAGGTCTTAAGGTTAATCCAAATAAAACCGAGGTAATGCTGTTCACTATAAATTAATCTGGTTTAAAATGGCCAGATTATAACATCAATCTCTCGAAAAAACTTCACTGAGAGCTACATGTCCAGGAAATAAATATGGACTCAAACAACCTGAAAATTCATACCTAATACTGTATGTTGCAGAGGAAGACTGTTACAGAGAAGTCTATCACCATCGAGCTGCGAAGACTGCAGGGGGCTGGGTGCTTCAGAGTCACTGCTGCTTCAAGACGGTTCAAATGTTGCAAATATTAAATTCTGCTCTTAATATCCCTATTATATGACCAATATCTCTACATTATATTACTTTTATCATAGAGTGCAATTAGGATAATAGCATTGTGCTTCTGGTAACAGCATTACTGCATTATCCTGTAAGGGAAGAATAAAGGAGTTGTAGGACTTTTACGAGTTCTTTAAAACTTCTTAGTTTTGTATTGACATCCAATTCCGTAAAATTCTATTGTGCGTGTGGTAGTAAGGTGTGAAGATTAAATCAATGAAAGAACCAAAATCAAACTAACATAACGCCATCAATTGAATTTATTTATCCCGAGATACCCTATTGATTTATACTGAAATATTGAATATTTACTTAAGAATTCATTAGATATAGAGGCCAGCATTTCATTTTCATTTCTATTGTATCATTTATCTTAAACACTTCTGTTTAAAATGAAAATTAATTCAATCTTTTGCAATAAAAAATTCAATTAATTTCAAACATTTCCTTACACAAATTTCTTATTAATAAATTGTATAAAATTTATCAAATTTCGATGAAATTTATTGAAAAAGTTTTTCCAAAATGTTTTACATTAAATTGCTTATGTTACAGAATTTATTTTAAAACTGCCTTAGTATTGTAATTGAAAATAAAAATCAACCCACAAATAAATTATCATTCAAAACAAATGTTGGCAACATAATTTTATGGCCAAATCAGAAATTTTAAAAATTCCCTTGTTTAGCTTAACATAATGGCATTAACATTTAAAGAGAGTTTTCTCAGAAGAGAGTTTATATTTCTGTAATAATTTTCTAAGAGAAAAATTCCCATTTTGTACTGTTAAAGTAATGTTTTATAATCCTTAGATGTATAAGTATGCAGGTAAGTGTGTTGGTATATGTGTGCTTTTAAACAAGGTCAATGTCAGCTTAACAGTTTCAAAAATTTATCCATTCAATCGTTAAAGCATACACAAGAGTTTTAAAGTGTTTCACAGGAATACAACATTACTTCTGTTTCTCTTTCTCTCTCTCTCTCTTTATATTTTGATTTTCCTAAGGATTTTATTGGAAAACAAAGAAACAAAACAGAAGACAAAGTTTGTTTATATAAGAAATGTTTTAAGGAACCAAATAATGTTTGTTGAGTTAGTATAGGGGAGAAATAGAATTTTTTATTTCCGTTTTAAGCGCAACAAGTGCGTTGCTGTGCAAGATTGTCATTACTTACTGAAGCACAGACACACAAACACTAATACCCATGATTTTCTTCATTAGTGGTGACAAAAAGAGAGAATATTTTAACAGCATATTTAAATTCTTATGAAGGATTCCCCTTCTTTTTGAAGTTTGATTTGTAAAAATGTTTAAAAGGAAATGATAATTATCATAAAAATTCTTGGGGTATTTAACCAACTAATCACTGTTATATGTTGTGGTACATTGTAGATTCATATGGAAATCGTTGCAATGCCTTTTGAGTGAAGGGACTTTTCCTAAATGTTCCTTGATTTACTTGAACATCCAGGCGGTGAACATCTTCACGACGAAATTGCTAACAAATTTTAAAAAAAAATTTATATTCTTATGTAGTTTAAAACTGAATGCCTATTTAAAATATCAAAATTCTAACGCCTACTGTATACTTATTATTCCTAAAAATATGCAACAAAATTTAACATTTTAATTCAGTTTAAATAACATATTTTTCGGTTTCTTAAATAACAAATCGACATTGCTGCTAAAAGTATGTAACAGATATTAAATAAATATTTTTCTAATTATTTATGAACAATTTTTTTTGTACAATATATAGTAAAACCTTAAAGTAGGCAACAAATTATAAAATATTTTTTAATATGTAAAAGTTTGTTGCATTTGAAATAATCTTTAACGTCTCTTTAAATATTTCTTAGTTTGTTTTGGCTGCATCCTAAAAGTAGGCAACATTTTTGAAAACAAAACAATTACATGCACAAATACGGTGATAAATTTATAAGATATTGGAATTTGAAATACAATTCTATCAATCGAATTAATGAATCATAGTTTTAACTAATCACTGTTATATGTTGTGGTACATTGTAGATTCAAATAGAAATTGTTGCAATGTCTTTTGAGTAATGAGACTTTTACGAAATGTTCCCTGATTTACTTGAACATCCAGGCTGTGATCATGTTCTTCACGAGTGTTCTTCTACGACCAACCTCATCTATAAATGTTGGTAATTTCAAAACATTTAAAGGTAGATCTTGTACTCAGTTAAACAAGGTATTCTTCGATCGTTGTACAGGACGCTGAGTGTGTAAAGCTCTACTGAACGTATTGCGATAAAAAAAGGTCTGATTGTCTTCTTTTATTTAATGCTCTTTCCTTTCATTCACGACACTTCTGTGATATGCAACAACCAATTGGAAGGAATATCGAAAGACTTGTCATTCCCTCGAAGAATTTCTGCCTTAGTTGTGAATCCGAGGAGGTTAAGCAGACTGTCTTTCAGCACATGTGCTATGAATAAGCAAAGGTTGTTGACGCCTTATTTTTTGTCAACCAAATTAAAAAATTAGTGCTATACCAAGATTTATTTCGGAGTTGGAATTGTTTCCTACACGTATTGATTGATCCTCCAATGGCCTAACCTATAGGTCCACCTAATCTAACCTAGATACAATTTACAATACTTCAATTGATATACTGCCCTGAATATAATTATGTTTTCATAATAGATTTTCAAATACTATTTAAGTTTTATTTTAACCAACAATTTTTATTATTATTTTTTGTTTTTCTTCCTTTCAATTTATTTTATTGTCTGTTTTGTTTGCATTTATTTTTCATTTAAACGAAATTGCAAAACAAATTGTTTTCTATTGGTTTTGTTTCCTTTGTCTTCTCTGCCTTACTCTGCTGCATCAAAATCATTCAAAATAATTTTCTATTGTTCGTTATCCATTTTTATTTCCATTTTCGGTTCTTCTTTATTCTTATTCTCTCTGTAATGCAAATCCCCCGTTACAATATTAATATTTAAAACTGTTATAAATTTAATAGCGCGGAAGAAATAACAGTAAAATCTGGAATAAATAAAACAAAACAAAACAGCTGGAGGGAACAGACAAAACAACACAAAAATGAGTTTCAAGCCTAAAGAGAAATAATGGAGTGGAACGCATTACATTTGCCAAATGACACCTTCGCCGTTGTGAAATCCGGGCACAGACTTAGGTCCCGCAGCTAAGCTCTATTGTAACTGTGTCTTGCATGTTTCAGGCATTGAGACAACCCATGTTTCAGTTTTTTTTCGCTCTTTTTTTGATGGTGTAACTTATACAACCACGTTTTTCAAGTCCTTAAGGAGTTGTTGCATAAATAAAGAAAAATGCGACTTTTATACAAATATACAGACACATACCTACACAACTACTTTTCTATGTTTGTTTACCCCAGAGTCCTGAAGATAATACCAGTACAAGACAAGAAACAATTGCTTTAGAAATAAAAGTAGAAAAACTATCACGACAATCTAAAAATATAAAAAAGAAATTATTTTTCTTTTTTCTCTTTCTCCCTTTCCATTGCTCTTCTAACTTAACCCAGTAGTAAGAAAAATAATGGAAAAATAAGGAAGAAAGTAAAACAATTTCTCAACTAAACAAATACCCTTACAGATGTCGGAAACTAAATGTTACAACAGCAGCTTCAAGGAAAACCAAGTGATACGTCTTCCATACCACAGACATTGGTGCACAATCAGTCTCTCCCTCTCTTTCTCTTCTAAATAATGCAGTGCCGAGAATAATGGTTGAAATACTTTAAGTAGGGTTATAAATATGTAATTGAGGCATTTTGTACTCACAAGTGTGGCATGTGGGTAAATTTAAAATATGAAGAGTAAGACAAAGTGATTTCTTCAAAAAAGACAAGAAAAAAAATGAAAAAAAAAAACGAAATATGTAAACATAAAAATGACTTACTCCTTAATATATATTATAGTTTCAGAAAAGAACACATTTTTGGCGTAATAATTGCCTAATATATCGATTTAATTCATTATATTAAAAAAAATTAAACCTAAAAATATGCAATGAAATTTTTAAACGTAAAAATTTTAAATTGCTAGAATTCCTTACTTTGATATTGTTTTGCAGTATTAATGCAACAACAGGAAACATTTAGGGGAAACTTTTTAAAAATTAAACCTTAAAGTATGCAATAAATTTTGAATAAAATTCTGTCAAACGTCAAAAATCTACATTTTTAGCTTAATTCACCGCTTATAATTGGAGATTTATTAATCGGTAAGATAATCCGTAGGGTCCAGGATAATCCAGGATAAGGCTGTGGAATATACATTAAAGGTTCTGACATTAGACTTCCATGTAGACTGCTTGACTACCATGCGGATTTCATAGCTACATATATTTATAGCTGCATAACTTGGTGGGTGACTCAAGCCTTATTAATTTAAAAAAATAAATTAACATATTATGAACCCTAAAAGCAGACACGACGTCTCTTGTTTAATATACAATTTCTTTCATTTTTAAGTTCACATGCGTTTTATAAAATTCTTTGGAAACAATTTATAGAAAATTAAATTAAAAAATAAAACGAAAAATAATACGCCTAAACCCTAAAAATATGCAACAAATTTGAAATAAGTTAAGTTATTTATTCATTAAGTACTTATAAAAGGTTTTAATTTTTCCAATAAATTTTTTTAAAATAAAATATGTTTTTAATATAACATGTATAATAAACCTTAAAATATGCAACAAATTTAAAATGCTTCTCATAGGTTGTTTAAACAAGAACTATTAAATATGTTTACTTAATTCCAAACATTTATAAAATAATTATTTAATTTTTCCAAAAAAATTTAGCATTACTATGTCTGAAAGTATGCTAACAAATTTTAATAAAATTTTTATATGCTTATGTAGTTTAAAAACAATTGCGTATTTAAAATACCAAAATTCAAACGCCTACTGTGCTCTTATTAATATTTATAATAAAATAGTGAATACTAAATCCTAAAAATATGCAACAAAATTTAATATTTTAATTTAGTTTAAACAACATATTTTTCGGTTTCTTAAATAACAAAAAGCCATTGCTGCCAAAAGCATGTAACAAATATTAAATAAATATTTTTCTAATGATTTATGAAAATTTTTTTGTAAAATATATATGTATGTAGTAGAAACTTAAAATAGGCAACAAATTTTCAAATATTTTTTAATACATATCAAAGTTTGTTGCATTTGATGTAATTTTTAACGTCTCTTTAAATATTTCTCAATTTGTTTTGGATGCGTCATAAAAGTAGGCAACATTTTTGAAAATAATACAAATACATGCACATATACGGTGATTAATTTATGAGAAATTGGAATTTAAGACAGGACAAAGAAATGCAATCCTATCAATGAATTAATGAATTATAGTTTTAAAAAAATTTTGTTCGTATGGAACTTCCCTTAAATACAAAAAAGCATTAGTAAAAATTTTTTAAAGACATTGGATTTTTATAGAAATATTATCTGCTTAGAAGCCAAATAAACACATATAATGACATATGAAACGAGAAAAAACACCAGAAGTCATAGAACTTAAAAAGAAATGTATTTTAAAGGAAATCGAAAAAAGGAAATAATGGTTAAGAAAGCCAAATAATAACACAGCGGAATATGATGTCAGTAAAAGAGAAAGCTTCCTTAAATATAACACTTTAAAGTCTCTATGACATAAAGAAGCATTAGCCAAAAAAAAATAGAGAAAGAAAAGAAATAGATATATTTACTCTCATGATTCATAACGAGTAGCTTCTATTTGCCTGCCTTGCCACAAATGCCAATCAGTTAGTCAGACAGGCAGTTAGTAATGCATTCAGCACAGCGTTATTAAATTTATAATACGGGCACAATTTGCAAGCAACTCCTTTAGAAATATGCAACACCATGCATATACATATACATGCACACATATGTACGTAGTGAATGTGTGTGTGGCAAGTACTCATAATGTGCATATAAAACGTTGGTTTTTTTGCTCCTACGTTTTGAAATTTACCCATGAGAAGAAAAGCAACAAGAGAAACTATGAAGTAGAAAACGAAAATCACAGCAAGGAATAGCATCACAGTGTACCAAAGGATCAAGTAGCAGGAAAAAATTGTTTGAAGAAATTGGCAAAGTGGGATTTGGTGGCAAATCAAAGTCTTTGATGTTATAAGACTAAATACCACACATAACACAGACTTTTAAGATTTATTATGATTTCATAAAGAAAAAGTTTTGAAGCACATAAAAACAAATTGTTTGAAAAATACTGAAATAGAGTACATATGAAAGTTAAATGGTTCCTAAAAATATGCTACAAAAATTTTATGAAGTTAATTTAAATTTAAACGAACTATTAAAATGAAATATGTACATACATATTCCAGTTAAATGTTAACTAAAAGTATGCTACGATTTTTAATGATATAGAAGTTAAATGGTTCCTAAAAATATGCTACAAAAATTTAATGAAGTTAATTTAAATTTAAACAAACTATTAAAACTAAACACATAGTTCATTTAAATGGTAACTAAAAGCATGCAACGATTTTTAATGATCTAAAAGCATATACAAAAAGTTATTATAAAGGGTGATTTTTTAGTTATTATCTTTTTGGCAACACTGGTTTAAACAGCTCACGCACGTTTCCTGTTTTGTTCCACTGTCAAACATCTTCAGTTTGGTCTATAATTTAACCATGAATCGTCTTACAAACGAACAACGCTTGCAAATCATTGAATTTTATTATCAAAATGGGCTCTTGGGAAGTTGGCCGAAGATCCACTTCTTTATCGAAAAATTGTGTTCAGCGACGAAGCTCATTTTTGGCTCAATGGATACGTAAATAAGCAGAATTGTCGATTTTGGAGTGAAGATCAGCCAGAAGCATTGCAAAAGCTACCAATGCATCCAGAAAAACTCACAGTTTGGTGCGGTTTATGGGCTGGTGGCATCATTGGACCGTATTTCTTCAAAGATGCTGCGAATCGTAACGCCTTTAGACTATTTTTTGTGGAGCTATGTTAAAGCTCATGTCTATACAGACAAGCCCGCTTCAATTGACGCATTGGGAGACAACATTGAAGCATTTATTCGTGAGATACCGGCCGAAATGTTGGAAAGAGTATGCCAAAATTAGACTAAGCGGATGGACCATTTGAGGCGCAGTCGCGGTCAGCATTTGCATGAAATAATCTTCAAACATTAAATTATATGGACCGTACTATCGATTCAAATAAAGATTTCATGCATTTTTCTGAATTTTATGTGTTTTTTTTTTTTAAATTTTTCCTATAGCTCTTAAAAAACCACCCTATATAAGGAAAATTTTTAAATTAAATTTTTTTTTTAAATTCTTGCAAGAGTCATTAAATAATTATATGGGCACTTTTTATATACATATGTATAAACCCTAGATACATATATGCTAAAAAATTAATGGCCGAGAAAAGTTCATTTATAGGTGCTTAGAACTATTATCTGGAAAAAAATTTGTTGCAATAAATTCAAAAAGTAAGAAACCACAATTTAACAAGTTTTAATGAGTTTTTCGTGTCATAATGTTGGTTTGTTGTGCGCTCACCATTAAGAGTTACCAAATATATTTTCCAAAAGATATCTTAATACTGTACAAACTTTCTAAACTTCTTTCACTTCAATGCTCTAAGAGGAGCCATGTCTGGCATACCAGTACCAGTACCCTCCATTTAAATTGCGCATCACAAATTAAAGCAAGTTTCTTATTCAAAGAGCTTGAAAAAGCTTGTAAAAAAATAGGTTACTAAAACTAATCCCCAGAAGTCTCCAATAATAATAAATTATTTTTACATAAAATAATTTATACTGCACAACCGACTTATCTGTATGGAACAATAAGTTTCGGCAGATCGGCTAGAGGACTGGTATTGATTCAACGAAAATATAAAACTGCCTTTTCAGAACGTCAAATCTTTATTTATTGCACTCGACTTTGGAACCAATTACCGAAGAGAATTCAAATAATTAGCAACGCAAACAGATTTAAAATTGAACTATTGAGATATTTTCGTTAATAACTAGTTGAAGTATTGTATAAAATCAAACTAATCCTTTAAATTATTTGTAATTTTTTTTATCTTTTTTTTAAAATTTTTTTTTTCTTAAATTAACTTGTATTTATTTTAACTATTACATTATGCTTAAATTTATTGTCTGTATATAATCATTAGCACTTTAATTTATAAGATTTCGATCTTGTTGTGCTAAATTTGAAAATAAAATAAAATAAATAAATAAAATAAATAATACTTAATTATGAAAATAATTTATATGTTTGGCGATTGCCAACATTTCCTTCTAAATAAGTAATTTACCATCTTTATGCCACTATAAAAATCATTAAAAACCTTAATTATGTAATTCTACTCATATATCCTCAACCATATTTAATATTCCAGTTTCATTGTTTTATTTTTTTTTTTTGCTCAAACTTTAATTGATTAATGCTTCTCATATTCAATTAGAAACGATATTCGAAATTAACACATGTCTTTCTAATAAATGTTAATTAAAGATTAATTGCTTTCAAACGGCTTTTAAACTGAATTTCGCATATGGCCACAACTCAAACTCAAACACATGTAATTATACCAGATGCTTTGGTTTTTTTTATTGTGGTTGTTTTTATTTTTTTGTTTGTAATATTTTTCAAGTAGTTATATAATAAATTAATTTAAATTTTAAATTTAATGCAATTTGTTTCATACTTTGTTAAGTTAAAAATGTGTTTGAGAAGGCGTGAGATAGAGAGAGGCAAAAGTAGAAGTAGGTTACAAAACCACTTTAACAAGCATTTCTGAATACAAATGAAACAGCGTGAAATGTTTGACACATAGAGCAGCAGCAGGTACACTAAGCGGATTTGAAAGTACTCTACATAGCACATTAATTACGAAATAGACAAATAAGCGGACGTTTGATTACTAAACAAAATTTCCAAATAAAAATGGCATATGAGTCAAGTTTAATTTAGCAACTGGAAGCAGGTGAATACGAGAATTTTTTATAAAAATATTATGACGAGAATTTTTTTTTAATTCTTTGCTATTGGGGAACTGTTTATAGAGGAATTTCATAGGGAATATGGATAAATTATTAATATCCTGTTAGTTTCAAAAGTAATGTTAAATAAATCAATAAATTGCTAATCCAAATGCAAAACACTCATTACAAAACCATATGATAGGCCTAATTAGCCGTAAAATTTACAAAATCGAGTTATCTTCCATACTTCCTCTAACAAAAGCAATTTTCTTTTTAACAGTGCTTTCACGGCGATGGTGCACAGGCCTAACGTATGACTTTCACTCCCATTTTTAAGCTCCTTCGTAGAGATTAGATTTGACGACACGAAATAAATTGTGGCTTAAAGCCTTAGGTAGGTAGGTAGAGGTGGCTGCTCATTCAAGAAAAATTTGGATGGACTCACTTAGGCCGCATTGGGCCCATTGTGTTACCACAGTTATCCGCTATCCCCTAGTCTCGAAACCACTCGGAGCTCCCGATGAAGCGATTTAAGCTGCCAATGTCAAACCTTGACAGTTCCTCCAAATCATCCATGTCGAAAGCACCCAAGTACTTCTTTCTCCTTTGGCAAAGAGCCGAGCATGTTGATGGAGCATTGGGGCTATACCACTGACAAAAATCTTTAATTTATCAATTAAATGTGGATATTTTCCTGCAATGTGGAGGGACTCGTTCATTATTCCATTATTTAAATCAGGTTGTAAAAGTAACATTGTAAATTATAGATGCATTGCTAAATTGAGTGTAATTCCAAAGCTTTTTGAAAAAATAATAACTGACCATCTTTCTCATCAAGTGTCATCTTTACTGTCATCTGCCCAACATGGCTTTCGAAGAGGTTGCTCAACGATTACAAATATTTTACAATTAACAACTTTAGTCAATCGTGGATTTATTCATCAGAAGCAAACAGATGTCATATACACTGATTTCAGTAAGGCCTTTGATAAGGTTAATCATAAACTTCTGATAAAAAAAAACTTGGACTAATGGGTTTTACACCAAATTGTCTTCTCTGGATCTACTCGTACTTAACAAATAGAAGGCAGACAGTATGTTTTAAGGGTCTTACTTCTAAACCAATTGCTGTTCTATCTGGTGTACCTCAGGGAAGCCATCTTGGTCCACTACTGTTTTCTCTTTTTATAAACGAATTGCCAAATATTATAAAATACTCTAATGTTCTAATGTACGCCGATGATGTGAAAATATTTCTGAGCTATAATGATTGTGCTGATCATATTTTTCTACAACACAACTTGGAAGCCTTTGGTTCTTGGTGCAGGCTTAATCTCATGGAGTTAAACCCAAAAAAAATGCAATTATATGTGCTTTTCTCGTCGTAAACATATGGATGTCACATATGTTCTAAATGGACATTCCCTAAATAAATTGGAAAATTTCTCCGACCTTGGAATTCTACTTGATACCAAATTAAATTTTATCCAGCACATCTCATTTACTATTAATAAGGCACGTTGGGCGAAAGTATTTAAAGATCCATATATAACGAAAAAGCTTTTAACCAGTCTTGTGAGGCCCATTCTGGAATATGGTTCAATTATTTGCGACCCTATGTATAAGGTTCATACTGACAACATTGAATCCGTGCAGAAACAGTTTCTGTTATTTTGTCTTCGGAGCCTGCAATTTGATCCTTTCAACTTGCCGCCATATAGGAGTAGACTTGCCCTTATAAAGCTGCCAACTCTTAAAAGCCGTAGATCTATGTTAAATGTAACGTTTGTCTTAAACTTGATAAAAGGAAATGTATGTTCTGAATTTTTAATTAATAATATATCTTTTAATGTTCCGTCTCGTCCTACACGTCATTTCTGTCCTCTTTCCGTTAATGTTTATAGGACAAATTATGCCAAGTCTGATCCGCTAATGAGAATTTGTACTGAATTTAATAAACTTTATTCTTACATTGACTTTTCTGTAAATGTCAATACTATTAAATGTAATTTAATTTCTTATTTAAATAATAATTATTGATTTGTATTTGTCTAGTCTGTAAGGATATTATATCTATAGACTTTATTAAATAAATAAATAAATTAAATTAAATGTACCCAGCAGGTGAGGGACAGTCTCCTCTTCCTCCTCATCTCTGCAGCTTCTACAGAAATCGTTAGCAAGGCTTAAAGCCTTCTTTTCCAACATTTTAGTTCCTACTCAAAAGTAAAATAGGATTATTGTGTGTAACTTTTCTTGGTCCAATTTGAATTAAAGCCGATTTTAAATAGTATGCCCCCAATTTTCATTACAATTTCCAAGCCTTTAACAAATTGTTTAACAAGAAATCGGGTTTTATTTTCGCATAACATTAAATGGGTTGTTTCATTCCTGTGACAATTTAAATTTTGCTGTTTAATTACATGCAATACAACCATAAAACCAACCACTCTCACTTTGAGTATCTTTAGAAGAAATATCACAATAAAATTTTCTTTTTACACTCCTCTTGTTTTAATGTAAATTGTTAAAATACGAACAACAACCATTAAAAAGAAACTTTTTATTCCATTTTTAATTGAAACATTGTGTAGTCACGACTTTATTTGCATGCAACATACAAATGCCAGCAAACAACATCAGACAGCCAACAACAGTTGGAATCAAATGAAGAAAATTTAAATAAAAATCATTTTTTTTTTTTAAATAACTTTTCTACCCTACACACACACCCCAACTACAAAATTGCGAACGTCTAAAAACAAAATTTATCTCTCTTTCGAAAAGTTTGTCATGACTGTCGGAGTAAATGAATATTTGCTTGTTTCTTAAAACAAAAAAAAAAAACAAAAATAAAAATGTGGGTTGGTTTTATTTCTAAATTTATTGTTTTAAATTGAAAAATTAGATTATTTTACAACAACAACAAAAAATGCAACAAAAAAAAGCAAAAACAAACGAAAGGAATAGAATGCAAAAGTTTTATTGAATATGTTGTTTGCTAAACGCAAACCATTTAACAATTAAACAATTTTAACGCGTTACATTTGCTTGTACAAAGCGACAACAAATTATTTTGAGAGAGAAAAAAAGTTATTTTGAATGCGAAACAAGAAAATTAAAATAAATTTATACCGTCTATGTTAAACGTCATTAGTAAGATCACATATTAAATTCCATTGAAAATTATTTATGAGACAACCAAACAAACAGCACACGACAATTAAAATCTTAAAAGAAATCGTGATTTTTTAAATCAAAAAAAAAAAAAAAAACTCTGAGTAAAAAATAGACCTTCAATTTAAAAAAACTAAACAACAAAATTTATTTCCATCAAGCAATTATAACGAATGAAATGAAGAGACGAAATGCACTAAGTTTATCTAAAATTTTTCCCAAAAAGGGGTGATTTTTTAAGAGCTATAGGAAAATTTTTCAAGAAAAAAAACACATAAAATTCAAAAAATGCATGAAATCTTTATCGATAGTACGGTCCGTATAATTTAATGTTTGAAGACTATTTCATGCAAATGTTGACCGCGACTGCGCCTCCTTCCAACATTTCGGCCGGTATCTCACTAATAAATGCTTCAATGTTGTCTTCCAATGCGTCAATTAAAGCGGGCTTGTCTGTATAGACATGAGCTTTAACATAGCCCTACAAAAAATAGTCGAAAGGCGTTAAATCGCACGATCTAAGCGGCCAATTGACCGGTCCCGAACGTGAAATAAAATGTTCACCGAACTCGCCTCTCAATAAGTCCATTGTTACGCGTGCTGTGTGGCATGTGGCACCGTCTTGTTGAAACCACATGTCATGCAAGTCAAGCTCTTGCATTTTGGGCAAAAACAAGTTGGATATCATCTCACGGCAGCGCTCACCATTCACAGTTACGTTATGATTCGCAGCATCTTTGAAGATGTACGGTCCAATGATGCCAAATTCAATGATTTGCAAGCGTTGTTCGTTTGTAAGACGATTCATGGTTAAATTACAGACCAAACTGTAGATGTTTGACAGTGAAACAAAACACGAAACGTGCGTGAGCTGTTTAAACCAGTGTTGCCAGAAAGATAATAGCTAAAAAATCACCCTTTATGTACCTCGACCCAGTGTCTATAATTGAGTACAACTTTGTCGTTTGAAATATAGTTTGCAAACAATTGTAGGGAAATAACTTTGCAAGTATGGTGCAAGTAAGATAATGTGTCCATGTTCATAACGTGACGATATGAACCCTTCCCAAGTGATAGGAGTTCTTTCTGATTCCCTATTTCTGTTCCATCTAAAATTGTCAAATACCTAACCACATTTGCATAATGTGTGTTCTAACTGCAGGCATAATCTGTATTCATATCCCCAAACTGTCATCTGTAAGATAATTCGATAAGAAACTTCGATGCAATAAATGTTTTAAAAACGTTACGATTTATACTAACGTGGACGTTATCAAGTATGATCCTTTAATTACCAGAGTTTTCCAGTGTTTAAAAATTATGAAATAATTGAGAATTTAGATTAGATTAGGTTGGCTAAGATGGAGGATCCACCTTGAAGGAAGACATCTCACTCAGGTCATCATTTAGGCCCATTTTAATCAAACTCTTCTTAGAGGAAAACAACCCAATCTCGCTATTGCAGCCATCTTTATATTCGATAGCTCAGCAAATAATGCCAAAAAGTGGAATAACAAAATCCTTTGTCTTTTTATGACAAAAGCAGAACATTAACACATAAAGTGCATACAGGCTCCATCTCAGATTCACAGCTCCTGTAGAAGTCATTTGTCAAATTGCAGAGACTTTTGAAACATGTACTAAAGTTTACAGTTCTATAGTTCTCTGCAAGCATGCTACCGATTCAATGGAATCCAGTTACAAATTCCATGAGATATGAAATTTATGCGCTTCTCCTTTTTTTAGTTTTGTGATGTTTATTCCGAAATCAACTTTGATGGATTCATAGGGAAGGAGGTATAGGTTGTTTTGCCTTCTCCTCCTCTGCATTATTAATCGATTAAGATCAGGTACTAGAATTAGCCCCAGTCTAGTAGGTAGTGAGTTGGCTTATTAGACGTGAGGCAAGGGCTCAAACCCCAGGTCAGCCTATTATGCTTAAGAGCATCCGAGTAATATACGCATAAGACCTCCTTGAACTTTCCGTTTACCAGTCACTGATTAAAATGAGAATAGCATTAAGTCGTACCGCATAGTAGAACTCAGGACCTATATAGGGTGAGTCGTGTTCCTTCTTATGCAAAACATTTGCAGTTTCGTTGCTCTATACTTCACGTGATCAATTCAAAATAATTTTTTCTTTGTAAATCGAATCTTTATATCTGTCTTAGAAAATTTCTTTTCCTTTTTATCATTTTCTTTTACAAACATTTGTTTTTTTATGAATATTAGCGACACTATTTTTCCAAATAGCTTACGTTTCATATTTAATGCCAGTTTTCTTTTTCAATTTTTTATTTAAAATGCCGTCAAGAGTCTATGGCTATGGCACTTAAAATTTCTTCAATAATATTTCGTTTTGTTCTTGTGACCAAAATGGAGCTTTTTTTTCTATTACTTAGTAACACTAATAGTTTAAAAATTTTGAAACATGCTTTTTAATTCTTAACAAACCCTTTATATATGCTTTTTAATAGCTTTTCCTTTTTAATTTCCATTTTTGAAGCATTTTTACCACGTCAATCATATTGTATGAGTTCTTTGAAAAAAGTGAAAAAAAATCATAAAAATTTTGTTTAAAACCATGCTGTCTGTGCATAAGGTTTGATAAATTGTTTCGTTAACCACTTTGTATGTTTTAAAAAATGATTTATGATTTTATAATTTTTTTGACAAATAATCTTTAGAAAATTTAAGTTTCTATAGTATTAAATCCTTATCGAATTAAACTGAAATAAATGTTTTAAATTTGTATACAAATAAAGAAAGAGCACTAGCAGCACAGATCCAAATACATTTGTAGTGCTACCAGCCTCCTTAATTTTTTTATAATCTTACAAGTCCATAGCACAATTGGTAATACTCAGAAATAATAATACTCGGAATCACCACTTTAGCAGAGATTTTTAACTACTATTACGCGATTCCTATTCATAAAAGACAAAACTTTTACTGAATATTTATGAAAGGTAGAAGTTGTACTACTGCTCTAATAAATGTTGTTGAAGATCTTAGGTCGAAACTAGATGTAAATAGTGTAGCGTTTTTGGTTCTGCTTGATCACACTAAGGCTTTTGACACAGTCGCTCACGAAGTTCTATTGAAAAAGCTCCGGAAACTGTTTTATTTCTCAAATTCTGCCTGTAATCTTATTTATTCTTATTTGCTTAATAGATCTCAAAAAGTTCATCTTAATGGTACTGAGATATTACCATTAAGATATTATTATATATATCTTAATATTAGTAGAGGTGTTCCCCAGGGGTCAATACTTGGGCCTCTGCTGTTTTGTATGTATATAAATGATCCACCGGATGTCTTGCTTCACTGTAATGTTCATATGTATGCTGATGATGTGCAGCTTTATACTAGTACTCCTAGGGAGGATATTGATTCTTGTTTGGATTACATCAATAGTGATTTGGTTAGGATTGACAACTGGGCCTCGGCCAATGGACTTTGCATCAATCCCTCCAAGTCTAAATGTATTATACTTTCGAAGACCGATCGATCATTTGTCATACCTGAATTGTGCATCAGGGGAAATAAGATTGACTTTGTCAAATCTGCGAAGAATCTGGGTATTGTCTTTAATGGCAGTATATCGTGGTCTAATCATATAGGTGTCGTTGTTGGTAGAATTTATAGTATGCTTAGGAACTTGTGGACTGTTATTGATTCGACTCCTTTTGTCATTCGTATGCAACTTGCTAGAACGTACTTAATTCCGGTACTTTTGTATGGGTGTGAAATCTTCGATAACTGTGATTGTGATGATAACCGTAGACTTAACTTGGCATTTAATAACATAGCTAGATATGTCTTTCGTAAAGGGAGTCGTAACAACATTTCTCATTTGGCTTGCCGGATTCTTAATGTGAAATTTGATAATCTCTTGAAAATTAGATGTCTTATTTTACTTCATAGAATAATTTACACGGAACGGCCGGAATATTTATTTTGTCGAATTAAATTTGCTAGATCCTACCGGGGTAGGAACATTATTCAGCAACGATTTAGGACTCTCTTGTCTCAGAGACAGTTTTTTATACACACCACTAGTCTTTCGAATTCCCTACCAAACTACATCCATAATCTTGGCAATGCAAATGCGTTCAAAAAGGAGTTATTTAAATTATTTTCATAAGTAAAATTTTTTTATGATTTGTGATTTGTTTTATAGGTTTATATCGGTTATATTTTTATTCCTAGTTTTTTAGATTGATTTTTATAAATATGTAGTAACATTTTTTTTCAACTTTCTTATTTAATTCTACAGTATTATTAGTTTTTTTAAATTTCTTTATATTATATTTTTTCTTTATATTTTATATTTTAACATGATATTAATTATATTAATTTTGTATTTTTTATTTAATATGTTTTGTTTCACTATTAATTTTTTTAAATCTTAATGATTCCAAACATAGCACTGTCACTTATAAGATTCATATCTTGTTGTGCTATGTAAATTATAATAAATAAATAAATAAATAAAATAATAAATGACACTTTAGATGACAGCTAAGCCCAATGGTTTTGAAACCATTAAATGTATAACCCGTTACTTTTTGAAAAAAACTTTAATGTAATATTTATTTATTTTTTTGTTGTCTATTTATCATCTCATGTGTATCTTAATATCCATATTTGTTTATGTATGTACATATTTATTATTAATCCTGTCTATTTCCCTGCTTAACTCATTAGTATCGGTAATTAATTTCATTGTAATTTACTATTGAAATATGCAAACTATTTTAAATGCATTTTTTATTATAACAAATTAAAGAAAAATATTTTAACTTTAAAAAAAATTATTATTATTATTATTATTTGAAAAAAATAAAGAAGAAAATAAAGAAAAAATTTTAATCAACATGTAATAAATCGTGAATGTTTTAAAAAAAACTACTTTTAATTCAAATTTATTTTTTAATTCAAATGAAAACTAAAAACAGCGAATATAGAAATAAAAAATTTAATATAATTATTTAATATTAATTAATGAATTTCATTTATAACTACAACTACTACCACTATTATACAATAAATAAATTAATATTCACAAACAAATCGTAGTTATTTGATCAATAATACTCGTATTGTGAGAAGAACGTGTCTGCCTGCTTCATAATGAGAGCGACAAAGCGATCACGACTTGTTAAATTAAAACATGGTTTTTAACTAAACAGGTGCTAAGTAATTAAGACATGTTTGGCAATAATTTATTAGAAAGAATTTTAAGTTAAATGCTTATACTATTGGAAACATAATAAATGCTTTTATTGCCATTTGATACTCTTATGGTGAGTATGAAAAAAGCCTTAAGTTATGAATTTTGTTTCATAAACAGTTTTTTTATGTACTACGGCATTATATTATTTATATAACACTTTTATTATTTTATTTAATAAATCTTATTTTTATTAGTTTTTCAAACCATTTAAAGTAAAATATGTATTAAGTTTCCATATTTATTTAAATTTCCATATTTGTTTAACATGTTTTAAAAAAATTAATGCAAATTTAATAATTTATACTGAAGTATAATATACACTGAAATTAAAATAAAATTTATTACTGCAACCTCCTCTTATTTGTATTCAATAAATAATAGTTATTAAACATTTATCAATTACAATAATTACGACCGGCGTTACAGCGACGAAAGTAGTTTAATGCACCAAGTCGACATTTGTACAACTTAAATTACATTAAACAGAAATATAAGAACTAATAACAATTCGAAAATAATTATAATTTTAACATTAATATAATAACAAATAATTATTTAATATTTTTGAATTACAATAACGGCGACAAGCGCTGCAACGACAAACTAGGCATAGAAACAACCTCAGTAGTATTAACTAAATGGCGAACAAGCACATAAGCAAATCGTAAACCAAGTCAACAATTTTTTTTGGCTAAATCGTATATTAGATTAAATAAAAATCAAAAAGTCATTATGAAGTCGCCGTAGTCTAGTAGGTAATGTGCTGGCTTATTAGACTAAAGGCCCGATTTCAAATCCCAGGTCGGACATCAAAACGAAAATATGAAAATATTTCTTCGGCGACTCCCTCTCAGTAGATTTCTAGCACTCATGTATAAAATGAACGCGCACAATATAAGTGGTGTGAGAAGCTAGGTCGTAATCCTGACTGAAGGGTTGTAATGACCAATTATGTATGTATGTATGAATGTAAAAATCAAAAAATATATGTTAAGTTTTGGTATCAAAAAAATTTTTATTCACAGCCATAATTAACCCTCGCGGCTATTCCATGAAGCAGACTATGTCTTAAATATTAATTCGATCAATACTTTATCTGACAACTTAAACCTGACCTGACTTAAAACTAGTGTTGTTGCTGTTTCATTATTGGATACGGGTCTATATTACTACACTTGCTTGCAACAGCTTTGGAACCTCTCTCCTGCGTTTTTTGGATCTCCTCTGCAGATCTAGCTTTTACTAATGGAACTCTTTTTTGATTTCTACTGTTTTATAAGAGAAAATTAGCGCGATAAATAGGATATCAATTTTTATAAAACATTTTACCTCCGACGAAATTAGCCTTGAGTTCTTTTAACAGTAAGACAAAGCCCTGTCCTAATAGGATTTGAATTTTTCAAATTATCAATTTACTATACTGTTAAGAAAATGAAAAATCAAGATACTGGTGTTTTGCTTTTACATCGCTTAATATTAAAATTATAAACAAAAGCTACAAAAACAAAACAATGCAGTAAACAAACCTGTTTACAAATTGTCGTGCTGCTTAATATAACAACAAACACCAGCATAAAAAAATGGTAAACAATTAAACAAAAATACAACAACAAACACCAGCATGAATAAATGTGAACAACGATGTTTACATTTATAGAGATTTCGAGAAGGCGAAGTCATGAACATTCGCCTTCAAGAACATTCATCAGACTGTTTACTTTGTCATTTAAAAGGCAAGCAAAGCAGGCGACTGAGTTAGCGAAGTTCAGTCAGTCTTGTGTAAAGACGCGGTGCGTTTGAAGAGAGTAATCGTGGTTTGAAGATCTCCGTTACAAAAAATCTGGCCAACAATTGTCTAGTAATACGCAAAGGGTATAAACAGAGGAATAACAAAGAAAAGCAAACAGTGGCGCACAGAATTGTGCGAATAATAAAGTATTTTAATTAAGACTAAACACAAATTCATCTACGAGCTCATATTTTAAACGTTTTTAAAAGGTAAAAACGTAACAATACTATAGCATAGAGTCGACTTTATTCCTTTGACGTAAGTAGAATTTGAAGCTCTTCGGTAGTGGATGAACCATATCTTTCATCAAGTTGAGGAACATTGAGTTACCATTGGAAATGAGAGAGCTTATGGTATTACTAAGTGGGACACTATCTGTGTATAAAATTGTCATGGTAAAAATCTAGAGATTTTTCTATGGAATGGCACATGATGGGTGAAAATGAATCTATTCTTGCCAAGTTAAAAATCTACAGATTTTTCTATGGAATGGCACATGATAGGTGAAGATGAATCTACTCTTGTCATGGTAAATTTCTACAATGATAAAAATAATGGGCATTGTGGACTCTTACTAAAACCCTTTAAATGATTGACTTCACATCAAACATCTAAACTGTTGTTTATTGTATACCAGAATATCAATTTTATGTTAAATTGAATCATTAATCATCAATGTTTGATATTTAATTTTAATTTTTTTTTCAATTTTCTTTAATATGATTTTTATCACACTATGGCATATTGTACATTTCGTTTTAATTTATTTTTAGTTTTTAGCTTTTTTAATAATTTTTTTAAACATCATTGAACACTTACTTACCAATAAATTGAAAAGTTTTTATACGTTGAAATTATATCCAACCGGGTTATTTATTTAAAAATCTTTTTTTTTTTTGTTTTGTTTTGTATTGTATTTTTATTTGATGCACTTGAATGGCAACCGAATTTTTTTATTATTCTACGATATTTTTTTACCTCTTTTTTAGAAAGTAATTTAACAATTTTCCAATTTATATGCAATATTTTCTATTTTTTTCACGTACAATAAATATTTGATATGATTTAAATGACTAACTATTATTATATTAAGAGGACATGCTATTTAATTATACAGTGTGTGAATATTAAATTTTATTTCATTTCAAAAAAAGGTGTTTTTTTTTATTTTATAAACGTTAAATTTTAATTTAATACACAATACTGTATTAAAACAAAAAAATTAAATTTTAAATTTATTTATGCAACATAAGAAAAAATTACTTTTAAATAGTTTTACTTTAAACAACATAAATTACTTAAAATTCCTTAAATTGTTTATTAACACCTGGATTTAGCTGAGGTTTTTATTTAACCAATGCTAAAGTGCAAAAGAGCTTAACTCGAAACATGTTTTTTTAGGAAAAAAGTGTTAACGATTTTGTTGGAAAAAGTAATTTTAAAACTATTAAAGTGCAAACAAAAAATTGGATTTTAAATGGAAATTTATTGCTGCTGAAAATGCCAATGTAGGAAATTGTTTAATGTTTCTTATGACCTTATTGGATTATTAAAAAAAAAAAACAAAAACTGTTTAAATTCTGCGTTTTGTTTCTTTAATAATTACTTTATAGAAGATGACTTAGTTTATTGTAGCATTAAACATTACAGGTTAGCTTAAATTCCCAGCCGGCTCAAAAAGCATAGCTTACTTGGGTCCTACAGCGTTCCATTGTAAAACCGATTGTACTTATTTCGTCGTACAACTATAACTTCTGGCTGGCATTTCTCAACCATTTCGATAGATTTATGAAGATGTGAATCTGCTCGAAATTTCCTCTGGTTGGAAACATTTTGTCAGTAAATTCCGAGTGCCTAAGTACTCTAGATCTCAGACTATCAAATACCGAAAAAAAAATTGTAAGCCTTAAGAAACAAATCTTCAGGGAACTTGTATTCTTACTAGTTATTATAGCTTCTGTAGAAAACCAGAAGTATTGGATTATTAGACGTAAAAGCCCGGGTTCGAATCCCAGGTCAGTCATCAAAAACGAAATATGAAAAAAAAATATTTCTTCGGCAATTTCCTCTCAGCAGATTTCTGGCAAAAACTCTGAGAGTAAATAAACCAGCCATGAAAAAGTTTCTCAAAAATTCTGGCGTTCGGACTCGACGTTAAACTTTAGATCCCACCACTCACGTATAAAATTAACGCACACAACATGAGTGGTGTGAGAAGCGAAGTCGCCGTGGTCTAGTAGGTAGTGTGTTGGCTTATTAGACTGAAGGCCCGAGTTCGAATCCCAGGTCAGACATCAAAACGAAAATATTTCTTCGGCGACATCCTCTCAGCAGATTTCTGGCAAAAACTCTGAGAGTAAATAAAATTGCCATGAAAAGCTTCTCAATAAAATTTGTCGTTCGGAGTCGACTTTAAACTGTAGGTCCCGCCACTCATGTATAAAACTAACACACACAACATGAGTAGTATGAGAAGCTAGGACTGAAGGGTGCGGGCTTCTTGGGGACGATTGCTGTAGACTGCCTAATGGTGAAGGTATAGCACTGGCCATTTTATAGTCACCTAGCATCAACTCGTTTCCTTGCCGTTCGCATCTTGAGATGTCCACAAACACTACTCCCTCTCTTCCACCTTCCCATTTTCCTAAAAAACATGCACAATGCACTGCATGAGTAGGGGCCATCCCTTGAGTGCTGGTTTCACAAAAAAAAAAAAAAGCTAGGCTTACGGCCTTCCTTATTGAAGGGTTGTAATGGCCAATTATGTATGTATGTAGATATGTATGTAGAAAGCCAGTGTACCGAAGGATGGAAAAGATGAGAAAAATGGATTTTAGCCTTTTGTACCGTTTATTAATCAAGGGCCATATCATATCACATTACAACTAGATTCCCTACAGAGGAGAATTCCAATACAATTTATCTGATCTCGCTGTAAGTTCTCTCATTTCCCCATCTTTCCTTTGTTTCCCTTCAAAAGAGGAATGCTAATCACACTTGATTAGTTGTCAATTGTAATCTACGGTTTTATAAATTGGAAACAGCTCAAATGGAATTGAATTAGATACATAAAGTGGCATGCATTTGTATAACGAGCGCAATGGGAACATGTCCTACAGCGTCACAGGATTCTCTTAAACCAGTCCCAGTGGATACTGCGGTAGCTTACTAGACGAGAACATCAATTTTACATTGTTTTGCCAAAATGATCGAAAAATAATTAAATGACGTCCGGCAACTGTACTGCCGTTAAGATATTTTTTAGTTTTAATTTTTAAAAAACCAAGTGAGGCAGAAACTTTAATTTCTCTTCCATATTTAATAAAAAAAATTTTATAAATAATGCCACATTCACTGCAAAAAAAAATAATTTTTTTTATACGCTTTACAATAAATTTTTTTATTTTATTTCACATAAAAAATTCATATGATTTTCATAGTTGAATAGACAAAAATTTGTTTTTTTAGTTTTAGGGAATTCGATTTTTTTTTTTTTATTTATTTTGAAATTTATTTTTCATTATTATAAAGCGTTTATTAGAGAAGCATGTGAAAAACTTTATTATTTATTACTTTTTTTTTTAATTTTTATATTTGTTCACAATAACTTCGTAGAAAAAAATTAACAAAAAAATAATTACTTGTGTTATATATTTTTTAAAACACTTTTTTTCTTGTCATAAAATCTGTTTTGTTTGAAAAATTTTCACAATATTTTTAGTTGTAGGTCTTCAAGCGCTGCTCGCTATAGACTTTAAAACACGAACTAAGAACAATGAATGAAATAAAAAAAATCAATTGAAAAGATAAATTAATAATAAAAAACTAAAAAAGAAAAATAAACAAACAAACCTCACTAGATAAATAATTTCTTCTACCAACACTGAAAAACACTCACAACGTATTTGATTTGTTTTTTTTAATAAATTTTTTTTTTACTATATTTAGAGATAGTCTTTGTTTAGAGTTTTTTTTACTGAATATGAAATTTAAATATGTATTCTTAACATTCTAAATGGTTTTGCTTTACTAAACTTAATATTTAAGAACGTTTTTGTATTTTAAACAAGAATATCAGCCAATCCGTTATTTGTGTTTTTTTTTATTAAAATTTATGAAAAATTTGAAAAAAAACAAGAAAAATTTTTATATAATTGATATTTTGTTTTCATTTTTTATTCTTTTTTTTGCTTTTTTGAAAACTTGTTTCCCCTACGAAAGTTAAAACCAAAAAATCTCGTTCATAAAAAAAATTATGACGTTTGTTTACGTCTAGAAGCCAAGTATCTTTAAGAAACTGGTTGCAATATGAGACATTTTCAGACATACAGGTTCTAGCAAAGGGGAATTCTATAAATCTATAATTTATAATCGGCAATAAAAAACGTTTAGAATATACCCTACTGCAGCAAAAAAAAAAAATAAAATTTAATTTAATTTGTATACTTTACTCTATTAAATTTTATTATTTGGTAATAAATGGTACCCAAACCACAGTTTCCAAACTAAAGCTTAGAAATCAAAGCTGCGAAAGACTTCGCAGAATAATGCAGAGCCCTGACAAAATCCAGCGCGTTACTCTGTCAACGGTGGATATTTCCTGGCCGACATTTGATATGCATCCGAGTGTTCTCCTTGTAAATGACTTAAATCTTTTTTTATTGTAAATATCCAACAATTTCCGCCTCTTTCTATTATACCTTCCGCGGGGTACACCCTTTCAAACATGTCTTTCCACTCCACAGAAAGGTTCCAGTCCTATCAGAAGCGTGTTAGATCTACTATTCACAAGATTAACCGAGTTACGCTGTAGGTTTCCATTACTTCACTCTGAGACCGTGTTATTGCTCAGTTTCATTACAAAGCACTGCCCAATATCATAAGTTGACTCATTTTATCAAAGGAACGATTAAGAATGAAACTGTCAGTCAATCATATTGTAAGGTGACGATGTTTCGCACTATTCTGCCACCATAACTCTCGGCCCAACTACCCCATGCAACGGTATCGAATAAACGGTTATGCCAGAAAGATGTGCCTGCTTATTGTCACGTTCCTCTGCCTAGCTCTCACGGTCTCATACTATTCTCAAGCTATTCTTATAAGAATTCTGTTTGAATACATATACTATTGTTATATCTGGTCTTCTGCACTTCCTGTTCATGTTGAATTGAGCATATCTTTGATAATTTAAACCTCTTCTGCGATGATATCGAAGAGTTATCCTGTCGGTTTCGAATACTTCACTCTGAAACCATCTTATTGCTCAGTCTCGTTATAAAGCATTTCCTGAAGTCATAAAGTTTGATCATGTTGTTTAAGCGACGTTTAAGGATGGAGCATTCTGTCAATTGATTGGTAAAGTGGCAATATCTCGCACTGTTTTAACATAGCGTAACTATAGCTCTAGATTTCACTATCACATGCAACGGTATCGAGAAGACGACTATGCCAGTCTCTGTTTATTATCCAACTCCGTCAGAATTGATCTAATTATCGAGTGCATAATACTTAAATTGCATCCCCAAAATTTCTCAGCATTCTATATATCATTGTGGCCTATTTAGCCTTTCCTTAAATACTCTCCATATGAGCCTTCCATGCCAGTTTGCTATCCAGGTATATTTCCAGATATTCTTTATGTCTTTATGTTCTCTGATACTACCCCAAGGGTCGAATTTAAGAAGTTATTTCTTTCTCCTAAGTATAGGGTGATTTTTTAAGAGCTATAGGTTTTCAAAAAAAACACATAAAATTCAAAAAAATGCCTGAAATCTTTATTTGAATGGATAGTACGGTCCATATAATTTAATGTTTGAAGATAATTTCATGCAAATGTTGACCGCGACTGCACCTTAAATGGTCCATCCGCTTAATCCAATTTTGGCATACTCTTTCCAACATTTCGGCCGGTATCTCACGAATAAATGCTTCAATGTTGTCTTCCAATGCGTCAATTGAAGCGGGCTTGTCTGTATAGACATGCGCTTTAACATAGCCCCACAAAAAATAGTCCAAAGGCGTTAAATCGCATGATCTAGACGGCCAATTGACCGGTCCTGAACGTGAAATAAAATGTTCACCGAACTCGCCTCTCAATAAGTCCATTGTTACGCGTGCTGTGTGGCATGTGGCACCGTCTTGTTGAAACCACATCTCATGCAAGTCAAGCTCTTGCATTTTGGGCAAAAAAAAGTTAGATATCATCTCACGGTAGCGCTCCCCATTCACAGTTACGTTACGATTCGCAGCATCTTTGAAGAAGTACGATCCAATGATGCCACAGCCCATAAACCGCACCAAGCTGTGACTTTTTCTGGACGCATTGGTAGCTTTTGCAATGCTTCTGGCTGATCTTCAGTCCAAAATCGACAATTCTGCTTATTTACTTTATTTTAGTGGGTCGATTAAACTGACCATAAAATGGAAGAAGCGAGAAACTTTCTTAACAGAGCACGCATTTTGATAATAAAATTCAATGATTTGCAAGCGCTGTTCGTTTGTAAGACGATTCATGGTTAAATTATAGACCAAACTGAAGATGTTTGGCAGTGAAACAAAACACGAAACGTGCGTGAGCTGTTTAAACCAGTGTTTCCAAAAAGATAATAGCTAAAAAATCACCCGTTAGTACTACCACGGTCTCACAATCTCAAGACCTCTTCGAATGTCTCTTGCTATCAGGTCTTAATGACCTTGATTTCAGCAATCAAACTCCACATTAGTGGTGAAAGAATACCAACTTGTGGGCATTCTCCAGTTGCGTTGATTTTTATTTTTTATTTAAATAAGAATTACAAAAACTGTTTTCAAAAAAGTGTTACAAACTGATTATTGAACTCAGAAGATTTCCTAAAAACATATTATTGCCCTTCAGAAATTTTATTTAAAAAAAATTCCCCCACTTACAGATAGATGAATTAAACTATTTAAATTGAGTATTTATTTAAATAATATTGATACATATTAAAAACCACAACATCATTAACATTCATTTAAAAATCCTCAATAAGAAAAAAAATTAAATTTATTGAGAAAAAAATAATAAAAATAATTTTGTTTTTATGGAATAATTTTATTAACGACCACAAACAAGTCCACAGTTAAGTGCATTTACGCTTAATAATGTTGATGATGATTGTGTGTGGTAATGACTTAAATAAATTATGATGATAATGAAGACGTTTAAATGTAAAATTTCAATAAAAGTAGTTTTTTTTGAGGGAAACTATTTAAAATAATGTACTGGTTTTAATACGTATACTAATACATACATATACATTTTAGTATTTTGTATATTTTTATCACAGATTTTATCATATACTTCATTCATTTTTTTTTATTGTTCGAAATTCCTTTGCTACCTCATTTGTCGAACATGTCTCTGTTATCTGTCTTTGAATATGACTCGCTGACACTCATATTGGTTATTACATCAAGTAAAATATGCGCAATGTATACCACTATTAAAAACAATTACTTAAAACCAGAAGTTTAAAGGAATGAAATTGAATGAAAAATTGTACTCTATGTACCATAAGAAGAATTTTAATATTTTCATGTCACCTAACTAGTGAAAGTTTTGAAATTCGAAAGCGTACTTTTTAGAATAATACATTCCTTTATATATCTGCTAATAGACAAGTTACTTAGTTGTTCACTGATGTCGTTTTTTAACATTAGTATGTACTGGTAATTACTTACGACAGTGTGATAACAAGCAATAAAAAACAGATTTATTCGTGTATTTGAAATGTAAGAAAACTAGAACAACTATATTGACTGATAAAAAAAAGTACCATCTAGTTTAAGACGACATAGAGCTCAGTATTTACCCGAGAATTAAAGAACAGTTTTCTTCTCTTTCTTGTATGTATGGTGTTACTAATGCGTTTCGCATATTTCCATTTAGATTAGCGGACAAATTACTTCGTCCACTGCACTAAGTTTGTTCCCAGACCATTCCTAATGCCTGTATCCTTTTTTACCCTGTTCAGAGTATTCGGTTTCTAGGGCTTATCTGTGCATCCTACGTCTACCCCTTAACTGCTCAGTGGAGTACCCATAAGGTACTATAAAACTTCAAAATCGTGCTTTTCAAACAATATAGTACCCCAGGTTCAATTTTGTAAATTTATTAACAAGGTGAAGAAATAATTTATGTGAGTAATAAATACGCCTTTTACCGCGTACTTTGTCTTTTTTATTGTTTTCAGCCATAGGAAAAAGTACCGAAAGTTCATAAAAGTGATTTAAAAGAACAAGTGAAAACTCATAAAATATTGAATTTCTTTTCTTTTCGGGTTCTATATGTACCTGTTTTAAGAATTTTTTTTTTCAAACATATTTGCTTTCAATAAATTTATTGAAGCCTGACAACCCGTCATAAGCACTGGTGTTTATTTTCGCAAATTTATTTCATATTCGGTATACGTTACGCTACGATAGCATAGAGCGTAGAAAAGGTTAAGAAAATATTTACGATACTTTTCGCCAAACTATGTTAAACTCTACACCAGCAAGAACGCATTTCAATAAGTCTTATAGGACTTGAGGTTATAAAGTTTTTGGTTATTCTATGAAAAACAAAGAAAACAAAATTATAGAGAGTTTCATATCACGACAAACTGCTTTTATATTTGAAAATTTCAAAAGTTTTAATTTCTTTTTAGTATGAAACACCCCCTTAATGTACAAAAACATGCCACAGTTTATTATCAGCGTGTAAGGGTTGTTGCTATTTGAACCACATATTCGGTATCATAATGTTGTAAAGCTGCTGCCACTCACTACTGCTCTTGTTACTGCTATCGCTACCGTTTCGGTTTCGATTATAATAATGATGGTACTTAAGTTTGTGCTGTATTACACCTGTTGGGGGTACAATTATCCATTAAGAAAAACGGTAAGAAACTTCAAAAAAAGCTATTCTTTTTACAAGTCAGTTTATCATGCCACATGTTGTATGTGTAAGTGTCAAAAATTGCATTTAAGAACAAAAATTTTTATACGATTTTCGCACAAGTTTAAAACGTACACAAATAGTCAAACGCATGTTGCGAAGAACTTAATTTGGAAACTTTGTAATGAGGTAACAGCAGTAACAGTTTAAGCAATTTTAGTTGCATTACTTTCCTTGAGTGCCATGTGATAAAGAACAAAAGAGATAAACTTGTTGTGCAAGAACTTTTCTACGGTGTGTTCGGCAAAGTGTCTGTGTGGCAAATATATTGCTTAAAAATGTTGTAGAATCCTTAAAAAAAATTTGCATTTTACTTGAATTCTTAATTGAAATTTAATTAACAAACTACTGGTAGCAGGGAATTGTTTAAATAATAAACAAAAATCTTTAAAAAAATTTTGTTAAACAATTGGGGAATTCACACAAGCCGTTGTATCGTTGTATTAAGTGTATTGTTGGACGATTATACAACAGATCATACACTGTTGTTGACAGATACTTATTCTATGCTATGGTTTTCCAATCTGGTTTACTATATCTCCTATAGTAGCCAAAGAGTTGGAGAAATTTGAACGGAAAATCCTTAGAAAATGTATCGGAAAGAATTTTGAAAGTTTTACAAAGAGATTTTCAAACGCTTACATCTATAAAAATGCAGACATTCTAACCTTCTGTCGGCATGCCATGACGTTGCAAACCAGATTTGTCGAAAAACTTGAATTTCACAACAACTTCCTTGTCAGCCAAATTCATCAAATTGAAAAATAGAACGTGGGCTGGATCTACTTATCTCTCACCCATCGGCATCATCAACGAGCCCAATGACAACGATCCTGCTCCTTTCAACCTTCCCTCATTTCACACGAAAACAGCCTCTGGTAACCATAGGGGTTAAAAGTGACAGAAAATTTATTATTAGAAATTAATTTTATCAATGAGTCTAACTCAAATCGCTGTGATATTTACAACTTTTATCTTATATCTGTAAGACATCTTTTATATCAATCAAACTATTTTATGTATCTATGTATGTACATTCGTATATTCCTATATATGTATGTGTATTATATTTACTTTGCTTAACCTACATACATGAAATGTAATCTGAATATGTCTTTCAATGGAATTGACAGATCGTTTGTAATTTATTTTGTTGTTTTATTGTTATTTAGTTTTATTTTTGTTATTAACAGGCCCAAGCTCTGCCAGTCAGACCGAAAGCAAGTCTTATAAAACTATTCTGTTTGTATATTATGTTATATATACTATCTCATTTCAGCATTGTTGCTTATATATCTACTTTGTTATTAGAGTAAGACGCATATAGCTCTAAGAATGTTATTCTTATTGACAACCAATGTTATCGAAAAAGAAGAAGACTTAATAAAATTTTACTTATGTGATGTTTTTGTAACACAGGCTATTTCACTTGCCTGGCTGTTTGCATGGAAAACACAAACAAAAACACTCAATTTTGTTTGTGTTTATCAACAAGAATCATAGTAAGTAAGTAATGTGATGTTTTTGTAACACAACCTATTTCACTTGCCTGGCTGTTTGCATGGAAAACACAAACAAAAACACTCAATTTTGTTTGTGTTTCCCTTATAAACAGGCAGGCAAGTGAAATAGGTTGTGTTACAAAAACATCACATTACTTACTTACTATGATTGTTGTTGATAATTTTCATGTAAAAATCCGATACACTTATACACATTTTTTTCATATGTTTTTAAAAGTTGTATTGGTTTCGTGCTATCAAATTGTGTGAATGAAAAAAATGTGTATATGTTTTCATATGTTTTTCAAAAGTTGTGTTGGTTTCGTGCTATCAAATTGTTTGAATGCCAAAAAAATACATTTGGAATACGAAATACACAATACAGCATAGCATTGAGCGTTCACAAACAATCAAGTGTATTCAATACAACATACACGATACATAGTCGTGTGAATTGCCCAAATGCCCAAAAGCGGAAAATATAAAAATAAGATTCAATTTTCACATTATAACAAGACAGGAAACATTTGTTTAAACTTAAATGTTTCCTGTCTTGTTATTACAACCACACCTTTTGTTATTGTGATTTTAATTTATTTAACATCACCCACCATAATTAACTAGTGACTATTAACGTTATTGCCTCAGTTCATTTGCCAACTTAGAAATTATCATACCGTGTTAATAAACTATAATAATAGATGCCTATAATTAAACGAAACTAAACTTGTTTTAAATATTTTCAATAAATAGACGATAGATAAAGAGATTATAATAGAAGGGAAATTAAATTAAAGGGTTACAACCGGTGTTCTAAAGGGAATCAGCCAACCACCTGCTTGGCAAGAAAAACTTGATTAATTAAACTGAATAAAGTAAAGAAATAATCAGAACATGATGGAGATGCTTTTGTCAGCTCTATTTTCCTTAAAGAAATGAAAAGAAATTAAAAAAGAAAATGTGGTTGACCATAAAAAATGTGGCTGTATTTTACCCGGCTCTTGCTCTTGCAAAAGGAGAATGTTTTTTTAACTTTTCGCTTTCTGTTGCCTCTGATAGATTATTGCAATCTTTATTATGGAGTCGACTCGGTTTCCTTAAGGGAATATTTACTAGCCCGCTTAAAAAATTATTCACCTCTGATACTCCCACGATCTTTAAAACCCTCCTCTTTATCGAAAAGGAAATCTTTTTATAATTGATAAAAACTGTATACATAGCACTTTTATATACAATCCATTGCTTCAAAATAATCTATTGTCCTTATGTCCTAAAAGTTTGTTGAATGGGCCTGTTTGTTACCGTGTTTAACGTATTCACATTGAACCAACCTTTCTTTTTGGATAGTGTGCGGTACATACAGTGACACAGAAAACTATACATACCCCCCGAAAAAAATGATTTTCTGAAACTGAATTTTTTTAATTTTTAATAAATGTTTACTTTTTAAAAAAAATTAAATGGTTGGAAAATGTTTTATTTATTACAAGAAATAATACGATATAATTTTTTTATCTAAAGATTTTAAGGTTTTACAGAAAGTCATTTTTTTCGGGGGCTATGTATAGTTTTCTGTGTCACTGTATATGGATTTAAAATGTTCATGTTATATACTGTTATACAGTTAACATTGACAAGTTATAGTGTTAACATAATAGCCAGTGAGAACTTTTAGCTGAAAGAGCTTTCTGTTAAAGTATTTAAAATTGTATTCAATATGCAAACCATAACATGAACTGAAATAAACTGTTATAAATACCGTTTACATATAACAATTATAAGAAATGTGTTATACAAAGCTAAATATAACAAAAGTTACAAGCAGGAATTAATAAAAATTGGGAAATTTTTATTTCTGCAACACGTATTGGCTCGTTGAACGTTATGTGGTAATACTTGTCAGCCTAGAATACAGTTTTCTATTTGGATTTAAAATCATAAAGCTTGGCTTAGTTGGTAAATTGGTTTAGTTGGTTCACCCATTTGGAGGAATTGACACTCAGTGCCAATGATTTTCCTACGGATGTCTGCAGTGTTCCACAATGTAGAAGTATAGTGAGTCCAAGAATGATAAACTAAACATTACGCCTTGCGCATGTTTTCCCGTTAGATGACGTAGTTGCGCTATTTTAAAGGTTTCCAAGTCTTTTTCATATGTGAAAATTGACATTTCTTCTGAAAAATGTTTGCACTACGTGAAAGTAGTAGACAGCCCTGCAATATAACTCACATTATCATTAGCCAATAGGAACAAAGTTGCGTGACGTCATTGATTCAACATGCGCAGAAAGTTTTATGTGATGTTTTTGTAACACAGGCTATTTCACTTGCCTGCCTGTTTGCATGGAAAACACAAACAAAAACACTCAATTTTGTTTGTGTTTCCCATATAAACAGGCAGGCAAGTGAAATAGCCTGTGTTACAAAAACATCACATAAAACTTTCTGCGCAAAAACACTCAATTTTGTTTGTGTTGTCCATGCAAACAGGCAGGCAAGTGAAATAGCCTGTGTTACAAAAACATCACATTAATTTTGTGTACGTGATGGCGTAATCTTTAGTTTATCATTCTTGTAGTGAGTCTATGTCTGACGTCTGATTCTCAGCTCTGATACGTGTTAGCTTAGCTTAAGTCTAGTCATTATTTATTTTCTTTCATTAGCCTTATACCATTAAATTCGCATATTAACATGTGTTTCTCTAGGGCTGTATATACCTATAATGTCATGTCTGTTCGTAAGTATATTTTCGTAAGTATATTACGTACGACATACTTTCATGGCTTTCCTTATCCTTTGAATCCACTTTAACTCTATTAATAGATGGAATTTTCGTTCGATTAATTAACAACAGGAGCTCGATCTCTATGGGTTTTATACGTACATACATACATACATAAATTCGTCATTACAACCCTTCAGTCAGGATTACGACCAAGCTTCTCACACTACTTATGTTGTGTGCGTTCACTTTATACAAGAATGGAGGGACCTACAGTTTAAAGTCGACTCCGAACAACAGATTTTTGAGAAACTTTTCATGACAATTTTATTTACTCTCAGAGTTTTTGCCAGAAACCTGCTGAGAGGAAGTCGCGGAAGAAATATTTTTTCATATTTTCATTTTGATGTCTGACCTGGGGTTTGAACCGTGGCCTTACGTCTAATAAGCCAACACACTACCTAATAGAATACGGCGGCTTCACTGGGGTTTATAACCCATATTAATAATTGTTTTAAATTTTTAAAAAATTTTAAAAAACTTAAACATTCTTATCAATATTTTTCTATATTCCCTCTTCACTTTTATCACATCACCACCAGCTGTGCTGGGTTCCCCTTTTATAATTTTTTCAATTCTGACTTTATTTTCCCTCTTGTTCTTTTTCTTTTATTAAAATTTTATAAAAAAAAAAAAAAACAGAAAAAAGAAATGGAAAATATTAATGAATATTTTAAATTATGGCAGCATAAAAGTGTTACAACGCGATGAATACAGAAGCAGCAGTTTCAGTGGCAGCAACATCAGCATTGCAACTAAACAACAAATCCTTTAATATGATGCTGATATAAAGGACACATTGTTGTCACATCCATTCAAATTAAAGAAGGGGAATACAAAAACAAGTGAAAATATTGTCAATAAATTATTTTCAGATATTCATAATACATCATACACTTGTATTAACATTTCATTTGCACAGCTTTTTTTGTTTATTTATGGTTTGTAATTATGATTAATATTGTATAACCAGGACAATATTTTATGAAAAAAAAATAAATTTTTCTAATTCACAAAAACGAAAATACTCGTATTGATTAAAACACAAATTCTAATATATAAAATTCTCGTGTCATGGTGTTAGTGGTTAAACTCCTCCGAAATGGATCGATCGATTTTCATGAAATTTTGTGTGCATATCGGGTAGGTCTGAGAATCGGACAACATCTATTTTTCATATCCCTAAATGTTAAGAGGGCGTGGCAAATCGTTAAAATTGGTTGATTGTAGACGAATAAAATTTGGTGGATAAGTTCGTAGACTCGATATCGACAATTCGACCAAAAATGGGTGTGACAACCCTCCACCTTCAAGTGATACCTATAACTCTTATACTACTGAACCGATTTTAACCATTCTTTATTTGTTCGAAAGCTTATCAGGTTTAGATGGTTTTAAAAAAAATTCGGTATAGCAAAAAGTAGGCGTGGCAAACCTTTAAAATTGAATATTTAGGGACATAGTGATCGTAGACGAGTGCAATTTGGTGGGTAAGTTCGTAGAGTCGATATCGACAAACTCACCAAAAATGGGCGTGGCAACCCTCCCCTTTTAAAAGATACCATAAGTCGGCTAATTCGATCGTTTATAACTACATATGTACATATATAACATATATGTCTGTTAGTTTTTGTTTTGGAGCGAGTACAACAACTACAACTTCGTCAGCGCTTCCCATGATTCGGACCTCTCATTGTTATCCTTTGTATGCCTCACCTAAATAACGTACCGACTTCGATTAAATTTTGAACTAGACAGATAGGTCCACACACTTATAATAAGTTAGTAATTTTTATATATCTGGTTTATGCAGCGTATTACAATAAATATATAATGTGGCCTGTTTCGGGCAATAAAAAAATCAATTTTGGGCGGGACGAAGTTCGGCGGGTCAGCTAGTTTTTTATATAAAAAAAGCACAAGCGATACAAAAGAATTTTTTTTAATACAAATTATAATTAAAATTTAAATTATCATTTAATGAAATGATATAGAACTGTTTTATATAATTCAGAAAAATAATAAAACTTTAATAATGGGATTCAAATCGCCGATCTGCCAAAGCTGTCAGTTGCTATATATCTCTCACCTGAAGTGCCATTTATTTTGTGAATTCTTAAAAATATGGACTAAAATTCACCACAAATGTGGTGATTCAAACGGGGCCACTTTTCAAGTAATATCGCGTAATAATAGTCATCATAACCGAAGTACAGTGGAAAGAGTTTTTCAGACTTTACAGTCAATTAAAGAGTTTGTAAGTATTACGGATGTTGTCAGGCCGGCACATCATTGTAATGTGCGCACTGTCGAAAATATGGCTGTTAGTGCAAGTGTGGCAGATAATCCGAATTTGTCCATTCCACATGGTCTCAAATTATCTCCAAATCACACAACTCAGCATGACTACCAATTCATAACGCTTTTTGCGTTTTTACGTAAGAAGTTTTCACTTTTAGGAGACTTCAACTGACTACAGAAAGGGCAATGTAAGGAATTTTTCAGAATGAGACTCTTGCTGAGTAGTACGTTCTGCTTAAATCATGGAAACCTAAGAATAATACGCCATTTCCACGAGATATACGCGACTTTTATTGTCCCTCTCAATAATTGTGTCTCTCAGTAAATTCTTAGAGAATATTCTGCTACTGAAAGAATCCTTTAACCCTTTGGTTACCAACGTCGGATTTAGCCGGCATAGACAAAACGCCCCGTGTGTTCCAGCGACGGCTTTAGCCGGTATTCATATCGCTTCCAAAAATTGTGTAGAGAGTTTATTGTTATATAAAGGACGGCTATCTTTCAAACAGTTTATTCCGTCTAAGAGAATGGAATAAAATCCTTTGTTCTTTGTGACTGTCAGACCGGATATGTGCAGGATTTAATTGTTTATACCGGATCTTCTACCATGATAAATAGCGAAAATATGGCATAAGGAAAATCGACATTTTCCCTTCGGTTTATAAATCGGTTTGGAAAAAACCGAAGTAGAAGGTGCGTTGTTTGCAGTGCAAATGACAAAAACGGGATTCTAAATCTGAATGCAAAAATTGTAATGTGGGCTTATACAAGGTGGAGCAAAAGTAATCCTCCTATCAGAAAATGCTATAAATTTTGCGATTGGCCCCTAATGTCAGTTCTGTTTTGACATTTGTGTAGTAAACACATGCGAAATACACGTTAATAAACAATGTTACGCTACACTGCTCCAGAACGCGGAATATTGCTGACTATCTATTTGACCAATAATCGGTCGGTGACTTTGGCACAACGTGAATTTCGTCGCAGATTTCCTGGCCGTCCAACGCCTACTGGTGAAACACTGCGACGTTTAGCCACTCGCCTCGAAGAGACTGGCACAACACGAGATGCTGCCAGGCGTGGCAGACCCCGGAGTAGCCGTTCTGCAGAGAATATTGCTGCTGTAGCCGAGGATGTCATGGAAGCGCCGTCGACATCGACCAGACGACGTACCACGTAAATGGGTATCAGTCGACGGTCTTTACAGCGAATTTTGGTACAAAATTTGCAGATGTTTCCGTACAAAGTCCAGACGGTGCATCAGCTGTTAGCTGCTGACCGCCAATCGCGTCTAACATACGCTCAAGCCATCCTTAATCACCACCAAGAGGAAGATGATTTTTCATCAAAAATAATCATGAGTGATGAGGCCCATTTCCATCTTAGCGGGTACGTAAATAAGCAAAATTTACGCTTCTGGGGCACTGAAAATCCGCGTGTAACCCACGAAGGCCATTACACCCGCTCAAAGTCACTGTATGGTGTGCTGTTTTCGCTGGAGGAGTCATCGGACCATTTTTCTTCGAAGACGTCGCGGGCCAATGAATATATGTATATCACAGCCAAATAAATTACTAAGAATTATCCTAATTAAAATTTCAATTTAATATATCAGAAAATCTTTAAATATCTAACACTTAAATAAGAAAATTCGAACATCAACTTGCCATCATGCAATGCGCACACTTCGCGGCATTCTGACCGGTTCAGTAGCTCAACTTCGGCAAAATGGACTGCGGTAACGAAAGGGTTAATCGCAATGATGACAGCCATGTTCCCCTCAAAGGATTAAATAGTCTTGTTTTCGGATGACGATGCCTAAGCATCTCTTCGAATATTTATAGGGGACCATTCTAAAGAATTAAGTATTTCCATAGAGCTAGTTGGACCAGCACTTTAGCGAACAGACCAGGCATAAGGATAAAGGCCTCTTAGCAAAAACTATAAACTTTTTTCTGAAAATCTCATTAGTTCAGACATGATGATTAATGAACCTAATATTTTGATTTATCTTTCTTCTGATAAAACTTACAAATTTACAAATATTTGCCAAAGTCTAGTCTTCTTTTATTAACTGCATAGACAAAAATTTTTTAATATAATAATTTTGTAAAACAAATCTTATTTTTTGTTAATATTTGCAATACTAATGACCTTTCAGAGAAAAACTTTGTTAAACTTCTCATTTAAACAGCTACAATTGGTAAGAAGACAAATTTCAATTAAAACTTTTTGCATTAACACAACACCAACAGCAACACAATAGCAGAAGCAGCAACAGCAACTGCTACTACAACCAAAGCGTCAGCACTTTAAAGGCGAACACAGCTAAATTTTCCCCCCCCCCCCCCCAAATAAAACCGTAACAACCTGCTTTAGTGGAAAATCTTATTTAAATAATCTTCAAGCACTTGTGTAGTGTAGTTTAAATGAGATTCAGGTTTTTTTTTCACTTTGTTTTTTTTTGGCGGTAGTTGTTTTGCACCTCAATATCCTTGAAAAAAATATCCTTAAATGAATATCTTTAAATGAGAATTTTGCGGTAGAAAGTAAGTGTCTCAGAGTGTATAATGTTAAGGTATTTCAATGTTTTCTTTTATAAATTTTAAATCTTTTCATAGGGAATTCCACGTCAATAATATGTTTATAGTCTGAAAAATTCTATTCTAAAGACTCTGGGGAGTATTTAAATCAGTTTTTCTAAAACATTAAATATTTATTTAATTTTTAATTACTCTTAACGATTTGTTTATACATATTCATTATGAGTAAAAAAAAGTCTTTAAAGCAATTTGGATTATAAATTTAAATTAACGCTTAAGTGAGATAGATAAGCAGCCTAGTTAGATAAGGAAGAGAAAAAATTATAATAATTTCAAAAAAATTTTCTTAAATTTATTTGTTTGCTTTTTAATAATAAATAAGCCTTTATGTTATAAACCATTTTTACACAACTACATGTACATGAGAAAAGTACATAACAAATCCCTTTTTGTATGCATTTTAATTAATTATTTAATAATCGATTGAACATTTACAGATTATTTGCGCGCATTTTATACCAAATGTTTCAAATTAATTTTACAGCATGTACAATTTGCTCTATAACAACCAAACAACAACAACAAAAACAAAAAATCAATTAAAACAGCAAAATTGTATTACAAATGAAACAAAACTGTGCAAAAAAAAAACTTTTTTTGCTGTTGTAGGATTGCAGCGTTCATTAATTGAGTTTCCTGGTGGAATATTTAATAATTTACTAAAAATCTATAAGCATACAACCCCTACCCTCCTCCATCCCTCTTTTACTGTCTTTCATCATTTAAAAGAAGTGTGATAACTATGCCATAAAAATGTGGGGAAATGCCGAAATGCAAATGTTAGTATTTGTCAATGATGCACAGCTAATGGAAGGTGAATAGCATAGGTTGAAAAACAAAACAATATTTTATTGAGTTGATAAAAATTAAAAATGGACACGGCTAAATTTTGAACATCTGGCATCAGGTTTCAGACCAATTGTTTTCAATTTGTATTATATTGTTGAGATTTTCTGATGAATGTCCTTGAACGTTCATGACATCACAGCGTAACATCGTTGTTTACATTTATTCTTGTAGCGTTTGTTGTTGTATTTTTGTTTACTTGTTTACCATTTTTTTATGCTGGTGTTTGTTGCTGTATTTTTGTTTACTTGTTTACCATTTTGTATGCTGTTCTTTGTTTTTATATTAAGCAGTACGATAATTTGTAAACAGCGTTGTTTTGTGTTTGTAGCTTTTGTTTATAATTTTAATGTTAAGCAATGTAAAAGCAAAACACCAGTATCTAGATTTTTCATTTTCGTAACTCAAAAAGCTACAAATTCTAAAGTTTATTCTGTTCATTTTCGTTTCTCAATCAATCAATATTGACATAAGCAAGCCGAAAACTCTCACAGAAATTACTTAAAATCACTTGCCACCTAGAGTTATACACTTCGTTTTCGCTTCCCTTCACTATACTTTGATTTTATTGAAATTTTATTACAAATTTTTTGAGAATTGCCCACAAAATATTCTTTATGATCGTACACCAACCAACTAAAATTCTATAAACATGTCTAATTGGTCAGCTTAAAATCATTTCAATGCCACCTAGAGTTATACACTTCGTTTTCGCTTCTCTTCACTATACTTTGAAATTTTATTACAAATAATTTTAGAATTGCCCAAAACTATTCTTTTCGCACACCAAACAACTAAAATTCTATAAACATGTCTAATTGGTCAACTTAAAATTCTATCCCTTCCTAAAGCATCCATAACAATCGGTACTGCATTATCATGAAACAAATCATCATATGCTACTCACATTCATATGCCATTAACATCAGCATAATTTTTCTCATTTAAATATTTATTCAGTGGTTATTTAGCAATTTGGAAAACATGGAAATTAAATTGTGCTTCAGTGCAGAAAACAAAATAAAATTAACAAACGAAGTACGTATTTGAAATGTGGCAACAACTTTAGAGATGCATACGTGTTGAATACGATTTCCACACAGACTTTTCATTTCAGCAATTGGTGCCACAATAAAATACCCATAAAATACTCACAATTAAGTCTAATGCAGTGATACGTTTGTTTGCCTAAATATTCATATTTATCGATAGTTTTTGGGTGGGAAATTTACACCAACACGAAAATAATTCTCGAAAAGAAAAAAATTATTGAAAATTTGCTTAAAAATGCAAATGGAATATTTGCCATTAGCAGAGATACACATCAATACTATGATTTAAATCGTTCTTTTATACATAAAATTACATTCTGTAGAAATGGTTTAAGAAAACTGTATTCGAAACGAAATTTTGCAATGAGGAATATTAAATAAATTAATTAATTAAATTAACACTTGAATACACATTATCGAAAAATTAATTAAGTTATTGAAATCTCAAAGACTAAATGAAATACTTTAAAGCATTTGCTAAGCAAACATACCATTTAATGAAATTATTTTTAAATTTTGACAAAGTTTCCTCGTATATTTTCTTCCATTTTATTTGCAAATTTAAGAAATTCTAAAAATTAATTATATTTAATTGCTTCCCCTCTATGCAACATGTGTTGACGTTGCAATATATTTATTTATGTTACTAAATTAATATGAAAATTATTGTTTATTTTCAATAGAAATAGTTTCTCATCCCCTAAGGTATACTATAAATACATGATGATCAATACACCTAAAAGTATCAACATGAGTATATACATGACAACTAATACTACTCCAATAATGTATGTAATTGCTTTTGCTGAGTGATCGAATTTGTAAGAGGGCTGGGATTCGTATTTAAGGATATATTATATGATATGGTTGTTGATACTGGAACCTACATATTCTTTTCAAAGCAGAATTATTCTGTGGTATACGAAAAAATTTTTTTTTCCCAGAAATAAATATTCTAAGACCAGAAGTTGGAAGTTGTAAGACGTTAATGAAATACCTGGTTGCGTACCAGATACCGGCCAGGGAATTGTCCTTCTTGACAGCAGCATTTGTAGTTTGTCACGGAAATAGACTTGGAGGAGGCTCTGTAAGGATACCCTATGTAGATTGAGAGCAGTGCAATAGAAGGTATGCTCAAAGTACTATGGTTTTCCTCTACGACACTAATTGGGACGTTTTGTTAAATATGAAGCCAAAATTAATCATTAGGAAATTTTTCTTAATATTGCGTACAAATCAGAGATCAGCAACGAGTATTCAAAACGATGAGTAGATTCGAGTCATACTTATAATTTCAGCTACTTATACGCATTCATACTTATTTTAATATCATACTCATACTACTCATATACAAAGTTAGAAATACTCATCGTACTCATACTTAACAATACGCACGATGTTGTTGATTTAGACTCTCCATGATTCAACATATACACGAAGCACAAAATAAGTATGATTTGAGTACGAATACCACAATATCGCTAGAAGGTTGTGTGTGTGCTTTGCTTGCAATAATAACACTACAGTAAATTTTGATGAATGATTCGAGTGACTCGAATCATTCGTAAGTATTATAAGTATTTTTCTAAATTTATGAATCTGAATGAGTAGGCGTATGAATCAAACAATGAATCGAATGTTGTGAGTTTGATGTCAACGTTGTACTCATACTCATTACAACATATACTTATAAATCAATTTTGTAGCGAGTACGAATGAATCAGGGTAGTTGAATTTTAATACTCTTGACTCACTCATACTCAAAATTTCATAAGTACCTATGAGTAGCGAAAATACGATTCATTGCTGATCTCTGGTACAAATACTAATTGCAATATAATATTTGTTAAATCAGTATCTTCATTAATGGTATATTTTTCCTCATTTTATAATATTAACACAGAGTCTCAGTATATCGAATTATCAATCAAAGTCATAATGATAGAATTTTATGAAAATATGTGGATGTACACAAAAAAAAATATTCAATTTCAATGTTTTAATGAATCTTTCATAGAAAAATAAATGAAAATGTTTTGGTAGCACATGGACAAAATGTTGTATTTATCAGGTTATTTGATTGGAGAAAAATACTTTGAGTAGCATTTGTCTTTATTGAATATCTTTCCAAGAAAATGTTATAAACCAGAGTAATCCCTGTTGCTTAAAAAATCTCTCTTCAGAATCTCACAAATATTTTGAGTGAAACATTAAGCTTTAAATTTTTAGTTTTTCTCTTCTCTGTGATGCAAAATTTATCTCCGTATTACAAACTTAATTTGCATGCAAATAATGTTTCTTACTCAAGTACAAAATTTTTCATTTGATTTCTTTTTTTTTATTATTATTTTTCCAATGTGCGTATGTGTGTGTGTATGCAGCATAAAATGAAATTTAAGCCGATTAAAAAACTTTGATTTTAAATATTTTTTCTAACAAGAAAGAAAAAAAAAAGTAAATACTCAAAGACATAAGGACAGGTGTAATAAAGCAGGGATAAGGGTAAGCAAAATATTGTCGAAAAGATTTTAAAATGACAAAAACAAAAAAAAAAACTACAAGCATAAGAGCCAATAATCGGAAACAATTTGTATTTAAAGTCATACTACATGATAAAAAAAAATTGTTATGGAAAGAAAGAAGAAAACAGAAGAATATGAAAATATTTTTTTGAAAAAAAAGAGAAAAAACAACAACCGAAATCAACTTTAATTTACCAAATCCATATTGTCAAAGTTGGAAATATTTACATGTGTTGCCAAAATCTGTAAAGGCATATCAAATAATATTAAAAAAAAAAACCAAAAGATAAAAATTTAAGAAAGAAAATAAGAACAAGAGAACAGAGAAAAATCCCTTATCTTAAGTTAAGCCCATTCAGAAGATAAAATTCAAAACAATCATCTGCAAACATTTTCATTTTGATGGCAATTCATATTCTCAAGTGTATTTGACCTTCATCAAGGAATGGGGTAAAAACAAATACCCACGCATACGCACACACACTCAAACAAATATATGTACAAAGGCTCATTCATGGAGAGCCAATTTGAAATGTTGTTTAATGCCAATTGATGTATGACTACAGCTTCAGACCAATATTCTATTTAATGTTTATTGGCCAAAGAAATAAGATTAGGTCAATAATAAGTGTTGGACAAGTTACACATTCACACACATTCATACACAGAGAGAGAGAGAGAGATATAAAAAGATGGGAGAAAAATATACTTTTTCCATGACATCCCTTAAACCCACCCGTAGACAGATGTTAGAAAAGAAATTTCCAAATTGTAACAAATCCAACAAAAAAAAAACTATAAATACTGGTTATATTGCACACTATACCTACTACCTGTTTCTATAAAAACAACAATTCAACTAGGACAAGGACAATACAAAGGACGAGACATAGTAGTCCTATTTGACAGCACTTGAATTCTATGAAATTGACTAGAGAGTAATATGGAACTGTCTGAGCAAGCTAGGCAAGGAAAATAGAGTCACACTCTTCATGTGAGAATGCACGACAATGAACAGGCAACCAAGCTTGAGGCAAGAAGATCTTTTACGTTGCTGATACCACTAACACCTTTTTGTCAAGAGAAAACAGAAGTTTGGGGGGTTTATTCGGTGAAAAAAAAGATAGAGAGAGGAGAAACTCTTCTCAAGCTTGGAAGAAATTCGAATTAATTCGAATTCTCCAGCAATACGGACAGACTAAGATAATATCTGTATCTACACAAAATAAAACCTACCGCCCAATAACAACATTATCATACTTGTCGAAAATTTTCGAAATACAGTAGGACCCTGATTATCCGTGATTCGATTATCCGTCAACATCAATTATCCGGGATGGAAAAAGAAAATTTTTTGCAACGACTTAATTTTATTTTGGATCGACTTAAATTTTTCTGCATCGTTTAACCGTGATTACCTCTATTATCCGTGATTATAAGCAAAAATTTGTTCCTATTATTTTGGACAAACAAGCGAAAAAGGGGAATTCCCTCTTTGGTATACGGAATCCTTATCTACTGTTCACTGTTTTCTGACAAAATTATTTTTTTTTTTTTATATTTTTGAAACATGCATGTATGTATATAAAATCCTTGAATTATTTAGTTTTTATATAAACATGCACATATTCATTTATTAATTAATAAAAATATCTATTAAAAAACTAGCCAAAATTGGTACTCAATTAACCGGAAAAATCGATCATACAGAATGCTTCCGGTCCCGACTGTATTAATTTACATACTCGTATAAGCAAATGACTTAGTATGTGTATGGCAATGATTTACTATCTGAGAGGCAATCTGGTTTTAGACAGCTGCATTTCTGCGCTTGTTGATGTTAAAGAGGAGTTGCGATCAAGGGCTGATGATAATATAATATCCCTTTTAGTCTTACTTGATCATTCGAAGGCATTTGACACTGTTGACTACACGATACTTTGCCAAATACTCATGTGCCACTTTCCAGATACCGCTGTTAAGCTTATTTCTTCATATTTACGGGACAGAAATCAATTTGTGTATTGTGATGGTGTTATACCTCTGTGTAGAGGTGTACCACAAGGTTCCATACTTGGTCCATTACTATATTCGATTTAATCTAATGATCTGCCATCAAAGTTGAAGTATTGCAATGTACAAATGTATGCAGATAACGTTCAACTATACATTAGTTGCTTGTCTTCTGAAATTATAGATTGTGTTGGGAAAGTAAATTGTGATCTATATAGTGTGCTTAAATGGGCATTGATGAACGGTTTTTGCTTCAAACCGAAGAATCAAAGGCATTGATAATATGCAAAGTAGGCTCTACCACACAGTTACCACCAATTCAAATTAATAACATGGCTATTGAGACAGTTCATAGTGTCAAGAATCTGGTTGCTATTTTAGTTTTACCTCGTGAATGCCATTTGGGGTAAAACGCTTGCCATGCTGCGAAATCTTTAGCTAACACAGTACTTTACTCCGTTTAACACTCGTATGCTACTCGCAAAAACTTATGTATCTCATACCCACATTGCTGTACGGATGTGAACTCTTCTCAAGCTGTGATCCAATGAGTAAAAATAAGCTGAGGATGACATATAACAATATTGCCAGATATATGTATTTATGGTTGTATAGGATACAGCAGGATATCTGAATACTTGTACAAAATTTATAACATGTTGTTTGAAGATCTATTAACAGAAGATCTATCTTCAGAACACATGCTTGGAACTGTACAGTATTAAAGCATCCCAGAAAGAAGCACCTGGATTCGTGTCAAATACTGGACAGACCAATGGTATTGGGAGAGACATTTTTAATTTTCTTTTAATTTTTCTTTAAGTATTCTCCATTAGACGACATCCCATCTTTTGAAAACCTTACGAGCATGAGTAGGGCATGTAACGAAGCGTAACTGTAACTAGCATTTCGTTTTTTTTTATTTTATCGCTTAAAGATATGCTACAAACGTATTAGACAATGTGCCTTTAAGTACAAATTCGTAAACTCACACCTATACATTGCACAAACACACGTGCACAAAAACAATAGAATTGTAACACTTACAGCAGCACACTCTTTACTTTCAAAGAAAATTTGTTTTTTTTTTTTCTCTTCCAATACTTTTACAAACACACATACATACTTCCACCACCTACAATCAGCAATCTGTGCATAAAGAAAGGAAAAGGAAAGTAAAAGTATACATACATATGTATGTATGTATGTATGTATATGTGTAGAGAAAATATATGCATGCCTAGTCATTTACTTACACATAGAAAGTGAAAAGGAAAAAAATAATTCTTATTATTGTAGTATTTGTTGTTGATGATGATTTTCACATGATTTTCATGATGGTGATGTTGATGCTGATGTTGATGTCGATGTTGATGCTGTCGATGCTGTCGATGCTGTTGATGCTTTTGATGTTGATATGTAATGATTTTCATGTCTATAATAATATTGTGCTCCGTCGTTTTGTTAGTTGAAGTAGTTTGAATAACAAAAACAACCCAAGAAACGAAGAAAAAAAAACCACAGGAAACCAAAATAAATAATATGTAGCACCCGACAACAACAATAACAACAATAATAATAATCAAAATAAGCGGCAGTATGTGCAGAATATTTCCGATAACATTAATTTTACTTTCGAATAAATTCGTTCAAACCAATATATGGGTAGACCGCGTGTAAAGGACGGACAAAAAGTTTTGTTGGGAAATCTTTTTATTGCCTTATAAGGTACAACTTTAAAAAGGTAATTTCTTTTAGAGGTTAGAATACGAAAATGAATAAGGCTTAGACGATTCAAAAGAAATAGAATGAAAACAAATTGTAATATTTTTATAGATTTTCATTTCTGTATTCTTTTCAGGTATTTAATACTAAATATTAATATTAAATAGGTCCTTTAACAGTAAAATTAAATGAAATGTCTTTGCATTTTACGGAAAAATATTTTTCAAATGCGTTTTTGATTTCAGAACGTATGGCTTCTTCTTCCCTGCTCTCTGTAAGATAATGTGGCTTAATAACAATTGCTATTTTAGTACTAGAGATATTTATTTATTTATTAATGAAATTATTGCCCAAATCCTGTACAACAAGATGAAAATCTTATATTTAAAGTACAGTAAAAAGTTCCAGCGGTGTAATTTCCCTAATTATTAAAGAAGTTAAGAATTTCCTCATAGCCTTCACACATTAGATTACATGCCTAAAGTCTTTTAACTTTCAGGTCACTCATTGAGGGTTCTGAGGAAATCATTTGATTCTCTGGCCGATATATTCGCGACGTCCTGCACAAATCATTTATTGTATATTGTTTGGCGGCGGCTACAAAGGGCCAGGCAATTACACAGGAAATGCTCTATTTATTCATCTCTCCACACCTACGACAATGATTACATACATACATACATAATTGGTCATTACAACCCTTCAGTCAGGATTATTGACCTAGTTTCTCACATCAGTTATGTTGTGTGTGTTAGTTTAAAGTCGACTCCGAACGACAGATATTTTGAGAAACTTTTCATAGCAATTTTTATTTAATCTCAGAATTTTGCTAGAAATCTGCTGAGAGGAAATCGCCGAAGAAATACTTTTTGTATTTTGTTTTGATGTCTGGCCTAGGGCTCGAACCCTGGCTTTACGTCTAATAAGCCAACACACTACCTACTAGATTACGGCGACAATGATTACTACGCTATATTTTCTCTCTCTGGAGAAAAATAGTTACAAGACTGTGTCATATAGTAAAACATAGTCTCTATGTTCCTTGAGATCATATTGGATGCTGGTATATACATACGTTCGAAGAGGGGAAATCAAGAAAAGAATCCAAAGAGTCTGAGTAGGGAATATGGTATACGGATACGGAACAGAAGCTAGAATGTATATTTTTCAAGTATTTGAAAAAGTGCTATGGCATTACACAGTTGATTTTGATGCCTTAAATCTTACTTAATCTTAAAGTAATAGACCATTAGAAGCTCTTATCAATGTCAGAATTTTGTTACTAGAAATACCGAAAATCAGAAAATAAAGAAATTATTTAAATTCAACTTGGGCAGGAAGTTCAAAGGATGGCTATATTGAAATACTATTATAAGACAGTCAGGACGTCATTCAAGCACTCGGCAGGTATAAGGTTAGTATGGCACTATCTGTACAAGTGGACTTAAATAGGATTTAGCTAAGGATTTACTGGATTTCATATTATGTAAGAATTAACGCCAATGAGCAGGCCGATAAGTTTGCGATCAGAGAAGTTTCCACACCGCTGACTTCCGCATACTGGAGAAAAAAAATTTTAAATGATAAATTCGAATAAAGAAAAAATAAAGGGAGGCAGAGACTTTACTCACAATTTTGCAGCATTAAACGAATGTATTGAAGGGACTTAACTTTAAAATATTTACAATCAATATTTATTGACTAAATTTTTAGTTGAATCTTACGATTTAAAATGATTGTTAACTACGTTTTATAATGGCAATGTTTAAAAAATTATACACTTTGCTAAATAGGCCTTCCGTTTACAATGATCTCCCTTTTAGAATTTTATTTCCTTTATTCTCTCAATAATAAAAGCAGTCCTTTTGAACTGAACAAGATTTATGTTTAATTTCACTTTTATTACCTAAGAACGAAATTTAAACTATTCTTGTCTGCATTTTACAATCACAGCAAAACAAGGAAGAAGACGAAACCCAAAAACACCATAAATAAACCTTGAGAAACTTTCTTTTTCTTTTTTTTTTTTAACAAATCTAAAGAATTTTTTCGGTTAAACTTAAGCTTACCAACTTTAGAAAATACAAATATTGTACAACAACAACGATTTAAGGAGGGCTTAGAGAAGGAAATTGGAAAAGATTTTTATTGTCACCACTATAGAGGAGATTGTAATACAACCAAATCAGCCTTTAATAGCCAGGAAAATGTTAAAAAATAGAAAAAAGAGGAGGGAGGTAAAGCAATAAAAATGTATGGAAGTGAAACAGATTGCCATTATAAATATTGTGACAACTATAATAAAGAACAAAAAAAACAAAAACAAAAAAAAAAACCAAATGATAGAGAGAAAGAAAAAGGGCAAGTAGAGAGGTTAAGCAGCAAGAAATCTTAAGGATACATTTTTAAGGTGGCTTAAATAAGACTCTAAAATACATATACACACATGCATACATACATAGCCTAACTAACACTAAAACTTCCGTTTAAAAAACCTACACACACTCCCACAGAGCAATGGTGTTAGAGGGCAAAAGCCAATAAAACGAATTTGAAAATCTGGCTATTGCAGGCTGGTAATACGGAAAAAACAAAAAAAAAATTATAAAAAATAAAAGAGAAATTGAGGCGATGATTGCCAACAGGCTGAATACTAATTCAAAAGGAGTGGAGTGCACGAAAATATTCACTACAATACATCCTGCTTAATACACAAAAACAAAACAAAAACCAAAGGAAAAACAAGGTCAAGTTGTTTTCCTCTGTTTTTTTTACATTTAAAGCCAAAGTTTACCATTTAATCACAGCGTCAACACTGTTTTAAAGCAACCGTGACTTACAAATTTATTTCCTACACAATAATCGTTTGTTTTTTTTTCGCAAATACAATTGAAAATTTAAATTTCTTGAAATGAAATTCTCATCAAATATTTATATCGATTGTCTTATTGTTGTTGTTGATCTACTGTTAATTATAGCGAATAATTTTCTTTAAATGAAGTGCTCTCTATAAATAATGTCTGTCATGTATTTGATTGTATTTCCGTTTCCTGTTATTAATGTTGAGATATTTCTCTTACTTATACGTGCGTCGAAAGCAATTCTCTCTTCTCTCTCTCTCTCTCTCTCTATCTTTTTGAATAATATCTCCAGATTATTCAAAAGGATTACAGAGGTTAAGGCGTAATACTGACATTTTTACTTCTGGTTGTGACAAGTCTCGTTATAAAATTTTGTTGTATATCCTGTTGTTTTTCCTTTGCTTTTTGCCTCTTTTTTTTTTTTTTGTTTTTTGTTAAGGATTAAGCTTAATTAAAATTTGTTGAAACTGAAGGTCAGAAATATTTAAATTTTCACTCTCGGCTATTTTCTATTTCACTCTTTAGTCAAAGCAGAGTTTTAAAGATAAATGAACTTAAAATAAGAAAATGCTGGAATAATTGCATTTAAAGAGAAATAAGTATCATAAGCCTATTGTGGGCCACTCAAAAAGGCACTGTTTGAAACTCATCCGTGTAGCCTTAGACCTGGTAAGTCTAGCACAGTGTTTACCATTTCATAGCACAATTGTGCGGAGAGAACTCACACGCATTCTTGTGCTTTATGATTTAGTTGTCGATCAGACTGCGACAAGAACACATGTGCGGAAATATAAAAAATATTTTATGTTAAAAGATGCTAATATTCAATGCCTTATATGTATGTTATAAAACATTTAAAGAATGTAGGGAATATGTTCTTAAAAGACATTTTATATGTTAATATGTAAAAAATGGATTTTTTATTTTTATTTATCTAAAATTATTAAGCCCAACATAGATAGTTTTATGTATGTTGATGAAATGAAAATCAAAATAGCGTATATTACTAACACTTTTCTATAAATAAATTCTCTCACTTATTTTCTCTCTCTTACTCACTAATACATAACCAAAAATTTTTTGTTAACCCTTGGTCTAGCATCACATTATGCAAACGAAAATCAGGAAAACCAAGTCGAAACACAACAATTTTTTTCTTGACTTTAAGGCAACATCAGATTGTCCGCTAAACTGGGTATTCCTGCAAACCTGACCCTCGTCCGATGTTATGATAGCGACCTCTTCAGCTTTATCATGAAGAGTGCTTGTCGTAAGACAAGAGCTCATCGCAATGGCAGTATTTTTTCAAAAAGAAAAAGTGTGGTAGGTAGATAGGTGTTCCTACGAACTTGATAAGTGGGACATTGAGCAGAGTCGGAAAGTAACTTTCCCGACCTTATGATAGCGACCTCTTCTTTACTTTATCATGAAGAGTGCTCTGCCTAACACGAGAGCTCATAGCAATGGTAGTATTTTTTCAAAAAGAAAAAGTGTGGGTGCCGTATGCCGACGAAATCGACATGCTTGGGCTTATCAAAAGTAGGTATGATGCAGTCATAGATACAGAACTCCTAGAATACTAATCCCCTTATGAATTTCTCACTAAGTTAAGAAATTAGTAAGAAAGAGTTTCAATACAAGTCGCCGTAGTCTAGTAGGTAGTGTGTTGGCTTATTAGACGTAAAGCCAGGGTTCGAGCCCCAGGCCAGACATCAAACAAAATACAAAAAGTATTTCTTCGGCGATTTCCTCTCAGCAGATTTCTGGCAAAAACTCTGAGTGTAAATAAAATTGCCATGAAAAGTTTCTCAAAAAAATATGTCGTTCGGAGTCGACATGAAACTGTAGGTCCCGCCACTTATGTATAAAATTAACACACACAACATAAGTGGTGTGAGAAACTAGGTCAATAACCCTGACTGAAGGGTTGTAATGACCAATTATGTTATGAGTTTTAATACATACATTTTATAATCTTTTAAATTGCAATATATTAAATAGAATTTAAGTAAATTTAATAACTTTTTCTAATGTTTTTTCTTTATTTTTCTTTGCAATTTGTTGAGAACAATATTCAATTGCCACATTAAAAACAATTAAAACGATGCTCACAAAATTGTGGCAGATCAAACAAGGTTGTTAGAATATGGCTGTTGTGATAATTATTTTTAATTTAAATGCCTGGAGTTGCATTTCTCTCCATACAGTTAAAACACTTGCAAATTAACGAAACTCTTAAAGCTTAAGGTATGAAAAACTTGTCTGTCATAATAAAATTATTTTAGAATTTAAAAATAACAACAACGGCAACAACACAAAAAAGATGAGAAGAATAAGAAAAAGTTGCAAAACAAAAACTTTGACACTTTTAAATGCTTAAAGAAATAAATAAATAAAACATAAAGTTTATTGCTAAAGTTTTCTTTTAAACAAACAAATAAAAAAAACCCTTTCTTTAACAGCTTGACTGCTGAGATGATGACTAGAGTAGGTAAAGTGGTTAAGGAAATATCCAGTTTTAATACCCAACAGGAACATTTTTTCCACTCGGCCATAATTTCATGTAACAAACGAGATTACATAAGACAATTGTCAATGAGAAAATATAAAAATAAATGGACTGAAGACTTCATTCTTCCTTTTTTTTTTTCTTGTTTTACTTTAACTAAGAAGAGGAAACAACAATAGACCATAAATTAAATACCTGCTGGGAGTTGAAAGAAGGTAAAAACCAAAAGTAAGAAGTATAAGTTAAGAAGACATGTGGGCCACATGTCAGAACTTATAACAACAATATCATTAGAATTGAGAATTTATGGTCGAGTGTATGACAACAGCAAGGCTAGGTTAACAATAGTGAAAGGGAGTAAAGAAAAGAAAACGTAGCATAATGTCCTTATGGCAAGGAAAACAATGAAACCTGGGTGGCTTACTGCTGTTTAAAAACCAAGAGCAAAGGTAGCAATGAAATGAAAAGGAAAAAAAATCATAATGATTGGCAAAGAAAGTATGTATTTTGAATTTCGGAGAATTATTAAACAAATGACAGGTTTTATAATACTTTTTTACACTTTTGAAGGAAATACTTAATGGGGGTGGGGTGGTTGGTTTGGTTACTCAAAAACGCGTGCTTAGAAATGACATAAGCTTCGAGAAAACTACAATAGTAAACACTCTTCTTTTGACACCCCAAAACGTGAGAGAAGTAAACTTCGAGAAAACTACAATAGTAAACACTTCTTTTAACACCCCAAAACGTGAGAGAAGTTAAATAAAAAATCAAATAAAACGTCATCAGAAAAGTTAATAATGACATCGCCTAAAATAATATCTCGAATACCTACATATATTGCGGCCTATACCAATATCTCCTCAAGAACAACTCTTCGTTGCAACATTCGACTCATAGATCAGCGAATTTAACACGTTCACTGTCCAAGGTAAAAACTGGGGAGTACCCCACACGTCCGATTTTTTTTTTTTTTTGCATAATCGGTGTATTTCGGATAAGCCCCAATAAATACAAATATCTACTTCTTTTAAAATGTATATAAATAGCTAAAAGGGTGTTTTTGTTAATAGCCCACATATGGGCTGTGGACTCCATGAAACAAAATCTTCTATAAATCGTCTTCAGAGTCCACAGACCACATGTGGGCTGCGAATATTTTTAGCTTTTACAGTCAAACTCGTTTATAACGAACTCGGTTATAACGAATTCTTGGTTATTACGTACATATTTTCAAGTCCCAACGTTTTAATAACAATTTTCATACAAAAAACATCGTTTATTACGAACTCGTTTATAACGAATTCTCGGTTAAAAGGAACTACTTTAACTGGTCCCAGTAATTAAATTTCATACATTTTGCCTTTTAATAACGAACCCTCAGAAATAATTTTGAAGTGTGGCAATAGTCTTTACTTTTATTTAATATGGCACCATTAAATTATAACTCAACATCTTTAATCAGCTGATAGATAAAAAGAATTAAAACATAGTTTTGGTTTTAAAAAAAAAAATATTTTTTGTTTTTAATAAATGAAAAAAATTATTTGTATTTTATATTTTCTTCTATGACTTCACCCCGTTTATTACGAACTTTGCCTATAACGAACTATTTTTTCTGGTCCCACGGAGTTCGTTATAACCGAGTTTGACTGTATAATACATTTTTGGTACACAAGTCTACCATTGGCTAACTATTTGCTCCAACATAAAACCGATCTTTGTGGAACTTTGAGAAAAAACCGTAAGGACTTGCCTTTATTGGTTAAAAACAAGAAATTAAAGAGAGGCGAGCAAATCGCTGCTCAAAAAAGCACTATCCTAAAGTGGAAGGATAAAAGGGATGTCCTTATGTTATCTACATGCCACGCAAATGAACAAACGATGTCCAGAGGCCGAAACCAACGTCTTATAACGAATATGCTATTGGAATACATCCAAACTGTCAGGTCCACGTCAAAAAACGAGATTTCCTCCATGTCCCAGCACATATTTTGTTTCTTATGGTCTGTTCTGTGAAGTCCAAGTCAAATAAACGATGTTCTCTCAACGTCCACAATTTTAAAGCTCTTTAAATTTGTATGGGTAAACAGCCCACATATGGGCAGTGGACTGCTGGTGCTTTCCGTTCATAGCCCATATATGGGCTGTGGACAGTGAACGTGTTAATAACTTCAGCATATAAACTTATGTTCCCTGTTCTCTTCCATAATATCGGGCATCGTTCATCTCCTTTGCCTGTTCACAGAGGTCCATTCCGTCTTAAGACATCCAAGTTACCCTTCACCTCGAAATTTTCCCATAATTTTGCCCCGATATACCAGACCACAGCTGGTACGAAATAATTCGTAATTGTTCCGAGGTTTGCACCTTAATAATCCTTCAATATGCGGTAGTATACGGATGGAATATTCAACAGCCAAACGGGCTGTCTGTGTCCCCGTGCCGATTAGATTTGACGGAAATTATAAATAATATTTGAATTTATAAGAGAGAGTATTAACGAGTTTGTATTATTTTTTTATATTTTTCTTTTTTGCTATTCTATTGCGATATTATCAGAAAATTAAATTTTTGTTTATTTTTTCTATTTCTATTCTATTCTATTCCCTATTCTATTATTTGTTTTCCCTTTTTGTTCTTTTTTATTTGTTTGTTTGTGCAGCCTTTTATGCCTGATTATCTTTTTTAGTAATTGTAGCAGAATAATGATTTTCAAGCATTGTAATACAAATTATCATGTTTTGTTATGAGGGCGGTGAGGAGACAAATCTTAAGCGACAAATGACCACACACAGTAGTACAAGGTCACTGTAAGGCAATACTATTGCTTTTCACCCAAAAAGACGTGTAGTAGTAACTTCAGCAGTAACATAAACATATAAAATTGGGCGCCAAATAATATTAAAAATTCGACCAGTTACTTGGAATATGCGCACTTCACAACGATGAAAAGTGTTATACAATTGGGATTTTGCTTTCGGATGGATTCCCCTTTTGAAAGTTCTTCATTTTCTTTTCTAAATTAAATATGCTGAAATGGTTAAAATGTTATTCAAACCAATTTAAATTCCTTATGCATTTTATGACATTGTTTTTCTTTTTTTCTGTGTGCATATTGTTGCAGCATCATTTCATCATCATGCCATGTCATGCCATGCCACGCCATGCTATGATATCCAACACTAGAAATGCTTCAAGTGTTACCACTTGAATAATAAAATAAACGAAAAAAACAGAATTTGAATTTTTAAATTGTATTTTAAATCAATTTAAACGTTTTTCAATTATCCATCCTTTCCATTCCATCTTTTGTTTGAATTTTCATTTTTCCTTAACAAAACTATACAATTTTCATTTCTCGTAGTTGGCTTTCATCAGAGTATGTACATCTAATGTTGTAATTCAGTTCAGTTCAGGGATAATAGCACCTGATGTTTTCAAATTATGACCTTTGCATGTGCAAAAAAATTCTAAATAATGAACCAGAAAATGAAATTCTCAAAACTGCAGTTTCTTTTGAATTTTGAAATTAATGCACAGGCAGAGAATTTTTGCAAATCTTTGATTTGACTTTCTAATATTTTGGCTTGGAAATCGATTAACTTAAACAATGATTGATGAAGAAACTACATATTTGAATTAAAAAGCAGGTTGATGACACATTTCAAACATTAGGCATTATGTTCTATAATAAGATGAAATGCTGTTTCTCTGAACTATAAATATCACTATGTTCGATTACTTACAACGTTTGGCACATGAGTACCTTGACACAAGATTAACCCATTCGCTGCCAAGGACGAGTATACTCGTCTTTGACAGGGTATCTCGCATTGCCAAGACGAGTATACTCGTCCTACTTTAAATATATTATAACATGCAGACTTTTGAATTAGCACATTTTTTTTGCCACAAACATAATATAAATATGTTAAAATATGTTCAGGGTCGCCGTGGTCTAGTAGGTAGTGTGCTGGCTTATTAGACGTAAAAGCCAGGGTTCGAGTGCCAGGCCAGACATCAAAAAATAAATACAAAAAGTATTTTTTCGGCGATTTCTTCTCAGTTTCTCAAAAAAATCTGTCGTTCGGAGTCGACTTCAAACTGTAGGTCCCGCCACTTATGTATAAAAATTAACACACACAACATAAGTGGTGTGAGAAACTGCGGGCTTCTTGGGGACGATTGCTGTAGACTGTCTAATGGCGAAGGTATAGCACTGGCCATTTTATAGTCACCTAGCAGCAACTCGTTTCCTTGCCGTTCGCATCTTCCCCCTTTCCACCTTTCCTAAAAACCTGCACCATGTACTGCATGAGTAGGGGCCATCCCCTGATGCTGGTTTCATAAAAAAAAAAATAAAAATAAAAATATGTTAAAAACTTTAAAAATACTACAAATAAAATTTTTTTTAGAAAAATAATACTTTATTTCATTGTGTATTTATAACAAAATTTTATACCAACTAAATCACTTATGATACCTTATCTTCATGATAGGATTTGTAACAAAGTCCAATACATAATGGATGTTTATCAGGACAGCTCGGACAGTAATATCGAGTCTCCTTTCGAATGCTTTTCGTTGCACAAACTCTACATTTGCCAGTAGGGTTTTTCTTTTGTTGTGTGGGAGGAATAGCATCAAGATAATGAAGGGAACTTTGTTCTTGGAGTATGATTGACGTAGATTTATGAGATTGAATGACTACATCTTGGCTTCCATTTAGCCAATATTGTAGAACTTTTAACAGGGTTTTGGTAAACAATAACACTCAAAATATAAATGGCAATGGGAATGACTTCATATAATTTAGGCTTGGCAGCGAATGGGTTAAATATTTGCTTTAAAAGGTTAAATTAAATCTTCTTCACTAAGGCCAAGGATGCATGCTAACAGTATTAAAGAACAAATTTCAAACTAGACAAGGTTGATTGCATAACGGACCATCCTCATCATAACAGGCATTATAAGATTCCACAGAAGGCATATCGGAAAACAAAGCTGAATCTGAATGTTGTCTCTGGTCAAATGGTCGGTAAACCATTTTTTTTTGTTGTTTTTTGTAAGATTATTACGATACAACTTGAATCGATTTAACTTTTTTTAAATTACAGGTTAATAAACTTTTGACTTATAATAGATTTCTTTGTTTTAATAGCTAACAATCGATAATTAGAGGCAATGATAACAAAAACACCAGCTTTTAGAAAGAAATATCTTAAAAAATTTCAGTTTAATTTCTTTTTAAACGTCTACGAATAAAAATCATTTTCAAAAGGATTTTACTTTTATTTGAATACTTTAAGCCAAGTTAACCACCACCATCATATGCATTCTAATGAACCCACTATGTATAACCCATTATTACTGTGGATTTGTGTGTGTTTTCTTTTAATGCTAAACTATGGCAGTCATGGCCATTGCCATTGCAACAGCTATACGCTTACAGCTGCCTCTAATAACCTTAACCAATAGCCAGACTAAGCTAATGTTATTTAAAAAGGTTAAAGATAATACCGTACCATCATAAGGTATTTTGTATATACAATATGAATGTATATGTTTGTGTTTGTTTGTATAGATTTTAATATTATAGCCTGGCCATAACTATAACCATTAACTGTAAATGGCTTTAAAGCAAAGAAGGAAGACGTACAAAAAACGAAAGAAAAAACACTGAAAAATTTATAATTTCCGGTCATTAAATACTGTGTTGAAAGTGAAACGCCATAACCAATATTAGGTTACCCGATAAAGGATTTAAATAAATACGAATATAATTTTGGAGGCAGGGAGCATGAGTGGAGGGAGGATTTAATTTAAATAAAATTTAATTTTAAATAGAAATTTGTAGCCACTTAAAAATGGCAAATGTTAGTAGGTAGATTGGCTGTTCATGTTTTAATTTGTTTAAATAATTAAAGCTTTAATGGTTTAGTGTTCAAGGAATAGAATATAAAATTTTTAATAGATTTGTTTAAACTATGAAAAAAAAAGTGTTTTCATTGCCATTGATTATTGTAACAAAAGAAGAAATTCAATGGAAAATATTTGGGAAATATTCAGGGAATTATTTAAAATTTTCATCTGGATCCATGCATTTGTAGATAAACAGGATAAGAAAATTAAAAGTGTGGTTAAATATTAATATATTGTTACGTTTTTACCTTTTTAAAACGTTAAAAATATGAGTTCGTAGATTGCAAATAAAATAAAAATAAATCTGTGTTTATTTTTCAATCAATTCTTTATTATCTGCACAACTTTTGTGTCACTGTTAGAACTTCTTTCACTTATACAACGATAACTTTCACAATATGTGCTTTTTTTGTTATATTTCTCTGCTTACAACCTTCTTGTAAGCAACAACACTTATTAGTTATTCCTCTTTGCTCACAACCTTTTTTTTGTAAGCACAACACTAACAACTGTGTTCTCAAACGCAACTTGTCTGCACACAAGTCTGACCGAATTAAAGCTCGATAGATTTAATTCTCACACCGACGTGACGTCGTCTTACGCGATTAAATTCAAACTCCGAGAATCACGTGTCTTCATACACGACTGACTGAATTCTAACTGAATACTCGTTGCTCGCTTTATCTTGCCTTTTATATCACTGGATCAACAGTGTGATGAATGCCCTTGAAGGATGATGACGGCCTTCGGGAACAATCCAAAAATGTAAACATCTCGTCATCATTGTTGTTCGTGTATCTTGTTTACTTTCGTCCAGGCAGAATTGTTGTTGTTTTGTTTATTTGTCTTTCCGCTATATTTTTTTATACACGGACGTTGTTGCTATATTTTTGTTTATTCATCGATCTTGTAAACAAGCCTGTTGTTTTTGTTGCTATATGTTTACTCATTCGTTGATCACGTGAGCAACTGCATTGTTTTGTTTTTGGAGCTTTTGTTTATCATTTTATGTGTGATCAAGTCCATTGTGTTGTTTTTGGAGCTTTTGCTTATTATTTTAATAACACCATTTCCATTTTCGTAACAATATGTACGAGGGTGGATTAACAATTGAGTTGAAATCTTTTTGGCGTTTTAAAAACAACTAAATTAGCCTTATTTATTTAATTACAATAATAAAAATTACTTGGGCCGTATTAATTTAAAACTGAAATAAAAACCACAATTTACACACGACTTTTGTTAGCCGTTTGACCTGTAAATATATGCAATTGGTTGTAATAAAAGGATATTTGAATTGTAATCGAAGATGGCTTTTCAATGAAATTCGTTGAGAAAAAGTAATAAAAAATCTTTTAGAACTTATTTAAGAACCAGACAAAGCAACTTAAAAACCAAATCCTTTTAATACAAAAAAAAAAAAGAACAAAAAAATTGAATCCCTATCTTCTGTTAGAATGTGTGTATGAATTGGACATTTTTTTTTTTTTTTTTGGGAAGCGGGACGCAAATGATACTTAAGCATTTACCCCTTTTATAACAAAAATTTCAGCTTTTATGGGAGAATAACAATTGACTGTAAAAGAATAAAAAACGCTTAGAAATGCTTTTTCTTCTTCCATTCTTCCATTTGATGGCAAACAGCCACTCAGGCAATCTTATAAGTGTTTGGGGTTACATATTTGTGAGAGATTTGCTTGCCACACAAAACGTATGTTGACACTTGCACTGCAACTGAAGTGTTTACCAGCAAAACGTAAAAAAAAAATCAACAAAAAAGGAGTGGAAGAAGTCTAAGTAAAGGATATAAAAAATACCGCCGAAAAAGAAAGGAACATATTGTTGTTGAGTACTTGACATAAACATTGTTGTCGTAAATATCTTCTGGTAAATCATAATGGCAAAAAGTACTTTAACAGTTACAATACAACAGCAAAAATGACAATGTCCCTAAGGACAATTACGAGTATTTGAATACACAAAAAAAAAAAAAAAAAAAAGAAGAGCAACAGAAAGAAAAACGATTTTCAAAAGCTGAAATATTGTCAAAAAACAAAAATTAACATGTGTAGGTTAATATTCGAAATCGAAAGCTGTAGAAAGTTTAACAAATATTTTACAAATTAGTTGCACATATAATACCCCATATGTGAATACAATTTTTTTTGTTTCTTTCAGAATAATGTCCACAAATAATTTCCATATCCTTATAATTCAATAAATAAGTGTGCATTCGTAAACAAAATTGCATTATAAATAAGATTACATATATACATACTCAAGTGTGTGGTAGTATTTATTTGTAAGAGTATGGGGTGAGAGAACAAAACTCTCACAGGATAATAAAAATCCTTTCTGTGGCTTTGTGTTTCAATCTTATCGTTTATATGTGCAAGCGAAAGGTGTGAAGTTCAGAAATTTCTGCTTCAAAGCACATTGTTCAACAATTTTGTAGTTACATTTTATTGCATCGTTTCGAATGCTCTTATTATGGTGACTTAAGAAATAAAAACTTTCGAAAATATTGTCACACTTTAAAAGTAAAATTTCTAAAATATTCTTATATAGAGGCATACCAACCAAAAGGATTTGGTACTTTAATGCTTTTTTGTAAGGTTAGGTTCGGTTAAGTAAGTTGAATAATACCCTTTACCTGGACCACGGGGCCTAAGTTAATATTCTTAAAGAGATCATATTCTATTGCTATGTTTATAACTTACTTTTAACATGAAACCAGCCAGATCAATAATGGAGGACTTGAAATATATTCAGGCTGCTGAAAGAAGTGATTTCCCATGTTGCCATAGAACAGAACATATTCTGTAGTTTAATTTACATATTTGCAGTCAAGAAAGAGTAAGTAAGTATATGTATGATACTAAAAATTAGAAAATAAAAAAGAAAGTTAGTTGACCAAATGTTACAATTTCATTAAAAAAATTTTACCTCAAGGTATACGATTGATATGCTCTTAGGCATTTTTTATTCTTTGCACTTTAAGGAATGCAGGCAGGGATTGCCGTCAGCAAAGCATCTTCCCTCCATTTTCTTATTTTTTGGCGTCATAAACAAACTCTTAAAGAGTCACACGACCGACCACTATTGTCATACGGTTTATTAAGGACCATAATTGGAAAGATGTAATCTGTGGCCGGCTATCTTACCCTACTTCCATTCAGTTCACTTAATATTATTCCACATAGAGTTAACCTGGATTGTGTATTATTTCAACGGTTTTGTTTTGGCAATACAGATGATTATGTCTGTCCAGTGCGGAATGAACGGCTTATACGTCGTTCTATTCATTCCGTGCTTTCTAAGCGTTTTCTTCTGTAAGTTGTCACAAACAACTACACTGATTCTACTTTTTTGACACACGCATGAAAAACGCAAGATCGCATGAAACGTACTTTTTTCATCAAATTTGTTTTTGTTCGTTCAAAAAAATAAACGTTCTTTATAATTAATATATAATAATCCGGTTTTTTTAAGTAAAAACTAAGCCCCGTTTGTTTAATGTCCATACTATGTGGTCTCTCTGTCTAATAGGTAGTTAGTAGCCTTATTAGACGCTCAAAGGCCACGGTTCAACCCCCAGCTGAGACAAAACGAAAACAAAAAACATAATGGCGTATGTGTGTGGTAGTGGTATGTATGGTAGGCAGCGTTGCCATTTGCCAAGTTTTCCCTTTTTATCAAGTTTTTGGAGATGCGAAAAGGTTTTCATTAAATTTGGTTTCTAACAAAAAAAGTTTTTTCGACAAAATTAAATTTAAAATTTTTTTCAATAAATTCGGTATTAAAACAGGAAATATTTACATTTTTAAATAAAATATTGTGTATTATATTAGTCCCGGGCAAAAAACGCAAAAAAAACACCAACAGAGGGCCCCGGGCTCCGGAATTTCCTTTAAAAATGTTGGTACTTTTGTAGAAAACAAGTTTTTTTTGTAAAAAAAAAGTTTTTTTTCCCAGAAATAAAGTTTTAAAAAAAAATCTGGCAACGCTAATTGTAGGTAAAGTAGTATGCTATGTGGTAGGTATGGTAGGTAAAGTCGTATGGTATGGTATGGTGGTAGTATATGTATGGTAAAGTTTAGTTAGTAAAATAAAGTAGTTCGCTCACCCAACAAAGTCCACGACCCCCCCCCCCCATGTTCAGACTAAATGAAAACAAAAACATATTGTGTGTTTTGCTTTCGCTGCTTGCTGGTTTGGAGAAGAAAGGACGGCAAAAGAAAATTTTATTTTATTTTTTTGAAGTGTGGTGAATTTTGTAGTTGTGGTGAGTTTCTAGTGTGGTGAGCTTTTACAAAATGTGGTGAATAAAATCGAAGTGGGGTGAGTTTCTAGTGTGCTGAGCTAAAATAATAAAATCGGAACTCACCAAAGTGCCGTTATTCGAAATGGTACCGTATTATCATAGATCCATGTACTGTATGTATATTGTGATTTGGACTGTGCGTGTTTAGAATAAGTAATTTTCACATCTGTTAGTGGAGGCATTCACCGATATGTTTGGTTACACTCAACAATGTGTTACCATTGTGACATTTTCTATTTAAAATTCTAAAAAATTAAAAAATACAAAAAATAATTAAATTTAAATAAATTATTTTGTAAAATGAATTTTTGAATAATTTCTTTCTTTTTCCCAAATTGGAAATTCTTTGTAGAAATATTCATAATTTTTTGTGCTTTGTTTTCGAATCGAATTTAATTAAATTTCAAATTCTTAAAGAATTCATTAAATTTTCTTTTTCAGATAGATGCGTTTAATTGGTTACAGATTTTTAGTTTCCTGGTTTTAGTTTCATTCAAAACATTCGGTACTTCTTATTACAGATTTATACAGGCAAATGGGGGTCAGGGCTTTCAGATTAAGAAATGCTAAATGAATGAAAAAGTAAGTTAGTTTTTTTTCTATTAATAAATATATTTTTATAAAAGTAACATTTGATGCAAAAAGTACTATTTCAAAATTTCAATTTTGCAACACTGCAACACTATGTGTGTGTGCTGATAAAGTAACGGTTTTGTAATTCCGGAACATTTCAAACATTCCTTCACATTTGAATATTTTTTAAGAAAGAAAATCCACAAAGTAAAAATAAAATGATTTCATAGTAATTTATAATTAAACAGTACTCTTATTTTAGACAGGCACACAACAACCCTGTTTTAAGTTTATAAAAGGGCATGTGCTGTACCTCTGCTGCTGTTAGCTTCGAACAGCTGTTCGTCTACCAAAATTAAATAGTTTTTGTTTGTGTGAAAATAAAATCCCGAGAAATTTCTTTGTTTACCGGTAAATTTATAAAAAGAAAACAGAAACACAGCGTAATTACTTATAGATTTCTAAAAAAAGGTTTACAGTATGACCCAAGATATTCTAATGTCCAACGAGGAGCCTGTTGTGCCCAGCAATGACTCGGCCCACAAACAATTGCAACAATTTTGTTTGTTGGCTAAGACGGCTCATGGTGCTGCTATTTTGGAGTTGATTAAACAAGTCCTGGAGGCACCCGGTGTCTACGTATTTGGTGAACTCCTAGTCATGCCCAATATTCAAGAGGTAAATTTGTTTGGGTTGGAAAATAAAGATTTTTCTTTAAAAATATTTTTTGTTTCAGCTTAAGACCGGTGACAATATGAAATATTTCAATACTTTGAATCTATTTGCCTATGGCACCTACAAACAGTATCGCCAGCAGCCTCAAGATTATTTGGAGTTGACACCGGCAATGCAAAAAAAATTGCAACATTTGACCATCGTTTCTTTGGCTATTAAGAACAAATGCATACCCTATGAAGTGTTGTTGGAGGAGTTGGAAATCAATAATGTTCGCCATTTGGAAGATATTATAATCGAGGCCATATATGCTGGTAAGTCTTCAAAAAACGTGTGAATAACTTTAAAGTTGTGTTTTATAAAGAAAAACAAAAAGTTTATTGCATAAAATAGCAGAAAATACAGGCTTTTTTGATTTTTGTATCACAAATTTTGTTTACAAGTGATACATACAGAAGCTGAAAGTTATGAAATTATAAATGTTAAACCAAAATAACAGTGCCTTGCAAAATGTTTTACCTAAAAATTTGGTGTTAAATTTGAATTAAATTAATTTTTAAAGAATTAACATCGAAGTGATATGGGTGTTGATATAATAGAGCTGTTATAGGTATTGAATGTAAACATTTTTCAGATCGGTTATATTTTAAGTTAAAATCTCTTTAAAATTAATTCTATTATATGTATGTGGATACTAGCAAAAAAAGTAAAAAAGTATTGTTTGATGTGAGCCCATATATGGTACACTGGAACATCTTATGTTGGGTTGGGTTAGGTACGAACAAGGGAGGAATATTACGAGACCTCCAACACCCTATTGGGTCCAATATCGTGTTCTCTTTATGTCCTGCACGCATTCTGATCAGCCACGAGGAAAAGAAAACAAATGAAAAGAGATAGTGATAGAAAGAATAAGAAACTATCGTAAACTATCAACCACTCGAGGATAAACATGAAGCTCCATCTCCAGCTCCATCCGAGTACAAACCTCAGCAGAGTTAAAAAATTCCCTACCCAGAGTTTTCAGAATATCTATCTAGGGTTGAAAAGTTACAGAAAAGGTGATTCATGGTCTCCACACAAAATCCACAATAGCCCGAGTGGGATCCATCTCAAATCGTTGTTAGCGACTTAAACGCGCTCCTCATTAAAAGCCACTGTGCCCGCAGCATTCCGATCGTCATCCCACAACCTCATCCTCAACCCATCCCCTCATAAGTCCATAGAAGTTGCAGATGGGACGATTATGATCAATCATCTAATGAACAATCATCTAATCAAAATGAGAATCCACTCTTGCAGAAGTATCCATCATTCGTTCCCTGGTACACTACAATACCACGGTATCCAACAGAGACATATTCGATCTGGTGTAATAACTCTTATAGAGTTCTTCCAATTATGAACAAGTCGTGACTTACACCAGATTGATCCAATTGCCCTTAAGGCAGCTTGGCCGTCGACTAAAATCACATAAGAATTCGTATTGAAAAATTTAGCTTAGATAAGGCCTCAAGAGTGACTGTTCAGATTGTGAAATAACAGTTATGAATTCGCTGTTCAATAATCCTAGTCATACTCGAACCCATACAGCTTGACAACATCCACAGGCGTCAAGTCAGCCAAGCTATCAAGGAACATCTACACAGAAGAATTTCTCTGTTTACTGACTACACTGGCCAACTACTGAGGAAGTTAGTGGCAATCTTATCTTACTCCATGTCATTGTAGCTTTTCCAAAGTTATATTTTAATTCGAAATTCTGCGCGTTTACTTTATTCGTAAATGAATATTATGTCTGTGATTTCCTTTTTGTTTTTAAATTGTGTGCCATCTAGTCTTATTCAAGTGGTCCTAATATATTTTGTTGTATGTTTTGTACCTTCATTTAAGGTAATGTTTTCTGCATTTCTTACTCCTGTGATTATGATCTTTGACTCTTTTAAGCAGTACTTTTACTCTCAGTTTACATTACTGCTTTTATATGAGAAACTATTTTAAAGCTTAGTTTAAACGATTTAATAGTTTTAACCATTATTTATTATTTTCCAGTCTTTTAAAATATTTTGTTACTGTTTTTTTTAAATATCCCAGCATTGTTCACAGCCACTTTGGATGCCATTCTGTGGCATTAATCCTTAAATAATTTATTTCCAGTTGTTCGGTATTGTCCTATACAAATTGTTATTAAATCATTGTTTGGCTTTTATATCGTAATCCGCTTTTATTATTCAATATCAACTTTTTTCAGTGGTCGACATTTTTTTATTTTTTTCATTTTCTTTTTTATTTTTGAAATGCATTCATTGTGCAGTTTATTTTCATATTTGAATCTTTGCATGGTCTAATCGACAATCCTACACAACAGTATAACATGAGCTATTATTTGTGCCACAATCAAAATAATAAAATAAACAACAATGCCTGTTAGAAACAGGCTATAGTTTTATAGTTTTAAGCTCTATGATAAATGTTAGTTTTTTTCTAGTCTTTTCATTGTTAAATACTACTTGAATAGTACCAAAAAAAAAAAAAAAGCTTGTGGCGGAAACATAGTTTAACTATCAGATTCGTTTGGAATTTAGCTGCAAAAGGTGTGTGGTTTGCTATTTGTTTAGCCGTAAGGGTTGAGAAATTAAAAAAAAAGAAATTGTTGTGCAGGTTATAAAATAAATTGTTGATATAATTGTTGTTGATACAATTTATATTAAAAACTTTTTGTTTACACGAAGGTATTTAATATTTTTGTTTATTTTATTGTAAAATTTGCTTAGTAGCTCGATTTTTTTTATTGCAATACGTATTTAACAAGTTTATAAAATATAAAAATCATTCATTTTCATTATAATTTATTGAAATTATTTAAAAAGATTTTCGTTTATGTATTTGATTTGAATATGATCTCTTTGAGTTAAAAATTTGGTTTAATAAACTCTGGTTGATATTATTAAAAACCAAAAACAAAAAAAAAGAAAAATCATAAATATTTAACCAATGTATTGATGTTTTAAATTCTATAGAAATGTTTTCCATGTTAATACATCTCTCTTCAATCAAATATTGTCCCAAAAACTGTTGCTTTTAGTTATAAAATATGTATTTCTTCTTTATAAAAAATAAAATGAAATAAATATTCACACAGAGCTGAAACTTATGGGTATGTAGGTAGGCACTTGAAGTTGATGCAACTGGAAACAGAGCACTACAGATAAAGACTATCTTTACACAAGACCTGTTTACACAAGTATGTTGAGGAACATCATTTAAAATTATATTTTCTTTTTGTTATGAACATTCTGTAAAATCCATAAAAGGAGTACAAAGGAATAAGAAAAATTTTAAATAGAAAATTTCTATTTTGATACAAATTTTAATTAAAAGCCTTTAAAAGTTTTCATTTTTAGGAAATATTTTTAGATATTTTACGTTTTTTAAATACCATTTATATGACCATAAAACCCTCCTCCTTTAGTACTTTTTAATTTTGTCTAACAACGTTTACTATTCAATGTCTGCCTTATTTTGAACGAGTGTTAGGTGAAGTAGGAAGTAATCTTTATTTTATATTAAGGTTAAATATGAACTGTTTTGGTCGATATAATGTTTCCATTTTGAAAAACAAATTATTACAATTAGGGTTGGCAATCCCGCTCTATATTTTCAATCCCGGGATTTCGGGATTTCATTTACCTAGTCCCGGGATCCCGGGATTTATCCCGGGATTTAAAAAAATTTATTCTTGAAAGATATTAACATATTATTTCAATAAAATTAATAACATGACACATCCAAAAATAGGTTTATAAGAAAGAATTTATTAAATTATAAGAAAATTAATTTTATTTTTAGTTTTACACATTTTTAAATTAATTCTAAAGAGTTAATTGTTTTTATAGATATATATACTCTTTTGTTGATCAAATGCGATATGTTATTATTTTTAAAATACGTTTTGAGGAAGCACCGAGCATCCAAAGTTTCATCGCGAAAAATCCAGCTGCTGAAAAAGCACGTTCAGACTCTACACTGGCTGGCTTAATAGTCATTAAAAAATCGTATGCTCTTTGCAAAAAGTCACCACGTGTTCCTTCATTTTCAAACAAGAGCATTTCTCTCTGAATTTTCACAGACAACGTCTCACATCGAATTGCTATCCTCGGTAAATGTGCTTTTTTTATAGCTTCATTGAGCTCTTCTGAAATATTAAAGGTTATTCAAGAGAACAAGAAAGAAATTCAGATGGAAGCTCAGAAGAATCTGAAATAATTTCGAAAGGTGCCTTATCTGAATCAGAAGGTGTAACTTCTGACTCAGAAACTATTAGAAGTGATGTAGCTGGACTTGAAGCATTTAGTCTTTCGAGTAACTCAACTATTAATTTGCGACATTTTATGGAAGAAGGAACCGAACTCTGTTTCGGATTCGGACTGAACATTTGTTCTACCATTGTGCAGATACTGAAGTACCCCACTGATATCTGTTCTCCTTTGTTGCATGCGAAGGATGAGGGCTGAATGTAGTTTTTGACTTATAACGTTGTTAGCATCTTTAAGTTTTTTTAACATAAAAGTTATGGCAACATCGGCTGTGAACAGATTAGCATCCCGACGGCAAAGGGCGTCAACTGTTGCTTTAACTGGGACAAGAGCACTAATGATTGCGGATACCATATTAATCTCATCTTTGGATAAAGAAAATATTCACCTTCAGGTGGACCTATGTCTATTAATGCCTTTGATATACAATTTCTTAATAAATAAAGACGTTTTAGTGAGAGTTCTAATATACGATTTTTTTCATTGAGGCTTAAAAAGTCAAATCCCGGGATTAAGTGCTCAATCCCGGGAATTTGGAATTGCTAAATACTGCGGGATCCCGGGATTTCGGGACCCCGGGATCCCGGGATTCCCAACCCTAATTACAATGTGTCCCTTTCCAGAAAACTAGGTTTTCATCAGCTTCTTTAAACCGAAAGCTTGGATAGTTTCAGACGAATCCATATCAATTTATCGTTTGTAGACTATTATTTCCTTCGATGAAATCCCACCGATAGACCCAACAATCTTTAAAAGACCATGGGAATGTATGCATATCCAACCTCCACATTGAGGGTATATTGGGACAATGTTCCATACAAGGTTAATCAGAAACTAGTGTGCCTTCAATTCCTATAAGAGTGTAGAAAATACCATGTCGGTGTATCACATTTAGACTTGCATTGTCAAAGCTTTTTAAGCTGCCTGATTAAGATATAAGAGTTTGAATATCACTACCTATATATTCGGCAATACCTTAATCAGTTTTAGAACCTTTGTATTGAATACTATAACTGTCTTTAATCTAAAACTCTTGTGATGAATAAGATGGACTCCAATTTACGGTTTTCAAATTACGAAGGCGCGAAATACTTTATTAAAAATACATAAACAACATCTAGGGCTGAGGTGTCTGGATTATGACTAGTTTGTATTTGTGTCTAATCTTTTGGAAAAAAAAGGAATTCTTTTCACTACACCTTGTATAGTAACAAAGTAAAATTTTGTTTTCTCTGCACTGAAGTTTGCCTTCAGAAAAATGGTCATCTTGTCTCTGCTAGCACAAGTGGCAATATTTTCTACTTAAAAAAAAAAATTGTAATCTCGTATATAAATAGTTTTATGTGAGCTTTTGCTTCTTGCTACTAGCAGCTGGAAGTCTGTGCAACATCCTAAAATAAAATGGCAAATAATTTTACTTTTTATTTATGCATTTCAATTTAAAGTTTTCTAAGCGATAAATGATCGTAAAAACTGGAATGGACAGATGGATACAAATTTATTGGCACTCACAGCCCATAAATATTGTGTTGTTTCCAATTAAATATTCAGGCAAATTGAAGTTTTTTTCCACGGTCGTTTATATAGATTTTTTTGTAAAGATTTCACTTATTTTTAAGCTTTACATTTTGTTTAAATTTATTTAGTTACTGGTTTTGTTTATTTTTGATATCTTTAATCTTTTCATTTTACACAAGTTTTACATCTTTTTCAAGATTTTTCATTAACTAATCAAATATAAAATATTTTGCGTCCTTTACATTTATTTTATCATTATTATTATTATTATTATTGTTTTATATTTTGTAAAGGGCATTGTGTGGTAAGCGTTTCTTTTTAATAATAATCAAATGAAGTAGTTTGTCTGTCTGTCTGTTTATTTGTCTGACCCTTGTCAGTAAATAATGGTTTTTGCCACATTTAAAGAGCGTATGCTTTGGTTCCTGTACTTGCTATTGTGCCACATTGATTTAATAAGTTTGTATAATGGTCGAGCAATCACTGTTTTCAACTGCAAGAGCATATTTTATGGAGTGTTTTTGTTGTTGTTATTATTATTATTTATCATAATAAATACGTTTTAATTTTAAGTAATTACCATCAGTATAAAGAAAAACAACGGATAGGAGGAAAGGAAAAGTTTGGTTTTGTTTTTCGTTTTATGCTCTTGTAAAAGCAAACAAAACTCGCCTCCTTTGTGCTGCTTTGGGCTAAAACAAAAGAAAAACATCTAAAGGAAGCTATATTATATAAAATAAAAGGAGATTTTTTATTTTATTTCGTTCTTTTATAAGAAAAAAAGTAACAAAATAAACAGCCATTTATTCATTGTAAAACGCCTGGCTGCCTACTGTACTCCTAGGGAAGGGAATATGGCGACAACAACCATTTAGTCAGGTAAATTTACTGGAATATATATTGAATGTGACAAAAAACAACAGCAACAGCGAAAGAAAAAGAAAAAACAAACGAAACTCATGAAAAATTGCCTTTTAAATTTATTTTTATGTTAAAACACCATCAATATTAAATTTTTTAATGCGTTTATTTTATGTTTGAAAATCATTTTTTTTTTCTAAAGCATATTCTAAGGGTTAATGTAACATTTAAATTTGTTGTCTGCGTTGCAGGAGAGGTAGTGGTTGCAGGAGAAGTAGTGGTTATTTGGTTTCAATTTCATTTTTGCTTTGATGGTTGTATCTGATAGCACACAAAGAAATCAAATTAAATTGGATTTAACCCATTAAATCAAATGAGTTTTATCAATCCTCTATCAAGCATTTGCTTAAACTTCGTATGAAGTCAAGTTACTAAATCATTAAGCAATAATACTCACTATTCTGAAGAACAAAACGTAAATTACTAAACACCAACAGAGAAAGTTAGTTGTGCTTTATTCATGTCATGACTTTAATGGGTTAATTACAAATGAATTAAGTAGACATTAAAAACACCTTTTCCTCACTTTAATTTCTCAATTTTTTATTGACTTTTTATGATGAATTCCTCACATGTGTCGAATCGTTAACGTTTAAAAAGGTTGACAGTTTAAACGTCTCCACCATTTTAAACGTGTTTGCGACAGTGGTTTTCAATTCGATTGTATATTGTCACTGTGAGTATGTGTGCTTGTATAATGTGTTTCCATATCATAAGTCAACTGAAATTGTAAATGAACCTGTATGAATGAACCTGACTGACTTAACTGCCTGTATGGATGGATATGTATGTATGTAGCCTTGATGTTTTTCTTTGCTTTGCTTTACGCCATTCAACGTCAACTTTTCCTTTTGCTCTTGTTCAAAGGTTAAATGGAGTTGTTTTTTTTTTTATTGTTTTTGTTGTTATTTTATTGAATAGACTGTTTTCTTAAATTTCTTAAAGTTTTTCTTGTACTTCTTTAACACATTTTCCATGTGACTTTACCAAGGCAAGCAACAGCTTTTCCTTTAAAGGGGAAAAAAATTGTTTTTTCTTTTTCTGTTTCAGGCAGTTTGGTTCGTACTGCCTGTTTAAGTAAACAGTGTCTTTATTTTCTTACTTACTCTCTCTATCGTTCTCTCTCTATCTGGTTTGGTTTTTCTTTGTGTTGGTATTTATGATACCTGATGTAGTTGTAGCTGTCAGGGCGTAATTAAATGTGTATTAATTTTAATTGAATGTGATTTTTTTTTCTCTCGCCCATTTCGCCCAGATCTCTTTTTTACCTTATTTTCTTAGTTCTCTTATACAAACTTAACATTTCGTTTATGCTTAGAAAAAACCAGAAGAAGAAGAAGAAGAAAGAATATAAGCAAATGTCGAGTTAATTTTAAGGACGAGAAAAACGGAAGAAGTTTAGCATCTCTTTGCTTTGCTGCGCTTATATTCATTGTGTAGTAAAAGTCAATTATATTTTAATTAGTTGTTGAAATTAATTTAATTAAAAGTTTGAGAGACAATAATTTATTTTCTTTTGCTAAAGCATTTTCTTTTAAAGTGATTTAATTTATTGTTATCAAGCCTAAAAATAGGCAAAGATTTTACACTTTCTCTCTTTGGTAGGTTTGGTAGGTGAGATGTGCCATTAATTTCATTTCTGGGTGTAGAACTCAATGAAAAACTTTATTTTAATTTGAAAATGAGAGTACTTCCTGTCTAAGACGGAGGGAAATATTATTGTGCCTGATACTCGTTTGAATACAAAATTAATTCTTCGCATTTTCCTCTTGGATTTTTTTGAAGTCTTTAAGAGTTTTTAAGTAAACTGAAATAAACTTTTAAAGTCACCCCATGCCGCTTTTAGGTTTTTATGTTGTTTAAAAATGGTTTTTTGTGCAATGTTTAGTCCCTCTAAAATCAAAACTTAGCTTACTTTGTTTGCAGACTCTGTTCTTATCATTTTATGAAGATTTACTACAACTGAATACTGCACTTTGGTACTAAAATTACCAAAACAAATCAAAAAAATATAAATTGCAGGTAATTGACTCCTATATTGCAAGGACCATAAACACCGTTCACTGTATCACGATTGATTATCCACATCTGAGAGTCAAATAATATTAGAGTCAAGCAGTTGATTTATTTAATATATATACTACACTTTATATATTAATTTATGCCTTAAAATCTTTAATTTTTCGGCTGTCCCTTAAGTATTCTGCATCATATTGCCTATCTTAAGGCTGTGCAGCATAGAAATTATATTTTATGAGTTGGTGCATTATAGTTGCATGCCGTAGAGACGTGATAAGAATATTTAAATTATAAAATATTTTCATAACAAAGCAAGTAGTTATCTGCTGAAGTTTGTGTAATCGTTTTAAAAGACAGCTGTAAAGTATGCTTTAGATTTGTTCCTAAATACTTTAGAAAATACTTGCTTGGAGAAAACGAAAACTTTAAAAGAATTGATTTTATTTAGAAAGAAAATTTTCCTGCCACATTTTACAATAATTTCTTATGTCTTCTTGGTGGTGGTAGAAAATAAATGTCATATCAATATGAAACTTTAACTTGTAGTAGTTTTATACTCTTTTTTATGGTACTTAAACAACATTTCTTAGATTTGTTTTTTGCTCTGCGTTTTAAAAGCAGACAACTTTAAGGTCATGTAGCAGGCAAGATGTGGTAAATGAGGACACAACAAAGTTTCTTTTATTTTCAGTTTTTTTTTCTTTCTTTTTTTGATGTTAAAAAGTTCCTAAAACACCAGGCAGGAAATAGTTTTTTTTTCTCTTAAAAGAACATTAGTTTTTGCCATTTCTTTCAAGTTTCTACTTCCATTAAGATTTAAATTGGGGACAAAATGTGTGGTTTTAATTCCTTAGAGGGAATTAATTTCAACACAAAAGATGTTTCATAAAGTAGTGTGGTGGGTTTTTGACTGCTTTTTATTTTGTCTATTGATTTTAAGGCCACAATATAATTAATTTGCACAATAATTTAGCTTAAAACCTTCAAAAGTTTATGCTAAAGCTATAAAACAATAATTGCTTTCTAAGATACTGAATGGATTTCCTAGAAACTAAAGCATACATTAAAAAACATTAAAAAAAAAAAAAAAAAAGAAAAAAAGAATGAATTCATTTGAAAAAATAATTTTTCGAAATCCATTATCCATATTTTTATTTCAAATGAAAATGAAAGTAAAGAAATTCTCTTTTGTTTAGTAAGGTATTAAACATTTTATGCCTTAATATATGCTTTATATTTCTATTAATACAGTTTAAATCCAATTTACTTACTTCTTTTAACACATAATTACAAGTAATTGTTTATTTATAATTGTTTTATTTGTTCTTCTATATTGTAAAATAAATTATAACTACTAGGAAAACACATTAACAAATTTTTGTTACACTTTTTGCTTAAGCCTTAAAGTATGCTTTCTTTTGTTGATGTATGTCCTCACTGCTGTTTATGCTTTTAATTTAATGTCTTTATGTCATTATCATAAATCTTAATGGTAAATCTCTACAAAAAAAAAAATACGGTGTACATTATCAATAATCTTTTTCTCCTCCTATTAATTTGCTTATTAAGGAGGACGTATCTAAAACCAATAGTCAAAATAGGAAAACAAACAGTAGCAGCAACAGTGATAAATTATACTTTGTCTTTCCAAAATCTGTTTGTTTTTCTTGATTTACATTTAAATGTTGTTAAATGACAAATAAGACCAATAAAATGTAATTACACAATGTATATATTGTTGTAATTACAGATTAAGTGTCATAGTAAAGTGGAATTGAAGGCATTAAATGCAAATGAGAGCATAAATACTAAAAGAGTCTTTAAATTGTAATGCTATTGTAAAAAAAATAAGGTCATTAAAAAGATCAATAACTTTTTAAAAGTATTCTTAAATACTTTTTGCCTATTTTTAGTCCCTTGAAATGTTACATTCCAGCTGTAGGGCAACTTTATTTAATTTTTCATTTACACATTTTGTAGTCTATTTTTAGATTTTAATTAATATTTAATAGTATTATAATTTAAAATATACTCATGTATACCTATTAAACTGTTGTTAAAATAAAAAAAAAGAATACATGCAATAGTCTGTTATAAATAGATTATAAATATTTAAATTAATTGGAAGAAGTAATTATTATTCTAATACAGTATTCCCTCGATTGACGTCGTAGAATGTTCCGGAAAAAGGTGACGTAAATCGAAACGACGTAAATCGAATTTCATATTGCTCATACTACAAAGTAGTATGTTTTTAACAAGGAACTTAAAAAAGTTACAGTAATCTTTCGATTTACGTCACAGTTGGTTCCAAAAAAAGGCGACGTAAATCGAATGACAACGCAAATCGAAGTTGAAGGGAACAAAATTTTTGACGACGTTAATCGAAACAACGTAAATCGAGACGAAGTAAATCGAGGGAATACTGTAATAACAATTAGAAAGCAATTATTATTGCCCTACATAAGGCATAAATGCATATTTCAGGTGTTTGAAATAATATTCTTAACATTTCCTATAAAAGAATCATCTGTCATCTGTATCTCGCGTTGTCTTTTGTATTGGGGTCTACGTACACGGATAGTACGTCACTTATGGCTGTGTTATATGGTTGGAGCACTGCTCAGGGCTTCCTTGTCTCTTTATTCTAGGACTACCTACAGTGGAGATTTTGGGGAAGAGGCTGGCGTCTATTTTGGGATGCTATTAAGTTGTCCTTTAGACTGCATGATGCAGTATATTCCAAGCTGTAGTGTTTGCTATCACCACTGTAAATGAGCTGGTCTAGGAATGCATTGGACCTTAAGAGCCCCGAATACACATTATGCTAGGTCGAAATTGTTTTCAAACTGCAGGAAGGCCATCACTGTACTTCTGAACAGGAAGAGGATAGGTTAGTGTAGGTTTGGCCTTAGATAAGCTGACAAATGAAGGGCGCGAGAATGGTTGATTTGTTACATTCCTGGGACAGTTATTCGGTCTGATAGATCAGGCGATAAGATGGAGAGCGGTCTCTTCTTGGCGGAGCATTCTTGAAGGGAATGAATTCTGAAAATTGGATGGTTTTTGGACGAGAAATTGCGCCATTAGGGCGAGAACCAGTTTGTGGTTCCTGCAGGGATTGTAGTAACGTGGCGTAGCCAGAGTTTGTACAGCACATTTTGTGTCTCTGCCCACTTCTGACTCTGGATGCTTATTTAGACTTCAATGGACTTAGTGCCTTGGCTGCTGATATTGAGGGTTTTATCTCTTTTTAACAACTACAGCTTAAGCATATTTTCTTTCACTTTAGACACGTATTGTGTCTTCTAAATTTTAATTAATTTTGATTGTAAAATATTATTTTCGATAACAAAGCAAGTGTACTTTTAACTTAAATTAAATCGTAATGCATTCAACATTTTGATTAAGTATCGCAGAGATATATCGACATTTTTGTAAATTGTTTAAAAGCAATTACAATTGTATGTAAAATAAAATATACAAAGTAAAAATATTGCATACTTTTAGGTTATCATAAATATTAACACTAAAGCATGTTTTTAGGTAGTTTGTAAATTTTTTTTAATGAAAAAAGAAGAAAATAATTCAATTAAAACAAATATACATTCCGCTATAAAAAAGTCAATAAAAATGTGCTTTTTTAACAAAAAAAAAAAAAAAAAAAATAAAATAAATAAAATTGGCCATTCAAACAAATAACAAATTTAAGCAAAAAATTCATGAATTTTTACCAATAAAATATTTGTTTTTATGCGATAAGTTTTTTTCATTACCGTTTTCATTTTTTGTATAAAAAACACAATTTAAACAAAAAGTATTTTCGTTATTTTTTTTTTCGGAAACATGTTGCCAACACAAATTATAACGCATTGAACTTTAGCGTAACTAAACCCTTAAAATATACTGTAAAAACTTCAATAACACAAAACGTGTCAGCTGTAGACAACACCTGTAAGTCTGTAAAATAAAACAAAAAAATGAAATTGATTTTTTTTGTTTTTGTTTTTTTTTAGTAAAGCTTTTAAACATAAACTCCTACACAGTGTTACTGTACTGTATATAAATTTATAGCAGATAAAAATTTACCAAATAATTTCAATAACGTGATGATGATAATCAATGCAATAATGATGATTGCTTTCATTATTATGTTTTTTGTAAGGTAATGAAAATAACAGCGTAAAAATTCAATAACAACAGCATAATTTCAATCACTTCTTTCTTTTTTTCTCGCTCACATTGTCTGGGCAGTTGTCAAGGGGATGAGTATATTTGTAAGACGAATAATAAAAATGCCAGTTTCATAAATGAACGTATTATGCATGTATTTTATGTAAATATTACATTGAATTGACTAAACACACCAGAGATACTCAATTCAATTCCTTTAAATATAGCCTTAAAGTATGCTGGTAAAAATTTATTTCTGAATTTATCACAAAAATTACAAAACAGCGCTGCACTAAAGTAAAAAATATAAAATAAAATACTAATAATAATGTCTTAGCAATATTTTTATTAGCTGAACGTGGCTAAAGACGAGAAACTCTTGTAATAAGACAACGTTATACATTTGTTTTATCACTTAGCTTGAGTTGAGTTGAGTTTAAAATCGAATGCCAGGTAGGAAAATTGTTTCATGTGTTGCAAGATGTCAACTAATAATAGCATTGTGAGCTTCATTTGACAGCAGTAGTTCGACATATGATGATATTGTTTCATTTGCTGGCTTATCACAGTGGGGTCAGTGGGTAGTACATAGTTGTTTTTTCGAATTCTGAAAAGCGAAATTTACTTAGCATCAGGAATAGCAGATTCTAATGCTTAAATAACCTGCAAACTTAAGCCAATTGTGAGATTCTAAATTGAATACGCAATATCTTAAAATCGTCAATATTAAATAAGATTGTTAATTTTCTCTACATTAAGTTTCAAAAAGGGTCTCAATGTTGTATGTACATTTGACTCATATATCATGAAGAAAAAATTTCTTAAAGTTTTATTATTTCCTTTGTTTTTCATTTAGCCTTCGTATAGATTTCTAAATTTCCAATTGACTTGTTGCCTAAATGTATGCTTTACAATTTAACTTCGTTTAAATTTCATTTCTTTATGCGTTATGATGGTTTTCGCTCCAAGATATTTTTACCATTAACTTAAAATGATTTACTTACTGCGAAAAAACCCAATAATAATAATAAACGAAGAAAAACACCAAATGAAAAATCAAATATACATAATCAAGACAAACACACAAAAGTGAGAAAGAAAAGGAAAATATATAACCTTAAATGAATGGCTCAGCATGGAGGGGAACAAAAAAGAAGTTCGAACAATATAAAACACACATTTCATATACATAATTTGAATTCATATGATTTTTATATTGTATTCTATGTATATGGGGGATTTGTTAAATTATGAAATTTCATCTTTACAGGGTTATAAAAGTCCTTTTGCCTTGATTTAAAAGTATTCCACAAAATGATTGCTTTACTCACTCTTAGGAGAAAACAAAACGAAACGACTTGAAAACGTGAAAAATTATATAAATCTTGACATATTAACTTCTACTCAATTTGTCAAGAGATTTCTTTTTAAATGATTTTAAACTCTGTTCTGTACTGTTCTGTTTTCGTTTGCTCTTGTAATAATATTTATTGTGTTTATTATTCATATTTTCTTTACAATCACAACACAGTCTAATACCCTCTATTTAAAACGCATTTAAGACAGAAACAAACAGCCTTAAACAAAATAAATAGAATTGAAGAAATAAATAACAAACCATTGAATTTTTCTAGATAAAAAGGGATTTAATAAAATATTTTTATTTTTTTGTCTTCTTTTTTTTAATATTATTATTGTTTTGACTTTTTCACCTTAATTTCTTAAACTAATACCAGCAAGTATGCTACGTTTTTTTTTTTTAATGTAAATCATAAAAATATTTGTTTTTGCTTTCGTGGTTTTATTTTCCTTTTCTATTTCAATGTCAATTATTTTCTGGTTTTTTTTAGGATATTGAATTACTTGCGTTTTAAATTTTAATAGATTTCTTGGTTCTTATAACATATTATTGTTCTATTAAAATTTAAGCCTTAACATAGGCAATACATTTTGTAAGAAATGAAATTTAAATTTGAAATACGAGCTAATAAAATGAATTATTCAAGAAATTTTAAGATAATTATTAATTTTTAACAAATATTTTAAAATATGTATTTGTGAAATTTCATACGGTAATTAAAATTGATGTTGTAAATATTTTTTTTAAAAGCCTAAAACTATGCTAATCTTAATATGATAGTTCAGAATTAAAGGGCTCTTTAACAGATCGAATGAAAATCAAATTTATTCGTGGTGTTACAGTTTGAAACTGATTTCTAGTACAATTTAATTTTCTGACTACCAAACCAATGTCACATATGGGCACCTTTTGCGTCCCTGAAAATAATCGCATAGTAATATACGTTTAAAATGTAATTAACCTCTAGTATATGTATTTATTATCCTGGTTAGTTGCAGAGATCAACTTTTTCCAATTATTTGGTACTTAAATTTTTATGAATACAATACTCTTAAATTTATTTGCGCCTTCTCAACGTTTGCTAGCAAAAAGTTGAAAACTACACTCAGTTTTCCATTAGACACAAAACATTTTTGTTAGTAAACAAGTTGTTGGGCCTCTAATAACACCTAAAATTATGCTGTCCATGGTTTCGCCTAAATATAGGCTTTAATTTTTGTTTTTTTTATTTTAGATTTAAACAATTGTTTGAACTTATGAACATCTATTCAATATATGTACATACATATGAAATATGTATTTTCAACACATACAAAACAATTTTTTTTAACAATGAAAGTTTTTCAAAACAATATCATTTTTGTTCTTTTAAAGGCGTTTTTTTATTTATTATTTGCTTCAGCCAATGTACAAAGTTTGGCCACACTAAATGAAAATGAAAATTTGTTTTCAAAAAATTTAAGGAGAATATATCAGTATTTATAAACAAGTTTTTCAATTATAAAGTTGTAAATATAAAACAATATTCTATATACATACATACATACACTCGCATATAATTTATTTTCTAATAAAATATTGTTTCTGTGAATTTTTTCTTCTATTTTTTTTCTTAAAAACTTAAGTATTGTTTGTGTAAAAAATTGTGAAAATCAATATTCTTACAATACTCGTACAATAAATATAATTTGAATACGGTATCTCTTCAAGTTACTTTAACAAATAGGTATAATTTATTTCGAAAAAAAAAGAAATCAAATTGAAATATTATTTTTTTTTAATAAGAAATCATAACAAGTTGAAGTGCTGTTCTCACTCCCTCTCTCTCTGTCTCTCTATCAGCTTTAATTTTGTTGTTTTTCCATTGAATGCGATGATGATATTGAAGAAACAGTCATGACTTACCATTAGGGGATTTGATTAGAAGCGTACGTACAGGAAACGTATTTTTTTCTAATATGGATTTTGTGTATGCCATCCCTCGCGTTTTTACCTAAAGTTTGCCAATGATTCTCTTATTTTTGGTGTTGTGTTTTCATGAAAACAAATCCATTATAAATATAAAATCATTGAAATGGAATATGAATGAACGTGATGCATGATTTTCCCTGGATTTAGATTAAATTTAAGAAATTACAGCCAACACCCACATAAATAAAAAAGTAGGGAAAAGAAAAACGAAACGAAAACAATGAACTTTTTAAAGAAATTGGAAAAAAATAATTATATTCTATTCGTACATACATATGTATGTCTGTATACTTAAAATAAAAATGTTTTTTGTATAGTATTGTGTTTCCCAGTGGCTTCAGGTATTATTGTATTTAATCATTAATTAAGAAAGTTCTTAATCCTCTACAATGGCCAAGACATCATGAGAAAACTTTATTTTTGTTCTCATTTAAGTATTTATATACCTAACTTGACCACAAACATAAGTTGATTCGTTTGGTTAGAGTTTAGTTTATATTTCTGATTAAATTCGTAACATACTTAAAGGCTTAAGCGTAAATCAACCATTAAGTAAGCATTTAGGCAAACAGGCAGATAAACAAAATAATCCATATCAAATGTAATCGAAATTATTATTAGTTTAGTTTATAATAATAAAACTTAATGGATTAATTTTCAAAGTCAACCAACAGCGAAAAAAGTTGTGCGAAATATTAAGCTTTCCTATGGAAATAAAGTTTTGGTTAACTAAAACTGAAATTAGTGCTCTTTCTACATACAATTGACCTTGTTTTAGACCTAGTAAAGCCACCTACCAAATTTTTATTCTACATCATATGCTGCAAAAGACATGGCAGGCCAGATGGCCAAATGAAACTGCATGCGTGATGGAATGTCAGTACTAAGTGTTTTCATAAAATATTAGTGTGAATTGTGAATTTTTTCGGGGGTACTTGATCTTTATTACTCAGTAGAGCAGTCATTTGTTTTATTAACGGTTATAATCAGAAATTTTTGAGGTATTATGTACATTGTTTCTGGGTGTTGTATCTATTCCAATCGAAAATATCATGTGGTTAAGTGACAAATTAATGCAAAAAATCTTGATTGATAGCACAAGGAATTTAAATAATTTATAAAATATTTTAACTGCTAATTTCTCTGTTAAAATCATAGAAAATTATTCATTTACTTTATAAAAAAGGTTACATTATTATATTTTTGCTTATTCATTCATGCTTTTGGCCTACTTTTAGGCATAATACATTTTTTTTATTCCTTTTTGAGTTAAAATTCTTTTTGGTTTTTGAGATTTCTTTCTATTTTTCATTCAAACATAACTTTTAAGTCTGAAAGGTTACTGTAATAGTATTTTTTTTATTTTCTTTTACACCATTTTTCTAATATCACCTTAAGGTATACTTTAGATTTTGTTTTTGGTTTTTTATTGTGACCTATTTTTCATTGGTTAGTTAATAAAAATTCCCTTTTGCATATCATTTTCTTTGTTTTATACTTTCTTTTCCATTTTTTGTTTTCATTTTACTCTGTTTGTTTGCCCGCAAACATTATTCCTAGTCGCTGTTGGTTAATTTTTTCCATTTGATATTTTCGCAGTTTTCTGTCTTCTCATAGAAAGAATGCTGTATACTCTTATTAAATACGTTTTCAAATAAGGGCTTAAATGGAAAAATTGCGCCAAAAAATGTACTTTTTTTCAGTTTAACCTAAAAGTATGCTGTTTTATAGTTCAAGTTTCTTATAAAATTTTATTGGCAACATCTATGTGGTGCTATGCTTTAGTAAAACAACCTGTTGTCGTCTTTAATTTCTATTCATTTACATATTTTATCTTTGTTTGTTTGACACGTCTAAGTAATTGCTTTTTTTACTTGCATTTAGTTTTTCTTTATTCTCCTGGTTTACTTTTTGGGTGTCACTACCACTGCCACTGCTGCAGCTGCCTCTTCATGCCTCAAAGGATCAAACAAACTGTTGCTATTAACTACTAAGTAATGTATGCATATAGAGTAGTTACTTGTCATGTATTCATTTTGTGTTTGTTTTTAAGGAAAAAATAATGTTTTCCTTACAACTTCTATGCATACAGATGATGAATTTGAATTTCTTTGTTTAAAAACCATGAACAGCAGCAAATTTAAACAATAAGGAAATGAAATGTATGATAATATAGAAAGTTTTTTTTTTTTTTTTTTTGTTCTGAATTTTCTAGATGATATTAAAGAGTTGAAGCTTTTCATTGTGAATTTTTCTATATATTTTTGTAATTTATTTCTTTTATAACTTAAAAGTACACAATTTTTGTAAAGGTTTTTGGTTTGTATTTATAATACAATAGAAAAAAAGTCCAGCATTGTGTCAGAATGATTGTTGTCAACAAACAAAGAAAGGTTTCTTTATAGAAATTCTCTGGATACGTCGGCAGACCTGGCGTCTGTGGGCATCAGTTATCTTTATAGGTTGGTTAGAAGCCCCAGACAGGTGTTAATATTAGTATCAACCGATTTTACAATACGAAAACTGATATTCTGATCTGATATTTGGTAGCACGTTTCTCTTTTCAGTGTATCTCATACGCGTAACAAAGAATTCATTTCGTATCATTAGAATGGAACTCAGATGAGGTGCCTATCGTGCCAAAAAATGTGTTAATTTTATAGGCCTTGTTCTGCAGGGAAACATATTTCAGTGACGCTGTCTTGCATTGATCGCAACAAATTATAGTCGGATGGAGTAAGTTCTTAAATATGAGGCGAGTAAGGCAACACTTTTAAAATACGTTTTTCGAAATAGATTTTAACTCGCAATATATAGAGTCATGTTCGGATGCGTACTCCGAACGTTTTACGGCCAATTATCTCTTCTAATGAATAAATTCTTTACTTTAGCTAGACTAGCTACAAAGATTTAAAGTATAATAAGAATTAATGACATATTTACGCTCCTAAATGCCATACATTAAGGTATCTGACTACCATGCATAAATTCGTATATGCCATCTGTAGTGAATCTTGAACTCTTAAGTTATACACACAATAAGTAAACAATTTTCCCCTCAATTTGTGTCGTTTCTCTCATTTATTATGAAAATATTTAATAAAAAATTTTTTTCATTATTATGACATTTTTTATATTTGAGCATGATTTTTCGCGTTTGTTGTCATTAAAAAAGAAAATATTTTTAATTGTAATCATCACGTTTATCTCATATTCATATTAAAACTTAATACTCCTACACACACATTGTCTGCTTATTTGTTTAAAATGCAATTGTTAATTTTGTATTTCGCATGTCATGTCATTTCATATTATTTTTTAATTAATTTAATGCGTTACTAAATGTTAACTTCACAAATTATTATCCCTATTATTATAATATTAATATTATAATTACACATTAATACGCATATAAAGTCAAACAATTTTAATCAATTAAGAACTCAATGAATTAATTGAAGGGGGAAATGTTCCCCAAAAAAAGAAAAAAATATTGAATATTTCAAAAGAAAGCTCATGTAGTGGCATTAAGATAGCATGAGGTGGGGTGTCTGTAGAGCAACAATGGAAGAAAAACAGAAAAATTTTAAACAACTTAAAAAAATTTAGAGAGTTTTAACTAAATCTGGCTGAGGATTTTGTCTGAACAAAGCCATTGTCTTGCCTAATTGCAATCATGTTCTACAAAATTTTTTCACTTCTTAGAATCCTTGTTTGATGCGCTGTGAAAAATTGATTTTTTCTTCTACAAAGCAATCCGTTTCAGTGCTAAAACATTGCGGCAACGATTTTTCTAATCTTCGAGCACAGTTGGTTATAGTCTTGAGAGTTTTTGCGACAAGGAACGTATCTCCTTACAAAAGGCTAAATTCGTTGAATACTGAATTTAAGGCACAATTAGAAAAAAATTCTCAAGCAATGTTAAGAGTAATAGGTAAAACATGACCACTTCGTCCACATTTTCTGTGATTGTTGTTGTTTAGTTTCTCGCAAATTTTTTTAGGTAAACTTCTGGTTCGATACATTTCGAAAAAAAAAAAAAATACATCATAACCTGATATTTTATCGTATTTGGCTTAGTACTGGACTATTTTAGTGTAGCAATTTAGCTTTCGCTACAACATAACATACAGTTTCACTGCATGGTATGTCTTTCTGTTGCGACATAATGCTGATCCTGTGCCTCCTCATCTTACTCGCCGCTGCAGCTTGTGCCCAAGTCATTGGCCAGATAAGCACTACGTTTAGAGTACTTAGGTTAGACCAGATTTGCTGCACTATAATTCCTATTCAGAGCCACATGCTAAGTCTTCAAATTGCAGTTTATCTATGGGATTTTCTTTATATAAAATTCACCCGAAAGTTTAGTAGTTTTGCCATATTTGATCAATTCAAACCAACCAAAATCAGTAGTCGTGCAAAATTATGTGGAAACAATTCAGTTTTTGACAATATACTGTTGTGATTCGCGACATGTATTTGTGTATTTTACTTAATTATTGGTGTCTTTTATAAGATTAAATTCAATTATAAAATCTTGATATTTGTTTCAAATTCGTGACATGTTGGAAATTAGAAATCCGAAAAAACATTTAAAGTTGCGAGACTGTATCCTTTAACCACGAACAGCGTAGCAAGGTTAAATTAAATTGTATTTTGCTTTTGCTTTGTAGCTTCAACGTGTAGCCTCATAAAGTGAACTGTTTTAAACAATTAAATTCAAGTCACTTCACTTTAATTCAATTCTTTTTTCTTTATTTTTGTTTTTGCGCTGTCAAAATCTGTCTCTAAGATATCCTGTGTGTGATCTGTACACACATAGATTACAAAAGCAATTATACACGAACGTTGCAAACTAGAAAAATTCGAAATTAAACGAATTTGGAAATCCTTCTTAGCCAACTTTAACAAAAAAAAAAAAAAAAAAGGATATTCCTCTCTAAATTTTAATTTAAACCAGCCATGGCACACGAAATACAATTTCTTATGTGGGGTATTTTGTCAATCTTGTTTTTTTTATCGTACAGGCAAGGAAAAAATTATATGGTACGTCTGTTTTTTCTAAAAATCTCTCCGGTTTTAATACTAATTTATAAGTTTATATATTTTTTATATTTAGTAAAGAGTAACAAAAAATTAAGGTAAAAAATTTTCAGAGTTTGTTTATTTTTATTAAATATTTTTTATAGCTAATTCAAATTCTTAAAGGAAATATTTATATGGTACAAAATAAGAAAAAATTCAAAACTTAAAGCTAATTAAATATATTCAAATAAAATATAAAATTTAATAATCCGTGTGTCCTCCTCGATTTTTAATTACTTCATTTAACCGAAGTGGCATAGTGTTTATTCATTTTTGTAACTCATCTTGGGGAATTTTGTCCCATTTTTTATCAAAGCCTCTTTCAGGTCTTTTAAGGAGTTATAACTCATTCCACTTTTGTATATTTCGGCTTTTAAAATTCCCCAGAGGTTTTCAACAGGATTTAGATCGGGACTAAGTACTGGCCAGTCCAAAATAGCTATATCTTTTTCTTAAAAAAATGCTTTGGTCTTTTTGGCTACATGTATAGGGGCGTTGACTTGCTGAAAAGTAAAATTATTTCCATAATTTTCTTCAGCAAATTCAACGAAAACATTGTCCAGTAATTCCACACAGTTCTCTGCATTCATTTTATGAGAAATAAAACAGATTGGAGAACGTGCTCTATATCCAAAAGCAACTCAAGTCATTAAAGATCCTCCCTCAAAATTACGTGCTATTCTGGTCCGCGTATCACCTCCTTTTTCCCTCCAATAATATTTGAATTCATCTGTTCCATCAAGGTTGAATTTTTTTCATCACAGAATATAATATTACGCCACCCCTCTTCCCAAAATTTGTATTTTTCAGCGAAAGCCAATCTGGCTGCCTTGTGTCTAGGGGTCAATCGTGGTTTGGGTATCATTTTTTGTTTTTTAACACCTAGATCTTCATTTAAAATTTGATTAATCCGTCTCTTGGTTACGTTTAGTCTCAGCTCCGACTTTATTTGCGTACAACTAAAATTATTTGTGATAGCTAAGCGCTTTATTTATCGTTTATCGCGGTCAGTCAGCATTGGTTTTCTACCAGATCTTTTTTTTAGTGCCATATGATTTTGGATCCGCCAAATAATTTTGTACGGTCGTCTTAGACCTCTTAACTCGGTTTGCTATAGACCTTATTGAGTGCCTATTTTCCCTCAACAATTCAATCTGCGTAGGTTCTACTAACGAAAGTTGGGTTCCACGGGGCATTTCTACCCAAAATTCAATAGTTTTCACACAAAGAAAAATTATTTAACTGTTTATAGTAATATTCTTTTATATTTACGCCAAATAATATTTTTTGCACTTAAAATTTTGTTTAATTTTTAATTTATTAGATAAATCTGTTAAAAATTTTACTTGTACCGTATAATTATTTCATATGAAAGCAACGATATCGAAACAGAATATAAAAATAACGGTAAATTCGTGATGTCGATATCAGAGAAGTTATTATTTTTGGTAAGAGAATTGATGCCGGGTTTAATAAATAGCATTAAGAATTAAGGGTTTTATTATTAGTTAATCAAAACATGTAAAATAAATTTGTACCATATATTTTCTTCCTTGGCTGTATCTTTTAAAACATTTTTTATATCCTTTACCTGTCCTGCATATTTTGACTTGTGCGTTATCTTTGGGGAATATTCATTTGTTTGTAGCGACTCTATTCTAATATGAATTTCAATGCATGTCTCTTTCTTGTTTTTTTTTTTTATTTTTTTGGGGTTCACATCTAACTTTTGTTGCATTTCATGTGTTGAATGCAATATACCTGAATTCCCAGTGGGATTTGAACCCGAAAACTATAAAAAAAAGTAGCAGAGAGCGAAATTAGAATAGAAAACTCGTAATATTCGTGTTATTTGTTCATTACATTTTGTCATTCTCAAAAAGAGAAACTAAAAACAACGACAACAACTTTATCGTTCATTTTTGTTTTCCAACATCATGAATAAAAGTTGTTGAACTGACTGAATAGCGTGTGGCTCAGTGGTTTACTACATTATCTAATCTTTGACAGAGGTTTCCAATGCTTTGCTTTTTGTTTAACCATAGGAATTGGCTTTAAGAAAAATAATTTTATTTTAGACATCAAGTATGTACTCAATTGGTTCCCCTCTGACATTCTGTTGAAGTAGAGGATTGAAGTGGTGGCAGTAAGGCTCTATGCTGTTAAATATTGTCCCAATCTGTCCTAAGAATATGCTGCAATACTGGAAAGACACACTCATATTCGAATCGATCGACTACATAGAACTTTTAGTCTGGAGATCCGGACGTTATCGGTGGATCTCATAGAGGTATACACCAATGGCTGCAAAATGCTCGAGAGACTAGACCGTGGTCCCAACTACTATGGTGTTTTCCAGCTGGATTTCATGGATACATTTAAAGCGGCTCAATGCTTGTTGAGTGTTGCGACTTTCCCTAGAAATCTCTTAATTTACTCGGACGAACGTCATATGAACTTAATTACTCTACTCTAGCTGAATGTATGGCCACACCAAGTTAAGATTCTCTGCACATTGTCTGCAAGACAAATCTATGGGAATTTTTGAACTTGCTTTTATTTTTCCCCTTTTTATCTATTGCTGCTGTTATGTGCAGTGCAAATTTTCTTTCTATGTTTTTTTTTGTTTTTCTTGTGTAAAAATGGTTTCTTTTGTTTGTTCGGTTGTGAATTACCACATCATTGTTTCGCCACTAATACCACACTACTGCTATCTTTATGCCACACTACATGTTGGAAAAACCTACACGCACATTTTTCTCTCTATTTCTCTGTTTTTTTTTTCTTTCTTGACAAAGGGTATATCATTGAGAGGATTTGTTTACCGTAAAAAATCCTTTAGAATTTTTGTTGCTTTTTTTGTAAGTTCCAGTTCTGTTGTTATCGTTCAACAGGGAAAACAGTTTCTAAATCCTTAAAAAAAAAGAATTAGAGACATTCCTAAATACCACACCAATTAAAGCTTTTCTGCGTTCAGCACATCTTTAACGACTGTGCTCTTTTAGTGTGGACTTACATTAAAAGAAGGATTTACAAGCTCTTTTATATTTTTGCTTTACGTTGCTATTTTATTTCTTCAGTGTTTTCTTCTTTTTTTTTTGTAGAATTTTGTTAACAAAACATTTCTTTGTTGGGCGAATTTCTTTTATAGAGTTTAATTTTGTATCATATTGTTGTGTTTCTTTAAGTAAGATGAAGAGGGTTTCTTCTTTTTAAGGTTTACTAAGTAATAATTTTTCTCCTTTTCCCTTGCTTTTTAACATCTTGTTAATGCTTTCCTTGGCTATAAGCTCAGTTTCGTCTTTGTCGTCAGTTTTTGAAACATTCTGTTTGCCTGCATGTGTCTGGTTTTATATTTAAATGTCAAAACTAATTAAAAGTTTTTTATTTCACTATAAAATTTAGATTTTCTTCCTTAAAAAAAAAAATATTTCATATTTCTTTTGTATGAAATATTTGCCTTTTGGGACTTTAATTGGTTATACATACAGATTTATGTTGTCCCTTTTTTCATGTGACAAATAATTTATGGAACAAATTATTTGATTACAAAAACTTTTGCTTCACAGATTGTCTGAAATTATGGAGTGTATATTTAGGTTATCTCAACTATTTAACAAAGTAGGGTTATGTAGGCGATACACATTGATCCTTGATTTCTCTGTAAAGAAAAAAACTACTAATACAGTTCCAATATCATAATAAATTAAAATCATTTTGTCAGTGTAGTACAGCAGACTGAGTAGCTGGAACCAAAGCTGCAACCACCACAATATTCGCATATTACCTACTATCACACGCGAATATAGGAGTTTCGACCTGGTATTCGTAGAATTCAAAACGATAATCGGGTACCAGATGGACTCCGAATAATCAGAAAAATTAACTGTTTGTGACAAATTTTATTTTGAACCAGATTACCAAATAAGTCTCTCATCTCAAGAAATATGTGAGATTTTCTTTTATTAAGATTTTGTATGAAAATTAATTCTTATTGCAGTAAATTTCCTCCTATTGGAGATGAAAAGAAGGGGTTCTGTTTTTGAACAACATAATCAGCATTTTTTTTTTCAACAAATCATTGACAAGTATCTACAATTCTGATGCATAATCCATTTTAATTGCCTCATCAATTTTTTAACATGACAAAAAACTTTCTTAAATACACCCCCATTTCATGTAAAACAAAAACAAGAAAAAAAAGAAGAAAATCTATTAATTTCCTGCTCGTGTCCCCAATAAAAATGTCTCTTGTAAATAAATTTTCAATGTTAAAATGTTGTGTCATTATGGCATTACTTAACAAATCATTTTAATACTTCTTCTATCTTCTATACAAATTATACAGACCATTAGTATTTTTCCCTACAAATAACAACAAAAAAAATTCTTAAGAAAAAAAACCAAAAAAAAAAGATTTGCCACTTAGAATGACCATTCATATACGTATTCTAAAGCAATTTTTGGGGTTTTTCCTCATAAAAATTATGGAAAAAAAACTCAACAACAATAGCTTTATCACAAATTATTTGTATGTCTTAATTTTGAGAAGCAGCAGCAACGGAGCAACATAAGCATCGGCATCAGCATCATCATCAACATGACCATTGTCATGTGGTCACACAGTTGCCACAATAATAACAACCATTACGTTCCGAACACTTTACAACAATCATTAATATTGAGATTTTTGACATGGTCTACTACACTCTGCTTAAGGTTTCTGTGGCTTAAATCTCGTACACACTCACACAAATACACCCGTACCCAAATCCACACCCAAATACTCTCAAATGGAACGAAAGTTACCTTTTCATGTACAAGATATACAATTAAAGTTGAAGAAGAATTTTAGATTCGTCTACTAATAGCACACAATTGTACTTTGAAACACTCCTCTTTACCCAGACCCACAAACAAACAAACCAGGCTGTAATAAATATACTCATATACAATATATTGCAAATGAAGATGATGATTATTTAAGAACATGCAAAGTAAACCTTAAACTTCTTGGAGTCCTACAAGTAATTTCAAAAGATTTATTTACAGCTGTTGACAATTAATTAGAAACGTAATTATTTTCGTAAAAATTTCTATCTAAACTTATTCCAATATCTTTCTCTAAAGGTTAGCCTACTTTTAAGAACATATTTTTTGCCATAGATTTGTTCTATAAATTGATCCTAGATTGCTCTGTTAAGAAAAAAAACTATTACAGTCCCAGTACCATAATTAGTTAAGATAATTTTGTCAGTGTAGTAAAGCAGACATGGTCTCTAGAATCAAACCTCCAACTGCTACAATTTGCAAAACTTGCATATTACCCACTATCACTACATCACAATACACTGTAAAAAAATTTGTTGGTTTTTTTTGAAGTCAGTTTGAAAATAAAAAAATCGCATGAACTGTGTCGAAGATGTAAGGTTTTGGGAGGGAAAAAAATGGTAGTAGTGTTTATAGATATTAGATTTGAAGCTGCTGGAAAGGCATTCCACATACGGATTTTAGTTTACGGTTTTACGTTAGTTTCGCCATGACGGCATATCCCACGGAGTTTAAAGCACGGGTGGAAGCAATGCGTCTACCAGTGCCCCCACGCACAATGATGCAACCATGCAACCAATGATGCTTATGCATATCATGTGGTTGCATCACCATACGTGGGTACCAATTCGAAGTCATGCATTTGGACATGACTTCCCTCTTGGTCGGAGACTATCTAAACTCCTTTGTGAAAGTGGTTAAGACTGTAACTCCACACCGAGCTTGCGCTCTCCCCACGATTTGGGTATAAACCGCAGCCACCACGTTGCTTCCACAAGGGGGTCCACATACGGATAGTGCGTTTAAAGAACGAACAGTCTCTGTACTGCACAGTGCGATCGATTAACAAATTGATTATGAATGAATATGCTTTACGAGACAGCCTAGTATATACAACGTTAAAATATTTCCGGAGCATGCTCAGGCAACCTTTCAGCAAGATGGAAAAGATTAGAGAATTGACGAGCGAGCCTTAAACAGAAGAGTTTCAAGAGAGAGAGATAGTCTTCATTGGTGTTACTAAATTTAATTCAAACACTTACAATTGAACTTTAGTTGAGGGGATTGGCTTGCGACCTATTGATGGTTGCCAATTACAGTAAAGTTGAAATAGAGTATTTGTCTTCTGATTTCTTTTATATTTCACCCTATTCTATTAGAAGACTGTTAGAGCAATTAAATCGTTCCCTTGGCTTACTTATGCATTGCTTCACATTTTCATATCAATTCTAAAAACAAATGTTCATATCATAAGTGTCCCAAAATTCTCCTCAAATGGCTCTTAAAATTTCTTTCTATACTTTCTTCCAAATTGTCTTTTCTTATGAAACGTCCATAACAACTTTTCTAAAATTCCGTACACATAATCAAATGCTGTTTTGTGCGTGTGTCTGTCGTTATAGAGGTATCATAAAATCGTAATGACTATACAATTATGCTTATAAAATAACATTATGGTCAACTGCTTCCACATACAATTACACACATTACCACAGGAACATAGACGAAGTACGCCATTATACGCTCTTGTCGTTCTTATATAGTCATCGTGATTGTTGAATGGTGGTATTTTAAGCAAGAAAACAGTTTTTGAGACTTACAAATACAGGTCAAAACGAATTTGAAAGTATGCTATTGGATATCAATTTTTGTTTAAATAGCCTTGAAGTAGACAAAGATTTGTATTTAATTTTCATGAAACTCAAATTAGGCAATAATTTTCTGTTTTATTTTACTCGGCCTAAACTTATGCAATATTTCTCTCCAGCCTAAAATTATGCAATTGCTTTCGGTTGTTGACATTTTATTCTAAGGGCTGATATTCAAATTGTCATCAGAAAAAAACATTTAATTTCTTGCAGGCTTTTTTTTTTGACAGATTTTTGTCCCCATTTGACGTATTTGATTGAAATTTTGGATTGCAAATCAAATCATTCAGGATGACTCCATCAATTTCAAATTCATACTCGTATTTTCCACATGTTTTCCTATGTAACATATGACTTGTCATTCTTATATAAACACTTTCAATCGCCTGGAAAAGTGGCAGTTACAAAAGGAAATTGAGTCATACAGTTGTTGTCGTACAACATGACCATTCAAAATCATATCAATGCTCTCATACACACTCATCAACAATGTTTCAACCACGTCAGTGTAATTTGGACATGCGAGAGGACGAGTGAGTGAGTGAGTGAAAGAAAGAAAATAATGACGACTTGTCGTTATTTCATATAAAATGTTGATATGAATGGCAGTAACATTTATTGTGATTTATGTTATGAAAGTCGGATGTTGACATTACCAGCAGAATACAATTCGCATATACGCAATTCCATTTCCCGTTTACTTATTGGCAAAACGAGAATTGGCAGAAATTACGTTTGTTTCTTGTTTTAATATTAAACGTAAAGTAAAGTGTCTACCCTCGTATATTTCTCTGTTAAACACATTACTGTAGTTATACGCCATTAAAATATTCAAAAGGAACTTCATGGAAATGCTTATACACTTGTTCACTCTCTTTGTTTTGGTTTTTTTTTTGCCGGAGTATGAACGTATGCTTTGCCGGTTATGAATTGAATTGAATTTGTTCCGGTGGTCACGGTAAATTAACCCCTAAAATTGGTTGTTTTTTTTAGTTGATTTATGTAAACTGTTCCAAAATTTATAAATGCTTTAGATTCTGTCATTAATTTCGTTTGATATACAACATTATTATGTACATTTTTTATAATTACGAGCAATCTGATAAGGGGAACTTACATGAATAACAAGTATTTTAATTGAAGACTTAAGCACAAATGAAAAGAAGTCATGTTTAATTATAAAACTGATTTATTAATTAGATTTTATTTCGAGTAGAATCTCTGCTATTTACAGGCAATTAAAAAAAGTATTGGCCATAGAGAAGAATAAAAACATTTCTACAGCTATTCACATAGGATTTTTTCTCACTCTTCTGTAAGCCTGAAGTAATTGATTTTAGACGATTGAAATTCTGTCTGGACTAGGGTGATTAAAAAAAATAATCCTTGGGCCAAGCTATTGATGTTTTAACTAAAATTTCAGCAGTTTTTGCCAGAAGACTTTATTTTATTTCTTAAACATTGTCAACCCCTAAAATTATGTTAAACTAGAAATTAGTAGTAATGACATTTCCACATCCGGTTTGGTCAATAAAGTTTTGCTGTTTACATTAAAAATGTTCCATTTAAACTTTCTTCTTTCGTTTTTTCTCTTTTTGCCTTTTCAAATATTCCAAATTCTTTTAAAAAAAATCTGTTTATTACTGGAAATTTTCTTAAAAGGCTATTTTTAGGCTGAAATATTGCCGCTTTGTATGTTTATTTAAAAAATTACTTTTGAAAACATTTAATGAATGTTTGTAAAATTTCATCCATCATTCTTTTCTATTCATTGCGTTTATTTTCTATTCCATTTCTATAGAAATGCTTACTTTTTATATTTTGCTTCTTTTATTTGTTTGTTATTAAACGCCTTAGGTTAGACATTGTTATTATTATGAATATTAGCATTATCATAAATTTACATACACATACTGTTACAAAAAAAAAAAAATAAAAAACAAGATTCCTGTGTGACATGTTCATGATCATGTTCATGTAGCTGTAGTTGATGATAAAGAAAAACTGTTAAAAAGAGAAAAATGAAAGTAAAAAAAAGAATTTAAAGAAAGGAAAATTGGAACAAAGATAACATGAATCAATCAATTCAAAATCTTATACAGTACATGTGTTCAGAGTACAATGTGTGAGTGTTCCTGGAAAAACAAAATGGGAAATCGGTATATAAAAACACATGCTGACAGACACATCAATAATGGTACGTTAACGTTTCGTTAAATTCATAGCTCGTCTATTTTTCTTCTCGCCCTCCCCCCACCTTATCACCAGAACTAGTGATTTATAACAACAAAAGAGTGATTGAAAATTTTCCATATTCATATAATTTTTTATATTTTTTTTCTTAGCTCTACGGTATAGTGTAGTATATTTTACTTATTTAATTCAACTCATTCCCCCGTGCCAAGCCTCTTTCTCTGATTGAAGTGTGTCTGCATTTGTCAAATAATCAATCAAACTTAATGTCATTTTAGCAATTGACAAAGTGTTTTACATACTCTACATGCCACAAAATACGAAAGAGAATGTGTATGTGGCAAGGAAAACTGTTGAATATTTATTAGAAATTTCCTTCATCTTCCTCCATTTATACTATGTCGTATAAAGCCTAAATAATGTGCTGCCAAACCCTTTTAGTTTGTTGTACACTTACATTTCCCTTTTGTTTTATTCTGTTAAAGGCTCATTTTAAATCCTTATTACAGTTGACACCTGACATGTCTACATACATATGGTCTACTATTAATCTTTATTTTTATTGCATTAGAACACAAATATCGTTAGTATAATTCGCAAATGTGTTAAGTCCATTTTTTCAAATTTTACAGGAGACACAAAAAACATTGTAGCTTTTTCAGTTTTTAAAATTTGTAAACTGTTTAAACGCAATTATTTTTACAAAATAATAATAATATTAATATTAATATTAATAACTAATAATAATTAATAATAATAATTAATTATTAATTAATTAATAATATTAATATTATTCGTAGTTTTGTGGACTTAGCGTTTTTGCAAACCATAAAATTACAACAACTTTAAACAATATAATGACATGTTTTGTTGTTGTAAAATATGTATTATGTACAATGTTACCGTTTTGCATTAAAATCTCAATTTTGGAAAAAAGTGGACTTAGCGTCTTTGCGAATTATACTAACGATATATTTTTTTTAGGCCAAATGCATGAATTTCACAACATATTGTCTTAATCTTCTCGTTACTTTTTTCGTTTTTTTTTTTTTTCGTTTTTAGAGAATTTTCTTTACAAATCCTAGATAAATATTTAATGAATCTTCTTTTTGTTTTTCATTTTCTATTCTAGTGTGGTGTAAATATTCCTTTGTACACAAGTTACTTTGTTAAGTTACATGACATACCCAAACAAAATTATTTTGATGAGTAAAAAATTTTCAACAAACCTCCATGTAATCTATGGTTATGTTGCTTAATGCAAGGGTATGAATTTACAAAGTAAAAATATTTAAGGAAAGAAAAAGGCTTTGATTTTAACTCTTTTTAGACGTAATTAACAATTTTATGCAATTTCGAAAATATTATAAAATATCTGTCATTGCTAGTAGTCGCCGTAGTAGGTAGTGTGTTGGCTTATTAGACGTAAAGCCTGGGTTCGTATTCCAGGTCAGGCATCAAAACGAAATAAGAAAAAAAAAATATTTCTTCGGCGACTGCCTCTCAGCAAATTTCTGGCAAAAATCGTGAGAGTAAATAAAATTGCCATGAAAAGTTTCTCAAAAATCTGTCGTTCGGAGTTGACTTTAAAGTGTAGGTCCCGCCACTTATGTATAAAATTAACACACACAACATAAGTGGTGTGAGAAGCTAGGTCGAAATCCTGACTGAAGGGTTGTAATGACCAATTATGTATGTATGTATCTGTCATTGCTAGCTTCAAGTGTAAGATCCCCAGAATCAATTCTCCAATACTGAGGGGAATTAAACTCACTTAATGTGGAACTGCAACTGGAATATTAACCACATGGTATTTATTACGTTGTCTCTGTCCTTACGAAATACTGTCTTATAGATATGCTGGTCGGCTGGGCTAAATCCATAATTTTAGCAGCAGTTGTGACTCAGAGTAGGAGGAGGAAGACACCGTGCTCAGAAAATTAACAATTTTAGTCCAATCTTATGCTTTCGTATCTAAATTCCTCGTCAGGCTGTATGTATTGTTAAAGCCACTTATCAATCTTCTATATGGCATCGTATCCAACTCGATCGAATATATTTTTTATGTTTTTTTTTTAAATTTCAATTAGAAAAATAGCAATTTAATCAGCAATAAGTGTCTATGCCAACTTTCATTTCACAACACAGTTTTTTTTTCTCTTCAGTATTCATTCAACTAAAACAGTTCATGTCCTTAATTTTCCTTAAGAATTACGAGGTGAAATCTGCATTACCTGTAATTAAATGACAAGGAACATTTAGTTGTACGCTTTTCCTGGTTTTATCACTTGCTGTCATCATTTTAACGCGCACACCTCATCACTCACGCACCATTGAACAGCCAGTCAAGCATAGTGTTTCAAATGCTTACAGACGTTCATTCATTCATTCAGTTATTCATTCATTCATTAGTTTGTGTTTCGCGTGCTAATTCTCTCGTTGGCTGAGAAATTCATGGAAAATTTCCAACTTTTACTGAACACATTTCAATGTTGAAGACACAATTTGCTGCGATAAATGAGTGTGTCTTATTTGCCACCTTAACAATTAGTTCAACTTTTCTAACTACATTGCCATTTATGTGTGCGTGCATATAGCGCTGCCTTAAGGTAGAAAGGGTCTAATATTTTTTGATATCAAGTTTTTTTTTGTATATTTTGATAAACGTTTATCAAAGTTGAATCAAAATGAATTCTACAAAACTCTCTGCATTTACTGTTTGCATTACAGCAGCGATATGTTTAGTGTTATATGCTATGCTATGGGAAAAATGGTTAAAACTGTCATATCATGCTTTATTGCTATTTTCTTCCTCCTTAAAGTTTTTTTTTTCTCTTTTCTAAAATTAAACTTAAAATGAAAGAAAAATTTACTTGACACGTGCTTGAAACATTTTTGTGTTTAAAAAATATAAAAAGGTTTCTATTCATTTGATTAGAAAACGTGGGCCTATTCCTTTTATACGATGACATGACAAATCATTTGAAATCATTCAAAGATAAAATTGTAATTTTTCAATTAGAAAAATAATGCCTTAAACGTAAGGGTTATTGAGGCTTTCTTCTTTAAAAATTTAATCTTCTTATATAATATTTCAACAGAATTCGTCTTTTCTAAATTATAAAAACGGTTTAAATCTCATTTTTTGCATAAAACAAAAGCACAAAGAACCTGAGAAGATAAGTGAAAGATTTGTTGAGATTTCTCAAACACATGGCATGTCAGAGCCGTTTTTCACTAACACATTTTGCTGGCGTTTAAGATTTTCCTTTTTTTTGGCAACATTTCTATGACTTTTGCATGCCTTAAAACAAAAAAAGAATAAAAGCCAAAAGAAGGCAAGATTCCATATTATGCCACATATTTAGGATACAGTATTACTTAAAAACGGTTTTAGAATATCTATGTCAGTCAAATTTTCACAGCAAACATTTGATGTTCAATGCATAAAACAAACTCAAATCAGAGTTTATAGAATATTCTGCTGATTAAAATTCTATATGCATTGCTTCGTGAAGGGAATTAGTACACCACAATTTGTGTTTGACGTTGTCTTCAGTGATCCACCTTTAATTTCTAGCCAGTGCCTACGAAAGAAATGAGTTAGGATATCAGGACCAGAGATCAGCAATGAGTATTCAAAAAGATGAGTAGAAACGAATCATACTTATAATTTCTGATACTTATACGCATTCATACTTACTTTAATATCATGGAACCTCTACTCATATTCAAAGTTTGAAGTGCTCATCATATTCATACTTAACAACACGTATGATGTTGATTTCGTCTCTCCATAACTCAACATATACAAGAAACACAAAATAAGTATGATTCGCGTACGAACACTAAAATACTCACTTCGAGTCAGTGGAATCGTATAATAAGAAAAGTATAATAAGTATTTTTCTAAAGTTATGAATCTAAATGAGTATGAGCTTATGAATCAAACATATTTCAAATGGTATGAGTTTGATGTCAACGTTGTACGCATAGCCATTGCAACCTGTACTCATAAATCAACGTTGTGGTGAGTATGAATAAATCAGAGTAGTTAAATTTCAATATTGTTGACTCACTTATATTAAAAATTTCATGAGTGCTTATGAGTAGCAAAAAAACGATTCTTTGCTGATCTCTGGTTCGTACAAAAGACACGTCCATGCATGAGACACTTGAAACCCGAATCGAACGTATAATGTAAGACTAGATTAAAGGTATTGTAGTCAAAGACGGCGAAGAGAGCGTCTCTTTAACGCAAGTTCATCGCGTCTCTCTCTGTGAGAAACCAGACAACACTGTCTCCTGCGCTAAAGAGCACTATTTTAGTCTCCACTGCACACAATAAAATCAAAACTTTGTCACAGAAGGCGGTATTGCTAAGGCATGCAACATAGTATAACAATGGAAGCTGAGAGAATGTCCTCTTGGTAGGATCAGGACCATTAAAAATTTGTGCAAGATTCGAGTTTTCGCTTTTATCATAAAATGTAGCATATTTCCTCCTCTTGATGGCCATTTTTAATGCGGTTTCTCACATATCTAAGTCAGTTGTTGATAAAACTATACAAGGAATGTTTTTTTGTTACTAAATTTCATATTTTTACCAACATTTACAGCCATCCAATCCATGATACAGTTTACTTAAGCTAGCTACTGAAAGTAAAACAGATTAATTTTCACTTCAACGTTTATGTGGAATCTAATAAAACATCAATTTCAATGAAAAAAAAAAAATATTTGTGAGTTCGGAAGCATTTGAAGAGGATTTTGGTTTACTGGGTGGAGTCTCAAAAACTATAAACGTTTGCCTAGTTATCCTACTAATGGCAGCAATTGTAGCATCAGTAGTGGTAGCTGTTACAACCAAAATAATACTGATAGTTTGCAAAAGAATTAAAAGAGCTTAAATAGATTAAATTAGATTTAAATATTACAATGTCTGTCCGCCCATTGTCTGTTCTTCTCAGTACACAACTAAACAGCGTGTTCTTCGTACACATTCATTGTGTGTTTTGGTGTATAGTCTCTACCAGAATAAATATTCCAATTTCATATGTGAACACCACAATATTTTTTACATGTGTGTGAGTGCTTGAAGTGTGTTTGTGGGGGTTATATGTGTGTATAAAACCAATATTTGTCTTGGTAGTTGTTGACTAAACTAATGTTACTACTCTCAGCAATGCACTGCCGCATGTTGCCTTAAAACTTCGGCATTGTGTTGTAGAATAATTTTATTATAAAACAATTTCCTTTTCAAGAGTTTTTTTTTTTTTTTTTTTTTTTTTTTTTTTTTTTTTTTTTTTTTTGTAATAAAGCCAGTAGTTGCATGGGGAATATTTAAATTTTCTGTTGCAAATAATCGTGTTAATTAAAATCTATTATTATACTCTCTCCCTCTCTGTCTCTCGCACTCTCTCTCTCTCTCTCGCTGTAATTTTCTTGCTCACTTTCTCTAAAGAGAGGCAAATTGCATGAAATTGAGTATTAAAGATTTTTTTTTTTAAAATTTTAAAATTAAATTTGAATGTAAAAATAGTGATTCCTCTGGCAAAATAGAAGAATGTTTAGTTGCAACATTTTAAGGACTTGTTATGAATTTAGTAAGGATTTAAATTTAATTTAAGCAATTAAGAAAATCTGGAAATTTTTTTTTAATGAAAACTTCAAATGAAAATTGAAAATCTTTTATTTTTATTTTTATTTTTATTTTTTTAATTAGTACTTGCTACTCTTCTTCAGACATGATTTATGAAAATAGATCTTCAAACCTCCACAAAATAAACTGCTCAACAGAATTGTATGCGTATTCTCAAAGACTCGAATTAGAATTATGGAGACGGTCTTGCAAAGAAACATATTGGGGGCTGAAGGTTTGTAACAAATATTTCCATACATGTCTGCACAGCCAATCTGACATTACATACATATGTACCAGAGATTAGCAATGAATCGTATTTTCGCTACTCATAGGTACTTATGAAATTTTGAGTATGAGTGAGTCAAGAGTATTAAAATTCAACTACTCTGATTCATTCGTACTCGCTACAACATTGATTTATAAGTATAGGTTGCAATGAGTATGAGTACAACGTTGACATCAAACTCACAACATTCGATTCATTGTTTGATTCATACGCCTACTCATTCAGATTCATAAATTTAGAAAAATACTTATAATACTTACGAATGATTCGAGTCACTCGAATCATTCATCAACATTTACAGTAGTAGTTATTGTTGCATTTACAAAAGAAGAGAAAAGAAAAGACAAAGACAGCAAGCAAAGCACACACACAACCTTCTAGCGAGTATTGTGGTGTTCGTACTCGAATCATACTTATTTTGTGCTTCGTGTATATGTTGAATCGTCGAGAGTCGAAATCAACAACATCGTGCGTATTGTTAAGTATGAGTACAATGAGTATTTCTAACTTTGAATATGAGTAGTATGAGTATGATATTAAAATAAGTATGAATGCGTATAAGTAGCTGAAATTATAAGTATGACTCGAATCTACTCATCGTTTTGAATACTCGTTGCTGATCTCTGATATGTACATTGCAAATGTATTGGCAAAGATTTTTTTCGGAACATTTGTTTTGGGGATAGCAATTATGGCCTTTTGAGAAACCAAAAAGATTACAATGCTAAAGGGTTAAGGATCTCCAAGGACTTTCGGATTTATGATATGTTAAGATTGTCTATTTATTATGCTATTTTCCAAATGTAACCCTACACCATTGATGTGCATTTTCAACATCAAACCATAGTAATTATGGCTTTCAATTCCGTTACCATTAAAACAAAACTAATGCATAACTATTTTCGATCATGGAGCTCTACTACATAAGACCAGTGTCTTTAACAGAGCTCTTAGACATTCAAACAAATCAAATAGATCCAGGCAGTAATGTAACTCTTAAAATAGATAGAGTACCTGGGTAAAGGTATAATTGTGTGCTGGAGATGCACGACATTTTCTATGGCCCATCTCTAACGATTGTACGATAACTATTGTGTTCATTTGTTCGGAACTGAACAAAGTTTGTGAGATATTAACTCTCATTAATTTTTTTTCCTATAGTTCCTACAATGAACCACCTTATTATCTCTGATTCAAGTATGTCCCTCCATCTTGTAAATTTGAAAACAAATTAACAGCTTCTGCATTTCTGACTCACCATGCATAACAGCTTGAAATTTAAATCTAAAATGTAGAAAATAAATATTTTCTGAAATATTATAGGATTGCAAGGACTATTAAGCGTAATACTGTAAAGACCATTTAATCGAATTCTCTTTTGTATTTTTTTATACTGTCATGTAAAGCAGTATTAAAATGGCAAATGGCTGGCAAACCAACTGTACAAAGATAAAACAGGCTAAAACAAAATGGATAAAATTTTATTAAAGAACTTGCAAATATAAAAGAAAATTTAAAATTTCATTTGGAAACATATTTATTTACGAGTAAATAAAAATCCTTTTTAAACATTTCCTATGCCATTAAGTAAATTTTGTATTTTCTTTGCTATTAGTGTGTTGTTTATAAGCCGTCACTAAGAATTTTTAAAAAGAATTTCTATTGAATTTTATTCGTTTCGTTTAGCACCCTGTATTAAAAAGCTCTATAATACTGTCACTATAGCTTACAACTACATTTTGCTTTGCTTTTTCCTCCCCTAAAAAATGCGAATGTTTATGATGCCATTTGATTTTTATGCAGAAATTTTATGCATTCAAAGAGAAGCAATAAAAAAACAGAAAATGTTAAGCTAAACAAGACTTTATAAGCTTCATTGGCAACAAAATACTATAAATTCCACTTCTGCAACACCATCGTACATGCAATTCACTATTTTAACTAGGCTAAGAAATTCATCTGGGCAGATGGAAGGAAACAAGCAAAGAGTAAAGAACTGAAATTGTGTTCTATGAAAATTTATAGAAAAACAACTGAAAGTAACATCACTTTCATCACCATCAGCAATTATTACAGCCAATCCGTTCCCTGCCTGTCTCTTACTGTAGCAGATCTACTGCATGCTCTTGCTTCATTTGTCTCTGTCTCTGCATCTTCCAGCATCATCAAGTACTGTTGAATTGATTGTTAGGGTAGCAGACAGAGAAAAACGAAAAACTCATTCTAATGATATTGATTCTCTTCTATGTTGTCGCAGTAGAGTAAAAGGAACTTATTTAGTTGGCCTTTACTGTTTGCTTTTGTAATTAAGTATTACAGTAAAGTTGTCACTGCCATTGGCATTTGATGCTGTAATTGTGCTGCTCTGCATTACTCTTGTTAGCCTTGTTAAAATGCTTCACAGTCAGTTGGTTCTGTTGGTGGTTGTTCTGCATAGAAAAATCGTTTAACAATTAGTGACGATTAGATTTTTATTCTGTTTCATCATTCTCTTTAGCATTTTTTTTTACTTTTTGTTGTTGTTTTTTGTTGTATAGGAAAAGTTCGTATAATAATATTATGATATTACAAAAGTTAAAGTGTAATAAAATTATAAGAGTTTCTCTTTTCATTTTAATTGTTAGACGCTAAGAAAATTAAAATTTTCTTTAAGAATAGTTTAAATTATATGGCTTAGTAGTTGGTGGATTAAATGAATTACCACCTTAAATGTGGCTTAGAATAATGAAATAAAGGAAACAGTTTACTTAAGACGGTAAATACTTCGGGGCAATTGTTGTGTATACTCGTATAAGCTGATTGGTCTCTACCAGAGATCAGCAACGAGTATTCAAAACGATGAGTAGATTCGAGTCATACTTATTATTTCTGATACTTATACGCATTCATACTTATTTTAATATGATACTCATACTACTCATACTCTAAGTTGGAAGTACTCGTCGTATTCATACTTAACAATACGCATGATGTTATTGACTTCGACTCGTCTCTACTTAACATTTACACGAAGCACAAAATAAGTATGATTCGCGTACAAAAAGTACTATACTCACAAGAAGATTGTGTGTATGCTTTGCTTGTTGTCTTTGTCTTTGCTTTCTTCTTTGTTTGTATATGCAACAATAACAAAGGCTGTAAATTCTGATGAATGATTCGAGCCACTCGAATCACTTATAAGTATTATAAGTATTTTTCTAAATTTATGAATCAGAATGAGTAGGCGTATGAATCAAACACATTTCGAATGTTGTGAGTTTGATGTCAACGTTGTACTCATACTCATTGTAACCTATACTTATAAATCAATGCTGTAGCGAGTACGAATGAATCAGAGAAGTTGAATTTCAATTCTGTTGATTCACTCATACTCAAAATTGCATGAGTGCTTATGAGTAGCGGAAAAACGATTCATTGTTGATCTCTGGTCTCTACTAAAAGCTTAAACCAGATACATTTTGCTGTTGATATCAAACGTCGTTGACTTTCTGGTTGATTTGAAATGGTGCATTTGCGCTTGGAACATAGTTTAAAAATTGATTAACCTGTCAGAAATCTAGTGGTCTATCTCTCTCGTTCCTACATCCATCTCTAACTCGATTTCTTGCAGGAACATAAGTTTGTTTTGCTCGAGCAAATGTGTGAAAAGTTAAAATGTTAAGTTAACAGATACTGTTAATTCAACATAACTGAAAATTTAAGAAAAATATAAAAAGAAAATCGTTTAAAAATCACAAAAAATACGAAAAAGGTTTAGAAAAATTGAAAGAAAGATGTGGGTAAAACCTGGAATTTTACAACAAAACAAACAAATAACAAAAAAGCTGTTTTCTTATCACAGATAATCAAGTTGAGAGATCAAGTTTTTTAACCATAATAATATAATCTCCATAAATCATAAAAAATCGCCTAAAAAATTGACTTTTGGTAGAAGTGGATCTAGTGGTCTGAATAGCCAAGGTATCAAGGGTTCCAAAGAAGTTTTAGTTACGATCAGACGTTACAAGGGATCAGAGTTAAAGTTGAAGAAGCCAACTTTTTCAAATGAGCAAAAGAAGTGCCTCTGTATCAACAAAAAATGCAAGTCATTGACAAAAAGTGCAAGTCATTGACAAAAAATGCAAGTCATCGACCAAAAACTGCAAGTCATCGACATAAATAATGCAAGTCATTGACAAAAAGTGCAAGTCATTGATAAAAAAATGTCATTGACCAAAAAATGCAAGTGATCAACAGAAAAATGCAAGTCATTGACAGAAATTCAAGTCTTTGTCAAAAAAATGCAAGTCATCGACTTAAATAATGCAAGTCATTGACAAAAAAAAATGCAAGTCATCAACAAATAAATGCAAGTCATTGAGAAAAACTGCAAGTCATCGACAGAATAATGTTTAAATGACTAGTACAGTGCCAGTTTTTTGAACAAAATTTTCTTTTAAGGATTGGTAAAAGGGAGGAGGCTGTTTTTCTATGCTCTAAACGGTGTGTTGCAATAATTGAAGACCAGAAGTTGTAATTGGCGCTAATAAACACATGACTATTGTAGATATTGTCAAACTGAAGTAGATTGAGAAGAAAGTTAATTTCTGGAAAAATACTTACAAATTTGTATAACAACAGCTTACAATTTTTCCTGAGTTTGATGCTTTATGATCTCCTTCTGTATTCCTGAAGGCGTAACAGAGTCAGTTGTATTTCTTCAATAGTTTACTGAGCTTATGGTATGTCTCACTTTTCATCTTGATAGTATACATACTATAGTATATGATATTTAAGATGATTACTAAACGATGCTATTTCCGAGTAAATTGATTTCCTGTTTTAAGTTGTGTAATTATTTTGAAACATCTTACGAGTATGTTTGTATTAGGCTGACTTTTTTTCTAACTGTTTATGTCATAAATTGACTTGTATTTGTCCATTTTATAATATATTCTTCATATTGCTATTGTATTGGCTTGAATTGAACGATTCGATATTCTATTTTCCAAAGATTTTCCATTAACATATTGTAACTACTTTTAATGCTAATGAGTTGTATGCGTCGGTATGTCTGTGCAATATATGCATGGGGTCGTACATATCTCATTTATAGTTGAACATGTTGATAGTTTAAAATCGAGACACTAGGATCTCATTTTACGGTTAAATTTTAAAAGGAGTTCATAAATAAGCTTCGAAACTTAAAAAAGATTTTCTTTAAATATTTTTAATTTTTTTAAGCAGCATTATTTGAAAAACAAATTCTTCTCTTCACTTAATATTTTGCATTCCGTTATTAAAAGAGTATCCGGTGTTTATTTTCTCAAACTCAATGGCTTTTGCATAAGTGAGTGGTGGGTCCAGTCTATAGTTTTACCATAATAGTGTGCATTGCCATACATCTACTACTAGTATACTATATGTACGATGAGTATGTAGTTATGTGAACTAAACATTGCTGTTGTTGTTATAGCATCTGCATACATAAATAAATTTACCAACACTTACTCATTCATTGACTAACTCACATTTCCATAAAACTGGGTATTTTTTTCCATTGAATAGATTTGCCATCATTATGGTCAGTCCTCATTGGCCTGTAGTAAATTGAAAATGTTTGTTTGGCAAATACTGATTGATTGCAAATGTTACCATTTGAAATGTTTTATTAATTCTTAAAGTTAACAAAACAGAAAATAGAAAACGGTCTAATTGATGATGGGTTATGCTATATAGGATCTTAAAAGGCCAGATAAGTATATGAAAATGCAGATGAAAGGCTAGATGAGGTTTCTTTTCATTTGAAATGTTTTATGATTTGGAAGTATTGTAAAATTTTTGTTTAACTTCACTTCAAGATCGCTCTGTTATTGAGAATCCGGTAACCAGCTGCCATTTTTTTACAAATACCAACAAAGTAAACTGATTCTCTTTATTCGTAAATTTCTGTTGTTGGACAGATATTGTTAAACGATTCTAAGCTAACATAGAAGATAAGTTGAAAGCAGAAGTATTTTTATTTAAAAATAATGTGGTCTCATGAGTTTAATTGTATACTGGATTTATATTGCGCACAGATGGGCTTTTCATTTGATAAAGGCCGGTGAAAGAGGCACCTCTATACTGAATAATGTCTAATAGCTAGACTGTCTTAAAATCATGGATTGATTATTCACACTTGCTATGACGGGAACATTAAAATCTATTCTTCAGTTCAGTTTGAAAATAATACTTCTTTTGGTTGGTACCTTTTGAGAAATACTTAAAACTGATACTTAACACGTTCACACCGGCACGTACCACCGGTGGCCTGCACTAGACTGCCTTATCGGGTGACGTGTACCACCGGTGGTGTGCATTTAATTATGCTATTAGACGACACGAAATATTAAATATTTAGATCTTCAATACTTGGACTGCCGAAAAAGAATATCTGAGAGTCAAGTTCTATTAAAAGCATTTATTTTTGTTTTTATTTCACGAGGGAAGTTCCGCATATTAATTGTTTTACTACTTTTGGGTACCATTTAATGGTTTTTTTTTTTTTTTTTTATTAGTATGTCTTTTTTTTTGACCAATATAATCTTATTTCTGGGACTTGAATTATAAACAAAATTGCAATAAATGAGTTTATTTCTTCCCTAGTTAAATGAGCATTGTTCTATTTTCACGGTAGAAATTTTGAATATTTAGTGAGGATCAGATGAATTTACGAAGAATCTACTCTTAGTCAATCCCACAAAACTTTACACGATACCGTTGCATTGTTGGATTGCCTATGCTGCATAATAGCTGTCGTCCGATAGAGCGAAAAGTACTAACTGCAGCCGCCAGTGGGCCACAATCATGAATTACAAAACCGGCGTGAATGTGTTAAACAGGAGATTCTTGTGATAGAAAAACACACTCGAATGACTAGAAGATTAATACAAGAATGGTGGGTACTAGATTTCTGAGTCACGCAGGCTTTTTGACTATATCTTTGAGGAAATTATTAGCATATGTAGCTATGGAGAGCAACATACATATTTGTGGATAGTCTTGTAACAATTAAAGCTGTATATATGTATATGTATATATTTTCTCCCCATTTTTTTTGCCATAGAAAATCATCTTTTAATAGAAAGATTCTAAAATATTTCATGTTCATCTACATATATAACAATATGTTGGCCAAACGAAATAATATTTCACAGTTGCTGCTCGTAGTGGCTATGCGTAGTTGATAGATTTCATTAATGTTGATAACGGTCAGTGAAGGCATATAGTATATGTACGTAGATCATATGCAAATGTTGATAAGGATATACGAACACTTAGACATTTCAAGTGTTGCTGCTTTAAATTCTGTTGTTATGCAAATTGAACACTGGCCCCAATTGTTCCCTGGCAAATAAATACAATATACGCTCTCCAAAGGGGGGAGAGGGCTAGGGGAATTTCTTTATCAAAAGATTTATATGCAAATATTTGCAAATGTTATGTAATTTTATTACTAATATTTTTTCTTTTTCTTTCTTCTATCGTTTGCAGATATTATTCATGGTAAACTTTTCCAAAACAATCGCTTCTTGGAGATTGATTACGCCCAAGGTCGTGATATACCACCCGGTTATACAGCTAAAATTGCTGAAACCCTACAGGATTGGATTGATTCATGTGATGCCATTTCCAATTGTATTGTGGATCAAATTAAACGGGCCAATGCTGAAAAATCTAAGAAATTGGATAATAAAAAACAAATCGAACAGGAGGTAAGTTAAAGGAAAAGTTTTTAAAATACAAAAATCATTTAATTTTTAAACGAGTTTAGATTGGTTTAGTCCACAGTTAATAGGTTCATTTAAAGGTCATATGTACCATTAGTGTGCAGTTATGAGTTCGTAAACCATTTGAAGAATGGTAATATCGTATTCAACATCTTCAAAAAATTGATTTTTCCCCAAAAAAATATCTTTATGTTGCAATAATGTCTTCCTTCATGTTTAAAACATTAAAATATTTTACGATTGTATCAGCATTTTTAAAAATTGTTTCTAATTATTGGTTATTGTTAATTTAATTAAAACTTTTCATTGTTAATCATGAACAAAAGACAAAATATTTTTTTGTTATGGGCACAACAGCTATACTTTTGTATTTAAATCATGTTTATACACTCCTCATTGATATTCTTGGTGTCTGAAAGTTATAAAAAATTAAAATAAAAACAATACCAAACAACGTTTGTTTTTTTGTTTTGCAGATAATTAATTTGAAGAAAGTTTTAAAAACACAAATCAACGACAACGATGAAGCCATGCAAATCGATTCACGTGAAACATCATCCACCAGCCAGGAGGCACGCAAAAAAAGTTCCAAAGTTAAACCATCACGATCAACGGGTAAGTTACCAAAAAAACCAAGTAAAACGTAACAAAGTTAAGAAAATAGTTAAAAGTTGCACACAAATTCAATTGTGGTAGTTGTTGAGGGTTGATGTTTTGATTCTTTCAATCACTCACTCGTTCTTACATTTGCCAACATGGTTGGTTAGCTTTTGTTGGGTCGTTTGGTTGGTGGGTTATCTTTGATAGAGACAGCTTTCTTTCTTAGAAACAAATTGTTAAAGACAAACAACTACAACAATTTACTTTTACATTTGGCTAAAACGAAATTACGAATACCCATCGTGATGAATACTAAACGTATCGAATGATGGATGGACACCAATTAACCTTTAAAAGGTAGAAGTATGGAATAAATTGAAATTTTAAAATTTTCCATTTATACGTTATTAGTGATAGGTTAAAGGGTCATCTTTAAAATTCGTTATTTTTTGTTTTTGCCTTAAATTTAAGAAAACAAAATGTTTTCCGTATTTGAAAATAGTATTTTTTATTAACCCTTTACAGGGTTAATTTAGAAAGTATGGCATATACATTGTGTATGTAGGTAATGGAACCTTTTTCATTAACAGTGGCATTTATTCAAGCGGAAATGGTTGCTTTCAATGCTATCATTGTATACGCAACATGTTTTGATTTTTCCCTGTTTTTCAATAATACCTACACATAGAACTTTTACCAATACAACGGTGAGAGCTCATTGTGTACTGTGAGAATAGTAGAAGGATTTCCTCTTAATGTAGAGAAGTATTTAAAGAAGAAGTTTTAAAATTTAATTGAATTATTCTTCATTGTTTTTAAACTGATTTAAATTGAACTTAAAATGATTGAGTCGAGCAAGTAACTACAGAGTTTATAACAATTTCATAAACTGAAAATTTTCGAAAATTAATTTTTATCGATTTTTAAACTACACTCATTCGTTTTGGCCTATAATAAATGTTCGCACAATTCTGTGTGCCACTGTTCACAACTTGATGTAAACAACAACAATTGCTTTTCTTTGTTATTCCTCTGTTTATACCCTTCGCATAAATGATAACAATTACTAGACAATTATTCGACAGATCTTTGCAACGGAGATCTTCAAAACACGATTACTCTCTTCAAACGCATCGCGTCTTCACACAAGACTGACTGAACTTCACTCACTCAGTCGCCTGCTTTCCCTTGCATTTTATATGGCAGAGTAAACAGTCTGATGAATGTTCTTGAAGGCGAATGTTCGTGGCTTCTCTTTCTTTTGTTTCATTATTGTTGTTTGTGTATTTTGTTTACATTTATGCTTGTAGTATTTGTTATTGTATTTTTGTTTATCTAGATTCTTCATTTTCGTAGTAATATCATCACATCTTTTTATTGCTCTAATGCTTGTGATTAGAAATTCGAATTTTTGGCCACATTCCATCTGTTGGTTACATTTATTTTCACATCTCAATTGAATATATACATATGTATAGTTGTTCGTCTTTTTCCCTTTTCTCCTTTTATTTGTGTTTAAAAGAAATCTTCTTTATATTTTCTGCCATTTTCATCATCTTTAATGATTTATTTAAATATATTTTCTCATTTTTACTTCTCGTTACAGATTTATTCAAATTCAGCAAGTAAAGTTTCAACTTTTTTTCCTTGGGGTTGATTATCTCGTTCACTTTCTGCGCGTATTGCCCCCCTTTTTCTATCTCAAACACCAATGTTAATCCTAAGCCATTATCATTATACCTAACGACGTCGTCTTAGTGTTGAATAACGCAACTCTGTATTCATCTGAAGTTAATAATGGATTTTTAGAAAGTAAATCAAGTATAAACATTTATTTAAATTTGAATATTTTCTATTTCATACATAAATACATACATATATACCTAAAAATTTTTATCTCAATATTTTCTCTTCATCTGCCAATGGAATAGAATAGAGAAGAAGAAAAAAAAAGAAATTGGAAATGTTATAAAAAAAAAATTATTTTAAAATAAATTTCTATTTGTATGCACATGTCATTGTAATTTGAAAAAAAAAATAATTTTAAAACTCTTTGAAATAAAAATTTATGGTAAGATTGTACGAAGTATGATTTGCTTATATTGCATATCCTGTCTGATTTTTATTTATGCATTTATTTCCTAAGGTGGGGTAACTACAAGTGACACTTTCCTCCACCACCATGTTTCCAACGTTAACAAAAAATGTGTATGAAAATATTTCCAATTGAAATATAGCAACTGTTTGTTTCAATAGAAATGAAACGTAAAATAAATTCGCTTGTGGGGTACATATATAATTTGAAAATATTTGATTTGATTTGATTTAACCTTCCAACAAAATTTTTCGAACTTGAAATAGAAAATATATTTGCTTTTGACTCATTGAACGTTAGATTTGGAATATATGAGACAGGATATTTCGTGCCTGTAGGGATAAACATCGTGATTCTATATTTATAAACAAAGTATACGTTATCGACAAGTAGAGACGTGCGGCGTATTGGATCTCAGATTACGGCCGATAACTATACTTTCGTTATAGTCAAGGAATTTATTTATCTTGGCTCCACAGTTACCAGCAAAAATGATGTCAGTCTGGAGATCAAACGAAGGGAGGTCAAACTACTGATGCTGATGCAGCAGCCTTGAGAGTATTCGAGAGAAAAGTCCTACATAAGATCTTCGGTTCAGTGCGAATTGGCGATGATTTCAGCATTCGATCCAACAGTGAGCTGTATGAGCTCCTCAACGACATAGTCGTTGTGCAGCGTATTAATATAAAGCGGCTGCGCTGGCTCGGCTATGTCATTCGAATGGAGGAGGATGCTCCGGCGAAGATGACGACCTTGTTTGCGTTGGAAGGACCAAATCGAGCAAACCCTGTCATCGATTGGTGTGACCAACTGGCGTAGGCGCGCAAGAAGCAGAGGCGCCTGGAAGTATGTGTTACGGCAAGCCGAAATCCGTTAATCGGGTTGTTAATGGCCATTTAAGTAAGTAAGTAAGTATTCTAACTTTTTATAACAAGTTCTTCGTCTAGATCTAGTATTATCCCTACTCCCTATTAGATGGCCTATACACTGAACGAATAAAGCTTACATTGAGGGTAAAGATGGAAGGTGGTTTTTATGTTTGAGATTTAAAGAACAAGACAGGCTTAATGCCTGAATAACATAAGCATATTTGCATCCTTGCAGCTTATTCAGGCAGCTATAAAAGTCTTAGGGCCATTATTACAACTTCCCCTTAACTAAAGGGAGGATTTTAACTGGCAGATAAATTGTTTTTCATTATTATAAGTGGACAATATGGTAGAAGTGAGCGTTAAGCTAAAGGGAGGATCATCGTACCGGTAACTTTTAAAGTTAAGTTTATGTTTGAACTTCAAATATAAACAAAATGAGCATATACAACAAAAAAAAAACGAAGCCCGTCGTTGCCACTACGTTTAAAAAAAAAACTTGTTTAATTGAGCAGTGTTATCGACATTGCTCCGGCACTGCCATATTTTTGAAAAAGTTAACTTTATTTATCATTAGGTTGTAATAACGAAAAGAAGTTAAAGGTGACCTTAAAGTTCACTTTAGCTAAAGTTACCTTTAACTAAACCAAATTTTAACGCGAAGTTGTAATAATGGCCCTTAGTGTGTCTACTATCATGAATGTGTTCAACTGCAGCTTGCAATATTAGTGCCTAGATATGAATGCCTTGAAATATTTAACAAAATTGTGTTGTGTGGGAAATGGTGTCACACTTTTTGTTGTTTACCAACTCTAATTAATTCAATACTAAATTATTCGCTTTAAGCAAATTCCTACAACTACTATTTTTTGTTTTGTTTGTTTTTAATTGTTCTATTTATAAATTTAATCAACCAAAAAAATGAGAAATTAGCAGACATTTTGTTGTTTTAAATTAGCAATTAAATTTTAAATGAAAATAATGATTAAAAAATAATATAATACGATATCAATTGGATTAAAGCCAAAATTGTTTGTTTTAAAATTGATATCAAAGCCATGATGCTATAGACAGACAACAGTGTGAATTTCATTAAACTACATACATATACATAATTGGTCATTACAACCCTTCAGTCAGGATTACGACCTAGCTTCTCACACCACTTATGTTGTGTGTGTTAATTTTATACATGAGTGGCGGGACCTACAGTTTAAAGTCGACTCCGAACGACAGTTTTTTTTGAGAGGCTTTTCATGGCAATTTTATTTACTCTCAGAGTTTTTGCCAGAAATCTGCTGAGAGGAAGTCGCCGAAGAAATATTTTCATATTTTCGTTTTGATGTCTGACCTGGGATTCGAACTCGGGCCTTCAGTCTAATAAGCCAACACACTACCTACTAGACTACGGCGACTTCATTAAACTGCCTTTAATTAATTTCAAAAATAATTTAAAATAAATTAATATAACTGTAACTTAACAATTTTTTGAAATTTTTGCTTATTTTTATTCATTAAAATGATGAAACCATAATGCGAGATCGTAATAACATTTAACGTTTAATTAAACTCGAAATACACATACTCGACGCTGACGAAAGGTCTTAGAAAAGAAGAAAGATAGATAGAAATAAAGACAGAATTTTTAATTTTTAATGTTTAAACCGCATCTTCTCGTCATAATAATAAAAAGTGAGACTGGACTAAAAATTATTTCCTTTTTTTTGAAAATTTTTTAAATAATGCGGGCGTAAGAAACAATAAAAATAAAAACTTAGGAAATATACTTTAAAAGAAAAGAGAAAAACATGTCGTTAGTATAATTCGCAAAGACGCTAAGTCCACTTTTTTCCAAAATTAAGATTTTAATGCAAAACGGTAACATTGTACATAATACATATTTTACAACAAAAAAACATGTCATTATATAGTTTAAAGTTGTTGTAATTTTGTGGTTTGCAAAAACGCTAAGACCACAAAACTACGAAAAATATTAATATTAATATTATTAATTAATTAATAATAATAATATGTAATAATTAACATTATTAGTTATTAATATTATTATTATTTTGTAAAAATAATTGCGTTTAAACAGTTTAGAAATTTTAAAAACTGAAAAAGCTACAATGTTTTTTGTGTCTCCTGTAAAATTTGAAAAAAAGGACTTAACACATTTGCGAATGAGACTAACGATATATTTGAATCAATAGAGGCCATTTTTGGTTAAAATTAGCTCGTATACCCTTTATGGACTGCATTCTATAAAAATTATCATTATTTTTGAATAAAATCATGTCCTTTGAGTTTATTTTGAAAATATTTTTTAACACTTGCCTGTCAATTAACATTTTTAGAAAATAATTGAAAACACACTGTAACTTTTACGTTTTTTTTTTTTCAATGCAAAATAATCGTTTATTTATAGAGAATATTGATTTAAATAATTTTATAATGTCATATCGCTGGGGTACATTTAATGCTTATCTTCGACATAAGGATGAGCCTTTAAGTATTCCAAAGCTTTAAGAATAGCTTCAGGGGTTGGTGGTGGTGTTGGTAAAACATCGCTGACAGGTTGATAACCATTTTCGTTGGCCACATAATCGACACGAATGTGTTGACCATCAGGTGAAACATATTCGTAGTGACCATGAATGTTGCCATGCTCATCACCTTCAGCACCCATATCTATGCCATTTGAGGTTGCCAATCTATAAAGAAAGCCATCGGCACGTACATCAGATTCCAAAGATTTGACTTCGGCAGCAATATCTTCGGTACTGGCATAGGCGCAAGCCAAAAGAGCAAAAAGGATGATCTAAAGAAATAATATAGCAGTAGTAGTAGTAGTAGTGATATATTATCCTTTTTTTGCATTTCCATTTATACTTACGTATTTAAACATTTTTATTTAATTTTTAAGAGTTATTTTTTGTTACAATTGTTTGACTAGAGTGTGTCTAATTGCAAATGATATTGTTTTCATTGAAAATTTTGGTATTTATTTGAAAAAATATTTTTGCTTTCATTTTACAAATTCAACGTATTCGATATCCCGTTTGAATGTAATTTGAATATACCGAATTGCATTTTGATTTGAAGGTCTATGGTGGCTACAAAACCTGTCTAGGTTTAATGCACTTTTTATTATTATGATGCGGTTTAAATATTAAAAATTAATAATTAAAAATTCTTTCTTTCTTTCTATCTATCTTTCTTCTTTTCTAAGGCCTCTCGTCAGCGTTGAGTATGTGTATTTCTAGTTTAATTAAACGTTAAATGTTATTACGATGCTGTCATTATGGTTTCATCATTTTAATGAATAAAAATAAGCAACAATTTCAAAAAATTGTTAAGTTACAGTTATTTTAATATATTTTAAAAATTAATTAAAGGCAGTTTAATGAAATTCACACTGTTGTCTGTCTATAGCATCATGGCTTTGTTATCAATTTTAAAACAAACAATTTTAGCCAGCATAGACATTCAAATCAAAATGCAATTCGAAATATTCAAATTACATTCAAACGGGATGTCGAATATGTTGAATTTGTAAAATGAAAGCAAAAATATTTTTTCAAATAAATACCAAAATTTTCAATGAAAACGATATCATTTGCAATTAGATACACTCTAGTCAAACAATTGTAACAAAAAATAATTCTTAAAATTAAATAAAAATGTTTAAATACGTAAGTATAAATGGAAATACAAAAAAAGGATAATATATCACTACTACTACTACTACTACTGCTATATTATTTCTTTAGATCATCCTTTTTGCTCTTTTGGCTTGCGCCTATGCCAGTACCGAAGATATTGCTGCCGAAGTCAAATCATTGGAATCTGATGTACGTGCCGATGGCTTTCTTTATAGATTGGCAACCTCAAATGGCATAGATATGGGCGCTGAAGGTGATGAGCATGGCAACATTCATGGTCACTACGAATATGTTTCACCTGATGGTCAACACATTCGTGTCGATTATGTGGCCAACGAAAATGGTTATCAACCTGTCAGCGATGTTTTACCAACACCACCACCAACTCCTGAAGCTATCCTTAAAGCTTTGGAATACTTAAAGGCTCATCCTTATGTCGAAGATAAGCATTAAATGAACCCCAACGATATGACATTATAAAATTATTTAAATCAATATTCTCTATAAATAAACGATTAATTTGCATTGAAAAAACCTGAAAGTAACAGAGTGTTTTAATTATTTTCTAAAAACGTTAATTGACAGGCAAGTGTTAAAAAATATTTTCAAAATTAACTCAAAGGACATGATTTTATTATAAAATCATGATAATTTTTATAGAATGCAGCCTATAAAGAGTATACGAGCTCGTTTTAACATTGAATGGCCTTCATTCTTTTAAAGAAATTTCTTTCTCTTCTTTTTAAATTTTATTTTTATCTTTAACACCCGCATTATTTAAAAAATTAAAAAAAAAACAGGAAATAATTTCAAGTCCAGTATCACATAATATGCATCAGTTTTATGTCCTTAGAAATTTTGGTTTCCAATTCATTAAAGTGTGTCACGTTCTCATTAACCCATTCGTTCCCACTGTACTCGCTTGAGTACACCGACTTTATAGCGCTATATACAGAAAGTTAATGACTTTTTTAAAAAAATTGTTTTTCATAACATTAATAGAGAATGTAAAGAATTAATAAATAGTAAAAGAAAGAAAAAAATTTAACGGTAAGGTATCAGTCTCTTTTATCTGTAAGTGTTTTTATACTTTGTCATTTTTTGCACTTCTTATCATATGTTGACGTATGTACGAGTATATCTTTAGATTTTAAACTAAATGCAATCGAATTTAAGTGAAAATTAAAGTAAACAGATTAATTAACTATAATTTAATAAAAAAAATTATTTAAAAAATTTAGAAAAGTGTTGTTTGGTAAGCAAAAATATTGGTGTACTCGCTTGGGTACAGCCCTAAAACATATTTTCCAAAAAGAAATTTTTTTTTTATTTTATTTTAAGGTAGATCCTAATAAAATATATTTTAACACAATAAAGTATTTTTTTTGGTTTTAAAGATGGTTGGGATCTAATAGGTTAAGTGCGACATGCGTAAAGTAACGAACTCTTAAATATTTCAGTTCACATCCTAATAAACGAACAGCTTCAGTTGAGATGATGTATACATAGTTGCCATGTCAAGACATATGTTAATGTCAAATATCTGCAGTTAGCCAAGTGATCTTTGAAAAATACTGCAATATTCTTACTTACTTAGCAATTTGTCATCATAATTTTTAAGTCAGGATTATGACCTTGCTTCTCATACCACCCATGTTGTGTGTGGCAGTCGAAAGTCTACTCCGATCGATAGATTTTTAAGAAACTTTCCATGACAATTTTATTTATCGTCAGAGTTTTTGCCAGAAGACTACTGAGCGGAAGTCGTCGAAGATGTTTTGTTCGAAATATCGGACCTGGGTTTGAGTCACATGCTGAAGTCTATTAAATAAAAACACTACCTATTATACTACAGTGACTTCAGTGCAATATTCTGCTTTCTTAAATTCATAAGATTCATTTGTGTTTTCTTCTAAAACTATCTAAGAACTCTTACTGGTGGTGATAGTTTCAAACTGGGATCATTTATCATACAGGATTACGTCCTAGTTTCCTGTACCACTTATGTTGTGTGCGTTAATTTTATACATGAGTGCCGGGACCCACAATGTAAAGACGACTCTAAATGACAGTTTTTCTTGAGAAACTTCATGTTAATTTTTATTTACTCTCAGAGTTTTTGCAGGAAATCTGCTGAGAGGATTTCGTCGTAGAAATATTTTTTTCATATTATCGTTTCGATATCTGACCTGGGGTTTGAACTGTGGCCTTACGTCTAATAAGACGACACACTACCTACTAGACTACGGCGACTTCAAATCATTTATCAATCATGTTTAATATTTTTTTATGATGATAAAGATTCCATTTTGTATATCTCTATCCTTTAAAGCCGATACACAATGAGTACATAAACTTACGCGACCCAATCTTCAAAGTAACTTAATTTATTGCCATTATGGATTTTGCCTTTGTGTTGAACTAGTTAAAGGCTTTGCGAGACCCAAAAAGAAATCATTCTGTTTTGGTGATTTATGATTAGATCCACCGGGTCTCATCGTGAATTTTCGATGGAAGGATAGAGCACTGGTCTAGTAGCTTTATTAACCCAGAAATTATTAGCTTAACAGAAAAAATATCACTCCATGCTTGAAAAACCGTAGATGTAGTATACTTATGCTCCATTATAAGGCTGGAGTCTTGTAGGTAGTGTGTCGGCTTATTAGACGTAAGGCCACGATTCAAACCCCAGGTCAGACATCAAAACGATAATATGAAAAAAATATTTCTACGGCGAAATCCTCTCAGCAGATTTCTTGCAAAAACTCTGAGAGTAAATAAAATTGTCATGAAGAGACTTTAAACTGTAGGTACCGCCACTCATGTATGAAATTACTGCACACAACATAAGTGGTGTAAGAAATTAGATCGTAATCCTGACTGAATCATAGAACGTGATTGGTACCACAAACTCTACTCAGTTGTTAATTGTTCTGTTATTATCGAGAACAAAATCGAAACATTTTTGATAAAACCAGGCAATTGCGAGCAACGGCGGCTGAACCCATTATATGTCAGTATAAGACGTCTTTATCAGAGATCAGCAACGAGTATTTAAAACGATGAGTAGATTCGGGTCATACTTATAATTTCAGCTACTTATACGCATTCATACTTATTTTAATATCATATTCATTCTACTCATATTCAAAGTTAGAAATACTCATCGTACTCATACTTAACAATACGCACGATGTTGTTGATTTCGACTCTCCTTGATTCAACATACAATACACGAAGCACAAAATAAGTATGATTCGAGTACGAACACCACAATACTCGCTAGAAGGTTGTGTGTGTGCTTTGCTTGCTATCTTTGTCTTTTCTTTTTTCTTCTTTTGTAAATGCAACAATAACTACTACTGTAAATGTTGATGAATGATTCGAGTGACTCGAGTCATTCGTAAGTATTATAAGTATTTTTCTAAATTTATGAATCTGAATGAGTAGGCGTATGAATCAAACAATGAATCGAATGTTGTGAGTTTGATGTCAACGTTGTACTCATACTTATTGCAACCTATACTTATAAATCAATGTTGTAGCGAGTACGAATGAATCAGAGTAGTTGAATTTTAATACTCTTGACTCATACCAAAGAAAATAAATATCCATATTCTTTGGTCATACTCAAAATTTCATAAGTACCTATGAAAAGTATCAAAGTGCTTACAGATTGTTTGATACTTATGGCTTTAAAGCCCTAAGTAATCAAATATATTTTTTAGAGACAGAGTTAAATAAAAACTAGCTCTGTTGCCCAACCAGTGCTTAATTGAAGAAATAATAGAAAGTTTTTTTTTTATTATGCTTTATTTAGTAATTCTTTCTTTTGATTATGTATATACGATACGAAATCTTGATTTAGTGATGCTTGCTGTCTTCGACATAAGGATGAGCCTTTAAGTATTCCAAAGCCTTAAGAATAGCTTCAGGAGTTGGTGGTGGTGTTGGTAAAAGATCACTGACGGGCTGATAACCATTTTCGTTGGCCACATAATCGACACGGACATGTGTACCGTCAGGTGCAGTATACTCATAATGGCCATGGATATTGCCATGTTCATCACCTTCGGCACCGGCCGAAATGCCATTGGAAACCTCCAGTTTATGAATGAAACCATCGGCACGTACATCAGATTCTCTTAGCTTAATCTCAGCATGGACATCATCGGAATCAGCTGAACCAGCATAGGCACAAGCCAATAAGGCGGCAAGGACGATCTAGAAACAAAATAAATTGATTGTCACTACAAATGCTTAGAAATAAATGTTTGAATACAATTTACTTACATATTTAAACATTTTTTAGTTAAATACAATTGATTTCACAGATCTAAATTGAACTGATACTGTTGTCTCTGAAAGATTCTGTATTTATTAGCAAAAAAATTCTTCGATTCTGTTCAATTAGAAGAAAGTGAAGAAAGTTTTTTTTTTGTTTGTTTCAAGCCAGTTCTTTTAATTTAGGAATAAAAAAAATAATAATAATAATAATAAATGCATATTAAATATTAAATTTAACATACGTATTTTGTTCTAATGAAAACCGGGACAAGAAATCTTTTTCGTAATTTTAATAATTTTTGTTTAATTTCTTCTACGCAACCAAATGCCAACGTAATAATATGCTGCATTAATATTAAAATATTTGCATATAATAAAAGCATATTTTCTTTGCATGCATTATTATTTATAATAAATTCCCAGATAAAATTTTATTTCTTTAACTTGCTTATTGGCAATTATTAACTCATGTATAAAAGTTTTCTTGTAGAATTTACTTAAAATGTAAATATTATCACTATGTGTGCATCATGTTCACTTAATGCAATACATATGTTCTGCTGCTGTGTTTATTATCAATATGTTGATATGAAATATAATATGCTCTGAACATATTTAAGCATATATTTTATATGCTTAGCTACTACTTCATCACAATAATGATGTACATTTTACAATGGAAACATGATAAGTTCAAGTCTAAATTATGCTCGTTTAACAAATATTTTTGTGTAGCTTTCCCTATCCATATCGTTGCAAATATAAGTTCTTTCACTTCACGTCTGGGTATAGGAAAAAGCCTAAAGCCATCAAATATAAATACTCCATGCTTGTGGAGTTAGTTAAAATTAAAGTTTTTAGATTTCCAAGATGAAACTTTGTTGATAAGCCTTATAATAAAACGTTACTTATGCACTACGTTGCTGCAACCTAAACAGTAAAATATAAGGAGGTAGTAAAGATAGGTTTTGAGTTCATACATTATGATTATTTAACCTTAACGCCTTAGTCTACCAGATAGTGTGTTGACTCATTAAAACAGCTCAGACATCTAGAACAAAACGAAATATGAAAATAATACAAAATTGGTCATTACAACCATTCAGTCAGGATTATGGACCCAGTTTCCCACACCATTTATGTTGTGTGTTAATTTTATACATGAGTGGCGGGACCTAAAGTTTAAAGTCGACTCCGAATAAAAAATTCCAAATTCTATTAATTGTCATGTAACTACATACATAGATAATTGGTCATTACAACCCTTCAGTCAGGATTCCAACCTAGCTTCTCCCACCACCTATGTATGTTATGTTTGTTAATTTTATACATGACTTTTCATGGCAATTTCATTTACTATTAGAGTTCTTACCAGAAATCTGTTGAGAGGAAGGCATTGAAGAAATACTTTCTTTTTTCATATTTTCGTTTTGATGCCTGACCTGGGGTTTGAACCATAGCCTTATGTCTAACAACACACTACCTACTAGACTACGGCGACTTCATGAAAATAATAGTGTGATAAAAATTCTGAAAATAAATAAAATTACCATGAAAAGTTTCTTCAAACTGTCCTTCGCAGCTGACGTTAAACTGTAGCTTCCACCTCGTATTGATAAAATTAACACGCACGACATGGCTGCTGTGGAAAGCTAAACCGTACTCGAGATCAGAGATCAGCAATGTGTATTCAAAAAGATGAGTAGAATCGAATCATACTCATAATTTCTGATACATATACGCATTCATACTTATTTTAATATCATGGAACCTCTACTCATAGTCAAAATTTGAAGTACTCATCATATTCATATTTAACAACACGTATGATGCTGTTGATTTCGAATCTCCATAACTCAACATATAAATACGATATTACAAGAATCACAAAATAAGTATGATTCGCCTACGAACAAATACTTACTAGAAGGTTGTGTGTTTGCTCTGCTTGCTGCTCTGTCTTTTTTGCTTATGTGTCTTTGTTCTTTTTCGAGTCACTTGAATCATTTATAAGTATTTTTCTAAAGTAAGAGTAGGCTCATGAATCAAACAAAATTGCAAATGGTATGAGTTTGATGTAAACGTTGTACGCATACTCATTGCAACATGTACTCATAAATCAACGTTGTAATGAGTACGAATGAATCAGTATTGTTAACTAACTTATATTAAAAATTTTATGAATGCTTATAAGTAGCGAAAAAACGATGCATTGCTGACCTCTGGTCATCTGGACCATATAATAAAGTAAGTACGAGCAGGTATAGATTGCAGTGTAAGCATTTTCTCGATGATTTGGTTGATATGCGAATCACATTCGATTTCATAGGTATCTCAGAGCAATCTAATCGTAACTGAGGCTAGGAAGGTGCAATCATATCGCTCTAAATCTGAAAATGTAGGGAGTTTGTTTTCTGGAAGATATTGTCATGTGTAGTCTCGATTTGAAAAAACTCTCTTATGGTTGGGTTGTAATTGAAGTTCTATTGTACAATAAGCTCTTTTACAATCGAATTTTGATATTGACAAATACTGTTTCATAGGTTTGAAGTGAACATAACCGACCAGTTTTGTATATGGGTAGATAGGTAGGTAGCACCATCGTCAATACGGTGTATTGCAAGGAGCAGTGTCCCAAGAGTATGATCGTGGTCATAATTATTTAGTTATAAAATACTAATGGTCCCCTCCTCATTAGAATTGCCCCAAAGTAGTTTTCTATTTCTTCCTACTGTGCCATTATTCCGTAATAACCGATGTGACGTTTCCGCCCACTCTATTCTATTACTCAAAGGCATTGGGTTAATCAAGCTTATGGTATGTAATACTGTGGCTCTATTAGGGACAATATTCAAATGCCAGAATGCTAGACTATTTTATACTTTTCTCACTTATCCTATTTAATCTAATCTTGTAGAATTTTAATTCTAATTAATTTTACAACTAGGGACGGAGTCTATTGTTTTTAGTTAACATCGTTATTTGCGTCTTCTCATTACTTACATTTCAAAGTGATGAACTTTTATTCAAATAAGTTTATAAATGGTTAAGACTGTTCAATTTGTAAAGGGCTATCCATTTCGTGGTTTCAAAAGTATGGAACTGGAATTCGACATCTGTCAAACTAAGTTGTGAAACCAATTTTTTTCTTTTCAGTTGAAAGTCTGACATTGAAAAATGGATCGCTTAACTATCACACAACGCCTAAAAATTATCAAAACCTACTACAAAAATGGTGATTCTGCCACAGCCACGTATCGAACAAAATTTTCTCCAGCACATTTCACACTCGGTGGTTATGTTAATAAACATAATTGTCGTATTTGGGCTTCTGAGAATCCTCAAGTAATTGAAGAGATGCGATTACTTCCAGAAAAAGTCACTGTTTGGTGCGCTCTTTGGTCCGAAGGTGTGATTGGACCTTACTTCTTCGAAAACGACGATGGAACGACTGTCACCGTCAATTCGGAGCGTTATGGTCATATGATAACCGACTTTTTTTTGCCTGCTATTGAAGAATACGACTTGGAGAATATGTGGTTTCAACAAGACGGTGCCACATGCCAGACAACTAGAGCAAATATGGCTTTATTGCAAGAGACATTTCCTGGCCGCGTAATTTTTCTTCGTGGCAATATCAACTGGCCACCAAGATCATGCAATTTGACACCATAAGACTTTTTTTTGTGGGGCTACGCGTGACCGTGTTTATGCAGATAAACCTTCAACTCTTGAGTACTTAAAAACCAACATTCGTCAAGTTATGGCTGAGATACCGCACAATATGTGTCAAAAAGTGGTCGAAAATTACCTCAGAAGAATCAATGCTTGCAACACTTCGCGTGGAGGTCATTTAAATGATATAGTGTTACACACATGATGTCAACGTTCAAACTTTACAATAAAAAAGAAATATCATGAAAAAAATATTTTATATGTGTTTTATTTACGTTTTACTTTTGAAACCACGAAATGGATAACCCTATATGTTCTCCATTATTCATTTAGGGTCATTATTACAATTTGCCATTAACTAAAGGGAGAATTTTAACGGGCAGATAAATTGGTTTTCATTATTATAAGTGGACAATATGGTAGAAGTGAATGTTAAGTTATCTAAGATAAAAGTTATCCTACCGGTAACTTTTAAAGTTAAGTTTATATTTGATCTTGCCATATTATATATTATTTTCAATATGGCAACTTCACATACAAACAAAATGAGCATATGCAACAAAAAAAAAAAAAAAAACGAAGCCCGTCGTTGCCACTGCCTTTAAAAAAACTTGTTTAATTGAGAATTGTTATCGACATTGCTCCGGCACTGCCATATTTTTGAAAAAGTTTAATTTATTTTATCTGTAAGTTGTAATAACGAAAATAAGTTAAAGGTAACTTTACAGTTCCCTAAAGGTACCTTTAACTAAACCCATGTTTTACGGCAAGTTGTAATAATGGCCCTTAGAGTACTATGAAGTCGTAATTAGCCGACTGTAAGTAACCTGTAGTTGTTTTTTTTTTACCCGGAGTATTTAAAATTCTTGTTGTGGCTACTTCAAAGCGTAGGTTGTTTTTATTTCTTTTTAATAATTCTGTTTATTTCTTTGTTTTTTTTTTTTTTTGTTTTTATTTAACTGATAATAGAATAATTTTATCGAAATTAATTGTCTATTAGAGATGAAATTGTACTTAAACAGAGAAATAAAAAAACGAAATTAATTGCGCTTCATTTTGGCTATTTTTATACTAGAAAACCCGATTCACTTTGAAGATTTTGACGTTGAAAATAAAAAAAAAAAAAACAAACAAAAAAGAATCAAATGCGTATGTTGGTTTTGATTTTTACTTTCTTTCTTTTGTCAAATCATAAATTTTTGTCGGATCTGGTTTCAAATCCCTATGCATTTTTGTGTATAATTTTTGTTTTTGCTCTGAATAAATTAAATAAAAAAAAGACACAATTTTTTTTTTTTTGAATTTTTAACACCATTTGACATTTAAGCATTATTTTATACAAAAAAAGAAATACAACAAATTTATTTTCATTTTCGGTTTTAAATTGTGACTAAGGCAGTAACAGCAGAAGATAGCCGAAACAAATAAAAATTAACACTTTAACATGAGAGCAAAGAAGAAATAAAATCAATTTCATGTTAAACGTTGGATTATGTATCACTATTTTTGTTATGATAACTTAAATTTTATAGTTTTAATACCAAAAGATGAATGAAGACGCACACAGTCAATCTACAATAAAATAAAAAATAATTAACATAATTTTATACAATAAAAAATTAATTATAAAAATTATAAAACAAAACATATATATTTTTTTGAAACATTAAGATTACTATCATTAATTTTATGTGGTTCAAAACTGACAGCTTTATTAATGGCTCATAGCTCATAGCTGTGAAGCCTTCAAGATTTAAAAATTTTGATGTGATAAAGTTGTCACCTGAATTTCAGAAATAGTTGCGATCGTCGCCGTGGGTAGAGAGTGTGTGGGCTTATTAGACGTGAGGCTTCGGCTCAAACCTCAAGTCAGGCATCTCCAATAAAACGAAATATAAAAAGTATTTCTTCGGCAACTTTCTCCTCTCAGCAGATTTTTGGCAATAACTCTGAGAGTAAATAAAATTGCCATGAAAAGTTTCTCAAAAATCTGTCGTTCGAAGTAGACTTTAACGCACACAACATAAATGGTGTGAGAAACTAGGTCGTAATCCTGACTAATGGGTTGTAATGACCAATTATGTATGTACATATGTATGTTGTGACTATACACTGATTCTACTCTGAGTAAAAAAAATTTGTTTAAATTTTGTATCTTCCTTCTAAAATCACTAAGAGGACCTCAAAGCAAACTCTGCTAGGAATTGACGTACCACAGATAGCCGAAAGAGATGAAAATCATTAGAGAAATGACTGACGATATCAGTATCGCAATAGTTTTGGGTACACCAAAAAAATTATACGAGCCATACCAGTATTACCTGGTTTTTCACACCATCCGTGAATGGCGGCACCTACAGTTTAATACCGACTTCGATTCATAACGCTGTATATACGGTGATTTTGTGCCAGAGCAACTGGTTACATACATAATTGGTCATTACAACCCTTTAGTCAGGATTACGACCTAGTTTCTCACACCACTGAGTTTGTGTGCGTTAATTTTATACATGAGTGGCGGGACCTACAGTTTGAAGACGACGCCGAACGACAGATTTTTTGAGAAATATTTCATGGCAATTTTATTTACTCTCAGAGTTTTTGAAAGAAATCTGCTGAGAGGAAGTCGCCGAAAAAATATTTTTTCATATTTCGTTTAGATGGAGATGCCTGACCTGGGGTTTGAACCGAGGCCTCACGTCTTATAAGCCAACACACTACCTACTAGAGCAACTGGTTATTGGTGCTAATTTTACTATGAAACTCTTTTCTTTCTTGTTGGCTACGTCAACAAGTAAAATATGTTGCTTATGGGGCTCAGATAAGTCTGAAGTGATAGAGAAAAAACCAGACTTTCTTAGGCCTGCTATTGAAGATGCTGAAGTACACAGTATATGGCACGGGCCAAATAGCTTAATTTATTTATTTTTTCTTTATTGCATACAATAATTGTTCGCTGTTAACCTTTTTTCTAGAATGATGTCAAAACTCCAGGCTACGCGGGTAATCCCCTAATGTTAGAGTATTTAAAAAAAAAAAAAAAATTGGTCAAGTAATTTCATCGCTATTGTAGCTTTTTTATGTGTTCTAGAACCGACAAATGTATAACCCTATATTTATAATTTTTAATAAACCTTGTAAACACAAAAAAATATTTTTAAAATATTTTTTAAGCCTAAATTAACACGTCATAAATTGTTTATACCAGATATTACCCTACATTATCATATTCCGTTTGGCATTATTGTGCTTCTTCTCTCAGCAATTTAGAAACTATTTAGAAGTAGAATTTAGCGGGAAAGCATAACTGAGTTAAATTATTTTGAAAATGATTTGAATCCCTAGTTATTGTGATACCGTGTTATCACTCAATGTAACCCTTTCTTCAACTATTATTGTCATTGCCACTGTTAGCATAGGGCAAAGGTAATTCGTTATTTATTGTCGATCAGCTGATCAATGAATGCTTTTCATGCAATTCAAATTATTTTTTTTTTTGTTTGTTAAAAGTATTCAAATTTTTCTTGTTTTCTTAAAAAAAATAAAAATATATTCAAATAAAACTTGTTCATATTTTTAAACAAAAAAAAAATAAAAGAAAACGAAATAATTTTATTCATTGTACAGTTATATGCACATGTTTCATTGTGTTTTTTTTTTTTTTGGTCAAAATATATTTTATTGTCTGCCATGTTTTGTTTGGTTTTTTTTAATTTCATTCAAAATAAAAATTTTGAAAAATTCAAAACCAAAAAATTTAGTTTTTTTTTTAACAAAATTAATCAACTAGTCTGGGGAATGCGTTAAATTCATTGCCAACACCTTAAATAGTTTCATGGATGCATAGACGTCATTTAAGTGACCTTATGGGATTATGCACATACATACTTACATATCTTCGATGAGATAAATTAAGCAAATCCTCTATTTTTATTTTTATTAGTTTTTACGTTTTTCCCTTCACTACCAGTGAGTATTTGCTTGGCGTCTGAAAGTCTTGTTGAAGTGTAATTTGAATATTAAATTTTGAGTTTTTTTTTTTGTTTACAATCACCCTTATTCTGGTTGTCGTCGTCGTCGTCGCCGTCGTCGTCTTTACCAAAAATGATGTCGATAAAATCAGAGTCAATAAAATCAGAGTCGACACAACACAATATCGACGGCGTATTGACTCACAGAATACCAAATGTGTGTCCGACAGTCATCTATAACTGTCAATAACGACAAACAGAATACCAATTTTAAACTGTCAACGCAAGACGACGTCGACGACGACAACCAGAATAAGGGTGAATATAAAAATCATTTCATGGTTGTAGTCGTTTTAAAAATTGGAAGAAAACTCATTCAAACCCCCTTCTTAGTAATAAAAAACAAAATTCAGCATGGCATTGCTTTTCCTTCTAAAGGCGTTTAATTTATTGTAACAATTGATATGGAAAAATACAAATCTTTTACTTTATTAGGCTCTTAAACGACAATTACTTAATAGGTTAAGAAGATTTGAGACGTACCTTTAGTTTAGAAAATATATTCAATACATGCTCATTGCCGTGGTCTAGTATGTAGTGTGTTGGCTTATTAGACGTGAGGCCTCGGTTCAAACCTTAGGTTAGGCATTTCCAACATAACGATATATAAAAAATCTGCCTCTGAGCAGATTTCTGGAAAAAACTCTGAGAGTAAATAAAAAAATTGTCATGAAAAGTTATTCAAAAATCTGTCGTTGGTAGTCGATTTTAAACTGTAGGTCCCACTACTCAGGTATCCAATTACTTGGTCTTGGTCGTGATGTCATCTCAACCACAGTGGCCATGCTTACAGGTCATTGCATTATGGGTAGACACGCGGAAAGAATAAGGCTCCCATTTAACGACTTCTGCCATGGATGCAGATCCGCTGAGGAAGAGGAGACTGTTATCCATTTTCTTTGTCAGTGCCCGTCTCTTGCTAGGTGTAGATCAGAGATCAGCAATGAATTGTATTTTCGCTACCCATACGTACTCATAAAATTTTAAGTATGAGTGAGTCAAGAGTATTGAAATTCAACTACTCTGATTCATTCGTACTCGCTACAACATTGATTTATAAGTATAGGTTGCAATGAGTATGACTACAACGTTGGCATCAAACTCACAACATTCGATTCATTGTTTGATTCATACACCTACTCATTCAGATTCATAAATTTAGAAAAATACTTGTAATACTTACGAATGATTCGAGTCACTCGAATCATTCATCAACATTTACAGTAGTAGTTATTGTTGTATTTACAAAAGAAGAGAAAAGAAAAGACAACGACAGCAAGCAAAGCACACACACAACCTTCTAGCGAGTATTGTGGTGTTCGCACTCGAATCATACTTATTTTGTGCTTCGTGTATTGTATGTTGAATCAAGGACAGTCGAAATCAACAACATCATGCGTATTGTTAAGTATGAGTACGATGAGTATTTCTAACTTTGAATATGAGTAGTATGAGTATGATATTAAAATAAGTATGTATTAAAATATGTACGTATAAGTATCAGAAATTATAAGTATGACTCGAATCTACTCATCGTTTTGAATACTCGTTGCTGATCTCTGGTGTAGATATAGGTTATTTGGCTCCCCATTTCTTGTCAGCTTGACGGAGCTATCATCTATTGATATCAAGGATATAGCTTCGTTTATCAAACTTTCTGGCTGATTTTCCAGTGTAGGGTAGTCGTGCTTTTGATGTGCAGCCCTTACGCTGACCCTGATTTTGGTGGAACTTGGTCAGTACAGGGTCTGCGTTCACCCGTGGCATCACAACGGGCCGCTATGTATGCTCAAGTGAGCTTTGTAATATTAGAGCTACCACTCCGACCTAACCTAACCTAACTACTCATGTATACAAATTAACGCACACAACATAAGTGTTGTGAGAAACTAGATCGTAATCCTGACTAAAGGGTTGTAATGACCAATTATGTATGTTTGTATTCGATTCATGCTTTCTCTTTGAAAGAAAAGAAGAAGAATTATTCAAAATAATATTTTTTTCGAAAACCCGTTCTTAGCGGTTTTCATACAACGAGGGGGAATGTGAGAAACTAGACAGTAATTCACACTAAGGGCCATTATTACAACTTGCCGTTAACTAAAGGGAGGATTTTAACGGGCAGATAAATTGTTTTTCATTATTATGAGTACCCAATAAGATAGAAGTGATCGTTAAGCTCAAGCTACCTTTAACATTTAAAGGTCACTTTATGTTTGAACTTGCCATATCATATACTATTTTCAATATGACAACTTCAAATTTAAACAAAATGAGCATATACAACAAAAAAACGAAGTCCGCTGTTGCCACTGCTTTAAAAAAAACTTGTTTAATTGAGCAGTTTTATCGACTTTGCTCCGGCACTGCCATATTTTAATATTATTTTATCTGTAAGTTGTAATAACGAAAATCAGTTAAAGGTAACTTTACAGTTCCCTTTAGCTAAAGGTACCTTTAACTAAACCCAAGTTTAACGTCAAGTTGTAATAATGGCCCTAAGTGTTGTAATGGCCAATAATGTAAAGTAAACTTTTTTTTTAAAATGAGTCAATTCATAACGAAATTATAAAGTGTAGTAGACATAATACAAATCTGAGCTATTGTGTACAAACATCTCATAAAGACACTCCAAACGACTACAACAATTCCTATTAATGGATCAACAAATACAAGATGGTTAAGTGTTATTTTTTAATTGACTTTTTTCTTCTAATAAACTTGCTTTGTGTAATAAAATCGAGTTCAACGAACAAATAAATATAACGACGGATGTACTTTGATCAACATGGAATTAATTTATTTGACAATTTAAGGAATTTTTAAATAACCCTTCTATCTCTAGCATCGAGACTCAAATAATAATAAAAAATTAAAGCTTTTGTTACAGCGACTTTTAAATACCCTACGTCTCTGGTGTCATCAGCAAATTTGTTAAATATTTGCAATAACTAGGCAAATTATTCAGTGTTAAGGGCTATTTTTTATTATTACTTATGTCATGCTGTAATTATTTTCATTAAATCAAGTAATTTAATATTGTAATTTACAAATAATCACCTACAATTAACCATGAAAACCATATGCCTTGTTTAGATTCTAAAGATTTTTTGTTTTCTGTTTTTTATTTTTCTTTTGCTTTTTCTGATCTAAAATCTTTACATGTTTGTTATAATTTGTTGATTATCAATTAAATAAATTGAAAACCTGCTAAATAAGCCAATAATAAATTAATTAATCGATTTAATTACAATACGTACTTATTTATTTGAAAACAATATACCTGCATACTAACCTGTACACAAGCCAAAACCAAAAAGAAAAACATGTTTTTATTCCTGGAATTTGGCAATAATTTAAAATAATTTTAACAATACTCCGCAGAAATTTTCAAATGCAAGTAATTATTGAAACAAACCAAAAAAAAAAAAAGAATTTTTTTAATATAAAAAGCCAGTAAAAATACTTTAACTGCACAGTGTATTATTTGTACACCCACAAGTAACAATAATTAAAAAAATGCTCAAATTCGTAAGTCATGAAAGCAATTTAAGATCGATCGATAAAAAATTTCTAAAAAAAATAATAATTCTCATTACAGTTCCTTATTGCCTCTTTGATTGCCTTTGCTGCCGCTGATGGCAATGCCGATGATGCGCATGCTGAAGCTACTCTCATGAAATCCGATGTCAGAAAGGATGGTTTCGAATGGGCTTTGGAAACCACCAATCATATCCATGAAGTTGCTTCAGGTGATGACCACGGCAATATTCATGGTGAATATGAGTACATTTCTCCTGAAGGTGTAGTCGTCAAGGTTACCTATGTAGCCGATGAAAATGGTTATCAACCTTCTAGTGATTTGTTGCCTACATCACCACCAATTCCAGAAGCTATCTTGAAGGCTCTTGAATACCTTAAGACTCACCCCTCAAAAGAAGATGTCCATCATTAAGTATCAACAAACTGATAAGGCAAAATGGAAATATTAAAAAAAAAAAAATTTTTAAAATCGAAAATAAATTGCAATTCACAGAAAATGTAGAAAAAAAAGAAATTCATTATGTTTTAAATTCAGAGTCAGAAATTTTTTATTTTATTTGATCGCTTATTCCTGCTTCTGATAAAAAGTTCTTTTTGCTGTAACTTTGATTTTCATAAACAATATCCTTCCCTCAACCTACCATGACACATACGTACACAATTGGTCATTACAACCCTTCAGTCAAGATTACGACCTTGCTTCTCACACTACTTATGTTGTGTGCGTTAATTTTTTATACATGAGTGGCTAGACCTACAGTTTAAAATCGACTCCGAACGACAGCTTTTTGAGAAGCTTTTCATGTCAATTTTTTTTCTCAAAAAGTTTTTGCCAGAAATCTGCTGAGAGTAAGTCGCCGAAGAAATATTTTCATATTTTCGTTTTGATGTCTGACCTAGGATTTGAAATCGGGCCTTACGTCTAATAAGCCAACACACTACCTACTAGACTACGGCCACTTCATGACACAGAAGGTGCATATATTAGCCATACTCCGAGTATTATTAGATCCTCTTCTTTGCCTCGTTTTTTTTTTTTCATTTTACATTGGCACTCATAGGCGAAACGTGTATTAATTCCAATGGAAAGCATGAGACTGCATACCGGGTTGCGATAATTACATACTTACTTAATTGGTCATTACAACACTTTCGGTAGGATTATGACTTATAAAATATTACAATATTGGAAGTGAATTGATCAGTTCACGAAAATGAATAGCTAAGCACCATAAAAGGCAGGTTGTGAAAAGTTCCGTAGATATGTAAAGCAACTGCCAAGACAGTTGGGTACAATCTGGCATTGTAAGTGAATACCGCCAAACTCTTAATAAGCCCTGAGATATTTGGAACGATACTTGGTACGTAAAGGCCAGAGACCTACAATTACCAGCATCTGTTGCTCATGCTAAAGGCGGGTGGGCTCTTGTGGCAAGTAGATAGCCATATATAGACATGACTTAAGACTCTTTGCTAACCTACGTAGAAGATCATCTAGCTGTCATCACCGTAGTCTAGTATGTAGTGTATTGGCTTATTAGAGTTGAGGCCGTAATGGTTTAATCCCAGGCTCAGACATTTCAAGTAGAACGAAATATGAAAAAATATTTCTTTTGGCAACTTTCTCTCAGCAGTCTTCTGGTAAAAACTACGAAAGTAAAAGAAAATTGTCATGAAAAGTTTCTTTAAAAATTTGTCGTTAGTTCCTCCTCTCATGGATAAAAATAACACACAGAACGCGGGTGGTGTGAGAAGCTAAGTCAATTAAATAAGTCTATATTAAGAATAACTTAGTGGGCATTTTTTTATGTAAAAATAGTTTTGGCACATTGGCCGTTTGTTACTGTCATTACTTACTTACTTAATTGGCCATTAACAACCCGATTAACGGATTTCGGCCTGCCGTTACACATTCTTCCTGGCGCCTCTGCTTCTTGCGCTCCTACACCAGTTGGTTACACCAATCGCTGACAGGGCTTCCTCGATTTAGTCCTTCCAACGCAAGCAAGATCGTCCTCTTCGCCGACTTCCGCAGATATCCGCATCAGCGCAGCCGCTGGATGTTAATATGCTGCACAACGTCTATGTCGTTGAGGAGCTCATACAGCTCACTGTTGGATCGGATGCGGAAATCATCGCCAACTCGTACAGGACCGAAGATCTTACGTAGGACTTTTCTTTTGAATACTCTCAAGGCTGCTGCATCAGTGCTTAATAGGGTCCATGCCTCTGCGCCATAAAGAAGCACGGGGAGGATGAGCGTATTAGAGAGTATTACTGTTGTTACTGTCATTGGCGTTTATTATTTTTGCTTTCATGGAATAGATATTATTTAATTCATAACAGATTCATCTGGCTTTTGTTTTAATAGTTAATATTGGAGTTTGTTAATCGCCAGGGTAAGGAGCCATAAAGTTTAATTAATTTTTAAGTAGAATCGAAAAGATATGTTGTGTGCTGGTATTTTTACATCTCCATATCCAAATAAGCTTTTTAGGAAACACTCTGACTTTCACTCCTTCAGAGAGAATAACATCAACAACTAATGTCATAGTAGCTCCATGAGACCTATCAGTCTTACATATTAAACACGCATTGGCCCATATTAGTTGGCGTTTTAAGATAACTTACTCTATCATTATATCTAACAGTCTGTGTAATTATTGCTGTTCCTTTTCTTTGTACGGAAATTTGTTTTTTTTTTTTCAATTTTTTTTTATTGAAAATTTTTTTAAGAATTTATGATCATGTTCATATATGAGAAGCTAGGTCGAAATCCTAACTGAAGGGTTGTAATGAACAATTATGTATGTACATACATATGTATTTATGTTCATGTTGTCCGCGTAATTATGCCACTATAGTTGTACCTAAAAGCTTTCTGAAGGTAAAGAAACTCCTGAAAAACAAACTCAAGAAACTGCAAATCTTAAAGTTTTCATCTCCACCTCTATTGTTAGCAGTTAAACGAACGAGCAGCTTTAAAATAGAACATTTGACACACAAGAAATGCATTTGTTTTATGCAAATAAAACTTGTTTTCATTAATTTAATAAAATTTGCAAAAAAAAAAGAAAGAAAAAAAAGAACAAGAACTAGAAATAAATAATGATTTATTCCCTAATAAAGTATCAATACAGATGTTAAATCACAGTAAATAATCTAGTTCTATTAATAATAAACACTGCCAGCGAAATGCTCTCCAAAGAAATTGGTATAAAAGTTGATAAGAAACTCTACAGAAGCACAGTTTAATAACAATTAGAAAAGCTGATAAAACAAAAATGTTCAAATTCGTAAGTTAAAGCAAAAACAAAAAAAAAAAAAAATAGTGCAAAAATAAAATGGTAACTGAATAATCGTTTTCTTTTAAAGGTACTCATTGCCACCTTATTCGCTTTGGCTGCTGCCGATAGCAATCCTGATGATGTTCATGCTGAAGTTAGTCTCTTGAAATCCGATGTCAGAAAAGATGGTTTCGATAGAGCTTTGGAAACCACCAACCATATTCATGAAAGTGCTTCCGGTGATGAACATGGTAACATTCATGGTAACTTCGGTTGGGTTTCTCATGAAGGCGAAAAGATTGAAATCAGTTATGTTGCCGATGAAAATGGTTACCAACCCACCGGTTCGGTCTTGCCTACTCCTCCTCCAATCCCAGAAGCCATCTTGAAGGCCATCGCTTACATCCAATCCCATCCATCCAAGGAAGATGTTCACCATCATTAAATCTGGTGGGAGACAAAAAAAAGAATACAGAATTTTGAAACGTTCAGTTAAACTGATAATAAAGAGCCTTTAACGAAAATTAATTTAAAATCTATTCATTTCATTTATCGTTAACCATTACTTAAATGAATAACTCTTATGATCCTTAAAATTAAAAAGAGAGTATTCATGTTAGAGGACCTGTACTTGTCAACTGAGACAAGTACAGTACCCGGAGGACGAATTGACCCATTGTACTAGGAGAGTATTCATAATCATAAGCAATTTCCTGCAATTTCCTGGAAAAATAGTAGTGGGTTCCTTATTCTTTAGCTTCTCGTTCTTCTGACGAAAGATCAGTTTTGAAGGACTTTCAAGGTTTTGAAAGGCTTTTGCCACCAATTCCTATTGAATATCCTAAATAATGATTTTTATTGCTGCAATTATGGCCTCTTCTCAGGCTTTACTTTATTAAGGTCAATTACAATGCAATTAAAAATTATATTTTTATTATTACGCACCTAATGATTAACACCATATTTAGGGTATAGTTTAACAGACCAGAGGCTCTGCTGGGAATCGAGCCCATGAGCCTCACGCTAATAGTCTAGCGCACTAGACCAGTACCACTACAGCCAAGATGAGAAAAAGAAAATCGCATATACTGTAAGCGTCAAAACAAAGTGTATAATTCAAAAAAATATACAGTAGTGGACTAAAGTGGATACATAAAATTAAATTTTTTTAAATTTGTTATATATTTATCTTTTAATAAAAAAAACTTAAAAAGAAAAATTATAGCATTAAAATTAAGCATATTTCTTCAATAAAAATGGCTTTAATTCAGTATAACATATCTTAAAAAATTAAATAAAAGGAATTACAAATTGATTTAACTTTTATCCCGTTTTGTCCATTTTTGAATTTTCTGCAATTTTTGTTGTTAGTACTTTGTCCGAAGGCCTTTGTTCTTTATTACAAATTTTATTCGATTAGGCATACTTTCCACGAGATTTTTAATGGTTTCGAGTGGAAGATTGGCCCATTCCGTGGAAATTCTTGACCAAAGTTCATCCATATTGGTCGGTGCTCGTTCATATTGGGAAAGTCTTCTTTTTATAATCGCCCACAAATTTTCGATGGGGTTTAAATCGGGGCTTTGTGCAGGCCATTTCATTGTTTTGAATTCTTGTTCGGAAAGCCATTTTTGCACAATCTTGGCGGTGTGCTTCGGGTCCCCATCTTGCTGAAAAGTTATTTCCTTCACCGGATAAGCGCACTCCTCAATAAATATGGGCAAATTGTTCTCCAAAATACTTAAATACTGCTCCTTATTCATTATACCATCTATTTTAACTAGGGGACCAACACCCCACCAGGTAAAACATCCCCACACCATTAAATTTCCACCACCGTGCTTTACTGTTTGCTTGACGTGATGTCGTTGAATGGTGTCAGTGGGCCTCTTCCAACAATACTGAATCCCATCAGACTGGAAACAATTAACTTTTGTTTCATCGGACCATATCACTCGTTTCCAGTCATCAATTATGTATCCACTTTAGTCCACTACTGTACATTAATATATTACCGTTAATTTTTTTTTTCAAATTATTTTATTGCCAGTTTTTAAAATTGAAACAAGAAGAAGAGAATTAGAAAAAATTTGGAAATATTGTAAAATTTTTTCGGGCACTCTCCTTAAGTGAAAAACTTCAGTTGAGATTGTTAGAATTTTATCCATAGTGTACACTTTCTTTTGACGCTCACTGTATACTACTGGAGTTCATACTGCGACGACCGCCAGCAAGGTAGTGTGTTAATGAATAAATAAATGAATTTCAATATTGTAACGCGATAGGATGCATTTGTATTAAAATTTAATATAAAAGAAATGAGCTCTTCTAAGGAATGGCGAACTTTTACTTGGATATTCAAGGTCCAAGACCACTTCCGCTAATTTATAATAGTGAAGCTATTGGCAACCTACGTTTTCCATTTACCGTTGTATATATACATACATAATTGGTCATTATAACCCTTTAGTCAAAATTATGGACCTAGTTTCTCAAACCACTTGTGTGTTGTGTGTATTAATTTTTTACATGAGCAGCTGGACCTACAGTTTAAAGCAGTGGTGTTGTGCTAATTTTTCCCAAATTTAACGGCGGGGGTGATTTTCCATGATAATAATGGCGGCGGCGTTTTTTTTAGGTCTCATGTCCCAAATTTGACGACGGGGGGGAGAGAACGTTCCGGAACGCGTTCCTGTCCAAAAAGGAAGTACCGGAACGATGTTCCGGAGCGTTCCGGCTCGACAACATCAATGGTTTAAAGTCGATTCCGAATAACAGATTTTTGAGAAACTTTTCACGGCAATTTTATTTTTTCTCAGAGTTTTTGCCAGAAATCTGCTGAGAGTCAGTCGCGAAAGAAATATTTTTTTCATATTTTCCTTTTGATGTCTGACCAGGGGTTTGAACCGTGACCTTACGTCTAAAAAGCCAACACACTATCTACTAGACTACGGCGACTTTTAACATTGTATAGTTAATAGTAAGTTCTGTTCTCTGCATTATGCATTGGATGTACTTCAGGATCATTGTCAGGACATGTAGGACACATTTGAAAACAGTTTGAATGGAATTGACTAGGATATAGAGACTGGCATGCATTGTCAAAACGGGGAAATATGGTTGTGTTAGACAGGTCGAACACGTTATTCCGTTATTCGACATTAGGTTCCATTAATCTATTGATTGAGTACTCAACATGCGTCCTATAAGGAGTGTAAGGAACAATTTGGATATTTCATACTCTTTTAAGAATGATCCTGTTATATAGGGGAGTTTCAAAGCCTATAGTGTGATGCGTGTGGGAACTTTCGTTTTTAGATTCAAGATCCTAAACGGAAACTTACGAAATTACGAAATACTCAATTTACGCCATTGGACAGGAACAAGTTATAGCACAATCAGCAAGTCATATAGCACTCTGTGCTGGGAATGTCTAGACAAGCTGAATCAGCTAGACGGGGAAAATAGGACCATAATCTGCTAGATCCCAGCTCATGTGAGAATTCACAGTAATACGCGGTCTAGTAAGCTTGTCAGAGGGTTGGTGGCAAAACCTTTCTGTGGAGCGGCAAGAAACGTTTGGTAAATCATATAAAATTAGCGAAAGATTACATTATTGAAAACTGAAGTGAGTTCTCCTTACTGATACGGCGTTGTATTGTTAAGTTTGTTAGAAAAACAGCATTAAAGCGATTTTATAGGTTAACCCTTTATAGACGGTATAACAGACAGATACACAAATGATGTTAATGGGCTAATACATCTAACGATTATGGCTCTTAATGACTTCCTCCTGCCAATAGAATTGAAAACATATATTTTAAAGAACGAAAATTTGCTATGATTAGGGCGATAAAACTTCATTTCATTTCTGAAAGATTTTAAGACTCCACTGTAAAAATCTAAATAGAAAAGTTTAGGGGAACACTGTTCATCCGAATTTAGGCAAAATGTTGAAAAAGTTCTAAAGATCTGCAAAAAGACGGATACATTTTTGGACAACTGCAGGGCGTGATAACCAGAAGTGTTGATAAAATCGAAATACTTCTACGTAATGTTAATATATTTAAGAACTAATTTCCACCCAATCAAGAAATGAAAAACATCATTTAGATTTTTTTCGATGCTTATCACAAATATAATTATTTTTTATTTATTTAATTTTTTTTTCATATTTTTGTTTAAATCAGATTAACAATTTAAAGATTTAACTTTTTAATGATGGTGAACATCTTCCTTGGATGGATGAGCTTGGATGTAAGCGATGGCCTTCAAGATGGCTTCTGGGATTGGAGGAGGAGTAGGCAAGACCGAACCGGTGGGTTGGTAACCATTTTCATCGGCAACATAACTGATTTCAATCTTTTCGCCTTCATGAGAAACCCAACCGAAGTTACCATGAATGTTACCATGTTCATCACCGGAAGCACTTTCATGAATATGGTTGGTGGTTTCCAAAGCTCTATCGAAACCATCTTTTCTGACATCGGATTTCAAGAGACTAACTTCAGCATGAACATCATCAGGATTGCTATCGGCAGCAGCCAAAGCGAACAAGGTGGCGATAAGGACCTTTAAAAGAAAAATGATTGATTATTTGATTACCATTCTATTTTTGCACTATTTTTTTGACTTTAGCTTACGAATTTGAACATTTTTGTTTTATCAGTAGTTATGAACTGTGCTTCTGCATAAATGTCGGATGGCTTTTATACAATAAATTTTATTATTGTTTTATCTTTGAGTTCAGTTTTTTTTTCATTTATTTTTTAGAATCATAAAATTAGATAATTATTATTTAATTTTGTTTATTTTTGTTGGTTATTAGAAATCCAGCTTTTATCGGGGAATCTGTATTAAAAATAACGTCTATTAACGTGTCTTTCATTTAATTCGAATCCAGTTTTTTAATTATGAATTGAATGCAATATTTGTAGGTCTTGTTTTTTCTGTCAGGTTTTATTTATTTTTTTTTTAAATTAATTTTGTTTGATTGTTCTAATGAATAAAGATTAAATTTAATTAAAACGATGATACCAATTTAATAGAGACTGCGACTAAAGGATGAGAGTTGTGGTAACAAGTAACATTGGTTCCCCGTATAAATAAAAAAATTAGAATTAAAACTGCTTAACTAAATAAAATGCAAAAAAAAGATGCAAAGAAAGATTTAAAGTCAGTTGATCTACTTCCATAACAGCAAAGAGTATTAGAAAATGGGTACTTAATATGGTAGAAATTATGTGTATAATGGTTATGACGTTAGACTCTCGAATAGTTTATCTTAACACTGGTGTATGTCATGACAATATTGAATGCTTGCTATTGATTTTCCCTAAAAATCAAATAAAATATCATCTGTACGGTGTATGAGAAGGCTTAAGATAATAAGTGAAGTATTTCTAGGCTTGTTCTTTCCTTAAATCGTTTTGTTTCGTAATATTACGGTTATCACAGACCAATATATTCAGCATTTCTACAAAAGATTTGGTTACGAGCAGTAAGATATGAATAGGAAGAGACTAAGTTCGTCTCCATGTGTCAGTGCATAGATGTTGTCAAAATTTAAGTTAAAAAAATACTTTTTTAACTCTAACATTTTATGAATATTTTGTCTAAGTTCAGATGAACAGTGTTCATTTGAATGAATGTTTTCTCCAATTCTCTAAACATTTCTATTCAGCGGTGTACAGTGGAATCTTTCAGAAATACAATTTTCATTGCCATAATCATCGCCCAGCAATTCTGTTGGCAGGAGGAAGTAATTAAGGGCCATAATCGTTAGATGTATTAGACCATTAAAGTCATTTGTGTATCTGTCTGTTATACTGTCTATAAAGGGTTAACCTATAAAGTCGCTTTAATGCTGTTTTTCTAACAAACTTAACAATACTGTATTGTATCAGTAAAGAGAACTTCCTGCAGGTTTCAATAATGTAATCTTTCGCTAATTTTATATGATTTGCCAAACGTTTCTTCCCGCTCCGCAGAAAGGTTTTGCCACCAACAGCGATACCCTCTGACAAATTTACTAGATCGCATATTGCTTTGAACTCTCACACGATCTGGAATCTAGCAGATTATGGTCATATTTTCCCCGTCTAGCTGAATCCTACATGTCCTGACAATGGCCCAATAGGTCACAATTAACCATCCTGAAATGCATCCAATACATAATGCAGAGAACAGAACTTACTATTAACTATACAATGGTAAAAGACGCCGTAGTCTAGTAGGTAGAGTAATGGATTATTAGACGTAAAACCACGGTTCAAACCCCAGGTCAGACATTAAAACGAAAATATGAAAAATATATTTCATCGGCGACTGCCTCTCAGCAATTTCTTTAAAAAACTCGGAGAGTAAACAAAATTGCCATGAAAAGCTTCTCAAAAATCTATCGTTCGGAGTCGACTATAAACTGTAGGTCCCGCCACTTATGTATAAAATTAACGCACACAACATACAGGGTGGCTGATATGTATTGCAACCAACTTCAGGTTGTTATCATTTGTAAACCGCTCGTCTGACAGCTGACAGATTTATTCCAGTTATAGTTCATTTTATTATTTACAAGCTTACAAAAGCATTTTGATCTATTGCATTCAGAAAAAAAGTTATTCGTGATGTAATTCAAGCGTGATAGTGTGATTGCTTTATTTGGCTGGAAAACCACAGGTAGCTATCGTTAGAGCCCTCCAGCATTTAAATGTGAATAAATCTTTTGTTTCTCGTAACATTGCTCGTTACCGTGATACTGGCAGAGTTGCATCGCGTCCAAAAAGTGGACGAAAAAAAACGGTAACAACACCAGAAATGATCCGAAAAGTGAAGGCCAGATTTGATCCAAATCCTCGCCGCAGTGGTAGAAAAATTGCTCGTGAGCTGAACATATCGCGAGAACGGATGCAACACATATTGAAAAATGAGCTTGGACTAAAGCTATTGAAGTTTGAAAAGCTCACCGATGGACAAAAAAAAGTTAGACTGGAAAGAGCCAAGGAGTTACTTCGCTTGCACGAAAGTGGTCAGTTACCGAATTTGGTTTTCTCCAACGAGAGGCCATTCCAAATTGAGCAGCTTGTGAACAAACAAAATGATCGGGTTTACTTGCCAAAGAGGTCAGCTGAAAATTTACACCTGCGATTGGTCACCAGAACGCAAGCGCCGCCGATGGTAATGGTGTGGGCTGCCGTAACGGCCGATGGTCGCTCTCCGCTCGTATTCATCGACCGTGGGGTCAAAATAAATGCCGAAGATTATCGGGAAAATGTCTTAAAAACAGTATTGAAGCCCTGGGCAGACAAACATTTCGGCCGCAGACCATGGACATTCCAACAGGACTCAGCACCACCGCACTCAGCACGCGTCAACCAAGAATTGCTTAAAAAGGAGGTTCTTCGCTTTATTTCTACCGCACAATGGCCACCAAAATCTCCGGATCTCAATCCGTTGGACTTTTGCGCCTGGGGCATTTTGGAGAGTAAGGTTCTCACTAAAAAATACCAAAGTGTCGATCATCTCAAGAAGGCGCTTCTCCGGGAATGAGCCAGAGCCAGTTTCGTGCAGCCTGTGATGGCTTTGTCGGCCGTTTGAAGGCCATAATTCGTACCAAAGGTGGCCAATTCGAACAAATCTAAACTGATTCTAAAATTTGATGTTATTTTCAACATTTTTTGCTTTTAAACAATAAAATTAAAAAAAAAAATTAAAAAAATGTAACACTTTACTTTGTTGCATTATATATCAGCCACCCTGTAAGTGGTGTGAGAAGCTGGGTCCATAATTCTGACTGAAGGGTTGTAATGGCCAATTATGTATGTTATGTGTATATTATTATGTATACTCGTATTGATTAATTAATCAATAGTTTTCAATCAAATTTAATGGTCTTAGCATATATTTTTTTAAAGATTGGCTTGTACATCGACTTCATTTTCAAAAATAACAGTAAAATAAAAATTATTTTAAATTTAACGGTTTCCTTAACAAACAGCTTAAACCAGATTCAAATTAATTGTTATGTTTTTTTATTTGTTTTTAATTATTATTTCATATTTATTATGAAGAATTTTAAATATTTTACACTTCTAGTCGATTCCAGTTTAATTAAATTCAACGAAACATTTACTCGTTCACTTATAATAGAACATCATACAATAACAGTTCATACTTAATAAACCCATTTTTTTTTAGAGATTTCTTGAAATTTAATACATTTTAAAAATTTCCTTTAAAGTAATTAAATTAGAGCAACTGCTACTGCTGGGATAAACGATTTTCATAAAATTTACAACAAAAAAAATTTTATATCATAGTGTTCTCTACCAGTTGTGTTCGTACAGTCAACTGCAGGGCTAACAAATTTAATCATTTGTCCGTGAAAGTCTTCTAAACAAACAGCTTCTCATTGTATAGATAATTTGTCTGGTAATTATTTGCAATATTTTACGTAAAGAGAGCAGTTTTTAGGTGATTAAAATCGATTCGTAAATGGTGGCCGTAGTCTAGTAGGTAGTGTGTTGGCTTATTTGACGTAAGGCCACGTTTCAAACCCCAGGTTTGACATCAAAACGAAAATATGAAAAAAATATTTCTTTCGCGACTGACTCTCAGCAGATTTCTGGCAAAAACTCTAAAAGTAAATAAAATTGCCGTGAAAAGTTTCTCAAAAATCTGTCGCTCGGAGTCGACTTTAAACTGTAGTAGGTCCCGCCACTCATGTATAAATTTAACACACACAGCATAAGTGGCGTGAGAAGCTAGGTCGTAATCTTGACTAAAGGGTTGTAAAATTCAGATTTAAAAAATTCAAAATGGCGGATCCAATATGGCGGTCGAGGTTTATAAAAATTAATCAGATTTACGACCGCCATATTGGATCCACCATTTTGAATGTTTTTAAATCTGAATGAAGATCTGTAATCAGCGACCCCAAAAACCCTTGAGTAACAATTTTCAAGTAAATCTGATTAATTTTTAAGGACCTCCGTAATGTGTTTCTTTTTCTCTTGGACCCCTTGACATAAACCCACCCCCTACTTTAAGGGTGCATGCAATCAATTTGGCTTTGGGCTCATTTTAAAGAGCAAAGATTAATTGTCAATTTCTGACAAAAGCGTTGGTTCTAGCACGTCAGTGATTAGCTCCAAAATTTTTAAAAAATGGCCAAAAACGCGATTTTTAGGGGTTTCAACCCCCTTTTTCTCGAAAACCTGACGTGATGGAAAGTTTTTTCGTGTTCAACGCGCTAAATGCCTTCTGAAACACCTGGAGCCATCTTATTTGCACAAAAAAAAGTCCAAATTTGCAGGGCTGTGTTATTTACTTTGGGTACCTTATACAGCATATGTTCATTACATTATATTGATCCAGGGATTAGCATTAGGTTTGGCATTAGTCGTGTACTGAAGCAATACATATCTGGGTAGATGGCCAATGGCTTTATATATTAACTGTATGTCTAAAAGAAAATTTAAAATCTATTTACAGCAGTTCTTTGTCTTTTATAGTAAACAGGCAACTAAAGGAATAGAATTTTTTTTTTTTAATATCTTTAAATTTTTTTCAATAGCCATAATTCAGTGGCAGAGTTAATATAAATATGTAAGTCGACTTAGTGCTCTGTTGGCCTAAGGAAAAATGATTTATTTAAAAAGATAGAAGCCTGAAAAGTTCTAATAATTTAAATTATATTTTATATGTCACTAGATGAATTTGAAAAGAGTATTTTATTTGTTGTGATTCGATTTGATTTGATTTTCAAAGACAAATACAAATTTATCGCTCCTTAGAATATGCTCATTGCACAAACGTTTAAAAGAATATATGTATGTATCCCCAAACAGCTAAATTAATGAAGAACTTATTTATCAAATATTTTAAAACAAGCTTGAGCTTTAAGCTATTGCACTTGAAAAGCCAAAGTTTTAAAAATGACAACACCATGCATCTAACTATTCTCTGAATGTGTATGCATACATATATACATACATACGTTTTAAAAAAATATTTTATTCTATTGAATATACATTCGTTGTGTATAGGAATGCATAAATTATACAACATAAGCTCCAGTTGTTCACTGGTAGAAATAGCCAAACAAATCTGACTTAATATTTCATTTTTGGTATTTTTTAAATGTTTGGTTGGCCGCCAATGGCAAATATGGGTAAACAACTTCAGATATTTTAGAAATGGCAAGTCAATTAGATTTTTTTTTTTTTTTTTTATTAAATTTCTAAAACAACATAAATTCAGTCATTTAGAAAGCTATCGCACAAGGAATCTTTAATGATGACCATAATGTTGATCTTCATGAGAAGGATGAGATTCGATGTAAGCAAGAGCCTTCAAGATAGCTTCTGGGATTGGTGGTGGTGTGGGCAAAACATTACCGGTGGGTTGGTAACCGTATTCATTAGCAACGTATGAAATATCAACATGTTGATCTTCAGGAGAAATCCAATAGAAGTTACCCTTAATGTTACCATGTTCATCACCTTCAGCGGCAGCGCTGATATGGTTGCTAGTTTCATAGCTGTAGCGGAAACCATGATCGGTGACTTTGGATTCCAAAGATTTGATTTCGGCATGAGCTTCCTCGGAGCCGACGGCTGCTACAGCAGCAACAAAAGCTAAGACAACAACCTAAATTTGGAAAAAACCAAAAAGCAAAATTATTAGTTAAAAGCAATTAACAAATGTATCAAATGTTGAAAAACTTACGAATTTGAACATGTTGATTTCAATTGATTAATCCCAATTTGACTGATACTGAATTCTGAAAATGTTATTAATTTATATAGGATTCTGGGTAAACAATTTAGTTGAACTATTTTCTAATGAATTCGATAGTGTTCAGCGGCAGTGCTTTGACATTTAATATGAAAGGAATTATTTCAGAAAATTTGCATGTTAACCTGTTCGAAGTGATAGTAAATTTATAGAAATTATAATTTTGTTTTTGTTAAAATATAGAAAATATAGTTTTATGGAATGATTTACTTAATAATTCTGATTAAAATATTCTAAAAACTTTATTAATTTCATAACAATACAGTTGTTAATACGGTTTAAAGTTTTAAGACAGGTTGTGGCATCGGCTGATATTAGCCATACACTTTGATTTGTTAGGGAATAAAGTTTTAAAACTAGAATTTATAGGAAGAAAGAAAAGCTTGAATCTTTCGTGGAATATTTCATGTGCACTTAAATCTTTAAGCTCTCTATGACATTTTGTTTGAATTAATGAAATTATGTCATAAAACTGGTCTTCAGCTGAAAAGTATTGTTTCTATGCAGGCGATTCAACTTAAAATTTTGCTTTTATTTTAATGATCCGTAACATTTTTTTTATCAACTTCTAAAGCAAAAATATGAGTGCCTAGTTTTCAGATATTCATCCCCCACTGTGTTACTGATCGCTAAATGAAATAGATCTTTTATATCTTTTATTATAAACTTGTATTCATAGTGGAAACTCTATTTTGCACTTTTGAATTAATTAATTAAGAACATTAGATTTATTGATTAAATCTTTAGGGACCTAAAATATTAAATTGGTACTTATTTGGCAAATCAATCTATCAAAAACTATGAATGAGTATTTATGGAAATAGGCAGTTATACATTTATGTGGGACTATCTCTTTTTACGGAGGCAAATACATATTTACGCCAAGTCGAAGGATTTAAGATACATTAAGGACTCGAACTGAAACCAACTAAATGGGCCACGTCTGATTTTGGTTACATTTTGGCGACGGAAATTGAAAAGCCGTTAGGCTTTTTTGTGAGTCTACATAGAAAACCATGTCTATGCAAATATTATAAATTGGGAAACAAATCTACACGAATTCTATAATTTTTGCAAAACAATCCCCCTCTAAATGGGTTAATGTATACATATTTTATGAAATAATTCTTATTAAACTAAACATCAAAATACTTTCGTCATAAATCAATACAAAATAAAATAATGCAACTAAATAGTGAAAATAATTCGTATAAATTGGGCTACCTTTTAGTTTTCAGCATCAGTCAAATTGGGTTTAATCAATTGAAATCAACATGTTCAAATTCGTAAGTTTTTCAGCATTTAATGCATTTGTTAACTGCGTTTAGTTAATAATTTTGTTTTTTTTTTCCAATTTAGGTTGTTGTCTTAGCTTTTGTTGCTGCTGTAGCAGCCGTCGGCTCCGAGGAAGCTCATGCCGAAATCAAATCTTTGGAATCCAAAGTCACCGATCATGGTTTCCGCTACAGCTATGAAACCAGCAACCATATCAGCGCAGCCGCTGAAGGTGATGAACATGGTAACATTAAGGGTAACTTCTATTGGATTTCTCCTGAAGATCAACATGTTGATATTTCATACGTTGCTAATGAATACGGTTATCAACCCACCGGTAATGTTTTGCCCACACCACCACCAATCCCAGAAGCTATCTTGAAGGCTCTTGCTTACATCGAATCTCATCCTTCTCATGAAGATCAACATTATGGTCATCATTAAAGATTCCTTGTGCGATAGCTTTCTGAATGACTGAATTTATGTTGTTTTAGAAAAAATAAAAAAATTAAAAAAAAACTCAAATTAATTTTCTTTTAAAATTTTTTACAAAAGTCCTTGATTGAGTCTAATATGTTGTGTGTGTTAATTTTATCCATGAGTAGAGCAACCTACAGTTTAAAGTCGACTCTGCATGACAAGTTTTTTGACAAACATTTCGTGGAGAGTTTTCGCCAGAAGACAAGAAGCGATGATAGTAAACAAAGTTAGTTCTGAAAACATTTTGCCATAATGTTAACTAGTCAAATACGTAGATAGCTTTTACTATCTAAGCTGCTTAGCTCTTAACAAAACTTTCGGGTAATACAATTAGCCTAGAAAAGCTTACAAATATTTAGCTTAGGACATTCACCGCAAGTATAAAGTCTATTCGTCAGTATTATCTCAGAGTTATAGACTGAAGATTATCGTTCTACACTAACCACAACGCGGTTATCTTGATCTTGAAACAACGAGAATAAAATTGATGTTGAGCAACCAAAAATAACAAGAAAAAATTTGTTGGTATCACAAGAATGGCAAATGCTTAGAGTTGATAAACTAGGACAGTGAGTTGATTTGTGGAAAGAATATGCTTTCAAGATGGGGAATTCACGGGCCTTCATTCGCTAGGTATTTGGCTTTATCAGTTATCATTACCTAAAAGAAACTAAGCCTTTCAAATTTCAATTTTTACAGAAAATATCACGATACGGAGGAGTATGACACTTACTGCTTACTCTGTCGCTGGTCTAAAGTTTTTAATTTAATTGATTATTTAAGGCTAATAACGTGCATTATGTATAGAGTTCATTCTCTAAAGGACAATGAAGGAAATACTATAATTACACGGTGCGACAGTGAAAATACACCCAAGTAACTACATAGTCCACGTTATTCAGTTAGTTGAGTAGAAATCAAAAATTCCTTTTTTATATTTCTCAAACCCTCCAAACTTCTTTTATTTGACAAAAACTGTTTTTTTGACTTTACGTACAAATTTCTGAATTACTCAAACGTTTCTGACCCGATTTCCAAAATTTAAATCTTGTTGGAAAGGGGAGAGATGCAGCTTTAAAACAGTATACATACATATGTATATCTATTATTCGACTGAATATGCTATGAGATTTGATGAGGTAAACTTGGAAAATTCGAATTTTTTTCATATTTTTTCAAGTTCTTCCATTCATAGTAGCAAACTTTAATAAAAAAAAATATAGGATAAGTGATAATATTCTTAAAGTCTGTTCCCTTGTGAAGAGATTGAGTCATCATTTGATCAAATCGGACAAAAATTACCGTAGTTATTATTTAGATAGTCTAACAGTCGAGTAATATTTTTTATACATGTCATCTTATCAAATGAACTTTTAGTTCAAAAATTTTCAGAATTTTTGATGGATCTTGATTGTTTATCACATAATGTGTCATTTTCACGTTTGCACAACTATCAGAAGTCGGCTAATGTTTGTGTTTTTTGCAATAATTATTATTTCCCTTTGCGCAAACATTGGCCAAATTCTGGTGGTCGCTCAAACATGAAATTGACACATTTTGTGATAAACAATCAAGATCCATCTCTCCCCTTTCCAACAAGATTTAAGTTTTTGAAATCGCGTCAGAAATGTTTGAGTAATCCAGAAATTTGTGCGTAAAGTCAAAAAACAGTTTTTCTCAAAGAAGAAAAGTTTGGAGGGTTCGAGAAATATAAAAAAAGAATATTTTTGAGATCTACTCAACAAAACTCACAACCTACACTGTGTCATTAGCCGGGTGTATTTAATTTTTTTTATTTTGTCGCATAGTGTTATTGAGTATGTTAGAGTAACGCTTCCAGCATATAGTGCGATCTGAGTCCTATTCGCAGAAATAGCAAATTTCAACATTTAAATACTTTTCTTCAGTTCATTCTATTTAATATTCTCCTTACTGGGTACACATCAATCTCAGTCTCTACATGTTTATTGAAAAATTTCTTTAAATTCTGTTAAATTTCAAATACGATTTCAAATAGTTTTTCTCACTCTAAGCAGGTTAATAATTCTGGTATAATAATTTCATATTCAAATATTAAAACTGCAGAGCAATTGAATATGAAATTGCAGCTCTCAAACGAACTTGAATTAATCACATACAAGGCAATTGCAAGGTTTAAGATAAGCGCTTGATTAGTACCATTAAGACTTACCGAGAAGATCTCAACCTACGTATGCATATCTTGTAATATGACCTGGAACCAATTACGTACGTATCTTAGCTAACGATCGAATAACGTTAAGAGCTTCAAGCAAAAAAGTTTTTATAGTCGCCGTAGTCTAATAGGTAGTATGTCAGCTTATTTGACGTAAGGCCATGGTTCAAACCCCAGGCGAGACATCAAAAGGAAAATATGAAAAAAAAAAATATTTCTTCGGCGACTGCCTCTCAGAAGATTTCTGGCAAAAACCGTGAGAGTAAATAAAATTGCCATGAAAAGTTTCTCAAAAATCTGTCGTTCGAAGTTGACTTTAAACTGTAGGCCGCGCAACTCATGTATAAAATTAACAAACACAACATAAGTGGTGTGAGAAGCTAGGTCGTTATACTGACTGAAGGGTTGTAATGACCAATTATGTATGTTTGTATGTAACAGGCCTCTGTTCTATAAAATCCTTTATAAGAAAATAATTCAAATGATTTGTTTTTGTTTTGTTTTTTGCAAATTATTTTTTTATTTTTATTAGAATTTTTATTGTGTCATCAAAAATTCCATTATTTGGAAAGAAATTGAAAAAATATTTCTTAATGATGACCATGATGAACAATATGTTCTTCATGAGCGGGATGGGAACGGATGTAGTCGAGAGACTTCAAGATGGCAACTGGAATTGGATGAGGAGTAGGCAAAACAGCACTGTTGGGTTGATAACCATTTTCATCAGCCACGTATTGGACAGCAATATGTTCGCCATGGGGATCAACCCATGAGAAATCACCATGAACATTGCCATGTTCATCACCGCTAGCTGCAGCTTTAATACCGTTGGTGGTCTCAAAACTGTAATCGTAACCATGTTCATCTACTTTGGATGACAAAGATTTGATTTCGGCATGAGCATCCTCACCAGAGACATGAGACTCGGAGTGACCACCAAAATTGCCTACAGCTGAAACTGCAGCAACGAAAGCTAAGGCAACAACCTATATTTGGGGGGAAAAAAAGAAACCCAAAGAGCCAAATAAGTTTTGTATTAATTTTTGTCAAATTATTTCAAACTTACGAATTTGAACATGTTGATTGAAGTTTGTTTATCCCGACTGATGATAGACTGATATCGAATACGTTGAATGCTTCTTAATTTATATGGAATTCTTGTTTTGCATTCTTTTGCATTGAATTGAACTATTTGCTGATGCTTTAAATTCTGCTTGAAATAATGATCGATTTTAATGTTTTGACATTTAATGTGATAAGATTAGTATAACAATAAAATTTGCATACTAACCAGTTCTAATAAAGTGGAAAGGAAGAAAGTAATAAAAGTGAGAAAATAAAAAAATTTTATAATTAAATGATTATTTTATTTGTAAATTCTTGAAAGTTCAAATCAATGTTATAATGAGTCAACATTAAAACGAAGAAATCTATGCCACTACATAGTGAAGTATGTACAAAAGGAAATCCAATATAAATTAGAGTCAATTTGAGTTATCGGTATCAGTCAATTTGTGTATAATCAACTGTAATCAACATGTTCAAATTCGTAAGTTTCAAATTTGAATTTGAACGAACCAAATACAGAATTTTAACATTTTTTAACATTTTGTTTTCCCACAATATAGGTCGTTGTCTTAGCTTTCGTTGCTGCTGCTTCAGCTGTCGGCCATCACGGTGGTCACTCCGAGTCTCATGTCTCTGGTGAGGATGCTCATGCCGAAATCAAATCTTTGTCATCCAAAGTAGATGAACATGGTTACGATTATAGCTTTGAGACCACCAACGGTATTAAAGCCGCAGCTAGCGGTGATGAACATGGCAATGTTCATGGTGATTTCTCATGGGTTGATCCCCATGGCGAACATATTGCTGTCCAATACGTGGCTGATGAAAATGGTTATCAACCCAACAGTGCTGTTTTGCCTACTCCTCATCCAATTCCAGTTGCCATCTTGAAGTCTCTCGACTACATCCGTTCCCATCCCGCTCATGAAGAACATATTGTTCATCATGGTCATCATTAAGAAATATTCTTTAGATTTGTGTCTGAATGATGAAATTTTTAATGTGAATGAAGAAATCACAAAAATAAAGGAAAAATTACTGGAATTACTTTTGGGTTTTATTTTGCCAAGGCAGGACTATTTATCAGGTTCTAAGTAATTTGACAAAATGATATTGATCTTCTCATAAATATGAGACAGTTTTTGTTTTTGCAAATAAAAAATATTTCAATTGACATTAAAAGAATTTGAAATTCCTTATGAAATGAATTTTTAAGGATGTAATCAAATAAGAAGTAGTTAGTCATAGAATCACAATGAATTGAAACACTTAATTATAAAGTAAAGTAAAAAAAAATTTAATAAAATAAAAACATTGAGCGAAATATGCTGCTTCATTGCTAAATCCTTAACTGTATGAATCTTGTATCGTAAAGGATGGAATGACATGATATTTATGAATTCAGGGTGAAGCAATAGCATCTTTTAGTCATCAATTGGAAATCCAATCGGTGAAACAAAGAATTAAAATTCTTCGAAAGGATGTCTACTTATTCTACTCGTATTATCTTAGAAACATTGTATCGATAAATGGGAGGATAGACAATCGGGTACAAACTGCCCTGCCAGTCCGACATTTGGTTGCTTTAGAGCGATCTGAAGCCCATCATTTCGATTTTTGTGAATAGAATTACAATATTTAGTACAATTATATACAAAATAGTCAAGTAGGTAGTGTAATGGCTTATTAGACGTAAGACTACGGTTCAAACCCCCAGGTCAGACATCAAATCGAAAATTTGAAAATATTTCTTCGGCGACTGCCGCTCAGCAGATTTCTGGCAAAAACTCTGAGGGTAAATAAAAAATTGCCATGAAAATTTTCTCAAAAAATCTGTCGTTCGGTGTCGACTTTAAATTGTAGGTCCCGCCACTCATGTAAAAAATTAACACACAACATACATAAGTGATGTGAGAAGCTAGGTCGTAATCCTGACTGATGACTTGTACTGACCAATTGTGTATGTATATACGCCATCTTTTAGTATGGTTGTAAGATATGGGACACTGCCATTCGTAGTATGAACAATTTGAGGTTCTGGAGGCATTGAATCAGGCAAAGCGTTAGAAGGTAATCAGATGATATCACTAGAACTACGATAGAATGGAAAACGCAAGAATGGCGCGATGTGCTTGCATTAAGTGAAGACAAGTTGAATTCAATGTTAACAGCCTATTAAGCACTGATGCAGCAGCCTTGAGAGTATTTAGAAGAAAAGTCCTACGTAAGATCTTCGGTCCAGTCCGAGTTGGCGATGATTTTCGCATTCGATCCAACAGTGGGCTGGCGACATAGACATTGTGCAGCTGCGCTGGTTCGGCCATGTCGTTTGAATGGAGGAGGATGCTCCGGTGAGACGGGTATTTGATGTGGGAATCTGCTTAATTCGGCGAAGAGGACGAAATTGTTTGCTTTGGAAGGACCAAATCGAGGAAGCCCTGTCATCGATTAGTGTAACCAACTTGGGGAGGTGCGCAAAAAGCAGAGGCGCTTGGAAGGATGTGTTACGGCAGGCCGAAATCCGTTAATTGGGTTGGTAAGGGCCAATTAAGTAAGTAAGTTAACACCAGCAGAATGGGTTGAAGTAGAGAGGAGAGAATGCCTTGGGACAGAATACAGCTTTGTATTCATTAAAGCTTTCTTCTGCTTACAGAAACCACGGAAACTCATTGGTACAAATACAGTAGGACCTTGATTATCCGTGATTCGATTATCCGGCAAAATCAATTATCCGGGATGGAAAAAGAAAATATTTTGCATCGACTTAATTTTATTTTGGGTCGACTTAAATTTTTTTGCATCGTTTAACCGTGATTACCTCTCTACGATCCGTGATTATAAGCAAACATTTTTTTCTATTATTTTGGACAAACAAGAGAAAAAAGGGGATTTTCCTCTTTAGTACATGAAATCCTTATCTACTGTTCACTGTTTTCTGACGAAATTATTTTTTTTATATTTTTGAAACATGTATGTATATAAAATCCTTAAATTATTTAGTTTTTATATAAATATGTACATATTCATTTATTAATTAATAAAAATATCTATTAAAAAACTAGCCAAAATTGGTACTCAATTAACCGGGAAAATCGATTATGCAGAATGCTTCCGGTCCCGACCATCACGGAAAATCGAGGTCCCACTGTATATTATAAATCGGGGTTTCCTCTATCCTTAACCCGTAGCCTTCAGTCATGCTGTATATGTGTGTGCATGTGTGTGTGAGTGTGTGAGAACAACTACTCTGTATTATGTGTTTAATAAACTACAAACCAATTATTCCCAAATTACAACCTAAAAATGCAATCCAAATATTTTCTGGTGCTGTTTATGTTTCTATACTCCGATGAATAGCACAGACATGTCTAGCTAAGCTATTAAGACTTATTTTCTGTTTCATTCTCAACACAATCTTTCTGACCCAAAATGAAAATCGCTTCTAAAATTATTAGAAGAAACAAAAATCTTTATGTAAAACTTGGAAAAGAAAATTCAATGAATTTTTTTTTAAATTTTTTTTTTATTTTTTCCTAAAACAACATAAGGGATTCTTTAATGATGACCATAATGTTGATCTTCATGAGAAGGATGAGATTCGATGTAAGCAAGAGCCTTCAAGATAGCTTCTGGGATTGGAGGTGGTGTGGGCAAAACATTACCGGTGGGTTGGTAACCGTATTCATTAGCCACATATGAAATATCAACATGTTGATCTTCAGGAGAAATCCAATAGAAGTTACCCTTAATGTTACCATGTTCATCACCTTCAGCGGCAGCGCTGATATGGTTGCTAGTTTCATAGCTGTAGCGGAAACCATGATCGGTGACTTTGGATTCCAAAGATTTGATTTCGGCATGAGCTTCCTCGGAGCCGACAGCTGCTACAGCAGCAACTAAAGCTAAGACAACAACCTAAATTTGGAAAAAACCCAAAAGCAAAATTATTAGTTAAAAACAGTTAACAAATGTATTAAATGCTGAAAAACTTACGAATTTGAACATGTTGATTTCAATTGATTAATCCCAATTTGACTGATACAGAATTCTGAAAATGTTATTAATTTATATAGGATTCTGGGTAAACATTTTAGTTGAACTATTTTCTAATGCATTCGATAGTGTTCAGCGGCAGTGCTTTGACATTTAATATGAAAAGAATTATTTTAGAAAATTTGCATGTTAACCTGTTCGAAGTGATAGTAAATTTATAGAAACCGTATTTACTTACAGTTACCGTATTCATTAGCCAAGTATTGAACAGAAATCCAGTAGATGTTACCCTTAATGTTACCATGTTACGGTGACTTTGTATTCCCAATGTTTGGTTTTTGCATGAGCATCCTCACCAGAGACATGAGACTCGGAGTGACCACCATATTGGCCTACAGCTGAAGCGGCAGCAACGAAAGCTAAGACAACAACTTGGAAAAGGATTACAAATAATTGAATTTTAAATAAATTTAATATTAATTGAATATGAAATGAAATGCAATGAAATATGCCAACTAACGAATTTAAACATGTTAATCAAAAATTAATTGATATTGAAAACTAAAAATCAATCAAATTTATATGATGCTTGTATGCTTGAAACTATTTGTTATTGATTAGCGGAAGAGTGTTTTGACATTTTTGACTTTCTGTTTGTATTTGCATATTCATGCATCATTTAATGGGGGGATGGGGTTTGCAGTATTAAAGAAAACATAAAACTGGCAGAAACACATCAAATTTCTAATTTTTCTTTCATGCCAATTAAAATTTAATCTTTAAGATCTTTTGGCGATTTATGGTTTCTTATTTGTTCTAAACTTGTTATGAATTGTTCATATAAACTCACACTTAAAAGTGTTAAATAATTATCGTATAAATAAATAACAAAATAAAGAATAAAAGAAGAATTCTTTTTTAAATTAAAAAATAAATTTTTTTTATTTTATTACGCTTCTTGCTTTAAAAGCATTTGAGTGCATACACACGATTTTGTCTTTATTTTTTTGTTAATGAGTTTGACTATAAAACTGGTCCAAAACTAAAATATTGCACCTCAGCCAAGTTAGCCATGTTAGAGGAAAGGTTTAAAAAATTAATAAACAAAACGAGATTTTTTTGAAGAAGGTGTGTGAGAGAGAGGGAAAATTTAGTTTTATGGTTTCGATTTCAATTGTTTTCTTTAACATGGCTAACAAGATAGAGACGCGTAGACTATAAAATTTAAAAAAAGCAAAAAATGTTTTTAAAAATCTATTCCAAACACGAGATGATAAATGTCAACAGCTTTTGCTGGAGCACTGTGGTTTGTTGGTGCAGTAAAAATTTAATAAACAGACAGACTTTCATTGGTTTCAGAAACCAAGAAACCAAGAAACAAGCTTCAGTTTCAATATTGTTGCTCAAAAAATATATCGAAAGTGAGTTCACACTAGGTAGGTAGAAGTGGCTGTCCACCCGATGAGCGGACACACTTAGGCCGCATACAGGGCCCATTGTGATACCACAGTTTCATCTTCCCCCTATTCTAGGAACCACTCGGAGCTTCCGATGAAGCGACTTAGACTGACAGTTCATCTACGTCCTCCATGTAGTAGGCACCCAGGTGTTTCTTTCTCCTCCGACCAAGTGTCGGACATGTGCAAAGTAGATGAAGAATAGTTTCATCCTCCTTCACACTTATGTCCCAGTAAATACCCATTATGTAGGCCTATCATTACTGACATATGGTGATTATCAATGAATCGAAATAAATATATCATAGAAACCCTTCTTGCCAATCGATTTTCTTAAGCTTAAAGGCTACTATTTCAGCTTAAAAATTATACCCTTGATGTCAGGTTCAAACTAAAAGGTAGAAGATGGGTCGGGGTAATTAGTTAATTAAACTCCAGGCTAGATTGCTTTCCTTAATTGATCCAGGAGACTTGAGTGTTGGCCCCGAGATCAGTGCCTTCGCAGAGAAAGTTAATAATTGTTTTCCTCTTTGAAATGTCTGTACAGCTTATACAGTGAAGATTCAAGTGTAAACTCTTTTTTTCAGTATGCGTGCCAATTATCCAATGATCTGTGTACAGTGCTATGTATTTGAAAATCGAGTGGTGAGGTATCTTTAATTACATCAGACTCTTCAAATATCATACGATAATATACAACTCCATCAATTCTCTGTCCTCCTACGAAAAATTTCCTGATTTCCAACTTGGCGTGGTTTGAAGATCTCTGTTACAAAGATCAGTTGAACAATTGTCCAGGAATTGTTATTGTTTATGCAATGGGTGTAAACAGAGCAAACAAACAAAGCAATTGTTGTTGTTTACATAAAGTTGTGAAGAGTGGCACACAAAAGGGTGCGAATAATAAAGAATTTTAATTAAAACTAAATACAAATTTATTTTTTATTTTATTTGCAATCTACAAGCTTATATTTTAAACGTTTTTAAAAACGTTACAATTGGCTGCAAATATTCGACTTCGAGGCGACAGATTCCATATTTAACGAGCCTCTTCTAACATCTTTGTATGCTCTTTCATTAAAATTTTTCTACTTTTAAGCCCCGGGAATCAGATTAAGAAAATGGCTCACACATTACTGAACAGCTACCAGGCCATGCCTGCATGCATGCAAAATTGTAAGGATTTCCGTCTGAAAAATCTGTAGAAATCTCAAATAATCTAAAGCATGCATGGATATTGAATAGCATGTTGGGTATGTCTAGGCACGCTGCAGCACTAGAGTGCATAGAAATTCTCATGAAGACATGCGGATGATCAAGTTCATGGCCGATTTTTATTAAAAATTGAATAATATGCCTCAGCAGATTTCTGGCAAATACGCTGAGAGTAAATAAAAATTGCCATGAAAAGTTTCTCAAGAATCTATCGTTCGCAGTAGACTTTAAACTGTAGGTCCCTACGCTCATGTATAAAATTAACACACATAACTAAGTGATAGGAGAAGCTAGGTTGTAATCCTAACTGAAGCGCTGTAAAGACCAATTTTGTATGGGAATAATTTGCCTAAAGATGATGCTATTGCCAATGAGAAACTCAGTGCTCTCAGTCCAGTTCTGAACCGAAAACGATAAGGTATAAAGGCAGGTGGATAAGAACTTCCCAATTGAGCTCACGCAGCTTCAGCAAAGTCTCTATGGGGTGTTTGGTGTTTTATAAATTTATAATTCATAAAGAAGTGTTTTTTTTATTGGCTCAAGTTATCTATTTGTAATGGACATTCATTTTGCTACATCTTAAATTAAATTATTGATACTAATATTGCTGGGTACATGTATATTGATGTATGAATTCTTTCAAGTGGTTGTGCAATAAATGAAAAATTTTCGATGTTTTGCTTATTTATATATAAAAACGTTTTCATTAAAGTTATCGATAATTTTCCTATACAAAAAATATTGACATTTTGATCTCATTTAGAGATCAAATGGAAAAAATATACTCTGCTCTGTGAAATTCATTGAAAAAGAATAAATTTTTTCAAACTTTCTTGTATGATGAATACCATTTAACATTTCTAAAACGCTTTTTAACATTTTTAATTTTCAACAAAAACAAATCATTTATTTTAATAAACTTTCATAACATTAAAACCATTCGGTTAGATACTTAGAATCGGCGACCGAACTTTTGATGGTCATCGTGTGGGGGATGGCTTTCGATGTAACGGAGGGACTTCAAGATGGCTTCTGGGATTGGTGGACCGACGGGCAAAATAGCGCTGTCGGGTTGATAACCATTTTCATCGGCTACATAGTTGACAGCAATGTGTTCGCCTTCGGGAGAAACCCATTCGAAATTGCCATGTACATTACCGTTAGCATCACCATTGGCTTGGGCTCTGATAGAATTGGTGGTCTCCAATTGATAGTCAAAACCATCAGGACGTACATCAGACTGGGCAGCAACTATTTCGGCATGAGCATCATCGGTAGAAGCATGGCTGGCAGGACGGGCAAAACCATGAGATTGGGCATGACCATGTCCATGACCGTGACGTTGAGCAGCAGCACAAGCCAACAAAGCAAAGACAACCACCTTTGAGTGTAAATTAGATTAGAATATTAGGATTTTTTTATTTTAAATTTATTTTATTCCTTTTTGTTTTTTTTTTAATGGTAGTAAATAATTTAATGCTTACAAATTTGAACATTTTGTAGATATTTTTTTGTTGTGATTTGTATATGTGAATAACAAAACTTAACTGATAATTTTTCCAATGATTTCTTTAGTTTTTATATGAATTTTTTGGTTTCAGAAACTTAAATTATGAATTTGTATGGCAAGATCTCTGGCATAGAAGTTTGTAATAATATGTATTGTTGTTATTAGTGTTGTTTTTATGGTCATTATTGTTATATTACAAACGTCATCCAGCCATTTCTGATTGAATTTAAAAGCCGGTAAGACAATAATCTAGTATAACCTACTTAAGAAAAAAAATCCATTTATTTTATGTCATTACTTTTGGTCACTACAAATATATGTATGTTATAATCTAACATAATAATATAATTATAATAAAATAAAATTAAGTATATGATATGCTATATAAGCATAAATAGGTATATATATATATATATATATATATATATTTAAAATATTTTATTTCTAGACAAAAGAAGTCTTTGTTAGCTTTAGCTTGACGAAAATTAATAAATTATTTGAAGAAATAAACTGAAATGGAAGTAACAAAACTGGTCTTCCGTAACCACTATAATAATATTTTAAAACTGGTCTAAATCTATCACCATCTAAATGGCAATTTTTTATTTAATTTTTTGATTTTATTTTGTTTTGTGTGTCAAATTACTAAATGATGTATACAATAGCATGGATATTATGGCATATAAATTAATTATAATCTCAAGATAAGACACGCCAAAAAAAGAAAAAAAAAGAAAATAAAATAAAATAAACACATTGAAGTCTTCTTTTCTGATTATTTCAGTTTTTTTTTTTCTTTCTTAACTTATCACCTTCAAAAGCCTATCTTTGCTTTAAAACCAGTGATGACACACCCGTATAAAGTTAAGAAAAGAAAAAATAATATGTTAGAGGGACTACCGTATAATTAACATGAAACTGTAAAAATGATTTTGTTTTCATTTAATAAGAACGTAAATAAAAACAAATAAACAAACAAAAAAAATATTGGAATTGGAATTATTCAAGAGCAAATATTTTAAATATCGTATAATATTCTCACAAAAAAATCTCTTGTTAGTGACAATTCATTCAAAACTTTGTGAAAAAAACTATCATTCATTTGCATAAAACTTTATACATTTTTTGAATGTGTTATAATACCTCCCTATAAAGTTAAAGTTGAAGTTATTGATTTTTTTTTGTGAAGTTCCCATAAAAACAATTTTTTTTTTGTTATATTTTAAAACTGCCTTTTTTACATTTTGTTTTGGCAATTAGCCATTTAACACAATGAAGTTGACGGTAATAGTTTCTGGTTGGCATACAATTTTCTAAGAAGCATCATAAAATACCCAAAAAAAGTGTGGCTTTGTGACATTTATGTCAAGTTTTTGATCGATTTTTACCAAATAATGGCAAAACCTGTTAAAGAGATACCCTACACACAGAACAAAACAATTAATACAGTTATTGGAAATAAATAAGTCAATACAAAGGTTAAAAAAATATGTTCAAAAATATTTTTTTAATTGCAATAGGAAGGTAGATCATGTGTTACTGTGGCCGTTAATTGAATTCTGTTCTGTGGTGCTTTGTAAAGAGATTAATTTCAAATTTATCCCTTTCCTACTTCCTTTCCTTTTTCCCTATCTCCTCTATTATCCTCTCCCCTTTATTACGCTGTACAATGGGTCAACTGGACTTCCGGGTACTGTACTTGTCTCCATTGGCAAGTACACGTCCTCTAACCTAAACCTAATTCCAAATTTAAGTTGATTTTTCAATCTGCTAATAAAATCTTGTCTGTAACTCAGGTTGCTCAAAATATTGGGGTGTCTGAAGTTCCTACTTTTCAGCAGTCGAAATAAACATTGAAGTAGTTTGGTTTGGTAGGAAATACTTCATACTCCATCTCTCCACCTTACTATATATTCACCCTTATTCTGGTTGTCGTCGTCGTCGTCGCCGTCGTCTTCGTTACCAAAAATGATGTCGATAAAATCGGAGTCGACAAAATCAGAGTCGACACAACACAATATCGACGGCGTATTGACTCACAGAATACCAAATGTGTGTCGTCAGTCATCTATAACTGTCAATAACGACAAACAGAATACCAATTTTAAACTGTCGACGACGACAACCAGAATAAGGGTGATTATTCTTACATACAATTGAGTTTGGAACCAAATCTCATCAACGGGCCGGTGCCTCGAAATGCGCTTTGCTGACCGCATATAGAAGAACAAAAAGTTTTTGTTAATGACAGTAGCGTGTCGAACTCTATTGATTCATTACAGAACTGTTGCAAAGTGACTTGTGCTCCATACATACATTAGCGGTCATTACAACCCTTCAGTCAGGAATATAACCTAGCTTCTCACACCATTTATGTTGTGTGCGTTAATTTTATAAGTATATGAGTGGCAGGACCTACAGCTTAAAGTCTACTGCGAACGACAGATTTTTGAGAAAATTTTCATTGCAATTTTATTTACTCTCAGAGTTTTTGCCAGAAAACTGCTAAGAGTAAGTCGACGAAGAAATATTTTCATATTTTCGTTTTGATGTTTGACCTGGGAGTTTGAACCGTGGCCTTAGTCTAATAAGCCAACGACTTTATGGGCTTGTGGTATAGTGTGTCATATTTACTTGAAGGTAATGTTAATTAATACTCCTCTCTCTCGGTTAGTAGACTATATTATTATTATTGCAGAAAAGAGATTCTCTGTAATGAAATACAGTGTCCAGGGATATTTAATAACTTCTGTACCCCCTGCCATTTATACCTTTGAAATTGCACATGAAGTAATAGAAAAGAATGCAGATTTCCTGCTTGACAATGATATCCGAGTAGAAAGGAACAGTTTTCACATCCATCGGGGCTTTTCCATTTCTTACAATCTGTCCATGTACTTGAACTTGTATTTAGCAAATGAAGGAATTAATTGAAATGTAGTCTGATAAGATAACCTAGAGTTTCTTTTTTGAAACCATAGCTTGATTAAAACAAGCTTTTAATGTCTCTTATTTCATTATCCACACCCTAAAGAACATTTAAAACTACTTTTCAAATTTAAATTTTTAATAAAATTAAATTATTTATTTACATACGATAAACAAATATCGTGTCAAACAAATATAAAAACAATAACAATAAGAGTCAACAATAAAATTAAAAACTAGTCTCAGTCTTCTTTAGATTCTTAGAATCTGCGTCCCTTTTGGAAATGTTGGACGGCTGGCTTTTTGGTTTCTTCATAGTGGGGATGGGATTCAATGTAACGAAGAGATTTCAAGATGGCTTCTGGAATTGGTGGACCAACGGGCAAAACAGAGCTGTCGGGTTGGTAACCGTTTTCATTGGCAACATAGTTGACAGCAATGTGTTCACCTTCGGGAGAAATCCATTCGAAGTTACCGTGGGCATTGCCGAAAGCATCACCGCTAGCTTGGGCTTTGATACCGTTGGTGGTCTCCAATAGATAATCGTAGCCATCATAACGGACATCAGATTTGGCGGCAAGGATTTCAGCATGAACATCATCGGTGGTAGCATGGTGGCTGGGAGCATTGGCAGCAAAACCATGTGACTGGCCATGACCATGACCATGACGTTGAGCGGCAGCACAGGCCAACAAAGCAAAGACAGCAACCTAAAATGTAAAAACAAGAGAATTAGAGTTCGGTCTTTAAGAAGTTTTATGCGTATGTTTTAAATTACAAATTTGAACATTTTTAAGATTATGTTGTTATGATCTGTTTGTGGTAAAACGATTAACTGATGCTTTAAACGTTGATTTCTTTGGTTTTTATATGTTAAGTTTAGTATCCGTTTTGAATGCAAAACATATGCAAAAATATTATCTTTAAGTGCTTGGTTTTTGCATAAACATAAAAAGCGATTTGCTTTATTGGTTTTTTTTATTGTATTTTGTTGTTGCTTTGATACATTTTTTATTTTTTTTTTATAATTAAAGAATTTTTCAAATAACTTTACCAAGTTTTTTTTCAATATCTTTTTTTTTTAGTGTTCGAAAAAATTGATCATGACCTACAAGAGTAATGTGTACGTACATACCTGCATAAAAAAATTTTTAAAATTAAAATTGAAAATTTCTTTTCATATATTTTGAATTTAAATTAAAAATTTTTGGCTGACTTTTTTAAATTTCAAAAACTTTTTATAATTAATCTCACTTTTTTAATTTGGAATATTTCTTTCGAAACTTCTCAAATTTACAATTCAGATGGGAGAAGATGTTGAATTACATACATACATAGATAATTGCCTATTACAACCTTTCAGTCAGGACTACGGCCTAGCTTTTCACACCACTCATACTGTGTGTGTTAATTTTATACATGAGTGGCGGGACATACGGTTTAAAGTTGACTTCGAACTACAGATTTTTGAGAAACTTTTCATGGCAATTTTATTTATTCTCTGTTAAGAGGAAGTCATTGAAGAAATATTTTCATACTTTCGTTTTGATGTCTGACCTGGGGTTTGAATCGTTGCCATACATCTAATAAGCCAACACATTACTCATTAGACTACGGCGATGTTGAATTAGTGCCAAAAATTTATTATTTTTTAAACTTTTTAAATTTTTTTTATAATATTTCATAACGAAAAATTGTTAAATTCTTATGGTCAGAATTTATTTCTAGGGATCTTTATCAGTTGACAGAATTACTGTCTTACTAAACTTAAGTAAGCCAGTGCTGAATGAGCTGGTCTCCGATTCATGCTTTCTGAACAAAATATGACAGAAATTCCTGTAAATATTCGAGAAAAGGGGGACTGAAAAAATGCAACAAGCAATTGAAATTTAAAATAACTGCAGCTAAGACCTACTACCAGTTGAAGAGTAAAGAAAAAGTTTAAAGTTAAATGACGAACAAGAAAAAATTAAAGCAAATGAGCAAAAATTCAGTTCTATTATGAGAAATAAGCACTTTAAAGTGGATCCGATCTAAGCACCATGTTCCATGTAATACGAAATAGATGTCTGTCAATATCTCTATAATATTACATTTTCAACAGAACGTTTACGACGAATGGAAATGCATCAAAGGGCAACACAATTATTACTCCAAAATATTGTCGGCCTATTCAACGGAATTAACAACAATATTTGACAGAAAACGAATGCAGAACACAAACGAAGTAAGAATGAAGGTTAATTCCTTAATACTATTATCCGAATAAATAACACCTTCACTTACATACATACATAATTGTATGTAATCCTTCAGTCAGGTTTACGACCTAGCCTCTCACACCACTTATGTTGAGAGTGTTAATTTTATAAATGAGTGGCGGGACCTACAGTGTAAAGACCACTCCAAGTGATAGATTTTTTTGAGAAACATTTCATGATAAATTTGATTTACTCTCTGAGTATTTGCCAGAAATCTGCTGAGACGAAGTCACCAAAGATATATTTTTCATATTTCGATATGATCGAGATATCTAACTTCGGGTTTGAACCGTGGCCTCACGTCCAATAAGCCAACACACTACCTACTAGTATACGGTGACTTCATAATCCTATACATAGATACATAGATCGTGAATAGGAAACACAGAGTTTGTTTGTAATTGTGATTTCTTTGTCGTCATTCCAGATTTCTGATTTTGTAAAGGAGAATAGATTATTTGATAATACAAATGACTAGAAGGTTTCAGCTATCAGGCCGTTTATATTATAATTGTAGCCTTTTCTCTAATGGTAAAATATGGAGGTAGTAATGACTTCTCTCAATAAAATTGTTGATAATAAAAATTTTATGTTGTTAAGCGGATTGCAGGACATTATGTACCCTTCCTCTATTATTCCCCATGTTGCAAATGTAATTGGTTTAACACAAGCTCTACAAGTATTGATTGACTACCTATTACCCTGATTTTTTTTAATTAATTTCAAATTAAAATTTTTAATAAAAATAAATCATTTATTTACACACGATAAACAAATATCGTGTAAAACAAATATAACAACAATAACAGTCAACAATAAAATTAAAAACTAGTCTCAGTCTTCTTTAGATTCTTAGATTCTGCGTCCCTTTTGGAAATGTTGAACGACTGGCTTTTTGGTTTCTTCATAGTGGGGATGGGATTCAATGTAAGCAAGAGATTTCAAGATGGCTTCTGGGATTGGTGGTGGTACGGGCAAAGAAGCACTGTCGGGTTGGTAACCGTTTTCATTGGCAACATAGTTGACAGCAATGTGTTCACCTTCGGGAGAAATCCATTCAAAGTTACCCTTTGCATTGCCAAAAGCATCACCGCTGGCTTGGGCTTTGATAGCGTTGGTGGTCTCCAATAGATAGTCGTAGCCATCATAACGGACATCAGATTTGGCGGCAATAATTTCAGCATGAACATCATCAGTGGTGGCATGGCTGGGAGTATGGGCAGCAAAACCATGTGACTGGCCATGACCATGACCATGACGTTGAGCGGCAGCACAGGCCAACAAAGCAAAGACAGCAACCTAAATTGTAGAAACAAGAGAATAAGAGTTTTGTCTAGGTTTTATGCGTATGTTTTAAAAACTTACAAATTTGAACATTTTTAAGATTATGTTGTTATGATCTGTTTGTGGTAAAACGATTAACTGATGCTTTAAACGTTGATTTCTTTGGTTTTTATATGTTAAGTTTAGTTTCCGTTTGGAATGCAAAACATATGCAAAAATATTATTTTTAAGTGCTTGGTTTTTGCATAAACATAAAAAGTGGTTTTGCATTTTTGGTTTTTTATTGTATTTTGTTGTTGCTTTGATACATTTTAAAAATTTTTATAATTTTATAGAATTTTTCAAATAACTTTACCAAATTTTTTTATATCTTTCTTTTTTTGAGTATTCGAAAAAATTGATCATGACCTACAAGAGTAATGTGTACGTACATACCCACATAAAAAACTTTTTAAAATAAAAATTTAAAATTTCTTTTCATCATATTTTGAATTTAAATTAAAAATTTTTGGCAAATTTTTTTGAATAGGCTTTTTTGAAATTTAAAAATTTTTATAATTAAACTTACTTTTTTAATTTGGAATATTTTTTTCGAATCTTCAGATGGGAGATGATGTTGAATTAGTTTGAAAAATGTATTATTTTTTAAAATTTTTTAAATTTTTTTTTATAGTATTTCCTAATTGTTGGAAAAATTGATAAATTTTTGATCTTTATCAATTGACAGAATTGCTGTATTACCAAACTTAAGTACTGTGGAAGAAAACTCGTCCCCTATCAATACTTTCCGAACAAAATGTGACAGAAATTCCTGTAAATATCCGAGAAAAATGGGAACTTAAACCATCCAACAAGCAATTGAAATTTAAAATAACTGCAGCTAAGACCTAAGACCTGTTGAAGAGGAAAGAAAAAATTTAAAGTTAAAAAACGAACAAGAAAAGATAAACGAAAATGAACAAAAATTCAATTCTATTATGAGGAAATAACATTTCAAAGCGGATCAATACAAACACTCTATTCCTTGTAATACGAAATAGATGTTTGGCAATATCTCTATAATATTACACTTTCAACGGAACGTTCACGACGAATGGAAATGCATCGAAGGGCAACACAATTATTACTCCAAAATATTTCCGACCTATTCAACGGAATCAACAACAATATTTGACAGAAAACGAATACAACCCTTCAGTCAGGATTACGACCTAGCCTCTAACACCACTTATGTTGTGTGGGTGAATTTTAACCATAAGTGGCGCGACCTATAATGTAAAGACAACTCCAAATCAAAGTTTTTCTTGAGAAACTTTTCATGGTCATTTTTATTTACTCTCTGAGCATTTGCCAGAAATCTGCTGAGAGGAAGTCGCCGAAAATATATTTTTCATATTTCGATTTGATTGAGATGTCTAACCTGGGGTTCGTGGCCTTACGTCTAATAAGCCAGCACACTATCTACTAGATTACGGCGAATTCACACCATACTTCTCAAAGTTCTAATTTTTAACACCAGTTCTCATTGAAATTAAAAAATTGCAATTAAATTTAGTGAACAGAAGATAATCTTTAGTATTCTTTCAACTCCTTTAAGGGGCATAAGATTATAACAAAGCACCATTATTCTCTTATCCGTTCTCCAATTTTCTTTCTTCTTTTTTCTATTGTTTGATTTCATTTTCAATAAGTTTTTCCAATTGAACAAGGTTATGTTTGTTGTAACAGGTCCTGTCGTTGTCAAGAAACAATGTTCTTTGCGAACATGTATTGGGTTGCTGTATTTACTCGAGTGGTGAAAAACTTTGCTGTATGAGTCCTACTACGTAAAAGACTGTGTATGGTTTGGTCCATTTTGTTACATCTACACAGTTTAGTGATCTAATAATCTAATAAATCAGATAGAGTATTAACTATTGATCAATAATCGGATACAGACACACTTTAAGTTTTATACTTCATAAAAAGCCAATTAAAGAAATTCAAATGGCAGTAGGCATATATAGGCGTACATACATACATAGATCCTGGAGTACGAAACACTGAGTTTGTGTTAGTAATTCAGATATGTATGTTGTCGTTGCAGGCTTCAGTTTTTGTAAAGGAGAAGAGATATTTTATAGTAATTGACTGGTAGGTCTGAGTTATAAGGCCGTTTATGTTATACGAGTAATTGTAGTCTGTTCTCTAATGGTAAAATATTGAGGTAGTAATGACTTCTCTAAATAAAATTATTTATAATAAAAATTTTATGTTGTTGAGTGGATTGCAGGACATTATATACCTTTCCTCTATTATTCCCCATGTTGCAAATATAATTAGTATAGCACAAGCTCTACAAGTATTGCTTTAGCCCCAAATACAATGATTTTTTTAAATTCCTTTAAAATTTAAATTTTTTATAAAAATAAATCATTTATTTACATACGATAAACAAATATCGTGTCAAACAAATATAACAATAAGAGTCAACAATAAAATTAAAAACTAAACTCAGTCTTCTTTAGATTCTTAGAATCTGCGTCCCTTTTGGAAATGTTGAACGACTGGCTTTTTGGTTTCTTCATAGTGAGGATGGGATTCAATGTAACGGAGAGATTTCAAGATGGCTTCTGGGATTGGTGGACCGACGGGCAAAACAGAGCTGTCGGGTTGGTAACCGTTTTCATTGGCAACATAGTTGACAGCAATGTGTTCACCTTCGGGAGAAATCCATTCAAAGTTACCGTGGGCATTGCCGAAAGCATCACCGCTGGCTTGGGCTTTGATAGCGTTGGTGGTCTCCAAAAGATAGTCGTAGCCATCATAACGGACATCAGATTTGGCGGCAATGATTTCAGCATGAGCATCATCGGTGGTAGCATGGTGGCTGGGAGTATGGGCAGCAAAACCATGTGACTGGCCATGACCATGACCATGACGTTGAGCGGCAGCACAGGCCAACAAAGCAAAGACAGCAACCTAAAATGTAAAAACAAGAGAATTAGAGTTCGGTCTTTAAGAAGTTTTATGCGTATGTTTTAAAAACTTACAAATTTGAACATTTTTAAGATTATGTTGTTATGATCTGTTTGTGGTAAAACGATTAACTGATGCTTTAAACGTTGATTTCTTTGGTTTTTATATGTTAAGTTTAGTATCCGTTTTGAATGCAAAACATATGCAAAAATATGTCTTTAAGTGCTTGGTTTTTGCATAAACATAAAAAGTGTTTTGCATTTTTGGTTTTTTATTGTTTTTTTTAACAATTGGAATTTTTATTAAATTTTTAAGAATTTTTGATGAATCTTTGGTTTTTTTTTGGTTTTCATAAATCAATCATGACCTGGCGAGTAGTGTTTAAGTATTTTTTTTTTAATAAAAAGGTATTTTGAATTTGATTAATTTGATAATAAATATATTCAGCACTCATTTGGAAAGGCAGTTTTATATTTTAAAAAGTTGTAGTTAATAACCTTGATTGCATAATTTTAAATAATTTTAAGGATTTTGTTTTGTTTAATAAGTCAGTATTATTCTGCAGTGGTTTTAATAAAATTATTTACCTGTTAGTGAGTTATTGTAGTTAGTTTTAGGGCGTCTATTTAACATAAAAAAATGGTAACTCTGTCATTCTAGAACCTGCAATAGAGACTAATTATGGCTTAGATGGAAAAACTTGATTACCGAATAAGAAAAGAGAAATACTTTATAACAGCTATATGGTCCTTTAACGTACTACAGGAATAATAAGATGAGATGGTAACTCTGTCATTCTAGAACCTGAAATAGAGGCAAATTACCGGCTTAGATGGAAAAACCTGATTATCGAAACCGATTAAGAAAAGAGAGGTACTAAAGGAATAATAAGTTGAGATGGTAACTCTGTCATTCTAGAACCTGCAACAGAAACAAATTACCGGCTTAGATGGAAAAATTTGATAACCGAATAAGAAGATAGAGATACGTTATGACAGCTCTAGGGTCCCTTAAGGTGCAAAAGAATAATAAGTTGAGTTGTTATTATTGTTTGTTTTCTATCCAATTTCATGACTGATATTTGCTTCGCAGTTTATTGTTATTGTAAGAAACTTTAACGAAGCTTATCTGATTTATATCAATTTAATGAAATTGCAAAATCTGTAAAAAGTGTAACAGTGTACATAAAATATTTCTTCTAATTTCAAACAAATAAATTAAGGCACATATATGGCCATTTAATTTATTTGTTTCTTTTCATTAAGAAAAATATGTTAAAGATCATAGAAAAAATCAATTTATGGAGTCTTAACAAGAAGACCCATTATAATCTAAAATTTAATCCGACAGTGGCTAAGATCCTGTAACGTCAAGTAGTAGAGCACGGTAAAACCGGTTAACTGAATCAAGTTGAAGAGAAAGAATTGTGGAAGTGTGTAGTCTATGATGTATAGATATCAGGTTAAACTGTTTAATTAAAGACTTTTATTGTATAAAGATATTAAAGACCATATGACCAACCGATGGAGTTGTGGAGAAATATTACTTCAAACTTTTTGTCTGTGAATCCAATATAATTAACAACATGAAAAATTATATTAATTTTCCAATAACATCATCCGAATAAAAAAATTCTCAAACCATAAAAACTGATGCCATCTTTATTGCTGAAGATCAACTTCGTTGAAAGCATGAGAGCATGTATAATATTGCATGGCATTGCCGTAGTCTAGTAGGTAGTGTGTTGGCTTATTAAACGTAAAGCCAGGGTTCGAGCCCCAGGCCAGACATCAAAACAAAATACAAAAAGTATTTCTACTGCGATTTCCTCTCAGCAGATTTCTGGCAAAAACTCTGAGAGTAAATAAAATTGCCATGAAAAGTTTCTCAAAAAAAAATCTGTCTTTCGGAGTCGACTTTAAACTGTAGGTCCCGCCACTTTTAATACACACAACATAAGTGGTGTGAGAAACTAGGTCAATAATCCTGACTGAAGGGTTGCAATGACCAATTATGTATGTATTGCTGGACTGATATGGATACAATGAGAACTAATTGTCTTCCATCCTTAAATAGCATGATAGCTATAACAATGCTGCCTTTCTCACATGCCACATCTTTATTAAAATGCATGCCGATAAACTTTTTATTTTTCGAATGACTTCTTTAGGAGCTGTGAACGGCTCTTGCTAGGAACAAACGGTGGCTCTGGAATTTCTGTCATTTTCTGTAATCTCTTTCTGAACTCTGTAATACGAAGAGTTCGATTCCCGATTCAAAACGGATAATCTGCCACCTAATCTAAGCTTACCAAGCTGGGAGGGAAATAATATGAAGTATCATACAGTGTGATGAAGTCGCCGTGGCCTAGTAGGTAGTGTTTTGGCTTATTAGACATAAGGCCACGGTTCAACCCCAGGTCAGACATCTAAACGAAAATATGACAAAATATTTCTTCGGCGATTTCCTTTCAGCAGATTTCTGGCAAAAATTCTGAGAGTAAATAAAATTGCCATGGAAAGTTTCTCAAAAATCTGTCATTCGGAGCCGACTTTAAATTATAGGTGCCGCCACTCATATACAACATTAACGCAAACAACATAAGTGGTGTGAGAAGCTAGGTCGTTATCCTGACTGAAGGGTTGTAATGACTACTTACGTATGTATACAGTGTAATTAAGTTTTTTAGGTGGTAATTCGCAATGTTGAGGCACTATACTCCTAAAGAAATTAGTGGGTAATGGGTAGACCATTATATATTGTTTTTAACTGCATTGAACTAATATTACCAATCGTAGTGTGTGTTATCCGGTGTTAATTAAATCTGATAAATTCCGAAAACATTCTCAAAACTTACATTTTATTCCTACAGATGATTTTTTCTTTATTTTGTTTAATGTTGTAAAGATACACCCTCCATTGGCTAAAAACAAAAATATTCAACATAACTTTTGTAAATTTTTGTTTAATATGTTAACATCTTAAAAACATAGTTTGATTAAAATTCTGCTAAATTTTCCTATTTTTTGAGGGGTATCCTCCCAAAATAAATTTTTTAAAACTCTATTCGAATTAAAATGTTTAATAAAAATTAATCATTTATTTACACACGATAAACAAATTATCGTGTCAAACAAATATAACAACAATAACAGTCAACAATAATATTTAAAACTAAACTCAGTCTTCTTTAGATTCTTAGAATCTGCGTCCCTTTTGGAAATGTTGGACGACTGGCTTCTTGGTTTCTTCATAGTGGGGATGGGATTCAATGTAACGAAGAGATTTCAAGATGGCTTCTGGAATTGGTGGACCGACGGGCAAAACAGAGCTGTCGGGTTGGTAACCGTTTTCATTGGCAACATAGTTGACAGCAATGTGTTCACCTTCGGGAGAAATCCATTCGAAGTTACCGTGGGCATTGCCGAAAGCATCACCGCTGGCTTGAGCTTTGATAGCGTTGGTGGTCTCCAATAGATAGTCGTAGCCATCATAACGGACATCAGATTTGGCGGCAATGATTTCAGCATGAACATCATCGGTGGTAGCATGGCTGGGAGTATGGGCAGCAAAACCATGTGATTGGCCATGACCATGGCGTTGAGCGGCAGCACATGCCAACAAAGCGAAGACAGCAACCTAAAATGTAAAAACCAGAGAATTAGTGGTTTGTCTTTAAGTCTTTAATAAAAATCTTATAAAACTTACAAATTTGAACATTTTTAGGATATTTTATTTTTGTTATGATCTGTTTATGGTTAAACGATTAACTGATGCTTTAAACGCTGATTTCTTTGGTTTTTATATTTAAATTTTGCTGTCAATTTTGCATACCGAATGTATGCAAAAACATAATTTTAGTTGGTGTTTCTTTTTCTCACAGAATTTAAAGTGTTTTTTTTAAATATCATTTACGTTTTTTTAAACAGCCTTAGATCTGCATAAAAGACAGACAATAGCCAAAACTGAACAAGCTATTTAACATATCTGTTTAACATATTTTTTTAACTATTTCTTGTATATTAACATGTATAAAAATATTTAAAATATTTATTTTTGCAATGATATTGAACATTTCTATGCAAAAATGACGTACTGATGATGTTGGCGTACTTGACATATGATTTGAATGCAATTCTACGTAAAAATTGACCTTAAAAATATCACATATAAACCAAAGAATTTGCTGAGTTAAGCATCAGTTAATCGTTTAACCATAAACAGATCATAACAAAATAATCTTAAAAATGTTCAAATTTGTAAGTTTTTAAAACATAGTCATAAAACCTAAAGACAAAACTCTAATTTTCTTGTTTTTAAAATTTAGGTTGTTGTCTTTGCTTTGTTGGCCTGTGCTGCCGCTCAACGTCATGGTCATGGTCATGGCCAGTCACATGGTTTTGCTGCCCATACTCCCAGCCATGCCACTACCGATGATGTCCATGCTGAAATCATTGCCGCCAAATCTGATGTCCGTTATGATGGCTACGATTATTTACTGGAGACCACCAACGCTATCAAAGCCCAAGCCAGTGGTGATGCTTTAGGCAATGCTCAGGGTAACTTTGAATGGATTTCTCCCGAAGGTGAACACATTGCTGTCCAATATGTTGCCAATGAAAACGGTTACCAACCCAACAGTGCTTCTTTGCCCGTACCACCACCAATCCCAGAAGCCATCTTGAAATCTCTTGCTTACATTGAATCCCATCCCCACTATGAAGAAGGCAAAAAGCCAGTTGTACAACATTTCCAAAAAGGTCGCAGATTCTAAGAATCTAAAGAAGACTGAGATACGTTTTTAATTCTATTGTGTTGACTCTTATTGTTGTTATATTTGTTTGACACGATAATTTGTTTATTGTGTGTAAATAAATGATTTGTTAAGAATTTAATTTGGAAATGACTTCTTAATATTTTTTTTTCAGTTTAAAAAGAAATTATTTAAAAGTATACATATTTAGCAAACAACATAACAATTAAAAATCTTTTGGTATAATTTTTATACTAGACTCTAGGCTTTCTTTAAAAGCTGCACTGTAAAGCACTACGTCCGTCTCTAGTTGTTTAATCCATCACTATATAGTATGTGTGTATTAAATAATGTTTGTTTTGAAAGCATGTTAAACGCTTGTAACGTTTTATTAATTATTAAAAATCGGTTTTTATAATTCGTAGTGATTATAATATTAACCAGCACAAGTTCTTGTAACTACTTTAGAGGCCCATTAATATATTAATATGTTTTCATTATTCCAGTTTGACGCTTACCTTACCTTATTTTTTATTTATTTTAATTGCCTACAGCTCTGCTCAGTATGTCAATTAGTTTTATAAACTAGACAAGGAGTATCTTACATATGCTTGTGTAGACAAACAGATATTTGAAGGAATTAAATCATTGTTAACATAAAAAGACAATAACACCAATTCACAATTTTTTTAACGTTAAAAAATGTTATCTTGAGTGGACATTTTCTAGTTGGTATGGACTTTAGTTGAAATTGGTTTAGAAGCTTTACATAGAGTCTCAGCAGGAGGCTCAAGAGTTGGTTGGTAGTTTCTCTTACGAAGATAGGGTTACCATGTGTTGCAGTATGTCTTAGTGATAACATAGTTTCATTGGATATGGAAGTGTTATTGAATGCTATTCTTAGTCAAAAGTTGGTTGATATATCGCGTCATATTGTTTTTACCAATGACAGATGTTAAGGAATTCTTTAGTAAAAGGCGAAAGATTTATTCGACAACTGAAGAGAAGCCAGAATCTATTAGGTAGTGTGTCGGCTTATTAGACGTGAGGCCATTGTTCAAACCCCAGGTTAGACATCACAACGAAATATGATAAAATATTTCTTCGTTGCCTTCCTCTTAGCAGATTTCTGGCCAAAAATTCTGAGAGTAAATAAAATTGCCAGGAAAATTTTCTCAAAAATTTGTCGTTCGGAGGCGACTTTAAACTATAGGTCCCGCCACTCATGTATAAAATTAACATACACAACATAAGTGGTGTGAGAAGCTAGGTTGTAATCCTGGCAAAAGAGTTGTAATGACCAATTATGTATATGTATGATGTTAAGGAATCAACAGGTCTCAGTGTTGTAGGACGCCGTGACCTGCATGTTTTTCAAATGTCGAAAGAATACGTTTAAATTTCTTGTAATTTCTCTTCATCAGGGTTCATTACTGGCTTATACTTTCATATTCAATAGAAAGAATAAAACTCTCTTGCAGGGACCAGGGTTTTGCAGTCTATTAAGGCTACTTAACAGCATGCAGGATGAAGAGAACGCACTATCATATTATGAATAGTATATCGTTGATTTATTTTCTCATTTCACGAAAATTTTTCTGATAAATTAAGGAAATTTTTCGCAAAAAAAATTCTATAATTTAAACCAGTATTCGATTTTCTCACGAGTAAAGCTAGGTTGTAATGGCCCATAACGTACATATTGTATACTTACACGATTTTAATTGTAGAATCCATCTTGAGATTGATATAGATTGGCTGAAGTATCCTAAAATGGATCTTCGTTCTCTTACATATGCCCTACAATCTCTATTTAAACCAGTAAACTGTACAAATCCTAAACAATGCCAATTGTAATGTCAATTATTAATTCAATTAATTTAAGTTTCTCACATTCTGTATTAAATTTCTTCAGATTCTTTCTCATGAGAAAGGTTTGTTTCTTTTACGACGAGGACAGAAAGTTTCAAGTCAAAAAACTCATATTTTTGCTGTAACAAGTGCGCGTAAGTCTCAGCACGTCGTTTGTAGGAGTATTTGTGATACAAGCGGATTATAGTTAAAAAGTTTTATGTTGTACATATGGCATGCAACTGCAACATGTAGCAACATTACATTTTAATGATGAAAATTAAAAAGAACAAGCACAAACTTTGTTGACACTTTTCCTGGTAACGCACACGAAACTTTTGTTTTATTCTTCTCAGAAACAGAATTCGAACAACTTTTCGATTTACCAACAAGAATTTTTACAAGATGAAGCAAAATAGTTATAACAACTACAAAAAGTAGAAGAATAAATAAATAAAAATAAAAAGAAGAATTTTTTTTAAGTAATTAATGAAAATTTAGAATTTCTTGAGCATTTTACCAATTGGTTTGGGTATTTGAAAGTCACATACAAAGTTTTCACTTTCTTTTCCTCTGGTTGCTTGGGGGTAGAAGAAAGTGTTTTTCGTTTTCGTTTATTATTTTGTAAGTTTGTTAAACAATATGACTGTTTTAAGCAGCATGTTTGCAAAATTTTCACGTTCTTTACTTTTCTTCTTTTTTGGTGTGAAAAGTAAAAGAAATTTTTTAAGTTTTGGAAAAATTTTACCAGAGGAGGAAATTAAGTTAATTGAGTTGGTTTAATTAATTTATTGAATTTTTGTGGTGTCTTGACTAAATTCAAATCATTAGAAATATTATTACGTTTTCACCTTTTAAAAACATTTAAAATATGAGCTCCTAGTTTGCAAATAAAATAAAAATAAATTTGTGTTTAGTTTTAATTAAAATTCTTTATTAGTCGTACATTTCTGTATGCCACTGTTCACAACTTGATGTAAACAACGACAATTGCCTTGTTTCTGTTTACATCCTTTGTATAAACAATAACAACTACTAGACAATTGTTCGACAATTCTTTGTCTCTTCGTACGATTACTCTCTTCAAACGCACCGCGTCTTCACACAAGACTGACTGAACTTTTACTAACTCAGTTGCCTGCTTTAACTTGCCTTTTATATGGCAACGTAAACAGTCTGATGAATGTTCTTGAAGGTGAATGTTCATGACTTTGCCTTTTCGAAATCTCTATAAATGTAAACAATTATCGTAGTATTGTTTGTGTATTTTGTTTACATTTATTCTTATAGTGTTTGTTGGTATATTTTTGTTTACTTGTTTATCATTTTTTTTATGCTGGTGTTTGTTGTTATATTACGCAGTGCGATAATTTGTAAACAAGTTTATTGTTTTTGTAGCTTTTGTTTCTAATTTTAATGTTAACCCTTTGACGGACACCAATATTTTAGGAGGGAGATACGAAAATTATTTATTTATTTATTATTATTATGGCAAGATACGAAAATTATTTATTTATTTATATTTATGTATACATGTCATGTCCCCCCTTGTTATGACGTCTATAGACGTCAGTGTCCGTCAAAGGGTTAAACGATGTAAAAGCAAGACACCAGTATCTAGATTTTTCCATTTTCGTAACAATATTATTAAAAACTAAACTTGCTTCTTATATGTACACTAAAAACAAATTAAAATGTGTGTTAACAAAGCATTGTTTCTACAATACAAAGCTGTACTTCAAGCTCCCTTCTTAAATACAAAATGGGAAATGATTGTGTACTTTGAAGTCTTTGCAAAGGGCTTCTCAGACAGACATACATATATTCTTAGACTCTTTACAATACACTTGATTTGTACTGGGGTAGAGAAGCCCATACCAGAGATAAGCAAGGAATAGTTTTTTCGCTACTCATAAGCACTCATGAAATTTTGAATACAAGTGAGTCAACAATATTGAAATTTAACCACTCTGATTCATTCATACTCACTACAACGTTGTTTTTTAAGTACAGGTTGCAATGAGTATGCGTACAACGTTGACATCAAACTCATACCATTCGAAATATGTTTGATTCATAAGCTCATACTCATTTAGAGTCATAACTTTAGAAAAATACTTATAACACCTATAAATGATTCAAGTGACTCGATATTAAAATAAGTAGGAATGCATATATGTAGTGTAAGTATCAGAAATTATGAGTATGATTCGATTCTACTCATCTTTTTGAATACTCATTGCTGATCTGTGGTCTGTACGCAAATTCTGTATTCTAAACCTTTGGATTTTATGACATTTCTGGTATACATAGACAAAACCCCTTTATGCTAAGTTATTAAACATTTTCATTTAAATTCTTTTTATTTTGGAAAACTTTATTATTTTCTTTCTTTAAGTCTTATTAAAATACCATTTTCCGATTTCAAAGTAACTCTTATATTTAAAATCGGATCATATTCACTTTGTGGCACACAATCCTTATGGGAATGATCATTAATGCCGGGCGGCAAGCCATCCTTAGCGGGTAATATTTCAAAATTACGTATAACATGTGATAGTAAGGCTTTCAGTTGATAAGAGGCAAATTTTTCAGCTGCAAATATAATTAAAAAAAAAAATATTGAAAATATTGCATTGAGACAGAGTATATCACTGTACTTGCCTATACACTTTCTAGGTCCAGCACTGAAGGGCACCGATTTGAAAGCTTCTATGCCAGCATTTTCATCTCTGGGTATATGGGCAAATCTCTCCGGTTTAAATTCACAAGGATTTTCAAAATATTTCTCATTATAACCCATTGCCAAGAGGCACATCATAACAGTGGTATTTTTGGCTATTTGAGTGCCATCTGGTTCAAAAAATTAAAGAAAGAAAATGGTTTGTATATATCGAGGTATGCCTTACCAAATACTTACTTATGTCGATGGCTTTGCGATTGGTCCTAGCTATTATAGGCACTGAAGGATACAGCCTTAATGTTTCCCTGATAACCAATTCCAAATAACTCATCTCTTGCAATTCCTTCAAAGTGGCTGTTTTGTTTTTCAATTCACTTGTTGTTGTCGCTTTAAGTACTTTTTTCTGTTCTTCATACACTTTCATTTGTATCTCTGGATGACGAGATAATGTATAAAATGTAAATGACAGGGCAGCCGCCAAGGTATCATGACCCTTTAAACCCAATTACAGAAAGAAAACAAAAGAAACAAAAAGAGAAAATTAAAATATAATCTGTCATTTCATTTGTATTCAACATACCGCGAATATAAATGTTGAGATTTCTTCAAAAATTTCCTCTGCATTCAATGCCCGGCCATCCAATTTCGCCTGCAAAAGTACATTTAAAAATGGCTTAAACGTCAAGACACTTTCAGCCATATCCTCGTGTATTGTACTGGCAGGTGGCAACTGAAGTCTACGTTCTGCCACAATCTGTTAATTAAAACATGTAAAACAGTTTTGTATGAGTGCGTAAGTGTAAGATTGCACTTTCGTTTTAAAACCAAAAGCGCTTAAATCGAATATTTAAGCCTTTTATTTCAATTTCATTTTATTTTTTTTATTCTCATAGTCCTTTTGATTTTATTATTGTATATTATTATTGTATATTGGATACTTACACGTTTGATTTCGGTTTTTAAAATACGTAAAGCTCTTCTTTGTTTGCCATAATATGGCGTTAATTGGAACAAAGTATCGAATCTCTTAACGATACTGAAAGTACGTTCTTGTATAATATCACAAAGGCTGATTGGCAAAAACACATACGTGGGATATTTTTTTATTGTTATAACCAGAGCATCACAAGTAGATTTTATTTTTTATAGGCCAGAGTCATTCACAGCAGCGTTTTTCAGTTGTGGTAGAAGTTGTAAAAAATTTAAGAGAAAAATTTCATATTATTTAAAAGGTAGTGTTTTGCTTAAAATGGTAGAAAATAAAAAATTTGTTTTCATTTAAAGTTCAATCAGTCTTGTGTGAAGACGAGGTGTGTTTGAAAGAGAACAATTGACTAGTAATTGTTATTGTTTATGCAAAGGGTGTAAACAGAAGAATAAAAAAAGAAAGCATTTGTTGTTGTTTACATCAAGTTCTGAACAGTGGCACTCAGAATTGTGAGAATAATAAAGAATTTAATTAAAACTAAACAGAAATTTCTTTTTATTTTATTTTTTACGAGCTGATATTTTAAACGTTTTTAAAAAGGTAAAGACATAACAAAATAGTGTGGTGGGCTTCAAAACAATCGGTCTATACGCGAGATCATTTTGGGATCTTTTGAGAGGCAGTTGGAGATTTTATACGGCTATTTTTAAATCAATCAATCTAGTTTGTCCTCAAGCTATTGTTATATGGCATGTGACCTTCCAATCCATCATTATATAAGTTCTTTATTTCGGTTGCTAGAGGGCTTGAAGTCGCTATAGTTTAGAAGGTAGTATTTTGACTTATTAGACGTGAGGCCACGGTTCAAATCCCAGGTCAGACATCAAACCGAAAATACGAAAAAATATTTCTTCGGCAACTTCCTCTCAGCAGATTTCTGTCAAAAGCTCTGAGAGTAAATAAACCTGCCATGAAAAAGTTTCTCAAAAATCTGTCGTTCGGAATCGACTTTAAACTATAGGTCACTTCACTGATGTATAAAATGAACACAACATAAGTGGTGTGAGAAGCTAATCGTAAACGTATCCTGACTGAAGGTTGATGTCATAAATTGTTCAAAATACATTTGTCTTGCAAAGATAGATAGCCTACAGGCTGTGTCATTAAAGAAAAAGCTGACTTGGTGCTCATGGCGGTTATAACGACAGAAAATCTCAACTTCATCAAGTAACTGACGACTTCGAATCTGTTGGAACAGCTGACTATAGTTTCATCGTTAAGACAAAAAAAATTTATGCAATAAAAAGCTTTAAAATATGATCTAACATTGGAATCAATGAAAAATGAACAGGTGAAGGCGTATGCATACAAATTGCATAAATCATTCGATGCACATCTATTCTCCAGAGGCAAATTAATTGCGCCAATTGTTACATGATAAATCAGAGGTGTTGGCGATACAGGCTGCGGTAAAGATTATTTGGGATTCAAATATCCCCAATGGAAATATCACCATACTCTCTGATAGCCAGGCGGCTATCAGGGCTCTGGGCTCCAATGTGATGAACTCCAAGACGGTCTACGGCTGTCGGAAATATCTGAACAAGGTGGCGAAGAGATATAATGTACACATCATTTGGGTTCCGGGACACAACAATATCCCGGGTAACTGCAGAGCGGATGAACTGGCCAGACGCGGCACGATCAACAAACTCTCCGACGAATTCTTAAGTATTGGGGTCCCTTTGGGGACCTGCAGGCTCATGATTAATGACGAGATCACGGACGCTGTCAACCGCAGGTGGGCGGCTTCGGATAAGGGCAGAGTGGCGCGCATGATCTGGCCGCGGCTGCATAGAAGGCAAGGCTGCTGAAACTCCAGAGAGGCGTGCTCAGTGCGGTTGTCGGAGTCGTGACGTGTCATTGCATTATGGGTGTCCACGCGAAACGCATTGGTCTGGGACGAACGATTTCTGTAGGAGCTGCAGGGACGACGAAGAGGAAGAGACGATTCTTCATCTACTGGGAACATGCCCGGCACTGTGACAAAGGAGGAAGAGACATCTTGGTGCCTACTACATCGATAATCTGAGTGATTTGTTGAACATTGACGTCGGCAGTCTGAGTCGCTTCATTGTAAGCTCTAGTTGGTTCCAGGATTAGTTAGCGCGAACTGTGGTTTCACAATGGGCCCCATGATGCCTAAGTGCGTCCATCCAAATTCATTTGGGGGGACGGCCACTTATACCTACCTACCTACATGATAAATAAACGTATTCCTGGGAATATGTAACTACCGAGGATAAGATATTTAAAGGAGTAACCTTAAGGAGAAGAATATTTTGCAACATGCTATTGATAACACAGCCGGAAATACTTGAAAGTTCATTTAAAGTTTGAATATATTGCAAAAGTGGCTTTTGAGGCAAGGAAAATCATTTCAAATCTGTCACAATGGAGCAAAACGACTTCGAACAAAACTGCTAATGGTCCATATTTGTAAATGTTATTTTTTTCATTTATTATATTCTATGGAATGATAACAAAATCGTTTTTGCATATGCTAATATGCTAATCGTCTCATGATTTATTAAATTAAAATTTGATCAACTCACTCAATTATTGCCACATGTATATCAGAGGGTTTATTATCCAATGAATGGCCTTCAATACCAATAGCATTTTCTGTGATTCAATCGAAAAGAAAGGAAACAAATTTTAATACTTTCCAAAACATTTTCTTTCTTTTTAAACAATAAATTTTTTATTTTTATTGCTTACCACATGCTATATCCAAAGCACATTTTCTCGCCCATTGTTGCACATCGAACATTTCATTGTTCCCGGAAAAATCTGTTAATTTTACAACAAATTTATTGCCCACTTTATTAACCACTTGCATGTAACCCTCTATGGCTTTGCCATCAAAGGCAGGCATATAAAGCTTTTGATGTTGTAACCATCTACCGCCAGAGCTGGTTAGCAAACCGTCTCCTAGCCAGGGGCGTAAAAACGAATATAAGTGCTCTTTATACAATAAAGCGGAACTGGAGAGTATGTTCTTGAAATAAAAAAAAAATTAAATCAAAATTTGTAGTAAAATAAAATCGATTTTTTAAATACAATACAGGTGGTATGTACATACATACATATATTTGTTATGTTTGTTATTAGTATCGTACCTGTATTTCCTTGGGATCACTTAACATGACATGATATTGAAGAAATACTAAGGAACGGTAACCTTGGAAATCATATTTCCGGCAATATTGTAAAACTTTTTTCGGATATTCTAAAAGTATAACATGAGAAAAACAAAAACAATCAAACTAAATATAATTAAATTTATCAAAAAGAAAATAAAATACATATCAAAAGAAAAACACAAAAATAATCTTAAGAAAATAGGCCCCTTTGTTGTGTTTGTATTGTGAATTGTTAAATTGTTTATCTGTTTTCACACTTCTTTGTTTGGTGGCTATAAACAAATTTGTTTATGAAATTAAAACTGAAAAGAATTTTAATGATCAATTAAACTGTTAAGGGCAATAAAATTAGCCAAGTTAACTTGGTAGAGTGGAGTATAAAAAAAATAGCAGCCAGAAAAGCTATGGCGGGTACATACATATATCCAGTGACTTTTTAATTACCATATGGAAATAAAGAAATAAACAACAACAACACGATTGTTATGATATTAAAAAAACACAAAATAAAAACAAATTTAAATTGTACAAAATTTGTATTTATATCTGTTAATAAAACTCATTAACAATGTTTGTTCGCATAGCTATACGATTATATTAGTACGTTTTTACCTTTTAAAAACGTTTAAAATATGAGCTCGTGGTTTGAAAATAATTTAAAAATAAATTTGTGTTTAGTTTTAATTAAAATTCTTTATTATTCGCACAATTCTTTGTGCCACTGTTCACAACTTGATGTAAACAACAACAATTGCCTTTTTTTTTTGTTATTCCTCTGTTTATACCCCTTGCATAAACAATAACAATTACTAGACAATTATTCAACAGATCTTTGTAACGGAGATCTTCAAACCACGATTACTGTCTTCAAACGCACCGCGTCTTCACACAAGACTGACTGAACTTAACTAATTTCATCGCCTGCTTGCCTTTTATATAACAAAGTAAACAATCTGATGAATGTTCTTGAAGTTGAACGTTCATGACTTCGCCTTCTCGAAATTTCTATAAATGCAAACATCGTCCTTTACGTTTATTCTTGTGGTGTTTGTTGTTGTATTTTTGTTTACTTGTTTACCATTTTTTTATGCTGGTGCTTGTTGTTATATTAAGCAGTACGGCAAATAGGTTTGTTTAATGTATTGTTTTATTTTTGTAGCTTTTGTTTATAATTTTAATGTTAAACGATGTAAAAGCAAAAGACCAGTATCTAGATTTTTTCATTTTCGTAACAGTATTGTGTAGCCATACAGGAAAATTCTGAGAATTATCTGGCTCAATACAAACACGAACATAGTCTGTTATGTGCACGGGCAAATCGGCAAATTGGCTATAGAATGGAATCCAATAGGGTACTCGTCGAAGAGGAAGGACCACTTACATCTGGTGGAGACAGTTTCATAAAGGTTCAGCTCCGATAAGGATAAATGTGAAAGTCTAGTGTATGCGAAAGATAATACAGGTTCATAAAAGCTTTACAGTATCCGAAGAGGTAATTCCAGCAACATTCGGGAAATTTATGATAGACAACCACGCGAGAGAGCTTATCCGCTTTTACTATATGCACTCTGCCAATTGAAGGCAGGAAAGAATATCAGAAGAGCGTTCGATATCTTTTAAGGAATTGCAGCGAACGTGGATATACGCTTTTCCATAGCTTGTATCAAAATGTGGATTACAAGACCGCACGGTGTATGGGATTATTATCTGTTTGGGGCATATCTTGCCACGAGTGCTTCAGGCAATGCCTGATTGATTTAAGCTAACTAACAGTCGTATGTGTTCAAACTACCCTTGTAAACTGCTGCACACATAAAAAACGTCGTGTATTAGGAGAATTTTTAGACTGCATACCAGAAAATATTTGATAAAACAACTTCAATTTCTTTCAAATTTATAGCAACTTTTTTTTAACAAATTCTGAATACATATTTTGGTATTTTTTTATAAATTTTTTAGTTTTTGATTTCTCTTTGAGCCTTATTTCACGGTTATACCAAGTTTTTTTACTCACCATCAGGCTTCAAACCGAATTGAAATAAATTTCCCACAAAAGGATATGGCGTTGGACCCGGTATCATTTCCATTATACCGGCTACATGATCTAAGGCATTAAATATTTTAATGCCTTTAAAAAATAAAACCGTTACAATTATGGCCGCAATAGCCAACAAAAACATTTCCATTTTGATAGGATTCTTGTTAAAGTCGCACAATATTCGTCTGTTGTTTTTTCACTTTTTCTTTAAAGTTCTTGTAACCTTTACTTGCACTCTTGCGAAACGAAACTGAGGCCGAAAGTAACCAAAAATTATACAAAACTTGAATTGTATATGCCAAATGCTATTGGTTTGTTTCGACCTGTGATAAGCTCTCGACTTATCGCTCTTATCGGCTAGAGAGAAAAGCAATTATTGTCATCGATAATAATTTATAATAATTGACTCATTGATTCTACTGTTTTGGTGTTTTTTTTTTCATGCTTTATGCCCCCTTTGCTAGACCAATAAAGTTCGTTATGTCGGCCAAAGTTCTCTTTGCATTGGACAACTATGGAACGACTCGTATGTTGTCTGAACAATTACTATCAGCTGATAATTAATTTTTTTTTTGCTAACATTATGGTCTACGTGGGCATAGGAATTAATAGCAAACTTAGAAAAGTAGCAGTATGAGGTCATTAATTTGATTGATATGCTAAGAAATTATACGGTGGGTGATAACTCATATAATATTGGCTGTGGAGGTATAGACTCAGATAGTTTTATTTTACAGAGGACTATACTGGTATACTGTATCTTAGGTATATATGTATAAAGCAAATTTTATTTCCTAGGTTGTGACTAAAAGCCAGTGAGTATTATATTGTTACGATTTTATCTTTTAAAAACGTTTAAAATATGATCTCGTAGATTGCAAATAAAATAAAAACAAATTTGTGTTTAGTTTTAATTAAAATTCTTTATTATTCGCACATTTCTGTGTGCCACTGTTCACAACTTGATGTAACAATAACAATTGCTTTGTTTGTTATTCCTCTGTTTGCACCCTTTGCATAAACAATAACAATTACTAGACAATTGTTTGACAGATCTTTGTAACGGAGATCTTCGAACCATGATTAATCTCTTCAAACACACCGCGTCTTCACACAAGACTGACTGAACTTCACTAACTCACTCGCCTGCTTTGCCTTGCCTTGCCTTTTATATGCCAGGGTAAACAGTCTGATAAATGTTCTTGAAGGCGAATATTCGTGACTTAGCCTTCTCGAAATCTCTATAAATGTAAACATCGCTGTTTACATTCATTATTGTTGTTTGTGTATTTTGTTTACATTTATTCTTGTAGTGTTGCTTGTGGATTTTTGTTTACTTGTTTACCATTTTTTTATGCTGGTATTTGTTGTTATATCAAGCAGTACGATAATTTATAAACAGGTTTGTTTGCTACATTGTTTTGTTTTTGTAGCTTTTGTTTATGATTTTAATGTTGAGCGATGTAAAAGCAAAACACCAGTGTCTAGATTTTTCCTTTTTCGTAACAATATAGAAAAAGCAGTAGAAAGAAGTTTGTGTATCTAAGTTTAAAGAAAAATGGTTGAATAGAAATATTCGGCCTGAATTGTAGAAGCTAAAGAAAGTGTAAATTTGATGGTAATTATTGTATCTTAATCATGTTATTCAACCAGCCCATTTAACTTTACTTTTGATATCGTAAAATAATGATCACTGTTCTTACAGTTTAAAAAATTTTGTTGCCTATCCAGTAGGCTGAAATTACTAACATGCTAATAAAGGTAATGTGAACACTGTGTTATCTTTAAGTGTATTGTATGATTAACATAAAATGGTGGGTATTAAACGTGTGCACAAAACATTTTGCTAACTTACCCTTCATTAAATGCAATACATACTGAATTGTTCTCTTTTCTGTTCCTCTTGATTTTACGAGTACACTGAAATGTGTATTTTTATTCAAAGTATACAACAGCACTTATTTATTTGTGAAGTAACGGAAATATGTTTTCTGTTGTAAGAGCATATTTCACTACTGAAACTAAATTTTCAGTATTGTCAAATGAATTTCAGTAGTGTTTACGTTGAAAAATATGCGTACATAAGTGTTTCTATACATTCTTTGCTTTTGCCATAAACTCTTTCAACAACAATCTCTCTTCAAATTGCTATGTTAATATTCGTCTTTTTTTTTGTTAATTGCCTATTGAAGAAATACTCCTTCTTCATTATGAAAAAAAAAAGATAGTAAAAAGTTTTAATCAGTACATTTATTTTGTTTAATTTTTGTATATTAATTTAACAATGTACATATAATCCGAAATTTAAAAGATTTTATACTTTTTGAGAAATTACTACAAAAAGAAATGCACGTTGTGACACTATGAAGATTACAATATTTTTGATGTACTCTTCACACAACTCTCTTTTATACTGTTTGTTGTACAATAATTTATGCGTGCAGTTGTTTTTTTGTTCTCTATCTTTGCTTCACTCTTATTTACATATATTTGCTGCTACAATCAATATTCGCTCATGAGAAAAATACAATACAGTATTATCAATACTGTATAATTTTAAGCATCTTGCGCACACGTTTAGTGGGTATGATTAACACAAAATGGTGGTCTGGCAACTGCCATATTTATTTAATATTTTTTTTCGAATTTTCGTGTGGCATAACATCGGGCATCAATTCAAATGAGACTGATTAGAGCTTGCAAAAAATAAAATAAATGAAGAATTGTTTAAAGAATAAGAAAACAAAAATTTTAATTTAAATTTCAATAAAAATAAAAAAAATTTTAAATTTCAAGTAAATCAGAAAAACAATAACTAGAGCGATTGCATTTAAATACTTATTTAATTGTTATTATTTTTTAATTAATCAAATTTATTAGTTATTTTTTTAAATCACATTTAAACATTTTACTTATTATCCTATTCTCCCCTCCCTTATCTTTACTTAGATTAACACAGTGATTTTGATAAAAAAAAAATGTTTAAAACTTTTCTTTATTGAAAACGAAAACGAATTACGATCAGTTGTTCACAGGCACTGTGAACGCGTGGTTTAATTTAAGTTTAAAGCGTTAAAAAAATTTATAAAAATCAAGATTTTTATGTTTTATAATTTCAAGTGTTTGTTTTGACAACAATAACGAAAACAAAATGTTTTTGGTTTTAATAATTTTGTCATGTATTTTGTTTGTGTTATATTTGGAAATAAAAGCTTATCAGACTAAGCAAAAAATTAAACATACACCCGGTATTAAGACATTGCCCTTAATAGGCAATGCCCATCAATTGGGCAAAACACCAAGTGGTAAATGATTTTTTTTTTTTATTATTTTTTTATAAAATAAATAAGGAAAACAATTGTTAATAAAATTTAATATTATTTATAAGAAATAAAAAACAAAAAGAATCACTCGGTATCTAATTCAAGAATTGATTTTTCATAATAATATATAATATCTAGTGAAAGTACAGTGATGGCCAAAAAAAAGAGGGAATTTATTTTATTATTATTCAGAAAAGTATATAAAGTGTGTATAAATTATTTTTATGTACTAAAAAAGTGCGTTCTTTTGATTTGGTATTGGCGAAAACGTTCTTTTAACATATTAATCTTTTAAACAAAAGTGAACTTTGACCTTACAAAGCTTAACAAATTAAAAATGATAAGTACATACTTGTTTAATTCTTCTTTTAAATTTTCGTTGCCGAATTTTTAAAAACTAATTACTTTGATATTGTACATGATAAGCTTGCATATCACACTTGAGAACTATTGAAGGCATTTTGTAATTCTGTCTAGTGTCTATAATTCCTGACAGTTCTGCCATGTTGTCTAAATTCATTGCATTTAATTTAGAAAATAAAATTTGAAATCTCATCGCATAAATAGATTAGTGAGAGGTCTTTCGTTATCAGCCTTTCTTTCAACAAATTTTTATGTTTTTTAAATATGTCCACGTTAAGTGGTCAGTAAATAGGGCATTAACGTCACAACATTTTATTTACATTTTAATTTTCATTAATCTCTAAAGAAAATATATACAAATTCAGACACTTTTATACCCCACTGTAGTATAACATGACCGGCACTTTATTTTTTATGTTTGATATGAATTTTGTTTTTAATTTTTCTTAGTTTTAGGGCATAATAAATATTTTTGGATTTGTCTGGAGATTTATTTCAAGATTAAGGTTTTTATCTAAGGTTAGGTTAGGTTAGAGGACGTGTACTTGTCCGTTAAGACAAGTACAATACCCGGAGGTCGAAATTGACCCATTGTACAACGTCCTTGGAGAGGGAAGGAAATAGAGGGAATAGGATGAAAGGAGGGCATAAGGGTAAGGGGAGGATGGGAATCACACAGAAAGAAACAGACACAAACAAGGGTTGAGCGCGCGACTACACTTATGAAGCCCTAGCACCTCTCAACCAGCTCAAACTGCTAATGAATTTGTGGAGAGCCTTGATGTCGGCTCTCGACACAGAACTCAAGCTCTCAAAGAAGGCTCTGCCAAGGGTCCTCAACCTCAACCTACCAAGGGCTGGGCAGTTACAGAGGAGGTGTTCGATAGTCTCTAACTCTTCCTCATCGCAACATACCCTGCAATAGTCCAGCTGGGATCTGTTCCAGATCCCCGTCAGCGACCTAATCTCGCAGTGCCCTGTGAACCGACAACCAACCTTACGCTGGCCTTAACCAAGCCCAGCAGCCAATCTGTTCTCTTAGTGTCCACAGCAGGCCATAGACGTCTAGAGACAGAACAACCTGATCCGTTCCTCCAACGCCTCTGCTCTTCCTCCCTGACCCATCCATCGATGAGGCCATAGAGGTGGCAGACTGGGGGTTCAGGACCAACTATTAAATCGCCCCCCGAAAGGGAAGGTTTTTATCTAAACACTTCTCTTAAATTACATGAACATTGACCAAAACCCCAAACACTGATTATTTTGAAGAGTGCTGCGCAAAGGTGCTTCTTTATAGTTTATCAACATTAACTGTGATTGTTTTTATTTACAAAATAAAAATTAATTTCTGCTTTTTGTTTATTTGTTTTCATTTCTTTTCACTCTTTTCAATAATAACAACAACAATTATTGTTGAGTCATGTTAGCCACAATGATTTGTCAAAAATTTCATTAACGACAACCGCATCAGATAACACGCATAGCTAATATTAGCAAATGTATGTTGATGTTTGAAACACTCTACATAAGTAAATAAAAGCATATGCATGTTATCGATAAGCATATGACAAACTGTTATTATTTCTCAGTCATTATTTGATAATTAATGGAGTTTATCGATTATAAAATCAATTTTCTTTTTTGTAAATGAACATGTTTATTCCACTTTATAGCGTAAATTCTAATGAAGCCTAACCGTTACAGATGATTTACTACTCATCTTTGTTATTTCATATATGAAAACAATAATAAATCGTAATGAATAAGTATTTTAAAGTTAAAAGGCAAAACAATTGTTATAAAAATGCAATATGTGAAGATCATTCTGATATGAGTTATGAAACGAACTAAGAAAAATTATTTTTATAAGTCAAAATGTATATGCACCAGAGATTAGCAATGAGTATTCAATAAGATGAGTAGAATCGAATCATACTCATAATTTCTGGTACTTATACGCATTCATACTTCTTTTAATATCATGGAACTCTCTATTCATAGTCAAAATTTTAAGTACTCATCATATTCATACTTAACAATACGTATGATGTTATTGCTGTGTTCGACTCTCCATAACTCAACATATACACGAAGCTCAAAATAAGTATGATTCGCATACGAACACTAAAATAGTCACTAGAAGGTTGTGTGTTTGCTCTGTTTGCTGCTCTGTCTTTTTTGCTTATGTGTCTTTTTTCTTTTGTTGCAAATGCCTAACAACTTAGACTGATTCGAGTCACCCGAATCATTTATAACTTTTATAAGTATTTTTTTAATGTTATGAATCTAAATGAGTATGCTTATGAATCAAACATATTTCGAATGGTATGAGTTTGATGTCAACGTTGTACGCATACTCATTGCAACCTGTACTTATAAATCAACATTGTAGTGAGTATGAGAATGAATCAGAGTACATAGTTAAATTTCAATATTGTTGACTCACTTATATTCAAAAATTTCATAAGTGCTTATGTGTAGCGAAAAAACGATTTATTGCTGATCTCTGGTTTGAACCGAGTCCTCATGTCTTATAAGCCAGCACACCTACCTACTAGACTACGGCGATTTCAAGATTGTTTCACAGTAATTTATAATGTCGGTGGTAGACTTATGGGCATATATCAAGCATCCTTGCGGAAATTTTATGTGTTGCTGTAAAGTCGGACTATACCTTCCGGAAATGGAGCTTCTGAATTGTATTTTTTTTTATAAATTTTCCAGTACTAAGTACCCTAAAAATCCTTGTTTAAAATTCTTTATAAATGTCAATTAGAGTTTTTGTTAAGGAATGGAACCATTTTCCGGAAATTTGAGTTTATTTGTAAAAATTAAAATAAAAAAACAAAACAAACTAAAGAAATTCTAAAATTCACTTTAACTTGCAGAGATACTTTACAAGTTCTTCAGTTGGTGGTATAAACATGGTCAGGATAATTTCCATGTATGGATTGGCTATAATTTAAATATTTTAATTTCAAATGTTAAAGATATGGAGGTATGTATGCATGAAATTTATGCATTTTTTCATTTTTCTTTACAAAAAATATTATTTTTTTTCTTCCTGTTCTAGTACATCTTATCCAGCAATGCCTTGATACAAAAGTCCGATAATTACGATCTCTTGCATCCATGGCTGGGCCAAGGTCTTCTCACCAGTTTTGGTCCCAAATGGCATAAACATCGTAAAATGATTACACCATCTTTCCATTTTAAAATTCTGCAAGAGTTCCATGAAGTTATGAATGTGAATTGCAATAAATTTGTAGAGAAACTAAAGCAAGTGTCTAAGGGTGACAATATCTTCGATTTCCAGGATCAGGTCCACTACTTAACTTTGGACGTGATATGTGGTATGTTGTGTAGGGTAGTTTGTGAAATTTCGAAAACATTATTAAAGAAATTTTTTCTTTTTATTTTAGAAACCGCTATGGGTGTGCAAATTAATGCTCTTGATAATCACGATTCGGAAATTGTTAAGGCTATTAAAGAGTATGTAGCATTTTGTTTTACGTTTTATTGAAAAAAGATTTTTGAATTGCTTTCTTTAGTATGTGTTATAACGTCAATATGCGTATCTTTCATCCTGTGAAACGTAACAATTCTTTGTACAAATTCTATCCCGATTACAAGGACTATCGCAAGACTTTGAAAACGTTGCAAGATTTTACTTATGAGGTAAGTTGAACGCTTCGTGTTGAATTTCTTCGTGTTTCATTTTTAAATTCTTTTCAGGTCATTGAAAAACGCATTGAATCCCGTAAATTGGAAGAAACTCGTGAAAACGAAACCCCTACCGATGAGTTTAGCAAACGCAAAATGGCCTTTTTAGATACTCTACTCTCATCATCCATAGATGGTCGTCCATTGAACACACAGGAAATCTATGAAGAGGTATCAACATTCATATTTGAGGGTCATGATACCACAACATCTGGTGTAACCTTCGCTGTCTATTTACTGTCGCGCCATTTGGATGTGCAACAGAAAGTCTATGAGGAACAACGCAAGGTAATGGAAGGCAACCTGAAAAGAGATGCTACTTTCCAGCAATTGGCTGAAATGAAATATTTAGATTTGGTACTAAAAGAGGCTCAACGCTTATATCCCAGTGTACCCATGATAAGCCGAATGGCAGATAAGGATTATAATATAAGTAAGTATGACCTCTTACAAGTTATTTGAGGGTTGTATGTTTAAACCACAATTATTTTCTTTTCACAGATGGTAAAATTATACCAAAAAATACTTCCTTGAATTTATTCCTGATGGCCATGGGCTACAATGAGAATTCATTTCCCGATCCATATCGTTTTAAGCCCGAACGTTTTGAGCTGGCCAATAGAGCCAATAGAAATCCATTTGAATATGTGCCCTTCAGTGCTGGACCCCGAAACTGTATTGGCCAAAAGTTTGCTCAATTGGAAATTAAAACTGTCGTCTCAAAAATTGTACGAAATTTTGAAATTTTGCCTGCTTTGGATGAATTAGCTTCGCAGGATGGTTATGTAAGCACCTATTTTGGTGAACAAAAACAAGATAAAATGCGTCATAAATATGAACCCATATTGTCAGCAGTATTAACATTGAAATCTGAGAATGGTGCCTATTTAAGATTGAAAGAAAGGATTTAAATTAAAGAATTTAATTTGTATTTATTTGAAATAAAATAAAATTTTGAAAATATTTCTTAATCTAGACCTTGACCAGTACTGTGCCAACTTCAGCCTCAGCCAAGAAATTAGAGGGATCCACAATTTGTCTGCAAAATGAAAATTATTTATCGTATACCCTACATAGGAAGTTAATAAAGCAGTACTTACCCATCACAATGTTTCGATTGTAGCGAAGTGGTAATAATTTCAGCTTTGGCGCCCATATCGTAATATTGATTCACATTAATGGTTTGATCCTTAGTGCTTAGATTTAAGACAATTACATATAGGTCACTACCCTCCTTTTGCCGTGAATAGATCATCACATCATCGGCTATGGCTTGTATCTTAAGTTCACCATCTTGCATGGAAGGTTCTTTGCGTAGTTTTAATAATTTCTTAAAGATCTGCAAATGGGATTGTGGTGCACGCATTTGAGCCAAAGCATTATTTGTTTGATAGTCATCGGCTACTGGCAACCAAGTATGGTCACCGCTAGTAAAGCCCGCCAAATTGGAAGCATCCCATTGATATGGTGTTCTAGCTGGATCACGTGATAAGCCATAATACGTATTGGGATTGCCATTGCAGGCTTGTGGATCCACAGAATCTTCCCAGGAAATCCAAACATCATGCATGACAATTTCTTCACCCTGGAAAAAAATTAAAAATATTTTTTTTCAAAATTCCCTTTTCCAAAAAAGAAACTCTTATGCTTACATTGTAGGTTACTGCATTGCCGGGTAAGGTTTGCAATAAAATGTTAAACAAATCGGCGCGATTAATGCCCAGACGTGAAGCCAAACGTTTGTTGTCATGATTGCCCAAAACCCAATTGGCAATCACACCTTTAGGCATGGCATTCAAAAATTTGGTTATATGGGCCACCATATCGGCAGCAGAGGTATCATTGAAAACATTGCTAAGAAAATCAAAATTGAAGGGCACATGCGAGCCATTGCGTATGCCATCACCATAGAAACGTATGATATTCTCGAAACTGGTATAGGCTTCAGTCAATAGAATTCTGGTATCACCGCCATGTTCCTTCTTGAATTCATCGGCCAATGCACGCCATTGATAGGCCATATCAAAAGTTTCGGGCTGGTCATTGGTGTAAATGTGTTGCAAGTGGCAATAGTCATTGGGATCTGGACAGGCAGTCAACGGTTCAGCCAACGGTTCATCGGGGTACATGTTATTCTCATCCAAGTCCTTTTCAAACAAGAAAGGCACTGCATCAATACGAAAGCCGGCAATACCTTTGCCTAACCAAAAACGCATAACATCCTTCATTGTTTCTACAACCTTGGGGTTGCGATAATTCAAATCTGGCTGTTTGGTGGCAAACTGATGCAGATAGTACTGCTGACGTTGATCATTCCATTCCCAGGCACTGTAACGGAATGCACTAAGCCAATTGCTAGGCGGTTCTCGTTCACCGGTGCTGGCATTGATCTTACCATTGTGCCAGACATAAAAATCACGATATTCAGGATCATTATTTACGGATCTTATAAACCATTCGTTCTCATCACTCGAGTGATTGGGTACAAAGTCGAGTATGATTTTTATGCCAACTTCTTTGGCTTTCTTAATCATATTCTCGAAATCTTCCATGGTACCATATTCGGGATGAATTTGATAGAAATCGGAGATATCATAGCCAAAATCAGCCATGGGCGATTTAAAAATGGGTGAAAGCCAAGCAGCCGTGAAGCCGATATCTTTAAGATACTGAAGTTTCTCGGTGACGCCTAGAACAAAAAAAAAATCACATGTACTGGGTATTAAAAATATTCTATTCGGTGGATAGTTGTTAACGAAATATTACCATTTAGATCACCAATACCATCGCCATTGCTATCCTTAAATGATCTGGGATAGATCTGATAAAAATTGCCATTCTCCCACCAGTCCCTGGCTAAGCCGCTAGCTACCAGGGAGAATATAATCATAAATCTTCCCAATAATTTCATTTTATTTAAAAATTTTATTTAATTTGTTTTCTGCGGTAAGAAATTAATACATGCGCTCCATTTAAAGTTTTTACAAGAATTTTTAATTAAAACTACTAAAGTTTCTTAATGTTCCCTGGCTTTTATATTTGATTTCTAGAGGGTGCAACAAATCTTATTTGTTTTAATATCGAATAAAAGATTTTTTTGTTTCGTTATCTACAACAGAATAATTGTTAAATTAAATTTCCTCTTCGTTTTTTGTATTGTTGTTTTGCTTTTGTTGTCAAATAAATACTTGAAGTTAAAAAAATTTGATGAGCTTTCTAAATCACTGCCAATACTAAACATTTTACTGAAGCATGACCATTTTCCGATTCCCACTTCAGAGAAAAAAATATGGGGGGGGGGGCATTAAAATGCTTTTAAATTTAAGTTTTTTGACGGTGATTTTTTAGATTGAATTTCTCTCTGTGTGTGAAAAGATTTTTATCGCAGATACAATTTTATTTTGTCGCTACTCAAGTATTCTATTCTATGGCTCTTGAACTGTTTATTTAACATTTTTATTCGTGCAATATTTATGCACTTAAGTTATCGAAAATAAATATGTACTTAAACTTTATTTTGACGTATTATGAGTCAATTAATTAAAATTTTTTATTCATATTGAGATTGTGAAATCCCTTGGATTTAAAAATGTTGTCTAAGGTTTAGAACATGAACTTGAAAATATTTACACTCTTTCCCATTTAAATCAAAAACTTTTTCATTAATATTATTTCTATTTTCCGATAACTATATTGAGTATCAATAGTTAGTCGATGTGGTCAAAGACAAGCAATTTTTATAACTTTCTTGAACATTTTTGTACTCGTTTGTAATATAAATTGTGGTTAAATTTCTGTTTATTACACTTCTATCTGTATAATCAAGATCGTTTAGGCGACCCTGCAATTCGCACACTATCCTTTTGCAGTTAGTGAAGGCTCTTTCAAGAACTGATGGCAGGACACTTAGCTTAACTTACAGCAAATCACAGCGGATTACGTATAGAGGTTGACTTTACCGAAGGTCTTCTTAAAGTCTATGAAGCATAAACACAGCGATGAAAGACACTCTACAGATTGTTTCATACATATATGCCAGAGATCAGCAATGAATCGTTTTTTCTCCACTCATAAGCACTCATGAAATTTTGAATATAAGTGAATCAACAATATTGAAATTTAACTAAGTACTCCGATTCATTCGTACTCACTACAAATACAGTACAGGTTGCAATGAGTATGCGTACAACGTTGACATCAAACTCATACCATTCGAAATATGTTTGATTCATAAGCATACTCATTTAGATTCATAACTTTAGAAAAATTCTTATAATAGTTATAAATCATTCGAGTCATTCGAATACAGTCTTAGTTGTTGTTACATTTACAACAAAAGAAAAAAGACACACAAGCAAAGAAGACAGAGCAGCAAGCACAACATTCTAGTAAGTATTTTAGTGTTCGTACGCGATTCATACTTATTTTGTGCTTCAGCAACATCATACATGTTGTTAAGTATGAATATGATGAGTACTTCAAACTTTGAATATGAGTAGAGGTTCTATGATATTAAAATAAGTATGAATGAGTACAAGTATCAGAAATTATGAGTACGAATCGATTCTACCCATCTTTTTGAATACTCATTGGTGATCTCTGATACACACATATGTACATAATTGGTCATTACAACCTTTCAGTCAGTCTCACACCACTTATGTTGTGTTTATTAATTTTATACATGAATGCAGGGACCTACAGTTTAAAGTCGATTCCGAACGACAGAGTTTTTGAGAAACTTTTGCATGGCAATTTTATTTACTTTCAGAGTTTTTGCCAGAATACTGCTGTTAGGAAGTCACGGAAGAAATATATTTTTCATATTTCGTTTTGTTGGAAATGTCTGACCTGGGGTTTGAACCGAGGCCTCATGTCTTATAAGCTAGTACACTAACTACTAGACTACGGCGATTTCAAGATTGTTTCACAATAATTTATAGAGTCGAATGTAGATTTATGGTGTTTGAACCCAACTTATTCTTGCCTTCTAGTTTGAGTTACTCTATCAGGCATCCTTTCAAAAATTTTATGAAAGTCGGACTATACTCTTCGGAAATTGTGATTCCAGTTTCTGCAAATTGTCTCTGTTTTTATAAATTTTCCAATACCAAGTACCCTAAAAATCTTCGGTTATAAATACTTTATAAATGTCAATTAGAGTTCTTGTTAAAGAATGGAACCACTTCTGTCCGGAATATTGCGAAAAGGCCTACCAATGCTGGTTCAAACTTTTCATTCACAATTCATGGCCACAATTTAGTTTTTCAATTCCGGGTCAGTAACCACTTGATATTACACAATCCATGTACTAATTACTTCTATTAAAGGTTATTTATTTATTTTGTCAGTTTGCAACAATAATTTCTTTGTTCAAATACATGGATCAGCTAAGAAAATATTGAAACAGATGTTTCGCAGCAGAATACATGTCAACTGGACCCTATAAAAACCTTTGAAAACTTCACAATTTCAACAGTTTTAATTTTAAAAACAAGTCAAAAACATTGAAATAAAAAGAAAACTTGTTCAAAGCATTCAAAGTAGTAGAAAAAATGTTAAAGTTTTTAAGCCTATTGATGGTGGGCCTAGTCCTACAGGCCCAAGCTAAAGAGTGGTGGCAAAATGGTAATTTCTACCAAGTCTATCCCAGATCTTTTAAGGACAGCAATGGCGATGGTATTGGTGATTTGAATGGTAAGTTAGGGGAACAAGGAACAGCTTAAAAACCTAAATACAAGAAATTTTATGACGTATTTTGTAAATAGGCGTGGCCGAGAAAATTCAGTATTTAAAGGACTTGGGTATGGATGGCGTGTGGTTGTCGCCCATTATGAAATCTCCCATGGCTGACTTTGGTTACGATATATCCGATTACTATCAAGTGCAAGGAGAATATGGTACCGTGGAGGATTTAATGGCCCTGATTGAGAAGGCCCATGCTGTGGGTTTGAAATTGATTTTGGATTTTGTACCCAATCATACCAGTGATGAGCATGAATGGTTCATCAAATCTGTTAATAATGATCCTGAGTATCGTGATTTCTATATCTGGCATGATGGTGTAGTGAACCCCTCGACTGGTGAGCGCGAGCCTCCAAGCAATTGGTTGTCTCAGTTCAAATTCTCGGCCTGGGAATGGAATGACAAACGCCAACAATACTATTTACATCAGTTTGGTGTAAAACAACCCGACTTGAACTACCGTAATCCTGCAGTAGTTGCCGCTATGAAAGACATTTTGGTATATTGGTTGGATCAAGGTATTGATGGTTTCCGTATTGATGCTGTGCCTTTCTTGTTTGAAAGTGAAATTGATCCTCAGACCGGCACCTATCCCGATGAGCCTGTCGATCAGTCTAATGCCTGTCCCGATCCCACCGATTGGTGTCATTTAACACATCCCCATACCCATTCAAAGCCTGAAGATATTGAAATGGTTTATCAATGGCGTGAAGTTATCGAAAAATGGCAGAGTGAACATAACACTGAAAGAAAAATTTTGTTGACCGAAGCCTATACCAGTTTCGAGAATCTTATGCTGATGTACGGCAATGGTGTTAGAAATGGTTCCCAAATACCTTTCAATTTTGAAATGATGGCTGGAATAAACAAGAATAGCCTAGCCGAGGATTATAAATATTTCATCAGTCACTGGTTGGATAATATGCCTGATGGTGTCTATGCCAACTGGGTGTTGGGTAATCATGACAATAGACGATTGGCCTCACGTTTGGGTACCGAACGCAAGGACTTGATGAATATTATGCTACAAACTTTGCCCGGCATAGCTGTAACCTACAACGTAAGCTTTTGAAAACCTTTGCTAAGATTCAAGATTTAAATTTTTTTTATTTTCTTTTCAAGGGTGAAGAATATGGTGCTGAAGATGTGGAAGTCTCTTGGGAAGACTCTGTGGATCCACAGGCCTGTAATGCTGATCCTCAAACCTATCAAAAATATACACGTGATCCTGCTCGTACACCTTTCCGTTGGGATAGCTCCAAGAATGCTGGTTTCAGTACAGCCGACAAGACCTGGTTACCTGTTGGTGAAGGTTATGAACAGGAAAATGTAGCTTTACAGTTACACGAGGACAACAGTCATTTGAAAATCTTCCAGCGCCTTACCCAGTTAAGAAAAGAAGAGCCAGCTTTTAGTGGCCGCTACATAGAACCTAAAGTTCAAGGTGAAGTATTGATTTACGAACGAATTGCTCCCGAAGCTAGTAATGCCGATTCCTTCTTGATTGTTTTGAATCTTGGTGGCGAAGACGCCCCAGTGGATCTAAGCCAATATGCACATAAATTGGGTTCTCAGGTGGAAGTTACCGTCAGCTCTAAACAATCCGGTTTTAATCAAGGGTGAGTAGAGATTTGTTTTTAAATATTGATCAAGTTCTTCATTACTGTCTGTTTCGAATTTTACAGAGAACTCGTGGATTCTGGTAACTTTGTGGCTAAGGCCCATGTTGGTTATGTCTTACGCTTAAAATAAGACAAACAATTTAAAAAAAAACATCAACAAAATGTAAAAACAAATTCAGTTTTTAGAATAAATATGCAGAATTAAAAAAAAAAATATTTGATTTGATGTTGTGAAATTTTTGAAAAAAGGGGCGTGGCAAAAATCATAATGTGGGACAAACGAAATAAATCAGTAGGCATTTATTCTTAAAATACGGGGAAAAAGATATGATGTTCACTGTACCTTAGGCAATTACTTGCCTGCAGTATTTCTGTACAAAATTTTCAAAAATAATTTCCTCTCACTCACAGTAACTTTTAATTAAATTCTATTGGCGTACTTTTCTTATCTTGAAATATTCATATTTTTTGTTATTTTACAAGTGAAAGTGAAATTTTTTTTTAGCATTTTATAAAACTACAACAATTTACAACAAAACATACGGATGTGTAGTTAATTAAAACGAAATGTTTCTCAAAAGCAAAAATAAAAAATGGAAAAAAAATTTTGCAACATCAGCAGAAAATGCAACATTTTGTATCAGCATTTAATGGAAAACTTGCACCAGAAACAGTAACAACAACAACAACAACAGTTATCAGCACAACAATTTGTGGTTGCTGTGGTTGAGAAAATTTTTATTAATTTTCTTTTATTAAATGCTGGGAAAAAAAATCGAGAAAATTATTAAAAAAAAATTTCCAAGTAAAAGAGAAACTAATTGGGCTCGACACTGTTACTAAGACTCATAATGAGTTTGTTTTATCAGCAGAAATACCTGAAAGTATTTGATAATTATAAGTCTAGAGGTTTGAAAAACCGGAATTGAAAAACTAAATTGTGGTTATGAATTGTGAATCAAAAGTTTGCATCAGCATTAGTAGGCCTATTCGCAATATTCCGGACAGAAGTGGTTCCATTCTTTAAAAAGAACTTTAATTGACATTTATAAAGTATTTATAACCGAGGATTTTCATTGTACTTGGTATTGGAAAATTTATAAAAACAGAGACAATTTGTTGAAACTGGAATCACCATTTCCGGGAAGTATAATCCGACTTTACAACAACGCATAAGATTTCCGTAAAGATGGCTGATAGAGTAACTCAAATTAGAAGGCAAGAACAAGTTGGGTTCAAACCAGAGTTCAGCAACGAGTATTCAAAAAGGTTAGTAGATTCGAGTCATACTTATAATTTCAGATACTCATACGCATTCATACTTATTTTAATATCATACTCATACTACTCATATTCAAAGTTAGAAATGCTCATCGTACTCATACTTAACAATACGCACGATGTTGTTGACTTCGACTCTCCATGACTCAAATTATACACGAAGCACAAAATAAGTATGATTCGAGTACGAACACTACAATACTCGCTAGAAGTTTGTGTGTGTGTTTTACTTGCTGTCTTTGTCTTTTCTTTTTTCTTCTTTTGTAAATGCAACAATAACTACTACTGTAAATTTTGATGAATGATTCGAGTGACTCGAATCATTCGTAAGTATTATAAGTATTTTTCTAAATTTATGAATCTGAATGAGTAGGCGTTGTACTCATACTCATTGCAACCTATACTTATAAATCAATATTGAAGCGAGTACGAATGAATCAGAGTAGTTGAATTTCAATTCTCACTAATACTCAATACTCAAAATTTCATAAGTACTTATGAGTAGCGAAAATACGATTCATTGCTGATCTCTGGTTCAAACCCCATAAGACTGCCAACGACTCTGTAAATTATTGTGAAACAATTTTGAAATCGCCGTAGTCTAGTAGGTAGTGTATGACTTGTATGACTGGCTTATGAGACATGAAGCCCCTGTTCAAAACCCAGGTCGGACATCGCCAACAAAACGAAAAATGAAAAAATATTTCTTCGGGGACTTCCTCTCAGCAGATTTCTGGCAAAAACTCTGAGAGTAAATAAATTGCCATGAAAAGTTTCTCAAAAATCTGTCGTTCGGAGCCGACTTTAAACTTTAGGTCCCGCCCACTCATGTATAAAATTAACACACACAACGTAAGTGGTGTCAGAAGCTAGGTTGTAATCCTGACTAAAGGCTTGTCATGACCAATTATGAATGTATGTATGTATGTATATATGAAACTATCTGTAGAGGTGCGCTCATCACTGTATTTATGCTTCATAGACTTTGAGAAGACCTTCGGTAAAGTCAACCTCTGTATGTAATCCGCTGTGATTTATTGTGAGTTAAGCTAAGTGTCGCCGTAGTCTAGTAGGTAGTGTGTTGGCTTATTAGACGAAAAGCCTCGGTTCAAACTCCAGGTCAGATCAAAATGAGAATATGAAAATATTTCTTCGGCGACTTCCTCTCAGCAGATTTCTGGCAAAAACTCTGAGAGAAATAAATTGCCATGAAAAGTTTCTCAAAAATCTGTCGTTCGGAGCCGACTTTAAACTTTAGGTCCCGCCCACTCATGTATAAAATTAACACACAACATGAGTGGTGTGAAAAGCTAGGCCGTAATCCAGACTGAAGGGTTGTAATGGCCAATTATACTATATATGTAAGTTAAGTGTCCTGCGACCAGTTCTTGAAAGAGCCTTCTCTAACAGCAGAAGGATAGTGTGCGAATTGCAGGGTCGCCTAAACGATGTCGACTATGCGGAGAGGAATTTAACCACAATTTATATTACAAAAGAGTCTAAAAATATTCTAGAAAGTTGCAAAAATTGCTTGTTTTTGACCACATCGACTAACTACTGATACTCGTACTCAATACAGTTATCAGAAAATAGAAACAATATTAATGAAAAACTTTTAAAATGAAGATGAGAAAGAGTGTAAATATTTTCAAGTTCATGTTCTAAACCTTAGATAATGATGTTACTAAGACTCATAATGAGTATGTTTTTCCAGGAGAGATATCAGAAAGTATTTGAAAATTTAAAGTCAAACCTCTAGGAAAATATTTATCGGGATATGCATTCCATTTAGATGAACGATAACCGTCCACAACAAGAATAATAAGCACTACGTTCGATGGCTAGGAAAAAACCAGAATGCCAACAAACATTTTAAAGTGTTTTATTTTCCTACAACTAAATATTTAATCATTACAACTAAATTAAGTAAATAAAACTTAAATTGAAGCACACCTAGTAAGTGTCTCTAACACCAAGAGAACCTATAGTTTAATAGCTAAACAATCGTTATAACTTTGTAAGTAAATTTAGTCTTTATCACCATGAGGTGTTTACTAGTCGTTTATTTTTCATGTTTAATTACATGGTCCCTGTCCTGCCAGTCAGTATCCGAGAAACAGGAATCGGAGTGGTGGGAAAATGCTGCGCTCTATCAAATCTATCCACGATCATTTCAGGATAGTGATGGCGATAGTGTGGGTGATTTAAAGGGCATAACTTCACGTTTGGAGTACTTAAAAGAAATTGGCATTACGGCCACTTGGCTATCACCCATATTTGAGTCACCTATGGCTGATTTTGGCTATGATATATCGAATTTCACACGAATTGATCCCACATTTGGTAGCCTAGAGGATTTTGATGAAATGTTGGCAAAAGCCAAACAGTTGGGCGTTAAAATTCTATTGGATTTTGTGCCAAATCATACATCAGATGAGTGTGAATGGTTTCAGAAATCGGTTAAAAGAGAAGCGGGCTTTGAGGATTTCTATATGTGGCACGATGGCAAAATAGATCCTACAGATCCTAATAAAAGATTGCCACCCAGTAATTGGGTAAGTTTCCTTTATTTACATATTTTGTTATCCACAACAGTTATTATATGGCATCATATCTAAATAGAATTCCATTTTTGGTGGCCCTATGTGGACATGGCATGAGGAACGCCAACAATTTTATATGCATCAGTTTCTGGCCAAACAACCCGATTTGAATTATTCGAATCCCTTGGTACGTCAGCATATGTTAGAGGTTCTCGGTTATTGGTTAGATCGTGGTGTTGATGGTTTTCGTATTGATGCTGTGCCTCATATTTTTGAAAAGCGTAATGAGGATGGTTCCTTTCCCGATGAGGATGTAAGTGGTGTTTCAACGGATCCCTCAAGTTATGATTATTATACCCACAAGTATACCAAAGATCAATATCCCACAATTGAATTGTTATATGAATGGCGAGAATTTTTAGAGGATTTTAAAAGTAAATATGGTGGGGACAGTAGGTGAGTATAAATAGGCCTTAACTATAGAGAGTTTATATACATAGGCCCTCAGGAGTTTTTGAAAGTCTTTTCAACGGCTAAAGATGTAGAGAATTCATGCAACTATTGGATGGACACCAGAGATCAGTAACGAGTATTCAAAACGATGAGTAGATTCGAGTCATACTTATAATTTCAGATACTTATACGCATTCATACTTATTTTAATATCATACTCATACTACTCATATTCAAAGTTAGAAAAACTCATCGTACTCATACTTAACAATACGCACGATGTTTTTGATTTCGACTCTCCATAACTTAAATTATACACGAAGCACAAAATAAGTATGATTCGCGGACGAACGCCACAATACTCACATGAAGGTTGTGTGTATGCTTTGCTGGCTGTCTTTGTCTTTTCTTTTTTCTTCTTTTGTAAATGCAACAACAACTAAGACTGTAAATTTTGATGAATGATTCGAGTGACTCGAATCATTCGTAAGTATTATAAGTACTTTTCTAAATTTATGAATCTGACGTATACTTATAAATCAATGTTGCAGCGAGTACGAATGAATCAGAGTAGATGAATTTTAATACTCTTGACTCACTCATACTCAAAATTTCATGAGTACTTATGAGTAGCGAAAATAAGATTCATTGCTGATCTCTGATGGACACCATATGGCGTACTCATCAAACTGCCAATTGGGTTATAGGCAATCATGATAATATACGTGTTGCCAATCGTGTGGGTCAACATAAAGTGGATTTACTTAATATCATAGTCCACTCGTTGCCTGGAGCCTCCAATACCTATTATGGTGAGGAAATTGCCATGTTTAATGCCATTACTCAGTGTTTTGTTACATCTTGCGATGATCGTGATCCGGAACGATCACCCATGCAATGGGACCACACTGAAAATGCAGGTTTTAGTAAAGCTTTTCGAAAGTCTATAAATGATACAAATATTTATGGAAAGTTTATTTTTTTCTGTTTAGAATATTTAAAGGGCCTAGGCCTTTACAGAAGAAAATCAAAAATGTTAATATTTTAACTGCCAAAAAATGTACTTGGTTTTCTTTGTTTCAGGATCCTTTTAACCGAATCCTATTCCCTTATAGATTTCTTAAGCCTAGCCTTTGGTAATGCTACTCATAAAGGGGCTCAAATTCCTATGAATTTTAATTTAATGGATTTGGTTAGTACATCCACTGCTAAAGATGTTGAATCTTTGTGCAATGCTTGGATGGATACCATGTGGACGCAGCACAAAATTGCCAATTGGGTTGTGGGTAATCATGATAGCAGCCGGGTGGCCAATCGTATAGGCAAAGATAAAGTGGATTTATTAAATATCATTGTGCATTCCCTACCCGGTACTTCGATAACCTATTATGGTGAGGAGATAGGCATGTCCGATGTGGATATAGAATGTACACCTACAGCAACGACCACTTGTGAAAATCGTAACCCAGAGCGGACTCCCATGCAATGGGATGCTACACGAAATGCAGGTTTCTCTCAAGCCTCCACAACTTGGCTGCCTTTGTCGCAGGATTTTGAATTTTATAATGTTGAAATGGAACGGGGTATAGGCAGAAGCAGTTTACAAATATTCAAAGGTTTACAGGAGTTAAAGAAAACTGCAGCTTTTAAGAACACCAAACAAGAGGGTGGCTTTAGCTATAAAGCCTTAACGGAACATATATTTCAAATTGTAAGAGCCTTACCAGGTCAAGGGGAGTATATGGTATTGGTGAACATGGGTGATCAACTGGAATATGTGGAAAATCTAAATGAGAACATGTATGAGTATGTTTTAATGAATACCCATTCACCACATAATAAAGGGTAAGTGTAGTATTAGAATGTTGAGTAGTTGAGTAGCAACACTTAAGGATCTAAAATTTTTTGTTTTGCAGTGATCGAGCCAATTTAAAAGGACGTGTTTATCTGTTACCCAATGAAGCAGTGGTACTAAAATGGTTGCCTTAAGTGTGACTCTTTCATTTCTTTCAGTGTATTTCCTTGACTGTTTTACCAATAAATATTTTTCAATATCTAAACATAATAGTTTAGTTAGAATTGTTTCATTAATTATTTATTAATATTGTTGGTTGTACAATTAAGTTTTTATCTTTATTTATAACATGTCGTATATGGTATTCTGACGAATATTATCACTTTAATAAATTAATCGCAATACATGAAGGCCTTTTGAAATGATAAAGACTTCTTTGCATTTTCGAAACACTTGCAATATTTAGTCTTCAGCCTCATGGTGTACAGAGTGCTTGTGTTTATTTTGTGCTGTTTGGCCTTAAGTCTGCCATTGGCACAGGCTGCTGGCAAAAGCGAGTGGTGGGAAGCGGCATCTCTTTATCAAATCTATCCACGATCCTTTCAGGATAGCAATGGTGATGGTGTAGGCGATTTAAAAGGCATAACTTCACGTTTGGAGTACTTAAAAGAGATTGGTGTAACAGCTGCCTGGTTGTCACCCGTATTTGAGTCTCCCATGTCGGATTTTGGTTATGATATATCGAACTTTACCAAAATAGATCCATTATTTGGTACTTTAGAGGACTTTGATGAAATGATAGCCAAAGCTAAACAGTTGGGTGTTAAAATATTGTTGGATTTTGTACCCAATCATTCGTCGGATGAGTGTGAATGGTTTAAGAAATCGGTGAAAAGAGAAGCACGCTACGAGGATTTCTATGTCTGGCATGATGGCAAGCAGGACGTAGGAAATTCCAGCCGAAGATTGCCACCTAGTAATTGGGTATGTATTTTCATTTAATTTTGCTTTGGTTTTTCATTTTTTGCTTCTAATTGTTTTTTAGGTTTCTGTATTTGGTGGTTCTCAATGGTCTTGGCACGAGGAACGCCAACAGTTTTATTTGCATCAATTCCAAGCAAAACAACCCGATTTGAATTTTTCCAATCCTTTGGTACGCCAGCATATGTTAGAGGTCTTGGAATACTGGCTAGATCATGGTGTTGATGGCTTTCGCATTGATGCTGTGCCTCATATATTTGAAAAACGCAATGACGATGGCTCTTATCCAGATGAGCCTTTAAGTGGCTGGGGTTCAGATCCCAATGGCTATGATTATCACGATCATATCTATACCAAGGACCAATATCCTACCATAGAATTATTATATGAATGGCGTGAATTCTTTGAAAATTATCAACAAAAGAAAGGTGGTGATACAAAGGTGCTTTTAGCCGAAGCTTATTCTTCAGTGGAAACTCTTAATCTGTATATTGGCAATGGCACCCATAAGGGGGCCCAATTGCCTATGAATTTTAATCTCATGTATTTGAATGGCTTTTCAACGGCTAAAGATGTAGAGAATTCATGCAACTATTGGATGGACACCATATGGCGTACTCATCAAACTGCCAATTGGGTTATAGGCAATCATGATAATATACGTGTTGCCAATCGTGTGGGTCAACATAAAGTGGATTTACTTAATATCATAGTCCACTCGCTGCCTGGAGCCTCCATTACCTATTATGGTGAGGAAATTGCCATGTCTAATGCCATTACTCAGTGTTCAAATACATCTTGCGATGATCGTGATCCGGAAAGGTCACCCATGCAATGGGACCACACTGAAAATGCAGGCTTTAGTAAAGCTTCCAACACTTGGTTGCCTGTGGCTAAAGATTATGAAATTTTTAATGTCGAGAATGAACGTAAAATAGCGCGCAGTTCTTTGAACATCTACAAGGAATTGCAAAACCTTAAGCAAACGACTGTTTTTAGAAATTTTAAGTCCCCCGGCGGTTTTTCTTATAAGGCTGTCTCCCAACAAATATTCCAAATCATTAGAGCCATACCCGATCAGGAAGAATATATGATTTTGGTTAACATGGGCAATAAAGTGGAGTATGTGGACAATTTGAGCAATAAAACCTATGAATATAGATTGTTGAGTCCATATTCTATACACCAAAAGGGGTAAGTTGTCTGATTTATATTAAATCGTTCATTCATTATTTTTATGATGATCTCTCCGTTTATTTTCAGCGATAAAATCAATTTAACTGGCCGCCTGTATTTAATGCCATATGAAGCAATTGTTTTGCACTGGTTAAAGCGTTAATAAGTGTAATAAAAATAATTTAAAATTGATAAAATAGAAATAAAGTAGAAATAAAATACAACAAGAGATAAGAAAACTATTTATTTTGATTAGAGGGGCTTAATCATAACGTCACACAGTGAGGTGGCACTTTAACTATTAAACTGATGCGTTCACACATCTGTGTCATTAGGACACAGCCAGGGATATCTTGGTAAGTGGAAAAAGTAGCACATGCATCAAGAATCCTTAAGAAACCTTCTGGTTTCAGCCAAAGAAGATCAGCTCCAAACATGGACAAATTTCTACAATGATATTCTGTAAACCGCAGTGTTATTTGTTCCTACATACATATACATTACATACATAATTGGCCACTACAACCCTTGAGTGGCGGGACCTACAGTTTAACATCGACTCCGAACGACATATTTTTTGAGAAACTTTCTCATGGCAGGTTTATTTACTCTCAGAGTTTTTGCCAGAAATCTGCTGAAAGGAAATCGCCGAAGAAATATTTTTTATCATATTTCATACGAACCCGGGCTTTACGTCTAATAAGCCAACAAACTACCTACTAGACTACGGCGACTTCGTTATTTGTTCCTACTTTAAGCTACTGTAGGAACCATGCAGAAAGAACAGACATCTAGGTCCCCTGACGAAGTACAACACGTAACTAAAATTCTAAAGAACAACTACGCATGTGGGAAACACACTGTAGCAGCAGCGACTGTGAAAATGTCGTTAAACATCTGTTTTCAAACCTTACACTCAAACGTACATGCACACTGGGAACCTAATGATCTCAAAGAGGGTATACTGAGGATAATCAATAATTAATTTAGAATTCCTAGACGTTGAAAAAGGCTTTGCCGTTATATAAAGAGCATCCATAAAGCTTTATGGGAAAATAACTTACTTTTGTACAACACAGTAGAAAACGATTTTTTTTACTAAAAATCTAAAACAAAACTGCTGTGGTTTATTAACAATTTAAGTACATTTTATTTCATTGAATCTTTGTTTAAATTTTCAATCTAAACGGTCTTTAGGACTATAGCTTCCTTAGGCATTAAGAGCACAGATTCCGCTTTAACCAAATCGCCTTTATTTCTTGAACTTGTGTCAGTAATCACCACGTATTCCAATTGAGAAGAAATATCATAGAAAGCGTTCTTCAAATTTACCCACTCCGCATTACTTTTCAGATTCAATAACACCACATACGTTGAACCAGTCCAAGTTCTGAAAGCAAAGATTTGTTAAAAAAGAAAATCCTTAAAAATGTATCCAAATTATGTACCTTTTTATGGCTAAAACCTGTGCACTTAAGGCTTTTATTTCAGCCAAACCTTGTTGGAAGACAGGTTCTCTTCTAAGATTTTGCAATTGTTTGTAAACGTTAAGGTGACTTAAAGAGATACCTCTTTCACTCTTAACATTCACCCTTTTGTAGTTGTCTGCTACCGGCAACCAAGTGGTATTGCCTTCTGTAAATCCTGCCAAATTTTCATCATTCCATTGAAAGGGTGTACGCACCGGATCACGTGTAAGTCTTTCGTATTCTTGAGGATTAGATTGGCAGGCTTGGGGATCCACTGTATCATTCCAGGAAATCCAAACATTTAACATGCCAATCTCCTCACCCTGATAGGTGACACTGCAACCGGGTAGAGTTTGTACCATGACATTGATAATATCGATCATATCTTCACCCAATCTGGTGCCAATACGCATTTGATCATGATTACCAACCACCCAATTGGCAGTTCTACCCTGAGGCATATTGCTAAGCCACAAATTGATTAGCTCGGCATAATCATGGGCAGTGGATTGTTTATTTAAATTACCCAGCAACTGGAAATTGAAAGGTATCTGGGCGCCATCGTGCGTAGCATTGCCATAATATTTCATTATTTCATCCAAAGATGCATATGCTTCGGTCATGAGTATCAAATCATCGCTACCCAATTCCTGTTTCATTTCATCCATAACCAAACGGAACTGATAGATCATATCGATGGTTTCCGGTTGATTGGTGGTATAGATATGCTGATAATATTCATAATCTTCAGGGTCATTATTATTGGGATTGCGTGGCTCATCGGGATAATTGCCCTGTGCATCAGGAGCAATTTCAAAGGTATGGGGCACAGCATCTACACGAAAACCGGAAGCACCTTTACGCAGCCAAAAACGTAAGACATCCTTCATGGCTTCCATTACTTTGGGATTGCGGTAATTAAGATCTGGTTGTTTAGCATGGAATTGATGCAAATAATAGGCTTGTCTTTGCTCATGCCAAGTCCACATGCTGCCGCGAAATACGCTAATCCAACTGGTGGGTGGCTTTCTTACACCATTTTCCAGTTTGCCCGGATGCCAGACATAAAAATCTTTATACTCCTTATCATTGGCAGCCGATTTGATAAACCATTCACACTCATCACTGGTATGATTGGGCACAAAATCCAAGATTATCTTGACGCCTATCTTTTTGGCCACCTCAATTAGATTTTCAAAATCCTCCATAGTGCCAAACATAGGATCGATTTCATAAAGATCGGCCACATCATAGCCAAAGTCAGCCATGGGAGAAGTAAAAATTGGTGACAGCCAAGTGGCTGTTACGCCGATCTCCTTCAAATATGGTAACTTTTCGGTAATGCCTGTAATATAATCAATTTCAAAGGGAAATTAAATATTTTTCTCTTTAAAAAAAAAAACTGTTTTGTTACAAAACCTTTTAGGTCTCCAATGCCATTGCCATCACTATCCTTAAACGATCGTGGATAGATTTGATAGAACGATGCTGTTTGCCACCATTTCAAATCGGCAGCCCTGACTAAGGCCACACTAACTAAAAATATTAGAAAAATAAATTTTATGCAGCGAACCATTGCGGTGTTTTCACGTTGCTAATCTAAACACAAATGAATTTCGTTGCTGGTATATTTATGGTAAAAACAAAATCAAAAATTAAACGAAAAAAAAAGAAAAGAAGAAGGTTAGAAATATGGGTATTAATCATTTGATAAGATTTTGTGGGTTTGCTGCCCATAACATGATTATGATTATCAATTTGGGGGCTTAGTTAGTTAAATGCAGTAAAAATGTTTTCAATAAAAGTATTTATGATCCTATTTTTTGAGTGAACAGAGCACGCTCTAACCTGATGCTACATTGGGACTTTAAGTTGGGCGCACTGAAAGGGGTTTAGAATATATTCAGGTTTTTGCGTACCTGAGAAGTTCAAGGTCTTGCAAATTTCAATAACAACAAACAAGTTTTAACGATTTTGAGGTAAATAATAAAGAGAAATGATTAAAACTTCAAGCTCTCAAACTGATCTTTATTGGCAATGAGTATAACAATTTTTTGTATTTATCTTACCTGTCTTTTAGACTAATGCTATAAATATATTGCTACGAAAATGAAAAATCTAGATACTGGTGTTTTGCTTTTACATCGCTTAACATTAAAATTATAAACAAAGGCTACAAAAGCAAAACAATGCAGTAAACAAACCTGTTTACACATTATCGTACTGCTTAATATAACAACAAACACCATCATAAGAAACTGGTAAATAAGTAAACAAAAATACAACAACAAACACCAGCATAAAAAATAGTAAACAAGTAAACAAAAATATACCAACAAACTACAATAATAAATGTAAACAACGATGTTTACATTTATAGAGATTTCGAGAAGGCGAAGTCATGAATGTTTGTCTTTAAGAACATTCATCAGATTGTTCATTTTGCCATATAAAAGGCAAAGCAGGCGACGGAGTTAGTGAAGTTCAGTCAGTTTGAAAATCTCCGTTACAAAGATCTGTCGAATAATTATTTTGTGATTGTTATTGTTTATGAAAAGGGTGTAAACAGAGGAATAACAAATGAAGCAATTGTTTGTTGTTCACATCAAGTTGTGAACAATGGCACACAGAATTGTGCGAATAATAAAGAATTTTAATTAAAACGAAACACAAATTTTGTTTTTATTTTATTTGCAATCTACGAGCTCATATTTTAAACGTTTTTAAAAGGTAAAACAAACAAACGAAACTCGACTGGTTGGAAGTCGCCGTAGTCTAGTAGGTAGTGTGTTGGCTTATTAGACGTAAAGCCAGGGTTCGAGCCCCAGACCAGACATCAAAACAAAATACAAAAAGTATTTCTTCAGCGATTTCCTCTCAGCAGATTTCTGGCAAAAACTCTGAGAGTAAATAAAATTGCCATGAAAAGTTTCTCAAAAAAATCTGTCGTTCGGAGTCGACTTTAAACTGTAAGTTCCGCCACTTGTGTATAAAATTAACACACACAACATAAGTGTTGTGAGAAACTAGGTCAATAATCCTGACTGAAGGGTTGTAATGACCAATTATGTATGTAAAAGGTAAAAACGTAACAATTCAATAGGCATCAAGTGCTAAGCGTCAACCTATCAAAAATATAATATTTTGTAAAGAAAAGCCTTATACAAGCATACATAATTGGTCATTACATCCCTTCCGTCAGGATTACGATCTAGCTTCTCAAGAGAAGTTTCCGTAGTCTAGTAGGTAGTGTGTTGGCTTATTAGACGTGAGACCTCGGTTCAAACTTCAGGTCAGGCATCTTCAGCTAAACGAAATATGAAAAAATATATCTTTGGCGACTTCCTGTCAGCAGATTTCGGAAAAAACTCTGAAAAACTGTAGGTCCCGCCACTCACATTTAAAAATTAACGCACACAATATAGGCGGTGTGGGAAACTAGGTCGTAATCCTGACTAAAAGGTTGTAATGACCAATTATGTGTGTATGTAAGTATGAAGGCTTTTTTTTTTTGGTGAAACCAGCACTCAGGGGATGGCCCCTACTCATGCAGTGCATTGTGCAGGTTTTAGGAAAATGGGTTATAGGAAGGTGGAAGAGAGGGAGTAGTGTTTAGAACTATTTAAACCTTGGAAGTTTTTATACCTAATAAAATTACGCTCTGACGATACTGTACAGACTTAGTATCTCTTATATTATACTTAAAATATTTAAACTCCAATCATTAAAATTTCTGATTTTTGTCCTTAAAATTCTTGAAGCTTTTATGTTTCTTTTTTAGAAACCATAATCATAATAGCCTAAAAACTATTGATTTTTTTTTTCAAATAACGTCATAAAATATACGTTTTTTATAGTGTACTTATAATTTATTTTCTTATCTTTTAAAAAGAGCCATAAAGATTAACTCTTATTCAATCTACAATTATTGAAATCTACAATATTTAATAGTTTATCAAGAAATTTAAAAAGAATATGCATTTAAAGCTTGTTAAACATGCCAAGCAAGTGGACGTTATTTTTGGCTTTTACGCTAACATTATGTCTTGGTTTACAAATAGAGGCCAAAACCAAGTCTTGGTGGGAAACTGCTTCATTCTATCAAATCTATCCGAGATCATTTAAGGATTCCGATGGTGATGGTGTAGGTGATTTAAATGGGGTGACCAGCAAGTTGGCTTACTTGAAAGAAATAGGCATTACCGCCACTTGGCTGTCGCCATTTCTTAAATCACCCATGGCTGATTTTGGTTATGATATTTCCAATTTTACCGAAGTGGATCCATTGTTTGGCACCATGGAAGATTTTGAGGAGCTGATGAGAAAATCCAAAGAGCAGGGAATTAAAATCATTTTAGATTTTGTGCCCAATCATTCAAGTGATGAGTGTGAATGGTTTATTAAATCGGCCAATAGAGATCCCGAGTACAAGGACTATTATATCTGGCATCCGGGTAGAATTGTTAATGGACAACGTGTAGTGCCTAATAATTGGGTGAGTGTGTTTCGCGGTTCAGCTTGGCAGTGGCACGAGGTTAGACAGGAATACTATTTGCATCAGTTCCATAAAAAGCAGCCCGATTTTAATTTTCGTAATCCTAAAGTGCGCGAGGCAATGAATGTAAGTTTTTTCTCTTCTTTTTTTGGTTTTTTTGTTTGGTTTTTGAAGGAGAAAAATTTTGAAATTTTTCCAGAATGTTTTGAGATTTTGGCTAAGCAAAGGCATTGATGGTTTTCGTGTGGATGCTATATATCATGCTTTTGAGATAGCCCCTGACAATGAAGGCAATTATGCCGATGAGCCTCGTAATGATTGGAACAATGATCCCGATGATTATGGCTATTTGAATCATATTTATACAGTAGACCAGCCTGAAACACCACATTTGGTTTATGAATGGCGTCAAGTATTGGATCAGTTCCAAAAAGATAATGGAGGCGATGAAAGGTATATAATCGAGATACAAAAATGAATTTTTTTACTTATATTGTTTTATGTTTTAGAATACTTATGGTGGAAACCTGGTCCCCCATTGAGATTGTCATGCAATACTATGGCAATAGTACGGCAGAAGGTGCACAAATTCCTTTCAATTTCCAAATGATTAGCTATTTATGGAACGATTCAGATGCTTATCATTATGCCAAATTGATTAATGAATGGCTAGACTTAATGCCGGCTGGACGCACTGCCAACTGGGTGGTGGGTAATCATGATAAAAATCGTGTAGGCTCACGTTTTGGTGCCGATCGTAGGGATTTGTTTAATATTTTGTTGTTAACTTTGCCCGGCTGTAGTGTCACCTATAATGGTGAGGAAATAGGCATGACTGATGTTTGGATTTCTTGGCAAGAAACTGTTGATCCTCAAGCTTGTAATGGTTTCGAGGACGGCTATGAATACCGTTCTCGTGATCCTGCACGTACTCCCTTCCAGTGGAGCGATGAAGTCAATGCTGGTTTTTCTACAGGCAACACAACATGGTTGCCTGTAAGTCCACGTTATAAGACAGAAAATCTTAAACGCCAGCGTGGTATTTCACTTAGTCATGTGAACATATTCAAGCAGTTGCAGGCATTAAGAGGGGAGAACACTTTACGAGATGGCGGAGCAGAAATAAAGGCTTATAACAACGATGTTTTGGTGGTTAAACGGTAAAGTACAGATTAGAAAATAATATTTCCCTTATGCTAATAAACTTTTTTCAGCTCACTCTTCTCTGATTACACTTTTGTTACCCTTCTGAACATTTTCGATTCCGTGCAAACGGTCAATTTAAACAATATTTTCCCCAATATTCCTGCAGAATTCGAGTATGTGGTGGTTACTGATAAATCCATTAGAAGCAAAGGGTATGAATTGCTTAAAGCTTTCAATTTATTTATTGCTTTTAAAAAACATTCATTTTTATTCACGCAGCGACAAAGTGACCAGCAGCACAATAACGCTATGGCCCAAGGAAGCAGTTGTTTTAAGATCTACAAAAAAAGCTTAGAGAGAGAGAGAGAGGAAGAGAAAAAACGTAATGGAATTGCAAATTTTAGCTGACTATGAAATTTTCTGTAATGTTTTATTTATTTTCGAAAGAGAATAGCAAAAATGTTAAGAATAAATTTATTTTTAAAAAAGTTTTATTTTCAAATTGACAAATAAATAATGAAGAAAGGGGGAATGTATGCCAATGTACAGAAATAAAAGATTTCAAAATAAATTTAATTTTATTTTCTTTTTTAGAAAATTAAAAATTATTTAAGTTTTATTTTACTTCTATTTATTTTCTATTATAAGTTGAATGCTTGTGTTAAGGTTACCTTCCCTTGTTTTGTTTTTAGTATATTTGTGGCAAAACTTTTAGTTTGTTTTAAATTTGTGCATTTTATGGACGCTCATTTCGATGCTTTATTTTTATATTCTCTTTACCTTTCTTGCTCTTTATTTCTTCTACAGTTTCTCTTCAATTTACGCTTATAATCACATATAAGTATATGATGAACATGTACTTACGTATTGTTTTCATTTAAAATAGATCCCATTCGCTTTCAATAATAATAAACATTTGGACCCCATGATAAGCCAGCGTCTACCATAGCACATATCAGCTTGAGAGCAAGAACCCATAAATACTCTGCTGTTATGCTCGATTAATGAAACAAACAAATTAAGTCTTATCGCAGTGTAACACTGAGCCACAGTAAATGCATTATATTGTATGATTGCTCTTTGAAAAAAAAAAAAATATATTTTTTTAATACCAACTGCTAAGTACTGCTGGATCACCACAATTTGTACTGCGTTAAATACCATGAAACCTTATAAATCATACAAAAATTTATTGTTTTCGATAGTATAACTCATTTGTTACTTGATATAGGGGTACTCTAAAGAAGTGTGCATTTTTTGAATTATTTTTTTTATTTTTAATTTCGTTTTTCTTTAATTCTAATCAATTTTAGTCAAATATATTTGAAAAAAAAATTTTTTTCTTTTCTAAGTACAGTTGCTCCATTTCATTATGTTTTTTTTTTTACAAAATTCTGATGTTCTGATTACAACTTAATTCTAAATAGAAATCAGTAGTTGTATACCCCGTTGCATTAAATATTTCAAAGATTTTGCAACGTCAGTATTAAATGGTTTGGTTGCCAATATTGATCAAGGTATACGTACATATGTATGTATGTCTTGGGTTCCAAACCACAATTTTTTCTCATAGAGTTACCAAAACCTTAATTTTTAAAATTTTTGTGGTATTTTTTCTACTCAAATAGGCTTTGGGGAAGCTGAGGAAAACATTTTTTGTATTACAATATAGCTACGCTTTGAGTAATATTGCATGTGTCCTCAATCTGCTAATAAAGTTGAGCCTCCTCGTATATTAATAAAAAAAATACCCAGTTTAACAAAACCAATATAAATATTTATGCTCTATAAGCTGTTAGAGATAGCGAACTGTCCACCGATCCTGGGCAACTCATCAGCAATACGAAAATTCTGCAACTGTCCTGGAACCCTTATAAAAATTACCTTTGATCGATGGCAGCCTGCATTTCAGACTTAATTAAAAGGTTTTCATTACCCAACAAACATATTGTCGCCGTCTGGAAAACACTGCAGGGGTCAGATAGCCTTTATGACAGTCTATTGTCAGAACCCTTGACATACGAAAATATTACAACCTAGTTTGTCCAGCTTTTCGGTATATACCAGAGATCAGCAATGAGTATTCAAAAAGATGAGTAGAATCGAATCATACTCATAATTTCTGTTACTTATACGCATTCATACTTCTTTTAATATCATGGAACCTCTACTCATATTCAAAGTTTAAAGTACTCATCATACTCATACTTAACAACACGTATCATGTTGTTGATTTCGACTCTCCATAACTCAACATGTACACGAATCACAAAATAATTATGATTCGCGTACGAACACTAGAATACTCACTTGATAGTTGTGTGTTTGCTCTGCTTGCTGTTCTGTCTTTAATTTACGAGTTACTCGAATCATTTATAAGTTTTGTAAGTATTTTCCTAAAGTTATGAATCCAAATGAGTAGACGTATGAATCAAACATATTTCGAATGGTATGAGTTTGATGTCAATGTTGTACGCATATTCATTGCAACCTGTCCTTATAAATCAATGTTGTTGCAGTGAGTACGAATGAATCAAAGTAGTTAGATTTCAATATTGTTGACTCACTTATATTCAAAATTTCATGAGTGCTTATGAGTAGCGAAAAAACGATTCAAACTCGTTTTCAATCAAACTCCGACTATAATTCCTTATTATTTTTTATACATACATACATAATTGGTCATTACAACCCTTCAGTCAGGATTATTGACCTAGTTTCTCACACCACTTATGTTGTGTGTGTTAATTTTATACATAAGTGGCGGGACCTACAGTTTAAAGTCGACTCCGAACGACAGATTTTTTTTGAGAAACTTTTCATGGCAGGTTTATTTACTCTCAGAGTTTTTGCCAGAATTCTGCTGAGAGGAAATCGCCGAAGAAATACTTTTTGTATTTTGTTTTGATGTCTGGCCTGGGGCTCGAACCCTGGCTTTACGTCTAATAAGCCAACACACTACCTACTAGACAACGGCGACTTCAATTATTTTTTATACTCGAATATAATCAGTGTACCATGCTATGCCGTTTATGAAACATATTTTTTTATAAACATTTACTGTAGTTCTCTGCCAGAATTTAATAATTCCTAAAATAATATATCATGGTGTAGAGAAATGGTGAACGACTATAAATTTTTTGTTTCCTTTTTCAATCAGTGTTTTAAAAACCAAAAAGTATTGAAAATAAGCTTACAAAAATGCTTAGTTTTCTTCAGTATTCCATTTCCCTGCATTTTAATGATAAGACTCTGTAATGGCAACCCTCTAACATGCAATTCCCAATTCAATTCAATTGAATCGCAGAGTAAACAATGCAATTAAAAATTTTCTAACTTTATAATGATTTTCTCATTAAAAAAAAGAACAAAAAAATTAACAAATTATCAGTAATTTCTTAACTTAGAGCACAGTGCCCCACGTAAAACTGTCATTTGCTTACAAACGAACATATAAACAAACAAGAGAAACAAAGAAAAACAAAAAACAATTCAAAAATTATTGATATTTGAATTCTCGCCCGCCTATAAAGAAACAATAACAAAAGTGTTTGTGGGGGAAGATGGGGCACAGTGTGCACAGAGGTAGAGAGAGAGAGAGATTAAGAGAGTAAGAAAAAATCAAACATAGGGGCTAAGCGAGATAATTTGCTTAATTTTATTGAGAAAAATAAAAATAAAAAGAATTTGTTTTCAGTTGACATTCGATTATTGTAAAGTAAACAACTCTACTGCTTAACATACTCAACCTAAACGTTCGGACGAGCAGGGGAAAGCGGAAAAAATAAACGCATAAAAGAAATAAACCAAGCCAATTGCCATAATGTGGCAACATTGTGTAATAATTTTCACTTTAGCGGCTGTAATAAATGCAGGCGTCTTCCCCAATTATCACGCCCATTTCGATTTTGTTACGTGGAATAAAGACAAGAAATTGGAAGACTACGAAAAGAACTCCAAATGGTGGCAGACGGCATCATTCTATCAAATCTATCCAAGGTCATTTAAAGACAGCAATGCAGATGGTGTGGGCGATTTAAAGGGTAATTTTCATTCTCACAATTTCTTATACAACATAATTTCCCTTAATTCCCCTCTATCTCTCGTTGTCTTCATTTCGTAGGCATAACAGAAAAGCTGGCATATCTAAAAGATATCAATATAACTGCGACATGGCTATCGCCCATTTTTAAATCTCCAATGGCTGATTTTGGCTATGATATTGCCAACTTCTATGAAATCGATCCTTTGTTTGGTACTATGCAGGATTTCGAAGAGCTGATGAAAAAGGCTGAGAAATTGGGCATAAAAATTATTCTGGACTTTGTACCCAATCATACTAGTGATGAGTGCGAATGGTTTAAACGTTCTGCCGCTAGGGATCCATTTTACAAAGACTTTTACATCTGGCATCCTGGCAAAATAGTAGATGGTAAACGCCAACCGCCCACAAACTGGGTTTCAGTATTCCGCGGTTCGGCTTGGCAATGGCATGAGGGTAGACAGGAATACTATTTGCATCAGTTTCTGAAAAAACAGCCGGACTTAAATTATCGCAATCCCATAGTGCAGACCGTCATGAAAGAGGTGTTACGATTTTGGCTACACAAGGGCGTGGCTGGTTTTCGCATTGATGCTGTGCCTTCTATTTTCGAAGTGGCTGCTGACCCGGCAGGTAATTTACCGGATGAGCCGCGTAATCCCAGTGTTAATGATCCCGATGATTATGGCTATTTAAAGCATACATATACTGTTGATCAGCCAGAGACTATAGATTTGGTCTATCAATGGCGCAAGGTTTTAGATGATTTCAAGAGTGAATTTGGTGGTGATGATCGTGTTTTGTTGGCAGAAACCTATTCCCCATTGGAAGTGGTAATGCAGTATTATGGTAATGCCACCATGGAGGGTGCCCAATTACCATTCAATTTTCTGTTGATCAGTAATCTGAACAATAATTCGAATGCCTTTAACTATGCTGAGGTCATTAATATGTGGCTGAATAATATGCCCGAGGGGCGTACAGCAAATTGGGTGGTAAGTATTTTAAATTTCTTTACAAAATCAAGATTTATAGGCTGAAATATAGCCTAAAGATAAGGCCAGCCTGTAGCTATTACAGACAATAAGCCCAGGGAAATGATGTGCTTCTAACTTAATCGTTATAAAACCTAAACGTTATAAATAAAAAAAAAAACAATTTTTTTTTGCAGCTTGGCAATCACGACCAAAACCGTGTTGGTTCCCGTTTAGGTGCTGATCGCATCGATATGCTTAATATGCTGATCTTAACCTTGCCTGGTTGTAGTGTCACCTATATGGGTGAGGAAATTGGCATGACCGATGTTTGGATCTCTTGGAATGATACAGTCGATCCTTCGGCCTGTAATTCAAATCCAGATATTTATGATAAACTATCAAGAGACCCTGAAAGAACGCCATTCCAATGGAATCGTGATGCTCAAAGTGGTTTTAGTACAGCCAAAAAGACCTGGTTGCCGGTAGCGCCCGATTATTGGGACGTTAACATGGAATGGGAGAGAGCGCAGCCCTCTAGTCATTTGAATATCTACAAAAACTTTCAAACCTTCATTAGACCCCAGCCAGCCATTAAATATGGTCAGACAGATGTCAGAGCTTTGAATCAAAATGTTTTGGGGGTGAAGAGGTAGGTTTCATGAAACATTTATTGTGTTGCCCTTATAAATTTCTTTAATTTTCAACAGATATTTGCTTCATGAGTTTACTTATATATTCCTTATGAATGTCTTTGATAATGAGGAAATAGTGGCCTTGGAAAATACTTTCCAGGATATACCCAAGGAAATGGTTTATGAACTGGTAACACCAGCCTCAAAAGCTAAAAAAGGTGATAAGGTCTCAACTAATTCGATAACATTACAACCCAAAGAGGCTGTGATTTTAATGTCATTGGGTAAACTTACCACTTCAGTGGGTTATTTTACTTACTACAGGCCAGCTGATAAGCCCTCAAAATAATTTTTTAAGTCAATTTTTTTTTATTAATTTTTATTATTTTTTATTATTATAATCCGTATGTATTTTTTTTAATTAAAAATTTTATAATGATTCTACAATAATGGCTTCATTGCCCTGTAAGTACACATTATTTAAGGTAACCAGGTCACTGTAAGTAAAGTTAAAGATTAAGGTTATCATTGCCATATATTTAGTTAAACTTCAAAACTTACCCTTGATTTCTGGTGGATATAACATTTGAAATTTTCGTTTTAAAAGTGCCCACTTCTTTTATTACATCTGTGACATCAGTTGACATGCCATTATCCAAAACATTGGCCAAAAGTATATAAGTTTTCTCATTGTCTAGGGATCTTTAAGGAAGAGTATTTTGCGTATTTTTTTGTTCAGAAATTTTTCAAGCTTCTCACCTTTTAATGGCCAATATATTGTCGCCCACATTGCCGTATTGTATTTTACCGTATTGTAAAGTCTTGGTTTGTCTCAGCTGTGACATTTGTTTGTAAACACTTAAATGGCTTTTCGTTTGTGTGGACTCGGTTTCCACATTAATGGTATCATGGTTGGGATTAACAGGCAGCCATGTTTTTGAGGCTGTTGAAAACCCGGCATTAGTGCCCGATGACCATTGAAACGGTGTACGTCCCGGATCTCTGGTAAATTGTTCATAAATTGAAGGATTAGAATTACAGGCCGCAGGATCTACACTATCCTCCCAGGATATATCCAAATCAAGCATACCGATTTCATCACCCATATAAGTAACGCTAACGCCGGGCAAAAACATCTGCAACATATTCATGAGATCGATGCGATTCTCACCATAACGACTACCTACACGTCGCTTGTCATGGTTGCCCATCTATAAAGAAATTAAAAATCAAGATCAAATTGAGTTAACTTATAAGCAGTGATTGGAAAGCTCGTGACTAGTTTTCTAGGTTGTTCTTTTGTAAATTCGTAAAGAAATTTCCGTCGTTCTAAGATAAAGTCTTGGGAGAGAACAGTCCCTGTGAAAAAAAGAAATTTCCGTCGTTCTAAGGTAAACTCTGGGGAGAGAACAGTCCCTGTGAAAACGGTAGATGATTAAGGGAAAATTGATAGCTAAACCTATAAACTGAGCACAATTTTAAATGATTGAATCCTAAAGTGGACAACTACGGTCTTAATTTTCTTTCTAACGGCGCTCGTCTTAAGCCGAAAATTCAGAATACAATGTATCCCATTGTACCCTGAACAAAAACTATCGAATGAACCTGCAATGATCCAAACATACCTAATAACAGAAGATACAAATGCAGTATTTTGTCCTGCTAAAAGAGGCTCTTAAGTGTAGCTAAACCCCAATAGTAAATAAAACTGCAGACTAGCCTTTGTAGCTTGTAAACTTACCACCCAATTTGCTGTCTTGCCTGCTGGCATATTATCGAACCAGGATTTTATAATCTTCGTAAATCCAGGTGCCTTTAGATCCTTATTTATTTGATTGCTGTTACCACCGCTAATGAATTGAAAATTAAATGGTATTTGAGCCCCCTCCGTGGTCTTGTTGCCATACATTAGCATCACCTGGTCAATTGAAGACCAAGTTTCAATCATTAAGACTCTAGTATCACCACCATGTATACGCTTATAGTCCTCTAACAATTGATGCCACTGGTAGACCATATCTATTGTTTCAGGCTGGTCTTGGGTATAGATGTGCAAGAGATATGAAGAGTCATCGGGATCATCAGTATAACCACTAAGGGGCTCATCAGGATAACGACCATTTTCATCAGGCAAAACCTCAAACATCCAGGGTACAGCATCGCAACGAAAACCAGCCACACCACGATCTAGCCAATAAGTTAAAACTCTTTTCATTTGAGCCACGACATCGGGATTACGGTAATTCAAATCGGGTTGCTTAACAGCAAATTGATGCAGATAGTATTGTTGTCTCTGTTCATTCCATTCCCAAGCAGAGCCACGGAAAGCCTGCAACCAATTACTGGGTGGCAGTCTAGTGCCGTTTTCGCTAACATAACCATCATGCCACACATAATAGTCCTCGTAGCCCTTTTCACGATTAACAGACTTCTTAAACCAGATGCTCTCATCACTCGAATGATTCGGCACAAAGTCCATGATGATCTTCAAGCCCAATTTATTGGCCTCTTTAATCAGTTCATCAAAATCGTCCAGAGTACCATATTCACTTTGTATATCAAAGAAATTGGCAATATCATAACCAAAATCGGCCATGGGTGAAACATATATGGGGGAAAGCCATGTAGCATTAATGCCAATATCCTTGAGATATTGCAGCTTGGAAATGATGCCCTTTAAATCACCAATACCATCACCATTTGAGTCCATGAATGAGCGTGGATATATTTGATAGAATTGTGAGGTTTGCCACCAGTCTTTGGTAGCCGCAGTTTGGCTAATACCACCCGAGCCACTGCAGCCATAGGCCTGCTTTAAAACACAGCCCACGACTAGTATGTGAAATATTAAGAATTTTATAGGCAACATAGTGCTCTAACGAAGAATGTAAAATTGAAACTGAAGTTCCATGCTAGTGAAGTGTTTGAATTTAAACATTTTTTGCATTCCCACACATTGAGCGTCGCGATATCTAAAGTAAATGATCGTTTTTTCAACTTGAAAGGTAACATGAAGTGCTTTTTAAACAATAAATCGTATTGAAAGCAGAACGAAAAAAATTAATTTCGTAGTTGAGTAACCATTTTCGTAGTTTTGATTTAAGGTACACGGTGAAAAGTTTCAAACTTTACTAAGAACGAAGAAACAACGAATTTTTGGAGACATTTCTGCCAATAAATTCGAATTTATAAACTCAGAGGCTTTGGTTAGTTTAAGGCAGATTGTATAGGGGAAAATAGCAACTAAGATCGGGATTCTTCAGATAGTGCTACAGATATAGGGTGAGGAACGGAGATAGAAATGACAGTGAACCAGAGATCAGCAATGAATCATTCGCTACCCATAAACACTCATAAAATTTTGAATATAAGTGAGTCAACAATATTGAAATTTAACTATGTACTCTGATTCATTCATACTCACTACAACGTTGATTTATAAGTACAGGTTGCAATGAGTATGCGTATCAAACTCATACCGTACGAAATATGTTTGATTCATAAGCCTACTCATTTAGATCCATATCTTTAGAAAATGCATATAATACTTATAAATGATTCGAGTGACTCGAATTCGTATGCGAATCATACTTATTTTGTGATTTGTGCTTATGTTGAGTCAAGGAGAGTCGAAATCAGCAACATCATACCTAGTCTAGTAGGTAGTGAGTTGGTTTATTAGATGTAAGGCCTTTATTCAAACGCCAGGTCAGACATAAAAACGAAAATATTAAAATATTTCTTCGGTGACTGCCTCTCAGCAGATTTCTGACAAAAACTCTGAGAGTAAATAAAATTGCCATGAAAAATTTCTCAAAACAAATAATCTGTCGTTCGGAATCGACTTTAAACTGTAGGCTCAGCCTTTCATATATAAAATTAACACACACAACATCAGTGGTGTGAGAAGCTAGATTGTAATCCTGACTAATGTATGTATGTATACCTATGTATACCTATGTATGTTACCTTCATACGTATACAGTGTACAAAATATTTCTGCATCATATATCAAACAAATGTTGCTTGTTCTTCTGAACTGTGAGCCGTTACGAGCAATAACCCATGTGAAACCATGAATTTATTTTCAATTTTTTCTTTAATAACCATTCTACTGATTAAATTTCAGGAAATTTTAATTAAAATTTTCATTTTTTTTATTTTGTCGTTATTTTCCAATAGTTCGCTACAAAAGAAAACACCCATCTTCATGCGTTTCGTATTTGTCTTTGTACTCAAGGCATTCAAGTGGAAATTTTTAATTGTCAGGTGGCTCTTCAACGAGTGACTCAGTGAGTCAAGCACTGGTTTACATGAGGAAAAATGTATTTTTCAACAGATTTTACTTTCCATAACTGTGTAGTGCGATAACAGCTGCTATTGAGCGGTAAAGTGGCAAAGAAAAACAAGATATTTCAAGAGGTATCTACAGACCTCCTACTGCTCTACCTACAATATCTTAAACAAATTTTCAATTTTTTTTTTTTTAATTTTTGTTATTTTTTATTTGTTTTTCTTTATATTGTATTTCCCCCTTGAAGAGCACACGCATTAAACTTGTGCCCACAGGCAAAGTGTCTTATTACAGTTTTTCACTTTTCCAAACTACTATGATTATAATATCCTTGGATTGCCAGTGAAAGAAAATTTTCAATCATAATTTCGGTTGTTCTTATGAGAAGGATGAGCGGCATTTAACAACAACAAAAAATCTGTGTATTGATTACAAAACGAAAGTAAATTATGCAGAGTATAAAATACTATCTGCTGACTGAGGTAAAGATAAGAAAAAATTTCCACTCATATGACACATGGAAAAAAAATTCAGAAAAAGAAAGAATATTTTATGAAAATTTAATACTTTTAAGAAGAATTGATTTTTCTTCATATGATTACAAAAGTTATTTACAAAAAAAGTGATTGATCATGGAAATTAAATCACAATGGATGTTTTAGCGGTGATACGAAAAAATAAAATTTCTGAAAATAAGATTTGGTACTTTTTGGAAAAGGTACTTAAAACATGTTATCTACTAGTAGTATATATATTATATCTATAAGTAAAAAGTACCAAAATATCTTATAAGTTTTAATGATTTGATGGCATTAAAATTATTCTTTGTTGTTGATACCTTTGGGACAAATTAAATAATAGTACTTTTTTGGTACATTTTTCTAAAAAGTACCAAAATAATTTTAAATTTTTAAAACGTACAAAGGTACTTACTACACGTTATCTGCTGGTACCAAAAGTACCAAAATATCTTGTAAAATGGCATTAAAATTACTCTTTGTTGTTGATATGTTTGAGGCAAATGAAATAATAGTACTTTATTGGTACCTTTTTCTAAAAAGTACCAAAATAATTTTAAATTTCAAAATGTTGATTAAAAATTTTAATTTTTTTAAAGAAAAAAATGATAAAAATTCCCATCACTTGTTCTCTTTGTTGCCACTGATTAACACGCCGATGATGCTGATAATATTGGTTTTAATGGTGCTGGTGCATGGCTTGCTGTGCCAGTAGTTTGTAGAAAATGAGAATAAGGGAGAGACAGTGATAGGGAGAGAGAGAATAAAGATAAATTGTAAGTGAATTTCAATTTCAATGGAAATTATTGGCATCATCATTATAATGAGTTTGAGTTTGTATATCAATTTGTTGTTGTTTTTTTTTATTTTCCTTTTCGTTGGATAAATACAGACACATGTACATTATTTTTAATGAAAAGCAAAATGAATCATTGTTTCTCTTTTCATTCACATTATTTTTCCTTTGAAAAATCTTTTCAATTTAAATTTTTTTCTTATTTAAATTTCATAAATTAAGTGAAAGAAAATTTAAATTTTAATTGTTGAAAAACGCATATTTAAAGAAAGTTGTTTAGAAGAAATTGATAATGATGAGCAATGGGATAATTGAAATTTTCAACAGCTGTTAATGGCAGTTAGCAGCTGCTAATGACAGGATAAAGTAAATGGATGGAAAGGAAAGTTTATCGAAAGGGAAATTATTGGAAAAATACCTCCTTTTGTTTCTTAAGCTTAAATTATTGTTTTAAAGGATACTGAAGAAAAGTTTTTATTTAGAAATATTTAAAAATGTTTTAAAATTAAGCAGAAGTCCATGGATAATCAGAAAGTGAAAGATGCTACAAATAAAATGCAACCAGGACATTTACATACATACATACATAATTGGTCATTACAACCCTTCAGTCAGGATTACGACCTAGCTTCTCGCACCACTTATGTTGTGTGCGTTAATTTTATACATGAGTGGCGGGACCTACAGTTTAAAGTCGACTCCGAACGACAGTATTTTGAGAAGCTTTTCATGGCAATTTATTTACTCTCAGAGTTTTTGCCAGAAATCTGCTGAGAGGAAGTCGTCGAAGAAATATTTTCATATTTTCGTTTTGATGTCTGACCTGGGATTCGAACTCGGGCCTTCAGTCTAATAAGCCAACACACTACCTATTAGACTACGGCGACATTTATGCACGTTTAATTCTAATTACTATTTCTCCAGGTCTAACGAAGGTTACATACATACATAATTGGCCATTACAACTCTTCAGTCAGGCTTACGGCCTAGCTTCTCACACCACTCATATTGTGTGTTCGAATTTTATACATGAATGGCGGGACCTACAGTTTAAAGTCGACTCCGAACGACAGATTTTTGAGAAACTTTTCGTGGCAATTTTTATTTACTCTCGAAGGTTTTGCCAGAAATTTGCTGAGAGGAAATCGTCGAATAAATACTTTTTGTATTTTGTTTTGATGATATCTGGCCGGGGTCTCGAACCCTGGCTTTACGTCTAATAAGCCAACACACTACCTACTAGACTACGGCGACTTCATACATAGATGATGCAATATTATTGCTGCGGATATGTGTCAATACACAATGCTGTGATAGATTGTTTAAACTTTAAACAATTTATTTTTGAAAATGATATAAAATTTCTCCATTTTTTGGAAAAAAAAAATTAATACATGAAAATGAGGGACGCTAGCTTTTAATTTCCAACAAATTTTTTGATAAATGTTTTATTTTTGAATTCTTTACTACAATAGAAATAATTTTGTTTCTTAACAATTTTTAATTTATTTCTTTATTTCTTCTGACAATTTTTTTACGATTTCAATAAACGTCTTTGACGATTTTGACGATTTTTTCTCAAATATTTAACGATTCGATGCTTCATTTATCCGGCAGCTATGCTCACAACCTGTGTAACACTTCCAGTTTCCGCAAATTTCTTTATTGAACAGAAGGTCGATTAAGACGATCATAATGTGATCTATTTCTATGTGTTTCCTTACTCGTAAATCTCTTAATAAATACATGACACTTTATTTGAAAGACATTTAACAGCTGACATCTTTCCCAGACTTGAGGAAATTTTTATATATAAGGGTTTATTAAGTTGCTCGTATAGCCTTCCCCTTTTTAAATTTTTTAACTAATCTGACCTTAAAATTGGTCTAAAGCAAATGACTGACTTAATTTTTCGTAATTATTTGTGTGTGCTTAAGGCCACAAAAATGTAGTTTTGGTTTTACACACACATGTGCTTAAGCAATTTGTTTAAATTTAACAATAATGAACCCCATTTTTAAGTATATAAACCTACACAGATGCCAGATAAGCAATACAATTAAGCCACATTATGTTTTTACGGATGATTACATTGGAATATAAATGAAATTAAAAAAACATCCACATGCGCTCTTTATCTTGTAATGGAAATTTATAGGAATGAAACACCTCTCACCTACAGAAGACCAGGCCCGAGAGAGACAGAGTCTAAAATTGAAAAACTAAAGTTTAAAGTCAACCAAGTAAACCAATTCTGAGGTAAAAATTTTAAAATTTCTTTTGTTTTGTTTTTTGCAAACCAATAGAAGCACTTTAAAAGTCAAAAGATGCCATGCTTGCTGTAGTTTCATAGTTCCATTTACTTTTTATTTACTTGGCTCCTGTTTAAGTGTTTATAGTTTCAAATGCTGTGTACGAATACAATTTCAGTGCATTTTGGTTTTGCTTGGTGTTTTTTTTTTTGCTCACACACTGTTTAAACGATCCCTTCATGCCTTTATACAACTACTTCTGCAAATGTTTAAACCCCGTAATGAGTTTCTCTGGAGAATTCATATGAACATTAGAGCGACTCACCAAAAAAAGTCCTCGATGTACCCCCCTAAAAATTAACCTTGGACTTTTTTAAGATGACATTTAAAATATTTCGGCTCCAGCTTTGACCTCTCGTGAGCTGGACCATTTTGAAAAAGGGTCTATTTTTGGATGTTTTGTTAATTTGAGGATCTGTTTCCTTACCAACATATACAATATGTATATCATAAGAAAGGTTTTTTTAAGGCGCGTCCAACTGTATATACAATTTTTCCAAGGACGATCATCCATGTCCTTTTTTTAAGGATATTCTGTGAAAAAAAATGGTTTTTGAATTTTTTGTTCGGGGTTGTTTGTAATAATAATGCCAAATTAACATATTTTAATCTTTAGTCGATTTAAGTAAATACGGGTCTCACCTTTTTTTGAAATTCGCACCAGTTTGCGTTTTGTAGTAGTTGTAGTTTGTAGTTTTGTAAATATAAACAATAATATTTATAACTTTTTTTTAGTTTGGGAAACAAAAATGCCGCCAAAAGGTCGTGGATCATTTCTTTTTTTCTTTCTTTAGTCCTATTTTCATCCATACATGATCAAGAAACTAAATCCGCTATCATATTAGAGTTACCACAAAATTGCATTTTTATATATTCCAGAGCACCGTGTAAAATGCATCTAATTTGCAAAAATCTAAATTATTTACATACAAAGATGATGTACTTGGTAAAAGAAAAAATTTGATACCCATATGGCCTATTTACAAGGAAGGGTTACCACCCTATTGTATTTTTTTTCAAAACGCGAATTAGCGTGAATATCAAAAAAAGCTGAGACCCGTATTTACTTAAATCAACTAAAGATTAAAATATGTTAATTTGGCATTATTATTACAAACAACCCCGAACAAAAAATTCAAAAACCATTTTTTTCACAGAATATCCTTAAAAAAAGGACATGGATGATCGTCCTTGGAAAAATTGTATATACAGTTGGATGCGCCTTAAAAAAACCTTTCTTATGATATACATATTGTATATGTTGGTAAGGAAACAGATCCTCAAATTAACAAAACATCCAAAAATAGACCCTTTTTCAAAATGGTCCAGCTCACGAGAGGTCAAAGCTGGAGCCGAAATATTTTAAATGTCATCTTAAAAAAGGCCAAGGTTCATTTTTAGGGGGGTACATCGAGCACGAATTTCGCTTCCATACAACTTGAGTCGCTCTAATGAACATAAGCAGAGGTTAATAGGGTAGTTAATAATCACTGATTATGTTCTTAGAAATTGGTTTAGAAATACCTGGTTTGAGGTAATGATTTTGAATCGTTGAAGGTATGTACCATTAATGAGAGTGAAAGCAAAATGGAACAACAATAATCAGAAATCTTTACTTGGAAAAGAACTTACAAGAAATCCAAATTAAATGCAATATATGGCTTGAGAACAGAGATCAGTAATGAATCGTTTTTTCGTTTTCGCTACTCATAAACACTCATAAAATTTTGAATATAAGTGAGTCAACAATATTGAAATTGAACTATGTACTCTGATTCACTCATACTCGTTACAACGTTGATTTATAAGTACAGGTTACAATGAGTATGCGTACAACGTTGACATCAAACTCATACCATTCCAAATATGTTTGATTCATAAGCCTACTCGAGTGACTCGAATGATTCAACAAAATTTACAGTCTTAGTTGTTAGGCATTTACAACAAAAGAAATAAGACACATAAGCAAAAAAGACAGAACAGCAAGCAGAGCAAACACACAACCTTCTGGTGGGTATTTTAGTATTCGTAAGCGATTCATACTTATTTTGTGCTTCGTGTATATGTTGAGTTATGGAGCGTCGAAATCAATAACATCATACGTGTTGTTAAGTATGAATATGATGAGTACTTCAAACTTTGAGTATGAGTAGAGGTTCCATGATATTAAATGTACATAGTATGAATGCGTATAAGTATCAGAAATTATGAGAATGATTCGATTCTACTCATCTTTTTGAATGCTCATTGCTGATATCTGCTTGACTGTAGATAAAGATTGTGTGTGTTATGAGGTCGTTTATTTTATGACGCATTTTAAAAACAAATTTAGTTTCCAATTCAGTTTGCGACTTGGTATCTCATTATTGTTTATTTGCATTATTTTTCTTCAAATTCCTTATCTAAGTTCACTTATACAATAAGAATTTTAAGGAAATCTCTTTATACAGCTCAAGTGCCTACTTAATGTACAAGAGTCCTTAAGTTTTGTACGGGGATTAAACTCAATGACATTTCAACGTATATATCTCATTAACTTGTTTTTATTTATTCAATTGAAAAACAATTTCATCGATTGTCGTAGGTTTGAATTATCGATAAATTTTATCTATAAAATTGGCAACATTCCACAAAACAAATTTAGTTTCGAAAAAATGTTTCGTCTAAAAGTATTTCTAGGCCTTTTAAGTCTTGTTGCAGACGTGTTAACATGTCAACTTAAGACTGAAACTGTGGCCCAGCAGGATTGGTGGCAAACGGCCCAATTTTATCAAATCTATCCGCGTTCATTTATGGATAGCGATGGTGATGGCATAGGTGATTTAAAGGGTATAACCTCTAAGTTGCAGTATCTAAAGGATATTGGCGTTACAGCTGCTTGGCTGTCGCCTATATTCACCTCACCCATGGTGGACTTTGGTTATGATATTTCCAACTTCTATGACATACAACCGGAATATGGCACTATGGATGATTTTCGTGACATGATCAAGAAGGCCAATGAAATAGGTTTGAAAATAATTTTGGATTTCGTGCCGAATCACAGCAGTACGGAGAATGAGTGGTTCAAGAAGTCTGTCAAACGCGAAAAAGAGTATGAGGACTATTATGTATGGCATGATGGTAAAAAGGATGCAAACGGTAACCGTATACCGCCTAGCAATTGGCTGCAATCTTTCCGCGGTTCAGCATGGGAATGGAATGAGGAGAGACAGCAGTATTATTTGCATCAATTTGCCGTACAGCAAGCTGATCTCAACTATCGTAACCCCGCTGTAGTAGAACAAATGAAGAGAGTTTTGAGATTTTGGTTGGAGCAAGGTGTAGCTGGTTTTCGTGTAGATGCTGTGCCAGTTTTATTCGAAGTCCAACCCGATGCCAATGGCCAATATCCCGATGAAGAAGTTAGTGGCTTGACCGATGATACGCAGGCGCGTAATTATTTGAAAACGGATTTGTTAGAGAATCAACCCGAAACCATTGATATGGTCTATCAATGGCGTCAAGTTATGGACGATCACCAACGTATATACGGTGGCGATACCAGAGTATTGCTCATAGAAACATATGCTGTTCCTTCGTATACCATGCAAATGTATGGCAATAATACGGTTGAAGGAGCTGAACTACCCTTCAATTTTAATTTAATCACTGAAGTCAATTCAAATGGCATGTCAGCCAAAAGCATAGAAAAGGGTGTCAGCAATTGGTTAAGCAATATGCCGGCTGGTCGTACAGCCAATTGGGTCATAGGCAATCATGATCAGCGTAGAGCTGCTAGCCGTTATGGTGCTCGCAATAAAGATGCCATGAATATGTTGGTAATGATGTTGCCCGGAGCTAGTGTTACTTACCAGGGCGAGGAATTGGGTATGAATGATGGTGAAATCTCTTGGGAAGATACTGTAGATCCTGCCGCTTGTAACGCTAATCCTGATATTTATGAACAAACTACCAGAGATCCTGCACGTACACCTTTCCAATGGACAGCAGGTAAAAATGGTGGCTTTTCTACCGCTGACAAGACGTGGCTACCTATGGCTCCCGGCTATGAAACACTTAACGTGGATAGTGAACTGGCAGCAACGAATTCTCATTTGAAAATCTACAAATCTTTAGTCGAACTAAGGCAAGCATCGAAGACTTTACAACAAGGCTCAACCAAATACAAAGCCTTAAATGATAATATTTTTGTAGTGAAGAGGTAAGGAAATAATGGATTATTACGTTGAGCAACATGTCTTATGTATGTTTGTATTTCAGATATTTAAATGATGCAGAGACTTTAGTTTATGTGGCTAATTTCGGCGAGAGTTCGCAAAGTGCCGACATTGTATCCAATTTTGATGTGACTTTGCCCTCGCAGATGAATGTTAAAATTGCCAGTTTGGATTCAAATAAATATAGAAATGTACCCGTGACTTTAGGATCCTTGAGTTTAAATGCTGGCGAAGCAGTAATATTGGGTACAAATTAATGGAATGACATGTTTCTGTATACTTTTTCTTTGAGATATAATTTCTAAGAATGTTATTTTGTGATTTCTGATATGTTGAAAAAAAAAAATAACAGTTGTATAGTATTCGCATTGAGGGTTGTTTTCTTTCGTATAAACCTGTACGTCTGTACATATTGACAATATTTGGAAATTTTTTGTATTTTTTTTTTGTTTTAATTTTAAAAACTGGCAATGAAACAATTTTAAAATAAAAATAACGGTAATTTATTAATGTATATTGTTAAGAAAATGGAAAAAACAGTTTCTAGATTTTTCCATTTTCGTAACAATATATGTACATTAATAAATTACAAAAACGATGAACGAAATATAGCAACAAACACCAGCTTAAAAAAATTATAAACAAGTAAACAAAAATACAACAACAAAGACTACAAGAATAATTGTTAACAAAATAAACAAACAACAATAATGAAACAACAATGTTTACATTTATAGAGATCTCGAGAAGGAGAAGTCACGAACATTCGACTTCAAGAACATTCATCAGACTGTTTACGTTGCCATATAAAATACAAGGCAAAGCAGGCGACTGAGTTAGTTAAGTTCAGTCAGTCTAGTGTGAAGACGCGGTGTGTTTGAAGAGAGTAATCGTGGTTTGAAGATCTCCGTTACAAAGATCTGTCGAATAACTGTCTAGTAATTGTTATTGTCTGTGCAAAGGGTATAAACAGAGGAATAACAAACACAGCAATTGTTGTTGTCTACATAATGTTGTGAACAGTGGCACACAGAATTGTGCGAATAATAAAGAATTTTAATTAAAACTAAATAAAAATTTATTTTTATTTTATTTGCAATCTACGAGCTTATATTTTAAACGTTTTTAAAAGGTAAAAACATTACAATATTTTTTTAATGTACAGTTTCTTTTGACGCTCACTGTATGTAATGACGAATACTTACACAATTGCTTTGGCATATTAGCTAAGTTCCTGATTTCCAATGAAAACCAATTTGAATAAATTCTTCTTTGTTTTTAATACATTTATTAGATTTTATTTTTTATTCATATTTTTATTTTGTGTTTTTGTTTTCAATAAATCTTTAAGATTTTTATTTAATTTTCTTGTATTTTATTTATGAGTTTGTTTTTTATTTTTATTTTTTTCGTTATTTATTTAAAATTTATTATAATAGTTCATACATAAATTATTGTTATTTTTGTTTTGTTTTTCTTTGTTTTCATATAAATTTTGTAATATTTACAGAACCATATCATAACATACCATACATGTATGCATAGGGTGAGGGTATAAGAGTTTACAAATTTTATTTTTCATTTTTATTATAATTTTTATTTTTTTTAGTAACAATTTAAATTTATTTTAAATGTATAGAGCTTGGTAGAGTAGATTTTATTTATATGTTATCATTTTAAATTAATTTTTTTTTGTACAATTTACAAATTTATTTATTTTACTTTAATTTATTTATTTATTTTTAGTTTGTATATTATTTTAATGGCTTAATGGTATGCTAAAGGTTTAAATTTAATTTCATGTTTTTCTTTTTTAATACAAATTTATTATTTTAATACATTGTTAAAGGTGGTAAAGAGAAAGGTTTTTATTATTTACAGAAGTTTTTTTTTTTTGTTTATTTTTATATAAAACGTTAGGAAAAGTTTTTTTGTTTTTAAAATTTTTATGGATTTAATTTGTTGTTATGTTTTCTAGATGAAATTCATTAAATTTTATTACACAAACATGTTTTTCATGTCGTGTCTTTTTATTTGATTTTATTACAAATTTTTATTTAAACTAAATAACAACAAATATTTGCGATAAATTGATTTGAAATTTATTTACAAAAGAAAAAAAATTGAAAATTTTTATTCTATCATTTACACCTACAATATCAGATATACACACACAATTAGTTATAGGGAGTTAGCAAAAGTGTCAAGGGGGAGGGAGGAAGTATTTACACAAATATTTGCAAAAATTTAAAACGGAAGGAAATTCCTTTTTTTTTTTGTATTCTATTTTACAAAATTAGAAATTTATAAAGGATATCCGTTTTTTCTGTTTTTTTGTAATGGCACAATAATTAAGGAAAGTTTATTTATTTATTTAGTTTTTCTAAAATAAATATGTTTTTTGTGGTTTTTTCCAAAAATTTATTTGTTTCTTAATATTAAACAAAATTTTCTTTTTTTTTAGAAAATTTATTATGGAATTGATTTTGTTTAATTTAAAATAATATTTTATTTTATAAAAAACCGGAAGTTTATTGAGCTTTGATTTGTTTTGTTATTTTTTTTTTTTTTTTGTAAAATTTATTCAACAATTAAATTTTATCATGTTGCTGGGCTCAAGGGCAACATAAAAAAACTAATTGTTGTTATTATGGTTTGATTATAGAAAAGAAATAAATTATTTTAAAATTAATAAACAATAGTGTTCCTTTTTAAACGTTTATTTTTTATCACATATTTTCGAAACAAATAGAAAAAATATTTTAATTAAAATTAAGCAATAAATTTTTGTTTTTTTTCAAATTAAAAAATTTTGAGGAAAACCAATATGTGCGTTCAATTAAAATAAAATCGTTTAAAAAAATTTCTTTTCAAACAAAGCTTTTAAAAACAATCATGATTTGTTTTTTAGTACTTTTATATCTGGAAGCTTTTCTTTTTTTATTAAACTATTCTTTATGTTTTTCAATTTGTTTTTGGTTTAAATTAAATTTCTTTAATTATTTGTTCTCTTTTTTATTTTATTTTTTATTAGAAACTAACTAATTTTAATTGGTAAACTTTATTTTTTTTCTATAAAAATTGTTTCTTTTTTTTCATTTCATATCATTGTTAAATAAAATAACAAACACACACACACGTATTTTGCACACAATCTGTTTTCATTTTTTTATATTTTGATTTCGATTTTATTGGCCAATAAAAAATAAAACAAAAATTTTTACCAGGAAAAATATTTACTCAATATATGTTTATATGTACTATACATGTATTGTTAAAATACCAATAAATAGTAAATAAAATAAAAAACTTTAAATTATAAAGCCAGTTGTTCTCATATTTCATTTAATAATACTCTTAACCTACATACATATGCATTGATATCTCTAAGGAGCAGTTTCCCATGTCTACTGATTAAACTGTATAGCAAATATTTAATTATTTAAACTTGAAATATAAATAATTTTTTAGTTGCCACAATCATATTATTATAGTCTGCTTTCAAAGTCATACATTATGTTATAAACTCTTAATACTTTTTCATTGAGGCAAGTAAATTTCTATAGAATTTTGTTTTATAAAAAAAATTGTTTTAGTTGCCACAATCAAATTATAAATTATGTTATAAACTCATAAATTATGTTATAAACTCATAAATTATGTTATAAACCCATAAATTATGTTATAAACTCTTATACTTTTTCATTGAGGCAAGTAAATTTCTGTAGAATTTTGTTTTATAAAAAAAAATTTTTTTAGTTGCCACAATCAAAGTATTATAGTCTGTTATCATTGTGCAAAGTCATAAATTGTTTAATAAAAAAAATTGTTTTAGTTGTCACAATTAACATTATAATTGCTTCAATATAAAAATTGTGATTTAAAATGATTTTATTTTTATTAAGACAAATCTTAAGCTAATTTAAAAATATGAAATATTAAGCAAGTATTCTTTTTATATTTTATAATCAAGATTTTGGTTGCCACAATCAATGTATATTTTTAATTTTAAGTTTAAAATAAAATAAAATTGAAATAAACTAAAATTTAAATAAGAAAACAGTTTTTAATCGCCATAATCAAAACCAAAAATTAATGTTCATTTAGGATTATGGACCTGGTTTCTTACACCACTTATGTTGTGTGTGTTAATTTTATACATGAGTGGCGGGACCTACAGTTTAAAGTCGACTCCGAACGGCAGATTTTTGAGAAACTTATAATGCTCTCAGAGTTTTTCCAAGAAATCTGCTGAGAGGAAGTCACCAAAGAAATATTTTTTTTATATTTTCATTTTGATGTCTGTTCTGGGGTTTGATCCGTGACCTTAAGTCTAATAAGCCAACACACTACGTACTAGACTACGGCCACTTCCGAGCAGATTAACTTTTGGAAAAAGGCTGTGAATAGTCTCTAACTTGAAGATTTATCATATAAAGGAAAATAGTTATTGCTCTAATCAAAATACATTATTTATCACTTAAAATAATGTTTAAAATGGTTTTTTAAATGTTAATTACTTTGAAGAAAATTTAAAAAATTAATATAGTTTCACATTTTTTTTTAGGTGTTGCAATCAAAGTACATCATTTATGATAAGTCCCTAAAGTAATTTTAATATTAGCTTTCGTTTTTATATAAAATTTTAGTTGTCTGAAACATAATTCCTGAAATATTTCGTTATTACTTTTATAGCTTAAGTTTTGTCTTAATTTTATTTTACGTACAAACATATGAAATCTTTTAATATTCTGTATTAATAAATATAGTAGAGATAACTAAAAATCTTAGTTGTCTGAAACATAACTCCTGACATATCTTGCTATTCCTTTTATAGCTTAAGTTTTGTCTTAATTTTGTTTTACGTACAAACATATGAAATCTTTTCATATTCTGTATTAACAAATATAGTAGAGACAACTAAAAATCTTAGTTGTCTGTATTATATTTGTTGTTTTATTAATGGCTTCAATATATTTTTATTTTAATCGAGTAGCTTTGAAACTGCTCCGCTATTTAACAGCCTTAAACGTTAATTTAAGTTTTATTTTTATTATTTGAAATCATTTAAATTTTTTTACAATTTATTTCATTTATTTTTTTGCTAAACTATTATTTTTATTTTTTTTATTTTTTAAATATTTTAACTATTCTTTGATTTATTCCTATACAGGTATAGCACAACGTTTCTTACCGGTACTACTTTCACGACTTAAGGAAGAATTAATGGCAGTAGTACTCACATTATTATTACTAGATTTGGTGGCTTTCGTGGAGCCATTACGTGACGATAAGCTGTCACCGCAACTATCAACCCCAGCCATAGCTGGGCTGCTAGCAATATCACAAACAACAGCAGCTGCGGCACTCATAATACCGCTACTGTTGCTGTCACTGCCACTGCCATGGCCACTGCCACTACCACTTTCGGAATTAAGAAATAAATTATCTGATGACTTAGAGCCGGTAATATTTTTATGTTTGGCGGTGGTTGTATTGGTAGTGTGGATGGCATTTATAGGTGGGGTTGTATTAGGTGTTGTTGTAGAAGTAAATGTATTAGTTGGTGTTTTTCTTGTTGCTGTTGTTGCTGTTGTTGTGACATCAACATAATTATGTTGACACTTTAAAGGCTATAAGCTGGTGGTTAAAACTGTACTCGGTTTTATGCACCCTGTTGATTCGTTGTGTAAATTTGTTGCTGTTGCTATAGTAGCTGCCGCTGTTGTTGGTATATGATTTGTACATATAGACGTGGAACTGAGAGGATTCGTTGTATTACTCCCCACACCATTTTTACTGCTGGTATCCGTGGTGCTCGTACACGTATGATTTGTACTGTGTTGCTGTTGATTAATTTTATTATTATTTGCCACTGTTCGTGAGATATCCTCACCATTATGGCTGTGTTGATGTTGCTGTTGGTGTTGCTGTTGAAGGGTCTCTTTATCAGTGACCTCTGAGTGATTGTTATTTGGCACATATTGATCAGCATATGGTATTTGATTGTAGGTGTTCGTATCCAAGTTTGTAAATATACTCGTTATGGTAATAGTTTGTGTGGCCATTTCACAAAGTTTCTTCTTTTGGACACTGTGTTCTGTGTTGGTGGGTGTGATATGTTTTTGAATTTTTTCCTCTTGGGCACATGTGGCCGCTGTCACCACAGCAGCTGCCATCATTGATGATGGTCCCGTATTGGCCGTACGATGCATGTTCGAATAACGTGGTGGCATCATACTTTGTCGCACATTACGCTCGGGTCTGATTAAAATGATGTAGAGCTACAAAGCCCACAGAGAGAGAAAAAAATAAAATGAAAAATAAACACGTTTTCTGGGTTAATAATGTTGGAGTTTTTTTTTTGTCAAAGAATTATTTTAGTTTCTATTCCCTGTCGAAGGGGATTTTAGAGTAAGCACAGGAGTATTGGGAAAGCAGTTTAAAAAAATTTAAAGTTGCGACAAGTTTCTAATCTTTACAAGATCTAAACTAGTTTTTCGAACAGATTTTAAATTTTTTCTTATGATTTCTTACATTTACTAGAATATACATATGTGATGTTTGAATATTTTTCAATAGAAATTTATTTCTTTTGCCTTTTTCTGTGACAGGTAGAGAAGATAATTTAGTTCTCCGGCATTAGAAAATATTTTAGAATTAATTGCTAAAGTAGTGGATTTGTAAAAATAGCATAAAATCATGGCTACTACATACATAATTGGTCATAGCAACACTTTAGTCGAGATTAGGAACTACCTTCTTACACCACTTATGTTGTTTGCGTTAATTTTATACATGAGTGGCGGAACCTACAGTTTAAAGTCGATTCCGAACGACAGATTTTTGAGAAGCTCTTCATGGCAATTTTATTTAGTCTCAGAGTTTTTGCCAGTAATCTGCTGAGAGGAAGTCGACGAAGAAATATTTTTTTCATATTTCATTTTGCTAGAGATTTCTGGCCTGGAGTTTGAACCATGGTCTTTATGTCTAATAAGCCAACACAGTAGGTAACTAGACCACGGCGATGGTAATAAATCACCAACTGAGACTTTAATAGGAAAGTTAAATGAAAACCTTATACGAAGTGGTTTCTTATAGAATACGGCAACGCTTGTGAATTTTCATCGTTGCAGTTTAACTGAAACTGTAGCTGTAGTAGAGCACACCGCCGAAGAAAATTAAGATTTTAACAATTAATCTGCATTCTTGGTGAACAATGATTAAAAAATTTTAAATTATTGGAATCCGCGTGTTTTGCGACAAATACAATCGTGTCCAGAGATCAGCAATGAATCGCTACTTATAAGCGCTCATGAAATTTTGAATATAAGTGAGTCAACAGTATTGAAATTTAACTTCTCTGATTCATTCGTACTCACTACAAAGTTGATTCATAAGTACAGGTTGCAATGAGTATGCGTACAATGTTGGCATCAAACACATACCATTCGAAATATGTTTGATCCATAAGCCTACTCATTTCGATTCATAACTTTAGAAAAATACTTATTGTACTTGTAAATGATTCGAGTGACTCGAATTATTCATCAAAATTTACAGTCTTAGTTGTTGTTGCATTTACAAAAATAAAAAGGCACATAAGCGAAAAAGACAAAGGAGCAAGCCGAGCTGGTAAGCTAGTAAGTATTTTAGTGTTCGTACGCAATTTATACTTATTTTGTGATTCGTGTATATGTTGAGTTATGGAGAGTCGAAATTAACGACATCATACGTGTTGTCAAGTATGAATATGATGAGTACTTCAAACTTTGAATATGAGTAAGAGGTTTTTGAATACTCGTTGCTGATCTCTGATCACTTCTTCTTGCTGTTGCATATATGGTAGAATATTTTCTCGTATAATTTCGGAATATCTTTAACGATTATGAAGGAAATGTTTTATGCCTTCAAAAACCAGAACTATCGTCAACTCTGCTGGATGTGACAGACATTGTAAAAATAACTGAGTAAGATAAACCAGATTGTGAATCAGAAAGATCTCCTGGATTAGATGAAATTCAAAAAAGATACTGAAATGTCGTAAGCATAACCATGTCAAGACAAATTAAAAAAATTTTGAATTAACAATTGAGGACCTGAAGCCATTCCATACAAAGCCATACAAGTAATAAAGAATTTTTTAAAACTTTAAAACCGATTTAAAAAAATTTTAAATTCAATTAAAATTTCTTCTACTCCTGGAATTCTTTAGTTTTCAATTTATTGCTGAAGGGACCACTATAGTACGTACACGTATATACTTACTGGCATTCGAAGTTATACTCACAGTACATTACATAGAATTTAATACACAACTACATAATATAGGGTGTAGAATAAGTAAGTGAAAGAAACTAAAAATCTAAAACAGCAGCAGAATAACAGGAGAAAATAGTAACGAGCTTAACAAGCAATAGTTGCTTAAACACCCTGGAGATATGGAGGTACATTTTACTTTAGAAATATTATTTCCCCTGTTACAACAACAACAACACATACAGATGGACTAATAAATTGTTTTACAATAACTTTGTTTGTATTTAATTTACAAGGAAACAATAAAACCCGTAGTGTATTATTAAAAACAAAAACGAAAAAGAAAAGAAAAAAAAAACTTAAATTGTCATAATAATGACAACAAGAATATGAAAGCATATAAAGAACAGGGTAACCCTTAAATAATTTTTAAAAAATATTTGAAATACTGGAACTAAAAGACTTCAAGATTTCAAACGAAAATTAATTGAGTACCCATAACAATTCTCTCTTAAATTTTTATTTTTATGGTTTACCCTGAAATGTTATATTTGCTATTTAATTTACTTGATTTATGGTGTTTACTTACCTTTGGTGAAAATAAACATGCTATGGTAACACTGGCCGATAAACTTATTGTTACCGACATTGATGTTATTCTCAGGGGCACATGATTACCTGTACCAAAATACAATGGCACAAATGCCAGCCAAATGACACATGTTGTGTACATCGTAAAACCTAAAGGGACACATAAAATCATATCAATGAATAAAGAAAACAACAAAACAAGCAAATCTATTTGTAGAGAGAGAAAGAGGGCTTTCAAAAGCTTTTCATTGTAATTAAAGTTCTTTTTAATTTGATTAAGAAAACATTCAATTCATATTGAATTATTGATTAAGAAGCGGAAATAGGATACTTACCGATATGTTTCGATTCATTGAATGCCTCTGGTATTTTACGTGTCAATACCGCATAAACCGTGCACACCACAATCAATACGATGGGATAGAAGAAGGCAATAACATATGAGGCATCGATGTATGAATCGCAAACCAAAAGATTATCCTCGCGTGTTGGATGATAATGTTTGGCATGCGAGGGAGCAATTAACATCCAAACGCCATTAATTAAGATCTGCAAATGAATTTCAAATAACGCACAGGAAGTATGCAAACAATAGAGAAACAAAACCAATTGAAATTATTACCAAAAAATTAATATTTAATTGGTTTTGTTGTTTATGTTTATATTAATGTATGTATGCATACCTGTATGAATATAAAGAACGAGCATATAACCAACTGGGATTTGGGACTTATAAATGAAGGCCTTTTGGCCGATTGTTTGCCAGCTTTAAAAATACGTGCTATACGATTGGTTTTCGTAAGTAAAGCGGCATAAACAACAGTGAAACAAAAACCAACGCTGAATCTGTGAAACAAAGAAACACACTTTTATGCACACAATAAAATTCAATAAATTCAAAAAAGCATGTAGAAATTCCATTAAATATTCATTCAATACGCTTAAGATAGAGAGCAAAAAAAAAATTGTATGTGCTCTAGCGTTTAAGATTTCCAATTTTTTTTTAAGAAATTAACAAAAAAAAAAAGGAAAAGAAAAATAATTCGAAACAAAACGAATCCCATTTCTTTAAAATTGAAGAATATGAGTGTGGGAATTTGTTTACCTCGCAGCTCAGGTACCAAGATTACAAGAAAATATGTGATAATAGCAAATAAAAGTATAAAATATTCCGTGTAGAAAATGATACAGTCTTTAAAGTGAATCATCCGTATACACATCAGAGATCAGCAACGAGTATTCAAAACGATGAGTAGATTCCAGTCATACTTATAATTTCAGCTACTTATATGCATTCATACTTATTTTAATATCATACTCATACTACTCATATTCAAAGTTAGAAATACTCATCGTACTCATACTTAACAATACGCACGATGTTGTTGATTTCGACTCTCCATGATTCAACATATACACGAAGCACAAAATAAGTATGATTCGAGTACGAAGAGCACAATACTCGCTAGAAGGTTGTGTGTGTGCTTTGCCTGCTGTCTTTGTATTTTCTTTTCTCTTCTTTTGTAAGCGCAACAATAACTACTACTGTAAATTTTGATAAATGATTCGAGTGACTCGAATCATTCGTAAGTATTATAAGTATTTTTCTAAATTTATGAATCTGAATGAGTAGGCGTATGAATCAAACAATGAATCGAATGTTGTGAGTTTGATGTCAACGTTGTACTCATACTCATTGCAAACTATACTTATAAATCAATGTTGTAGCGAGTACGAATGAATCAGAGTAGTTGAATTTTAATACTCTTGACTCACTCATACTCAAAATTTCATAAGTACCTATGACTAGCGAAAATACGATTCATTGCTGATCTCTGATACACATGCCACAAGACAAGCAGACAATTACACAAGAACATATCTGACCGGATCAAATCGCACGATCTTGGTGGCCCATGGTTTTTAATACGTGGATAATATACAAAGTGGCATGAGCAGCTCATGTCTTTGTTATCCTGATCATCAAATTCAAGCCAAAAGAAGTTGGTAATCATCGATCTATAGGGCCATGTCAACGTCATTCTCAAAGGAATACAAATCGATGATGCTACCAATCGAAAATCCATACCAAACAGTGTTTTTTCGAGATACAATGCATGCTATTGTATCCGAAGTGGTGGTTACACATTTAAATAGCAATCCCTTTTAATTAAGTACAGACAACTACTATAGTTACGGGGCCTACAGTTTAAAGTCGACTCCGAACGACAGATTTTTGAGAAAATTTTCATAGCTTTTTTTTGCGAAACTTTCGCATACCAATTTTATTTACTTTCAGAGTTTATGCCAAAAATATGCAGACACGAAGTCGCCAAAGAATAATTTTTTGCGTAATTCATTTTGTTGGAAATGTTTGATACGGGGTTCGAACCGTGACCACTCTACCTACTAGGAGGCTATATCCGCTCATTGTTCACCAGACTATAAATGAATGATTATCCTACTAAAACCTTAATATTTCTGCTGTTGGACCACTAATAGTGCTACCAGTAGCGTTCTCAAAAAAGTGAAGAATTTCTTCATTTTTATTTTTAAAATTATTTGATAAAAAATTCTAGCCTAATTCCAATTATTATTCATGTTTTTTATGCTTCTTTAGTAATTAGAGTAGATTATTAAGCTTCATGTGGTTGCTTAAATAAATTCAATTTAGAAAAGAAGCTTAAAATCCTTCTGGTTTGTGGAAAGTTGTCACAATTCTTTATACGATTCCATAGTAAACTTATGTTTTATTTGGAAAATCTGTTCATTCAATGGGAATGCTTCCCATTTTTATATTGTTACGAAGATGAAAAAAATCTAGATACTGGTGTTTTGCTTTTACATCGTTTAACATTAAAATTATAAACAAAAGTTACAAAAATAAAACAATGCAGTAAAGAAAACTGTTTACAAATTATCGTACTGATTAATATAATAACGAACATCAGCATAAGAAGAAAATGCTAGAAACAAAAGTAAACAAAAACAACTCTACAGGAATGAATGTAAACAAAATACACAAACAACAATAATGAAACAACGATGTTTACATTTATAGAGATCTCGAGAAGGCGAAACCACGAACATTCGCCTTCAAGTACATTCATTAGACTGTTTAGTCTGACGTATAATAGGCAAGGCAAAGCAAGCGAGTGAGTTAGTAAAAGTTCAGTCAGTCCTGTGTGAAGACACTGTGTATTTGAAGAGTGTAACCGTAGTATGAAGATCTTTGTTACAAAGATCTGTCGAATAATTGTCTAGTAATTGTTATTGTTTATGCAAAGGGTGTAAACAAAGGAATAACAAACAAAGCAATTGTTGTTGTTTACATTAAGTTGTGAACAGTGGCACACAGAATTGTGCGAATAATAAAGAATTTTAATTAAAACTAAACACTAATTTATTTTTATTTTATTTGCAATCTAAGAGCTTATATTTTAAATGTTTATAAAAGGTAAAAATGTAACAATATGGAGTTTTAATCTTTTTTTGTTGACTTGTTGTTTTCAAATAAATCTCAATTTTATTAGAATTTTGTGTAAATTCCCTCATTTTATTCAAATTTATTTCATATTTTGTTTTTGGTAGTTTTAATTTAAATAAAATCTGACCAATACATCCGTATTATTTAAATTCAATGCTGGATGTTTAAAATTTTCTTAAAATATTTAATAAATTCACAATGCAAAACTGGACCAAAACTACAGGAAAAAAACTAACAAATCAAACAGCAACTATTTGCACATTTAAACGAAAAAAAAAAAATTTTATTAAAAAAGCAATTATTATACGAAAGTAGAATTTGGCACTTGGTAGTTGGGTAGGAAAGAAAAAGAAAAACAGAAAAATAATAGAAGGGAAAAACAAACAGCTTAACTTACCTTTGTATGGCACATACAACATTTGTGGGTTTCAGCACTAAAGCAAAGGTAACCGCATAACACATTAGAATACCAGCCAGTAAAATGTAACTTAATTCTCTACCGGATGCACGTACAATTGGTGTGTCATTGTGTCTGTTTTAGGTTGCGGATCCAGGCACCAGCACCAGTAGTAGTAGTAGTACACACAAATTTAAATGACGTTTACGTATGTATGTACATAGTGGAGGCAAAGAATTGTTTTGCGGTTTAGAATATACAAAAGAGAGAGAGAGAGAGAGAACGAAATGAAAGAAAATAAAACAAAATTGTTAAATATGAGTTGCATTAAAAGTGTAAATGGAATAATAATAAAAATTTATTTCTTTTCCTTTTTTTTTTTTAATACAATATGTGACTCAGAACGGAAACGTATGAGCATATTGCATATAAATACGCAGAACATGTATTTGCTTTTACCTGCATACATATGTGTGTGTGTGATCATTTAAAAGGATATTCAAAGTGGACCATATTTTAAAATGAATACTTATGCATATAGTGTGAGTTTAGCAGGAAATTATTTTAGTTTTAGGTTAATAGGTCATTAAGCAAAACGAACGGAAATGCTGTTCATAAAGTCTCTTTAACCTTCCTATACCCGCGCCAAAAAGTGAAACACCAATACCCGCGCGTTGGTCTGTGAGACCGACAATGGAAAATCCTATATCCTTGGTACTATTTCAAAAAAAATTTTTGATGCAAAAACGAAGCTTATTACGAATAATGAAGCTACCAGTGATATCAACTTACTGGCACTATTTTTTTTAACAAAAAAAATCGCAATAATAAAAAAATTGGTCTCACAGACCAACGCGCGGGTATAGGAAGGTTAAAAAAAAATCGCAAAAGATTTGTTGCAGAGAAATTGAGAAGGAAATGTTTCTTAAAGAGTATGTCAATAAGAAGAGCTCTCATAATCCAAGATCTAGTATTAGAAATTCCTCTTCAACTCCGTCATGAAGAGCGTTCTGCAGAAGGCGGCAGTGCATCGCAATGGCACTATTTTCCAATAAAGCGTCCAGTTGCTTGCACACGCTGACGACAATGATATCATAGGGCATACCACGTGAGATGTGCTGCTTTTAGTGCTCTCGAACGGGAGTCTATGAAGAACGGTCTTGCAGTAAATGAAGGCAAAACGAAGTGTATGTTATCGAAAAGTAGAGACATGCGGTGTTTTGGATCTCAGATTACGTCCGATAACTATATTTTCAATATAGTCAAGGAATTTTTTTGTATTGGCTCCGCCGTTACCACCAAAAATGATGTCAGTCTGGAGATCAAGCGCAGGATCACTCTTGCCAACAGGTGCTACTATGGTCTCAATAGGCAATTGAGTAGTAGAGACCTCTCGTACGACAAAACTAATACTCTACAAGACGCTCATCTTCCCCGAGCTTCTTTATGGCGCAGAGGCATGGACCCTATTAACCACTGAAAGTATTCGAGAGAAAAGTCCTACGTAAGATATTCGGTCCAGTGCGGGTAAGCGATGATTTCCGCATCCGATCCAACAGTAAGCTGTATGAGCTCCTCAACGACATAGGCGTTGTGCAGCGCATTAACATCCAGCGGCTGTTCAGGGTGAGCCATGTCGTTCGAATGGAGGATGATGCTGCGGCGAGAGGGGTATTTGATGCGGGGATCTGCGGAACTCGGCGAAGAGGACGACCTTGTTTGCGATGGAAGGACCAAATCGAGGGAGCCCTGTTATCGATTGGTGTGACCAACTGGCGCAGACCGAAATCCGTTAATCGTGTTGTTAATGGCCAATTAAGTACATAAGTAAGTATTAGAAATTTTTTACAATTAGAAGAAATTCACTATACTAAATAGTTGACCAGAAGATTGAAAGAATTTACTTCCAACATTTGTTGCCAATTGTTCACAATCTTCTTTGAGAGTTTCAAAAGTATAAACTTGTTATTAAGTGCATCGCACACAGTTGATCGGGATATATTATTGAATGCAGGTTTAAAATCGACAAACTAGATATATAAGCTGCTGTTGTGGACTGACAGGTAATATTTAATCTTTGCTGCATAAACCATGTGTCTCCTTTTCGGAAGACAGTTTTATTGTTAGGAGATAGGCGCTTCAGTATTAGCGTAGATTAGAGTTTATTGAATGCATTCAGTTACATAGCCTCTAGTTCTCTAGCAACCGTTGTTTTGCCATTTTTGCAAGAAAAAGTTCTTATAAATCTCTTTTTGCTTCAAAAATAGGTTTTCTGTTGAGAAACTAATGAATATTCGTTTCTATAAGGACCAGTATGCGTGTTTGACTAGATGAGGGAAGAAGGGCGGTACTGGAAGATCATCAAGATTCTGTAACTGCTAAGATAGACAAGCAGTAGAACTACTTATTTCCGCTATTCATGTCTTGTGTATACGCTGCGTGTAATTAAAATACATCTCCTATGTACTGTTTTTTATCTGCTTAAACATGCAGAGGAATATTAGAAAATGAACTGTGTTCTCTTGTCAGTAACTAAAATGTATACACTTTGAGGCCAAAGTGAGTAAATCTTTGTGTTTGAACATGAAAAATGATGTGATTTAAATGGTACTGGAAATTTAAAAAGACAAAAATTAAGATTTTCCTACAATGCCACCTAATTCTTATTGCTTTAAGCTCAGTCTTACAACAGTCTTGAAACATCTTAAGCTTTATTAACCTTGATATTGCTGTTTGCAACTTTAAATTGAATTTGTTTTTGTATCTTAGAGCAGCAGAAAGCAAAAAAAAAAAAAACAATCGTATGAAAACTTTTGCAACAAACTTAAGTTGTCTTCATTTATAGAAGAAGAAGCAGAACAAGAAGAATAAGAAGAAAAACTTTAATATGACATAGAAAATAGCAATGACAAATGCTTCTTGAAGAAGTTCTGAAGAAAAATCTTTTAAACAAAAGCATCTTCTTACACTAAAAGAGCCACTTGACCACGACAGTGACAAACACGTACATACGTATACAGGGTAGGGATTGCAGTTCTTGTTTAGCTTCGAAGAACTGCAGACAATTTACTGGTTGAGTTCATGTCACTTACCTTACAAAGACACCAACAATGAAGAGGGTCACCAATATACCGGTGGCACTAAATGACATGGCACCAATCGCCCAAGCCGACTCAGGACGTAAATACACCTCCGGTATTGTCTGACAAAATTGCTTTGTTGCATCGGGCAAAGTACCCAATTCACATTTTAAGCATTGCGTCTCATCCAATGGATGGCGTATCTGTAAAGAAAAAAAAAAGAAGAAAAAAAAAATACAAAAATAGTACGTAAGTGAGTACATTTTCATTTTTTTCGCTATATTCCATGACAATGTGCTGCCATTTGATATCCCATAAGTTTTATTTAAAAAGTGAAATTGAAGCAAAGAATGAAAGGAATGGTGAGCATGGAATTGCCAGTATGTTTAGAAGTTAATGGTCTTGGATATTGTTTAGTCATGTGATACTAATAGTAGTTTTTTCTGCAGTTTTTTTATTTTTTATTTTCCCCTTTTCAAATGGTAGATACTTTAAGAAATTCATAGTATTTGTTAACATATAATGGCTAGTGGCATGAAGTATAGGGTAAAAGAATTTGTAAAATTTCATGTGTGGTAGAGAAGCAAATACAGTTCCTTGGTATAGTTTATTGGGTTACAATTCCTAAGTACTTGTGTTGTATTCCATTCCATTCTATTCTATTCTGTTTTGCTTTTTCGTTTTTCTCATAGTAATTGTATGTCCTTTTTTGTGTTTCTGCAAATTGTTGAAAACGAAATGAAATGGCAATTCAATGACCATTGGCCAGCAATAAGGGTTTACTAAGGTCATACCATGTTTAAACAATTTTAGGGAATGAAATTTTTTTCGGTTTTCTGTTTCCATTTAAATATTTTGAATTTAAAAAGTGAATTTCAATTTTTCTTTTCAATTTTTCTTTTCTCGTTGTTTTAAAGATAAATGACAAGCAATTTAATTTCATCAGAGTATAGGAAAACATAGGAAGCCATTGCTAACACACGCATGCATTCTGTTCATACATGAACTTGCTGGATTTGTTGAGTGAATTGGTCACGTAGTGAGTGCTACTTAACAAAGTTTGACTTTTTGTTGCAACATTTTCGAAAGTTGCATGCTGTGCAGCAGTAGCTAGCATAACAAGAAATACGCATTTCAGAAGACTGAAGGTGTGTACAAACAACCATTGCCATTGGAGTTTCTGTTTAACTCAAGTTATTAAAAGAACTTAAAGGATGGATTTGATTTACTTTAATCCTTGAATAAGTTTGTTTATTTAATATAAATCGATTAAAGATAATGCACCTAAGGATAGACAGAAGACTCCGCAATGTTCTTTCAAGTGAAAGAAACGTGATAGAAAGATTGAATGAAAAGTGCCCAAAACAGCTCTGAGCTATCTGCTAGCCCTTAGCCAGTATAATCCCATTATAAAACTCAGAAGAGAGTCAGGAGTTTATACGCTTAATGAAACCAAATCCCAGTCTATTCTACCTTTTCAATCAAAAAGTTGGGAATGTCACAGAGAAGATGCTGCAATCACTCCACCTTTCCCTGCAGTTATCTGACTGAGATCTATCACACACAATGTTATATTAGACACCAATCTCTTATTATGGCTTATTGGGTGAGCTAGTTCTATCACCATTAGTAAATGACCAAAGGCTGTTGCATTACGTTTTAATAATGACCGGATCGGTTTAGGATAAAGCCGATGCGAAAGATACTTCTCTGTAAAGCTATAAATATATTGTCACGTTTTTACCTTTTAAAAACGTTTACAATATGAGCTCGTAGTTTGCAAATAAAATAAAAAATTAATTTGTGTTTAGTTTTAATTAAATTTTTTTATTATTTGCCCAATTCTGTGTGCCACTGTTCACAGCTTGATGTAAACAACAACAATTGCCTTTTCTTTGTTATCCCTCTGTTTATACCCTTTGCATAAACAATAACAATTACTACACAATTATTCGATATTTGTAACGGAGATTTTCAAACCACGATTACTCTCTTCAAACGCACCGCGTCTTCACACAAGACTAACTGAACTTCACTAATTCAGTCGCCTGCTTTGCCTTGCCTTTTATATGGTAAAGTAACCAGCCTGATGAATGTTCTTGAAGGCGAATGTTCATGACTTCGCCTTCTCGAAATGTCTATAAATGTAAACATCGTTGTTTACATTTATTCTTGTAGTGTTGTTGGTGTATTTTTGTTTACAGTAATCTCTCGATTTACGTTGCAGTTGGTTCCAAAAAAGGCGACATAAATCGAAACGACGTAAATCGAAACGACGTAAATCGAATTTCATATTGCTCATACTACAAAGTAGTATGTTTTTAACAATAAACTTAAAAAGTTACAGTAATCCTTCGATTTACGTCGCAGTTGGTTCTAAAAAAATACGACGTAAATCGAATTAAAGTTAGAGGGAACAAAAAATTTGACGACGTAAATCGAAGGATTACTGTACTTGTTTACCATTTTTGTATGCTGGTGTTTGTATGATAATTTGTAAATAGATTTGTTTACTGCATTGTTTTGTTTTTGTAGCTTTTGTTTATAATTTTAACGTTAAGCGCTGTAAAAGCAAAACACCAGTATCTTGATCTTACATTTTCGCAACAATATGGAGACTTCCCTGTACTGTGGGCTATATCTGACATAAGTATCCTCATCTGGAACCATTCGATTAGTATTTCTATTCATATGTTCTTTCCGTATTGGCTGAGAAAATATATTCAAAATGTCTGTATAAATACTCGTTCGGTGTTTGCTTTCTTACAGCGTATATCATTACGCGACATATAACATTTGATATTTTAGTCTAGTGGAGGCAGAATAGTGCCAAGAACAGCCTAGGGCAACTCTGTCTAATACTGGTAATACCCAAAGAAGCAAAAAAGAATGTACCTTACTGAAGATGCCTATCTCGCCGTAGATTGCAGTGATGTGCATTTTCTTCATCTTACTCTATAATCTTTCCAAGCCCTTGCACAGTCAGTCGATTATAACTACCATTACTACCTCGTAATGATTGAAAAACTGCAGCATTTGCTTTACTTTAAAAATTTCTATGTGATCTTCGGTTTTTAGAGGATACATACTCGTTTTCACTGAATAACTGACGCTTCAAATACCACACTAATAACCCATGAATTAGAAACTAATCTCTACAAAAATCCCACAATAACAAGATATTTGGCCAGAAATTTACAATTAATCTTCGTAATGCCATTGAAATTTAACATACAAAACAAATTTTCAATATGTTTTATCAGAGTTTTACCATCGATTTCTAAAACATTATTTTAAATTCAAGTCTTTCAAATCCATTTATTGGGCATGTAAAATCCCATTAAAATTATATTGTTTCACAAATAAATTTTAATTTTCTTCATTTCATTAATTTATTTCCAACAAATATTATTTCGCAAAAATTTACTCACATACACCCTGAGTCATGGGCATCAACCATTGTTGTCAGTGGAAATAGGAGGGAAATTGTAAAATTTTTCAAATAAAACAAAAGGAAGGCAAAGCAAATAAATGGAAGAAGAACTGATTACTTACTTGATAAGTTGAACAATTGAAACAATGCCAACAGCAGCTTTCACCCTCAACATATTTCTTAGCCTGACCACGTTCACAGGGTAAACTGCATACGGACTCAGGTGGTTTGGGATGCAACAATTTAAATTGAACTTCTGCAAAAGAAAAAAAAAAAAATAGAGAAAATTAAAATACAATAACAACAACGAGAGTAAATCACAAATTAAAGGAAATGATGGAAATGAAACAGATTGTTAAAATGAAAATAAAACAAAACAAAAAAGTATAAGAAGAGAGAAGAGTGAAGAGAAGGAAAACAATTGATAGGAATTCTCTGATGACAATAATTTACTAACATGTTGTAACACTCACTTAAACTCAATTACAACGCCTGAACGCTTCTTTTATGTTGTATTATATTTTATTATTGTTGTCGTTGTTGTTGGTGTTGTTGTTATTTTACAATTTAGTATAAAATTTATTGTTTAATGTAATCGTATACCCCAAGTAAAATATCCAATATTTGTGCAGTGTATGTATAGTGTCTTGAAAGTCTTTATACATCCCGGTGTCGTATGGATTTCTTTGATAAGAATTTTTCCACTTTAATGCCCTCCCTATTTTTCCTCCCTTCCTCCCTCTTTCTCTCTCTCTCTCTCTCTCTCTCCATTTCTTGCAACGTTAGTTTATTACTTTTGTTTATTATTTACACCCTGTCATCCTTGTCATCTTCATACTCATACTTAAAATCATCGTCGTCATAGTCATCATTCTCATCATTATTATCGTCACAATACCGACATCATCTGTTCTAATTGAGTTTAACTTCGTTTATATATTTTATGCTGGTACTGTGTGTTTGCCTATCCCTTACCAATATCTTATGGCCTTATGGCTGCTATTCGATATTAACAATATGTGGCTCAAAAATACCCCTAGGGGCTAAACTCTATTTACAATACTTATAATAAATTGTTTTTAACTTGTTTATATAAAATATTGTACACATGCATACATACATACATACATACATATGTATGTATATATGTATATACGGGTACTGTCTTTGAGTCTATAAACAGTTCAGCAAATAAGTAATTACATATGGGGCTTTCCATAGAAGTTAAGAACATAGATTTTTGTTTCTTTTTTGGTGGAGGATTTCAAATATATTGTGCAGATGAAAAGCTTATGAAATTAACATACGAACTGATAGAATCAGAATCATTCGCTAAAGACAATGTAAAACGACAATGCAAACTTTGACAAGAACATATCTTCAGTTTGGTCTCAAACCAACTTACATATGTTCCTGTGTAGATTGGTATTCGGTAAGAGTGTAACTGCTCTATTAAGTTAGCTACTCAATTACTTGGAATATTCCCGTGACTAGGTATTCTCTTAGATTGACACAATATTGCAGCGAGGTTCGATTCGAGGAGATGTATTATTACAATCCTTCAGCCTCAGGATTACAACTTGAATGTTTCATCTGAAAGAGATTTGGTTGCTGCTTGACAAAGCGGTTACATGGTTTAGGTTTAGGTTAGAGGACGTGTACTTGCCATTTGAAGACAAGTACAGTACCCGGAGGTCCAGTTGACCCATTGTACAACGTCCTAAACGGGAGATGATAATAGGGGAGATAGCAAAAAAGAAGAGGAACGAAGAATAAGGACGCAGAGGAATTACAAAGACTAACGAAACACACAAGAAAGCGCGACTACACTATTGAAGCCCTAACACTTCTCAACCAGCTCAAACTGATAATGAATCTACGGAGAGCCTTTATGGCTCTTGACACAGAATTTACACCCTCAAAGAAGCCCTTGCCAAGGGTCTTCAACCTCAAGCTACTAAGGGCTGCGCAGTTACAGAGTCCCTGCAATAGTCCGGCTGGAACAGATCCTTGTCAACGACATAATCTCGCAGTGCCCCGTAATAAACCCAATAACTAACCTTAAGCTGCCAACCTGTTCTTACACGTTCTAGACCATAGACATCTAGAGACATAACAACCCGATCCATTCCCCCAGCGCCTTTCCTATTCCCCCCTGACCCATCCATTGATGAGGCCATAGAGGTGGCAGATTGGTGGATCGGGACCAACTAACACATCGCTCTCAGAAAGTAAACCTAGTCTAGCGAGAGCATCCGCCGTCTCTTTACCGAGTATTCCGCTATGACGCGAAATGCAGTATAGACGGATTCGGTCTGGTCCAAAAGTCCTTAACGACTCCTTGCACTCGACGCCAATGCCAAGCACAGCCCAACAGTCAACGAAGATCATATAATATTCCAGCTATGGCCTCGATAGCCTTTAAGATTGCGAAGATCGAAGCGGTTACATTCTTTAATGAAATTTTTTCCTGCGAAATGCCCCTTACATGTGTAGAAAATGTGTCTTCGTTTATTGATTTATTATGGGTATAACAGCGAAACTCTAATCTTTCTAATACCGCTTCTAGTTTTATTCATTTCTTATTTCCTTCAATCATAAAAAAAAACCAATTTTTTTTTATCTCGAATTTCTTTTTCCCTCTCAATTTCATTTTAAAACGAAGAGAGAAATGAGAGAATTTGTTATTTAATCACAATATGGTTAAATGGATTGAATTGTGGCAGAAATAATTGAAAATTATTTCATACCAGATTGATTTTTGTGGTAAGTGCTTGCGTGGGTTTCGTGTTAAAACAGTGTTTAAAATTAAAAGTTTTAAATACACAACATATTTCAAATGTATGGATGGGTGCGCGCTTTAGTTTTCTTGGCCTTACCTGACATATTCAGCCTTAGTTCACCTTCATAGTATTCGCCAACTTTAACCCACTGATATTGGCCTTCCTTGTGTTGCTTAAAGTGTATGATGTTGTAACGGGCTGGCCCGTCGCCATTATTATCGAAACGGAAATGATCACCACTTAAGCCTGCAGGGAAATAAAATATATGAAAAAGAAAACAGAAGAAAATTTTAAGAAATTATAAAATATTTGAAGAATAAATTCCGTTTCTTTGTTACTTTTCTTATTAAACTCAATTATGGCATGTATATCCCTTAATTATATTATAAATTAAGCAAAACCTTAGAAATATTTAAACAATTACTTGTCGATTTTTGGTTTTGTAAGGCCGACTCACCTTGAAATTCAACTTTTCTTAAGTACTTCAATAAATCAGCGCCTTTTGTTGGCTTCATAGCATCACACAAAGAGGGGCGGCCACCACATAAATCACGATGCATGTCTCTGCATAATTTAAAGAAAAAATATATATTTTTTATGAGCTTTCAAATTAAAATTTTTACAAATGAATTCAAAGAATGTCTACCTTAAAGCATAAGCAAATGCCATCACAGCATCACTTACAAACTGTAATTGGCCTTCAAAGTCTGTATTTTCACGTGACAAACGTTCGGTAGTGGTACATGTGCGATTGTAGCTGTTGTAGGGCGTACTCATGCTACCCGGATAACGGCATTGAAAATGGTCCTCCCAGAATTCTAAAGATAAAAAAAATTGTTCATATTGTTACGTTTTTATCTTTTAAAGACGTTTAAATTATGAGCTCATGGATTGCAAATAAAATAAAAATTAATTTGTGTTTAGTTTTAATTAAAATTCTTTAGTATTCGCACAATTCTGTGTGCCACTGTTCACAACTTGATATAAACAACAACAATTGCTTTTCTTTGTTATTCCTCTGTTTATACCCTTTGCATAAACAATAACAATCACTAAACAATTATACGACAGGTCTCTTTGTAACGGAGATCTTTAAACCCCGATGGCTCTCTTCAAACGCACCGCGTCTTCACACAAGACTGACTGAACTTCAATAACTCAGTCGGCTGCTTTGCCTTGCCTTTTATATGGCAATCAGCGTTGCCATTTGCCAAGTTTTCCTTTTTTTCCAAGTGTTTTGAGATGCGAAAAAGTTTTCATTAAATTTGTTTTCTAATAAAACAAGTTTTTTCGACAAAAGTAAATTTAAAATTTTTTCAATAAATTCAATAATAATAACACGAAATATATAAATTTTTAAATAAAATATTCTGTATTTTATTAATCCCGGGCAAAAGAAGCAAGGCAACACCAATAGAGGGCACCTGGCTCCGGTGTTTCCTTTTGTAAAAAACAAGTTTTTTTGGTAAAAAAAAAGTTTTTTTTCTCAGAAATAAAAAGTTTTTTAAAAAAAAATTTATGGCAACGCTGATGGCAACGTAAACAGTTTGATGAATGTTCTTGAAGGCGAATGCTCATGACTTCGCCTTCTGGAAGTCTCTATAAATGTAAACATTGTTGTTTTTATTTATTCCTGTAGCGTTGTTGTTGTATTTTTGTTTACTTGTTTACCATTTTTTTATGTTGGTGTTTGTTGTTATATTAAGCAGTACGATCATTTGTAAACAGGTTTGTTTACTGCATTGTTTTGTGTTTGTAGCTTTCGTTTAATGTTAAGCGATGTAAAAGCAAAAGACCAGTATCTTGATTTTTCATTTTCTTAACAATATTCTCTTTGAAGCATTATTAAAATCTCTTAAGAGCTGGGTACTTACCTACAAACCAGGGATTGCGTTGATTATTTTCCACAGTTAAATTAAGGAAATATTCCTCAAAGCCTTTGACAGGATTGGCTTGAGGTTGCACCGACAAAGTGCCTTCCACCTGGAAATAAAAACAAGAATTTTAATTTATTGTAAAAGTGGCCTGTAACTATTACGATAGTTTACATGGTGCTTGAAACTTTTATTTAAAAAACATTTGTTTTGAATTTCTATTTTTAAAGCCACTGTCTCTAATAACCATTTTGTAAGTCATCTTGACGTTTGCATGTCGTTTGACCTTTACCATCATTTCAATGGGAAGATTTTAAGCCAATGAATTAATTTAAACTGTGGCCTCCACATTTTTAATATTTTTCTTTAAAATTTTATTTTAATATGACCTTTGTGCCCACAACCAGTAAACAGCTCACGTTACATGTCTATTGTAATCATTTTAATTAAGTTCTCAATGTAATATTCAATTACGTAAATGTCATTAAAATAATACAACAGAATTTTAAATTAAAATTTAAGAAAATTTCCAAACCACCCACCCTACCCCCCACACACACTATTCCTTACATAGGTGGCTTATTTCACTTTTTCTAACACATTCTCATTTGGTTGCCAGGTGGTGCTGTTTATTGTGTATCTGTAAGCAATTAATTTCAATTATTTAATCATCAATCATAAGGATTAAATAGAAATCAACAGCAACAACAACAAGAGAGAAAGAGAGAGAGAGAGAGAGAAAAATATCATGTAAAATAATAAAGAAAATATTGTATCTTGCACATCTGACGTTTCATTTCATTACGTTACGTTTCATTGTCTGTCTATTTGCCAGTCTGTCTGTCTGTCTGTCTCATTGTCTTATTAATCTTTTTTTTTTGGTATTTGTTATACAAACAAATAATTCATTGTCGCTTGTCTAAACATATCTACCTCAGGTCCTTTATTTAAACACCTTTTTTTTGTTCGTTTTGTCTACAACTGATGTGATGTGATGTGTTGTGCTAATGTTGTGTGTCATTCATTGTTATTCACATACGAATATTTGCCGGAATTAAATGACAAGACAGGTATGTATGCTATGGTCTCTACTCTCTCTCTCTTTTATTTTCCTTTTTTTGTTTTGTTTTTGGAATCCAAAACCATAATTATTTGTGTTTTTCTTCTTTTCTATAAATTATTCCTTATTATTCGTAGTTTTTCTTTCTGATAATTGTACACTTTCTTTTTCTGGTAATTCCTAGTGTGTGATAGTGTTAGTCTATGACATTGTTATTGTTGTTGTTGCTGTTGTTGGAAGGAAATTCATTCATTAATCATATTTATTTTTGCCATTTAATCATATGAATCCTTAACGACAGTCATTTTTTTGATATTTAACTGGGTGGAAAGCCGGGAGTTCAACATAAAAGTTCTGTGTTGAAATAGTTATCGAAATACGGCGAAATAATTTGTGTTATTTATGTAAATGGTATGATAAATAGGCCCCCTATTATGAAATGTAGCAAGTTCCTGGTTTATTCAAAATGGAATTCCTTAATTAATAAAAGCGGATATTTTCATCTTCCTTAGTTATTTACTTAATTGGTCATCAACAACCCTATTAAAGGATTTTGACCTGCCTTAACACATTCTTCCAGGTGCCTGTGCTTCTTGCTTGCCTATGCCAGTTGGTCACACCAATCAATGACAGGACTTCTTCGATTGTGGACTTGCCAGGTGTGAAGCCGCACTGATAAGGTTCAATCAGTGTTTTGACGAATGGCTTCAGTCGTTCACACAATACGCCTGCAAGAACCTTATATGCAATAGGAAGAAGGCTTATACCCCTGCAGTTGGAGTGTAGCTAATCATGCATGGCTGTGGCATTTCATGGCTATTTTACAAAGCTATGCAGTTTTGTTTTCAAAGATTACATCGAAACAATTTGATGTCAGTAGGAAAAGTGTATCTTGTTTTATGTAAGTGCAGTCCCATATTCCCATATAAATATAATTGTTATCATTTATGAAAATTTATTCATGGTTACAAAAATATTAATCTTTAACTACAGAATATACAATTTGTCTGTAATAATTTGTTGAATAATTTCTTTTTAATATTTGCCTTCTCTGTTGCCTTGTAATACAAAGAAAAAAAAACTCTTTTTAAATAAACTTTACACTACAAAACCTTCATTAATTTTAAGGGGAACCTCAAAGTGACCAGCATGAATCGTGTCATTATTAAACTGTCAGAGAAGACTAACACACCCCATGTAATAATCTCCCACTTTCAAATTTTAACACAATTAATGAAAAGAAAAAAATGCCTCTTTACTTACATTCTTATGTTTTTAAGCTCTTATAAGAATGCAGCCACTCTCATACATTCATTCATTCATTTTTATTACATTTTTTAATTATTATTCTTTTTTTTTAATATAAAAAGCCGGTAAAAAATAGATAAAAATGTTTGTATGTATACGTACCTCTGGCTCATTGCCGTCTGAAACTAAATTACGTGCACTCCAGCCATCAGAGCCAATCCAGGAAAAGGCGCCAGTAGCATTGTTACGTCTAACGGCACGCATTACTTCACGTACTTCCTGATCGGAACCGAATATTATAGCACCTGTTTAGAAAGCATACCAGGAAACAAAAAAAAGAAAAAAGAAAGACCGACAGACAGACATTGAATTAAACACAGCAAAGACTCTGCTTAAAAACAAAATGCTATTTATTTAGATTGCCAACGACAGCAACGGTAACAGCAACAGCAACGACAATGACAATTAAAATTCATAAGTTATAAAGAAAATAGCAATGGCAACAACAACACCTACAATTAAATATTATACATCGCATTATAAATAAAATGTGACGCTGGTTTTATAAATGAGTAGCGGAAGTCAGGCATTTTCATAGTGTTTATATGCTTAACATCCCTTCCCACATTCCAAATTCCTTTCTCTTTTTCTTGCTTTTCTTTTTGTGTCTCCATTTTTTTGCACAGGCTCTTATTCTTTCTTTTCCTTTAAACCATTAATTATATTTCCAGGGTAGTGGCCTGTTTCGGTCCTCCCTTATTAGAGTAGTTGTTTGCCATAATAGAAGCATAATTTATTGTTGAACATACGCATTCAAGTTTTTCGCTTCTTTTTCGTTTTGGGGATACATTGCGGTTTTTAATTTTCATGGAAAATTTTAATGAATTTTCATAAGAATTTTAAGAATTCCATTTTTTATGATATTTTAACTGTCAGAATTCGTTTTTTCTTCTTCTTAATTCTTGTTTTACTTTAACGGTTAAGTAATTGATCTTTGAACACTAACTTTGCGTTTTTTTTTTCGATAAACATACCGAAATTTTTTATTCGTTAGCCTTAGGGAATTGGAAAATGCTTGGAAAAATGATTAAAAAATGTTTACTTAGATGACACACTGACAAGTAGAAAGTTGTAAAATTTTTCGTTTTTTGTAAAAATTTTGCAACCAATTTTTCACAGATTTTCTGAAATCCTTGTGTACAAATTAAATGAGGGGAATAGGGACTTAAACTTCAGACAGCTTGTGTTAATTTAAACAATGTACACAGTTTGGTATGAAATTTTCAATTCCCCACATTTATGAGTCACTCGTGTGAATGCTTTTTCCACTTCTCCTTTAAGAACATGGTAAATGGAGTAGAGAGCCATACATATGTACATATTCTTACAGGTCATTGTGTAATGAGTAGGAGATTGAAGACCACACTTTAGCCATTCTAAATTACTCTTTAGAAATACATAACCATGGTTTGTATATATCTATACATACATACATAATTGGCCATTACAACCCTTCAGTCTGAATTAAAACCTAGATTCTCACACAACTTATGCTGTGTGTGTTAATTTTATACATGAGTGGCGGGTCCTAAGGTTTTAACTCGATTCCGAACGACAGATTTCTGAGAAACTTTTTTATGGCAATTTTTATTTACTCTCAGAGTTATTACCAGAAATCTGCTGAAAGGAAGTTGCCGAAGAAATATTTTTTTAAATTTCGTTTAGATGTCTGACTTGGGGTTTGAACCGAGGTCTTATATCTAATAAGCCAACACACTACCTTCTAGACTACAGAGACTTCGGGCTTGAAAAAAAAACAACATTTTAGAAAGAAGGCAACAAATTTGGTAAAAATGTTCTTCTTTTTTTACTATCGAATCTAGCTACCAAACCATCTTTAAAAGTTTGTTGAAAGAAAATAATTCACAGAGGATAAATTAGGTGCTTCATGACTCCATTAGGTCCAACTTTAGTTCATTGATTTTGATCACCGCGAAAGTGGATGTGTTTTCTTCAACTGAGAAAGTTTTTGTCTTAAATTTATGGCATAAAAACCTTCACAAGCTGGTATAGTACTTACACTTGATTGTTTTCTTTTACCAAACATGATCAATAAAAATTCTTCATTGTACATTTCACTTCTTCTTTAAAATATTTCTGTTTATTTTTTTTTTTTTTTTGTAAACTTCTGTAGCCTTCTACCCACCAATTTGAAAACTTTTGTGACCACCCACATACATACATATGTACATCAGCTTCGAGATAATGTTCAGATTCTGTTCTCATCATTTTCACATTTTCATTAATTTTAAACACATAACTTAAGTAGTTACAAAGCATATGGTTGCACATACATAAGTCCTCGACAGATTTTACGAGAAACTTTTCATGGCAATCATATATATTATTTCTAAAGCACTTTTTTTTGTCGGTTGCAAATATCTCCCATGCCACCGCATCAAATTTAATGAATGATATCTCATTTTAAAGCTTATATCTAACACTAATGACAAAAAATAATTAGAAATTGAAAAATTAATATTTTCATTATATTTAAAAAATTATATTTTATATAGAACTGCATGATAGTACTGTTGTCATTATGATTATATGTTTTTGTTCAAGTGTGTACTAATACAGGTTCGCTTAATAGTAATGCAGTTCTACATTATATAGTATGTATTAAAATCCATTCTGGCAATACCGCTATTTACTATAATGCCGTTTATTACTAAGTCAGTTATATATAATACGCATATTAAGTTGTAAAAAGCTGTTTTGGCAATAGTTGTTAGATCAAGTGCGATAAACATGGTCGCTTAATTGTAATGCTATTCCACTTAATATATAAAGTTGTAAAAACCATTTTGGTAATGTCGTTATTGTCATGGCATTGTTTGTTTTAGTGTAGTAATACGATGTCTTTTAATATATACATATATATAGTGTCAGCTGATATTTAACAGTTAAAAAGGTTTTAAGAAAAACAAGGTCAAACCCTTCAAAAGGTAGGATTGTATTTACCAGAACCGGTCTTTTCACATGGGCAGTTATACGTGGCTTTTTCTCGAGTGCGTACGTTTAAAGATATTTTTGTTTGTATTAAGGATTCGTACGGGCAAAAAGTTAACGATGATCATGTCATTACCTCTAACATTGTATTCAAAGAAGTATTATAAAAGCATTTAAACACATGTCATATGTATGTAAATATGTATGATATATTATGATTTCTAATATTTTTATACTTTTAATATTTCTATTTCTATTAATTATTTTCATTTTATGTTACAAAAATGACAACTAACGGTGCGAAATATTCGCACGGGTCATCTAGTTTTTATTTATTTTCAGAGTTATTGCAAGAAATCTGCAGAGAGGGTGTTGGAGATGGCTGAACCGATGCCTCATATCTAATAAGCCAACACACTCTACCTACTAGACTACGGCGACTTCTTGTATATATATTTTTTAGTTTTAATACAAAAAAAAAAAAGCCAATTCATTCTTAAAGTTCCAATTAAAAGGGAAATAAAATTAATATTTTAAGAGGCAATAATTGACATTTGTTGCCATAAATGTTTTTTTTTATTTTTACAAAAATTCATTTATTTGCCTAAAGATTGTTTTGTCCCCCTTCAATGTGAGTTTTATTTGTAGATTACATTTTTTGTAAATTTTTTATTGATTTATTTTGTTTTGTTGTCGTGTTCTGATTTTACTTTCAACTTATTTCTTCTAAAAAAAATTGTTTTTAAAATCTGGCCAAATTTTAAAGATTTTTTAAGACACACATTTATTGCCTGCCACCACCACCACCATCACTATGACACAATGAAAAATTATTTCGAATCTATACAATGATTAATGGAATTTCGTTACGAATTCGGTTAAAAAAAATGGGGAAAAAAATGGGAAAAAAATATTGAAAAAAAAGATCCCAATCAAGTAAATTTTGTTGTTATGCTGTTGTCTGGGCCGTTTTTATTTTAAAATCAAATCAAATTTTTCTTGATTATCAGAGAAAGTCTGGCGTAAAGATAAAGCCAAAAGAAAAAAAAAAAACAATCAATTTTTATTAGCCATTTATGTTAAATGAAAATATTTTTATTTTTAACGGTGTTGTCTTCCATGCAAGACAATCGTTTTTTGGGAAAAAATATAAAATAAACGATAGGCCTTGAAACGAAAAAAAAAAGGATTTCTTGTAATGACTTTTATTTACTTTTTTTTCATTTTGTTTTAGAGGTGTTGGGTTTAAACCACAGGTGTTGCAAATACCTTAAGAACTATTATTTATTACTTCGTTCGTTGCCAAATGATCTTTTAAATTGATTCTAATGGTTTACGTTTTAATACTGGAACAACAAACGTGACCATTAGAAATTTTATTAAAAACATGTTACAGGTATTCTTTTTGCTTACAAAAAACTCTCTCTCTCTCTGTTTGCCACAATGTATGATGATTAATATTTATTTGTTTGCTTTTTATTTTATGGTAGGTGTCGTATGATTGATATTAATTGCTGATTTTCTATAACGTATACGCACGTTGTTCCATAAAATTAGGCATTGTTGTCATTACCCTAATTAAACTTTTTCCTGATTAAAGTAAGCGAATAACAAGAGAGAGAAAGAAGGGCAATAATACAAATTTATTTAATCACTTTGATTGATTGCCTTTTATTGGCATTATTGTGTAGCTTATGCGCAATCGTATTTTCATCATGCCATTCGTTTTAGTTTTCTTATCTTTTGTTTTTTTCTGGGAATTTTTATGTATTTAATTTATGACTCAGGTTTAATTGGTTAATTAAATATGTTTTCGGGTTGCTTAATCAATCAAATATAAAACAACCTGAGCTTATAATTTATATACATATATCACAAAAAAAAAAAAAAATAAAATAAAAGCGGAAACGGAATGCTTTAAATACAGTCTCTAGAGATGGTAATGGCTTTAATAAATTAAATTTTCCTAATGAAAGAAAACTGGAATATAGAAACACTATAATGTTACCTTAGACTGGGGTAGGACCCTTACATGATACTGTTACGAAAAAGAAAATCTAGACACTGGTGTTCTGCTTTTACATCGTTTAACATTAAAATTATAAACAAAAGCTACAAAAATAAAACAATGCAGTAAACAAACCTGTTTACAAATTATCGTACTGCTTATTATAACAACAAATACCAGCATAAAAAATGGTAAACAAGTAAACAAAAATATACCAACAACACTACAATAATAAATGTAAACAACGATGTTTACATTTATAGAGATTTTGTGAAGGCGAACGTTCATGACAAGAACAGTCATCGGACTGTTTACTCAGCCCTATAAAAGGCAAGGTAAAGCAGGCGACCGAGTTACTGAAGTTCAGTCAGTCTTGTGTGAAGACGCGGTGTATTTGAAGAGAGTAATCGTGGTTTGAAGACGTTCGTTACAAAGTTTTGTCGAATAATTGTCTAGTTATTTGTTATTGTTTATGCAAAGGGTATAAACAGAGGAATAACAAAGAAGAGCAATTGTTGTTGTTTACATCAAGTTGTGAACAGTGGCGCACAGAATTGTGCTAAAAATAAAGAATTTTAATTAAAACTATACACAAATTTATTTTTATTTTAACTGCAATCTACGAGCTCATATTTTAAACGTTTTTAAAATGTAAAAATGTAACAATACATTAAGCGAAGAAAAAAGAAGAATATTTTATAATTGGCGTTATTATGCCCCTTTAGTATTTTTTAATTAACTTTGTAATATCCTTGCTGCTGTACTTCTTTAGTTTCTTGCCAAAAAATGTATCATGTCAAGTGATTTTCTATTTTTTAGTCGCTTTACTTTTGAAGTTTCTTCAATAAAAAAACTTGGTCAACTGATTTCAAGTGTCTTCCCGGGCTTTCAATATTTTAAGATCACAAGGCTTCAGCATTAATATAAGCAATAATGTTTAAACGGTACGCAGCGTGGAGGGCTCAGAGGTTCAATCGAAGCACTTCAACTAAAGACAGCCAATTTTTGCATGTCATTAATGTAGGACACACATATAAAGGCTTGAAGTTAAACGAAATGTGGGATTTTCTTGCAGTTTATAGCAGTTTAAAGCTTCTAATTAATGCCTTATGAACTACCATAATGTCACCAGACATGTGTTCGTAGCTAATAAACCAAAACATGAATATTCTGAATTAATGTAGGCAATAAATCGATGTATTCTTCTGGAACGTTAAAAACATTTCATTTTCTTGCAGATTATAGCTTTTAAAGCTGCTGATTGATGCCTTATGTACCACCCTAGTGTCATCTTGCATGTGTTTATGGCTAATAAACTAAAACATGAATATTCTACACTAATGTAAGGCAATAAATCGATATATTGTCCTGGAACATTAGAAACATTTAAGTTCTTGCCTTCATTGAATGCAAAATACAAAAACTTTCAATTTCCGGAAATACTAAAGCAAGCAGTTGAATTTATTTTCAGTTTTTAATTGATTTTTGGGAAATGCTCTATCGATGTTAGAAAGAAGAAAAATGATTTTCTTTTTTTATTTGTGGAAAGGCATAGATTGTAATTTCCTTCATAAAAATGTTGAAAAACTTATTTTCAATTAAAGCGAACAGCCTGCCGCCTTTTTTGTGTATTCCTAGCGTATTCACCCTTTGTCAAGAACAATTTAATGTTGAAATAAAACTTTTTTAAATTTTAGCTTTTACGGTACGTGTAAACCATTTTTGCCTTCAGCTCTACCTACTAACGTATTGCATTTTGCTTTTGCTTCCGTTTCCGTTTGTTTCATTTTATTTCTTTATTTTTAGTTTTGTTTTGTTTGTTATAAAAGGAAAGAAAAATTAGGGGAAAATAATATTTTTTTTTCCACTTCTAAATCATGTTCAAAAAGTGAAACCAATTTTTCGTAACACTTTTTAGTAAAAATGGTTTGAAAAATTAATGAGAATTGCTTTTCAAATGATTTTCTATGTAAACGTGCGAGAGGGGAACTTGTTCTACTAAAACTTTAATCTTGTAATTTATGGTAGCCACATGGAAAATTTAAAAGAAACATTTTTCTTGTTGTTGCGATTTTCGTTTAACGGGTGGTATTTGTTTAAAATGTCAATCACTTTGTAAAATAATTACTCTGATGGTAATTCCTTTCCGCTTTACAATTTTTAAGATGTTTAAAAAGAGGTGTGAACATCTTGACGAACTGTTAACATTTGCTTGGCTTACAGCCAGCAATGAATACTAATGATGGTTTTCTAAAAGTTTTTTCTTTTTTTCATTTGCCATTGCAGAGAATGGGGAATTATAAGTACTATACTACCACATACGAGGTGTGTTAAAAAATTATTGTTAATGAAAGGATTTTAATTTTTAGCTTATTGTTACGTTTTTAACATTTTAAAAACGTTTAAAATAAGAGCTCGTAGATTGCAAATAAAATTAAAATAAATTTGTGTTTAGTTTTAATTAAAATTCTTTATTATTCGCACAATTCTGTGTGGCACTGTTCACAACTTTAGGTAAACAACAATAATTGGTTCCTCTATTACACCTTTTGCATAAACAATAACAATTACTAGACTATTGTTTAACAGATCTTTGTAACGGAGATTTTCAAACCACGATTACTGTCTTTAAACGCACCGCGTCTTCACACAAGACTGACTGAACTTCACTAACTCACTCGCCTGCTTTGCCTTGCCTTTCATATGGCAGAGTAAACAGTCTAATGAATGTTCTTGAAGGCGAACATTCATGACTTTGCCTTCTCCAAATCTCTATAATTGTAAACATCTTTGTTTACGTTTATTATTGTAGTGTTGTTGGTATATTTTTGTTTACTTCTTTACCATTTTTTATGCTGGTATTTGTTGTTATATTAATCAGTACGATAATTTGTAAACAAGTTTGTTTACAGCATTGTTTTGTTTTTGTAGCTTTTGTTTATAATTTTAATGTTCAGCGATGTAAAAGCAAAACAACAGTATCTAAATTTTTTATTTTTATATCAGATTAAGGAAATTGCCTACTGATTAAGGAGAAAGTCAAACATTCTCAAACGTCAATACTCTCCTCGCAAGCGCTTGGTTCTTTTGGTGCAAGTTGTCGCCTTAACTTGTATGACAACCAAACTCAGATCTTTTTGTTATAATTACCCTATTCGAGTGGGTTTAAGCAGCGTTCTAAGCATTGAATATGATTAAAAGTTACATTAATTTCTAAACAAACCTCGTAATATTCAACATTCAATTTCGTTTAAAATCGATATGACTTTGTAGCCAACAGCTAACATTTGGAAAGAAAGCAAAACTGAAATCATTCAGTCATTCATTCATTTTGTATGCTAGTCATTTCCAATACATTTACATTTTCTGTGAAACACTTGCATCAATTATTAGAAAATATTTTTTTGTTATGTTTTGTGCTGCTGTGTATGTGTGTGTATGTATATGTGTTAAATGTTATGCTTCATTTGTTCTTTCATTCATTCAATTTGCAAAAACAAAGACAAAGAAAAACAAAGAGAACAATAGTCCTGCAATGACAATGTCTTTTAACAGCATCTGTTATTGACATTTCTTTTTACAAAAACATTATTGCTATTGTAATTGTTTCACAGAATAACACCAACACACAAACACACACACAGATACCAATTTCGAAATATTGTTCACACACATACACGCACATATTATCAGCAGAAAATATGTTTTGTTCTTTTGAATACAAAAACAAACTTGCACTTGTTTTTGATGAATACATTGTTTACTCTTTTAATGTTTCTCTCACTCTCTCTGTGTTTGCTCTCTCATTTTCTTTTGTATTTATTACATTGTATTTTAAGGACTTTGTATTGCACAGAATGATAAAGAAAGAGAGAGTAAGAGAAGGCCAGAGAAAGCAAACAATTTTATTGTTTTTATTTCTGGACTTTGGCAAACGTAAGCAATAAATGAAATTAATTTATAAAGAGAGCACGTACATATACATACGTACGTAGATTTAGAGGCGTATATGCCTGGGAGTGTGTGTATTTGTGTGTGCCTGTAAGAGTTTATTGATATTGTTATGGTTATTGGTATTGTTGTTGCTATTTATGGTTTCTGATAAAGAATCAAGACAAACAAGACTGGCATATGGTTTATGGCCGGCTATCGTTATTATATTGGCATTATTATTAAAGGTAACATTCCGAAAAAGAAAAAGAAGAACAAGCAGGAGTAACTGTTTCAATATGGATTGACTTTTCAATTAAATTTTATTGCAATTGATTTCATCCAATACCATCCATCGCCTGGCCATTAAACCATGTTTTAGAGAAATTTCATTTATTTTTATTAGAAATTTAATTGAAAAGAAAATTGTCACTTGACTTCACTGTCACGCTATGAAAACCATTTCCAGAAAGCTGTTAAAAATTTTTAAAATTATCTTTGTTTAGCAAAATTAAATTTGGTGTCACATGCATGGACACTTGAACATGGACAGTTGAAAAATAAACTTTTTTGTCTTTTGTTTTCATTTAGTTTAACGACAGTCTGGTTGTTTTCAATTAAAATTATGAAATAACAGAAGGTTAAAGAAATAAATTTCTTTTGTAAATCTATATTCCTGTAAAAGTATATCGTATAAGCAACGAATGCCATTGATCGGTTTCAAGCAGATGGTTATTGCTTATCAAAGGTTATTACTGAGTATAGATCTTTAGCCTTTTTATGCGGGAGTAGTTATATGAAGACGTAAGGCCACGGTTCAAACCTCAGGTCAGACATCAAAACGAAAATATGAAAAAATACTTCTTCCGCGGCTTCCTCTCAGAAGATTTCTAGCAAAAACTCTGAGAGTAAATAAAATTGCCATGAAAAGTTTCTCAAAAATCTGTCGTTCGGAATCTACGTTAAACTGTAGGTTCCGCCACTCATGTATAAAAATTAACAAACACAACATAAGTGGTGGGAGAAGCTAGGTTGGAATCCTGACTGAAGGGTTGTAATGACCAATTATGTAAAGGGCTATCCATTTCGTGGTTTCAAAAGTATGGGACTGGAATTCGACATCTGTCAAACTAAGTTGTGAAACCAATTTTTTTCTTTTCAGTTGAAAGTCTGACATTGACGAAAATGGATCGCTTAACTATCACACAACACATAAAAACGATCAAAACCTACTACAAAAATGGTGATTCTGCCACAGCCAAGTATCGTGCGTATCGGCAATTTTTCGAACAAAATTTTTTTCAGCGATGAAGCACATTTCACACTCGGTGGGTATGTTAATAAACAAAATTGTCGTATTTGGGGTTCTGAGAATCCTCAAGTAATTGAAGAGAGGCCATTACATCCAGAAAAAGTCACTATTTGGTGCGCTCTTTGGTCCGAAGGTGTGATTGGACCTTACTTCTTCTAAAACGACGATGGAACGACTGTCACCGTCAATTCGGAGCGTTATGGTCATATGATAACCGACTTTTTTTTTGCCTGCTATTGAAGAATACGACTTGAAGAATATGTGGTTTCAACAAGACGATGCCACATGCCACACAACTCGAGCGAATATGGCTTTACAAGAGACATTTCCTGGCCGCGCAATTTCTCGTCGTGGCGATATCAACTGGCCACCAAGATCATGCGATTTGACACCATTAGACTTTTTTTTTGTGGGGCTACGCGAAAGACCGTGTAAACAAACATTTGTAAATAAAATTAAAAAAAAAAAAAATATTGGGAAATCGATTGTAAATTTGATAAATGATAATGTTTAAATACCTGTGGCATAGTTAAAGCATGGTTGCCTAGAATATATTTTATTTCCATGTGCTGTTGTTTTTAAACAAAAAAGAATTGTATTTAAACATATAAAAAATACTTCAAACAGTTTGTTCCACAAAATACTTGGTATTTTTCTATACAAAAAAAGAATATTTTTCTTTAGAAAACTACCTGAAACCTTGTAACGTTTCATCAGTACCCAAACATATAAGAACTGAATAAAAATACAAACATACATACAGACATAAGCAATCTTTATTAATTTCGTTATTTAAAATAAATTTTTCATAAAAACTTCCGCTTCTGTTACTGTTTGCTATCGTTTTATGTTCATCATAAAAAAATATACGAAAAAAAAGAAAAAAATATGAACTGAAAATGAATACTTACCACGTGCTCGTGGTTTGGTTAACAATTTTTGTACAATATTATCGTATGCAATTTCATCGGCCACACCAGAATCCTTAACAAGTTTCTCCTTAACAGCAATACAGATGCTATGACGCGCTAACAGCTCTTCCAGCTCTTCAAATGCCTACAACATGTAGCAACAAAAGCAAGGGAATGGGAATACAAGCAAAAAATTGTTGAAAGTTGTTATAAAAAATATGCAAATGTATATTTTTATTAATTAAAGAAAATTTATTTAAATTTAAATTAAATTGCTTTAAAGTTCATAAATATTTCAGCTCTCTTTCGTTTACCTTTATGCCGTAATTACTTTCTTCATAAATGATGGACACATAACTCCAGCCCATACGTTTGACTATATCTACCATGGCCTTGACTTGATAGTGGTCGGAGGGTATTGTACGTGAAAAGTATTCAAAACGTTGTTTGTTACTCAATTCAGGACTTGTGGAGAAAAATGAGACCTAAAATGGAAAAATAATATGGAGATGAGCGTAAATACGTATTCTTTTATTTAAAATCTAAAGGTTTGCCTGCATTTTGAAAACTAAACGATATTGTTACGTTCTTATCTTTTAAAAACGTTTAAAATATGAGCTCGTAAATTGCAAATAAAATAAAAATAAATTCGTGTTTGGTTTTAATTAAAATTCTTTATTATTCGTACAATTCTGTGTGCCACTGTTCACAACTTGATGTAAACGACAACAATTGCTTTTATTTGTTATTCCTCTGTTTATACCCTTTGCATAAACTATTCGACAGATCTTTCTAACGGAGATTTTCAAACCATTACTCTCTTCAAACATACCGCGTCTTCACACAAGACTGACTGAACTTCACTAACTTACTCCCCTGCTTTGCCTTGCCTTTTATATGGCCGAGTAAATAGTCTGATGAATATTCTTGAAGGCGTATGTTTGTGGCTTCGCCTTCTCGAGATCTCTATAAATGTAAACATCGCTGTTAATTATTGTTGTTTGTGTATTTTGTTTACATTTATTCTTGTAATGTTTGTTGTTGTATTTTTATTTACTTGTTTACCATTTTTTTATGCTGGTGTTTGTTGTTATATTACGTAGTACGATAATGTGTAAACAGGTTTGTTTACTGCATTGTTTTGTTTTTGTAGCTTTTCTTTATAATTTTAATGTTAAATGATGTTAAAGCAAAACACCAATATCTAGTTTTTTTTCATTTTCGTAACAATATCTTCTTAATAAACTGGATTTATTTCTATAAGACCTAGGAATAATTTTTTCCATACGAAACTCGCATCAAATTGTTTTGCTCTGTAGAGGTTTAGAAATCATAATTCTGAAGCTGAGATCGACCTCCTGCTGGTTTTAACCGTAGATCGAGCCTTAAAAAAACTTCATAATTCTAGCTTATGTATCACTTTTGATACATACTTGTAGTACATAAAATTTTCGCAATTATTGTTAGATTTTATTAAAAAATGTAATTATTTTGATTTATTTTAATTCATTTTAATAGAACTATTTTATATTATTACATTTTATTATCACTTTTATGAAATTTACGCCAAAATTTTTGACATGATGTATATTGCAGCATTGGTTTTTGCATAAAAATCAACCATTTCATGTCTGATTGGTCTTATTTTTTCTAAATGTTAATAATTTGACATCTAGCACCCTTGCATTGCGGCGATTTATAAATTTCCAATTGTTTAGATGGGGTAGCTTATTGTCACTCACATCAGTAACACTCTCAATTGAGGGCTGGCTGAAACCTGATGGTACAAACCATTGTTATATTTCGTTAGAAAAATTTGTTGTCAACGTTATTTGAGGTACAAAAGTTTCCCGTGGAAATAGAACATCGATTGTCAATAACAATGCTCTCCCTTTGAGTCCTTTCTGATTTCCCGGATACAGGCTTCCCAAGTACAGCTGTAAGTACTTGCTACACATGTAGCATGTACTTGAATCTAAAACTGCCAATTCGATTTCGGTGGACCACGAAACTTATAACGACCATAAAATTCAATTTGTTACTAATCCACAGCAACAAAATTATAGAGATTATTAAAAGCTGAAAGACTTTTTCGAAAAGGCGTAATAGGTGTAAATTTATCATCATTTCCGAGTAGCACATTATCAAAGCGAATGATTCCGTAATCACATACGTCGTAGTTGACCGAAATATTTCATCTTTAATATCTATGAAATAAAACATAGGACGAAACATTTTTTCTAATGTTTGTCTGTGACGTGAGATAAATATGACAAGAGCAGTAAGAAAGACTCCGCAACATTTCAGGAAACAGCTGCTAGCAATCTGCGTAAAGATTGGTTATATTTTCTCTTCCCTAACTGCTAAAGGAATGCGGTTCTCTGTTCCAAGTAGTACCATCTTTGGCGATAAACATCCTATTGTCATGTTTGTTGCTGCCAATACTTTCGTCAGTTCATAAGACGAGCTTCTGTTTTCTTTTTCTTTAGAGTCTTCAGCAGCAGGAATATTACATAAATACATATATAATCGGTCATTACAACCTTCCGTTGTAAATTGGAAATAACTGTCCTGAGGTTTGAACCATGGTCTGTCATCTAATAAGCTAACACGCTACTTACTAGACTACGACTACTGCAGTCAATACCAAGAATATATCATGAACATAAAATTCAACCTTTTCACTTTTATCCAACACTTAACTTTCAATTTCTTCTCAAATACCATAAATAATGTATTATTTACGATAAAACTTCACAAAATCTTTGAAAACCTAAACAAATTTAAAACACAACACTAAAGAATCGCTAGGAAAGTCGTATGTATCAAAAATGATACATAAGCTAAAATTATGAAGTTTTTGAATTTTTTCACCCCTGTTTGAGATTTTCTTTTTTTATTTGGTTTAAAATAATGACGATAACAATTCCTACGAATTCTAAAAATATCAGGCATCTAACGTTTCCTGAATTAAAGTCATATAATTTCAAAAATTTAAATGTATCATTTTTGATACAAAGCTTGATCTATGGTTAAGAATGAAAAAACAAAAAAACATAAAAGCTGATAACACGAAAAAAGGAAATCTAATTAGAAATAAACCATGAAACTATGACCACACTGGGATAGTAAACATTGTTAAAATGGTTTTACCGCAATTGCACATTGTTTGCTACAAAAGAGCTGAGTACCATATATTAAAGCATAGTTTCAGGGAAAAGGAACTGTATCTGACTTTCAAAGAGGAAATATTTTTAAAAATTTTACTTAAATTTCATGAACATTTTCCAGTTTTCAGTTTTATCACTGTTGGCAGCGTAAATTTTTTATTTTTTTTTTCTTTTGCAAACTTTTGATGTCAGAGTAAGTTTTTTATTAAAAATTCTATGAAATGTCATGCTCTTTAGTTTTCACGTCACGTTTCATTTTTACAATTCCATTTCAACATTTCGTTTTCTTCTGTGTTTTTCGTTTTGCTTTATTGCTGCTATGAAATGTGCAACTTCATTACACTTTAAGCAGTTACACCTGCATTTGATTTTGTGAATGTCAAAACAAAAACAAAAAGAAAAAAGAGAACAAAAAAATTAAACTTCATGTTCAAAAGGGAATAATAAAACTTGGCAATTACTTGGAACTTATTTTACATGGCTGCAACAACAACAATAACAAGCACCACCACCACCATGTTACTTCCAGATAAATCTCTGCAAATCATTAGGGATGGCATGGTAAAACAAATTAAATCCTTAAAGAGAAAAATAAAAAAACGAAAAACAAAATTTATAAAACGAAAAACATAGATTTTCACGGAAAAATTCCTCAAAAATATTGATTTAAGCTCAGCTAATTTGTTTACTTCTTACAGGCTTTTAATAACATGGTCGACAGCAGCTCAACTAATTTGGCTTTTGTTAATGAAAAATTGTGACAAAAAGAAAATATTTGTTGTTGTTGTTGCTGGTTTATTTTCAACTTTAATCTTTCGCTGTCTGTTTGGTATACAAACAAAAACAGTCGGACAGTTGGCCAGCGAGCCTGCCAGCCAGCCAAGCATGCAAACCATCTGCCTGCCACAATTGTAATTGTGCAGCAGCAGCAGCCTTGTTTGCAACATATCTTTGGCCACTAGACGTATAAAACGTTGGCAAAAACTGTGCCATGGGAGTTTTTTTTTTTTCGATATGATGTTGGCTTTTTCCTCTTGTTTTACGTTTATCTTTTGCGTTTGCTAGTGGCGGGCATTTGCTGGCCCAATACTCTGGCTGTGGCATTACAACTGTTTTTCATGGAATTTCTTTTTTTTATTTTCGAGGCCATTTTTTTATTGTTAAAGATGTTTTTTGGTGCGGCCGTTGAAAGTGATTGCTGCAGGCGTGTCAAATTTAACGCTTCACTGTTTGCACTTCAATGCGTTTAAATTATTCTTGATATCGTTGATGTTTTTTTTTCTTGTTTTTTTTTTCTTAATTTATGTAAAATATTTTGATTTTCTTAAAATGTGTTGTTGGATGGAAACCAGAAAAAAAAGCACAAATGCAATCGGCACTGGTTTTCCCACTTTTAAGGTCTTTAATGTTATTTCGTTTTAAAGTTTTTATAAAACAAAGTGCGGCAGATATTTCTTGCGGCAAGTCTCCCACCACTACACCTAATACAGTTTCAAGTAGATGGTTACTGCCTATCAAACGTTATTACTGAGTATACAGCTTTCGCCTTCTTATGCGGGAGTAGTTACATGGCAGTTAATAGATTTTGAAATTTTTTTCATTCCACTTTGCTTGTAAAACACGTTTACTAGAATTATGGCCTAGTTTGGATAACACATTTATCGTGTCTCAAGTCAAATTTTATGCCAATTCTTTAAAGATTTTTTCATGGATCAGAAAACTGAACTTTTGAACTGTGTAGACATAAAATATTATCAAGACTGCATTCAAATTGTTACGAAAAGGGAAATGGTGTTGTTAAAATAATAAGCAAAAGCTCCAAAAACAACACCATGGACTTGATCACACATAAAATGATAAACAAAAGCTCCAAAAACAAAACAATGCAGTTGTTCACGTGATCGACGAATGAGTAAACATATACCAACAAAAATAACAGGCTTGTTTACAAGATCGATGAATAAACAAAAATATAGCAACAACGTCCGTGTATAAAAAAATATAGCGGAAAGACAAACAAACAAAACAACAACAACTCTGCCTGGACGAAAGTAAACAAGATACACGAACAACAAAAATGGAAACAAGTTGTTTACATTTTTGGATTGTTCCCGAAGGTCGTCATCATCCTTCAAGGGTATCCATCACACTGTTGATCTAGTGATATAAAAGGCAAGAAAGGTGTGACGACGTCGCGTTGAATTGAGTGAGAATTCAACCAGTGGTGTGTGAAGATACGAGATCGAGTTATAATCCAGTCAGACTTGTGTGCAGACAAGTTGCGTGAAGAAAACAGTTGTTAGTGTGGTGCTTACAAGAAAAGGTTGTGAGCAAAGAAGAATAACTAACAAGTGTTGTTGCTTATAAAAAAGGTTATATGCAGAGAAATATAACGAAAAGAAGCACATATTGTGAAAGTTATCGTTGTATAAGTGAAAGAAGTTCGAACAGTGGCACAAGAGTTGTGCCGATAATAAAGAATTGATTGAAAAATAAACGTAAATATAATATAAATTTAAAATAAATAAATTTAAAAAAAATTCGGAAATTGACTGTAAATTCGATAAATCCTGTTAATGTTTGAACACCTGTGGCATAGTTAAAGCATGGTGGCGTATAATATATTTTATTTGCATGTGTTCTATTTTTTTTTAAACTTAAAAGAATTGTATTTAAACATATAAAAAATACTTCAAACATTTTGTTCCACAAAAAACATGGTATTTTTCTATACACAAAGAGAATATTTTTCTCTAGAAAAAATACCTGAAACCTTGTAACGTTTCGTCAGTACCAAAACATATAAGTATTGAATACGCATGCATACATAGATACAGACATAAGCAATCTTTATTAATTTCGTTATTTAAAATAAATTTTTCATACAAACTTCCGTTTCTGTTACTGTTTGCTATCTCATTTTATGCTCATCATAAAAAAATTTACGAAAAAAAGAAACGAAAAGAAGAAAATATCGCACACCCAGTACAAAAGTGACTCAATTCAAAATTTTCATTTTTCGAGTTTATATGCTTAAACTATGTAGAATACACTTGTTTATCTATAAAAAAAATATCTTCGTATTTTGTTGTTGTTAACTGTTACTAAAAATGGTTCAAAGATTTTGTTTTTAACTATTTTTCATTAAAACAAAAATAGTTTTTAATCGATTTCTGAAAAATTAAAATTTTGAGTTGTGTCACTTTTGTACTGGGTGTGCGATATAAACCCCCACCCCTACACCTAATACAGCAACACAATACACACACAGAACTGTTTCTAGGCAACAACATACCTGCTACTGTAGACCAATTACCAGCTTATTTGAAAAAAAATATTGTTAATAAAACTGTAATAAAGCAAAAGGAATCATAGGAAGATGGGTCGTTATCACATTCCTCAAAGGAATACAAAATTAGGATATTAGCAATTAATTTACCATATGGCTGTGAAATTGAATAAGAATTTTATTTTATTCTTCAAACGGATGCTATTGAGACACCTCCCGTTTTTCTTCTTTTTTTTTTATACGCATTTAATGTTCAAATTTTATGAAATTGAAAATTATATGAAAACTCATATTTAAACGTGGCTGACAAAGTAACATTTTCGTTATTTATAGAAATAAAATACATAAATTAAATGGTTTAAAATATTATAAAAATGGCTGAAAGTAAAACAAAAGTACTACTAAAGTTGTTATGAAGGACTTTTCATAGTTAGGATCCAGACCAGAATTACGTCTAAAAGCATTTAGCCATATTGACTGTGTCCCTAAGCAATTGAATTTCAATTTATTCCATTGTACTGTCAGAAAACCTAAGCCTTTTCGGTCAAGTTAGTTAAAAGTCGAATGAGATGCTGACTAAAGATTTCATGCTAAAGGTGATAACAATCGTTATGTAACAAATTTGGTTATTATTCAGAACGATGCCGCTCACCTGAAATTCTCCTTAACAACAGCAAAAATTTGAAATAAATCAGTGTGTTCAAACATTAACAGGATTTATCGAATTTACAATCAAATTTCATTTTTTTTTAAATTTTATTTACGATTTTTTGTTCATAACATATGAATGCAGTCTTGATAATATTTTATGTCTGCACAATTCAAGAGATAATCAGTTTTCTGGCATAAAATTTAATAAATGATACGATATTTTGACATAAGACATGATAAATGACATCCAAACCAGGCCATAATTCTTGTAAACGTGTCTTATAAAAAAAAATTTTAAAAAATTTCAAAATCAATTACATACATACGTACATAATTGGTCATTACAACCCTTCAGTCAGGATTTCGACCTAGCTTCTTACACCACTTATGTTGTGTGTGTTAATTTTACACATGAGTGGCGGGACCTACAGTTTAAAGTCGACTACGAACGACAGATTTCTGAGAAGCTCTTCATGGCAATTTTATTTACTCTCAGAGTTTTTGCCAGAAATCTGCTGAGAGGCAGTCGCCGAAGAAATATTTTTTTTCATATTTCGTTTTGATGCCTGACTTGGGATTCGAACCCGGGTCTTATGTCTAATAAGCCAACACACTACCTACTAGACTACGGCGACCACAAATCTATTAACTGTCTTGTAACTACTCCCTCATAAAAAGGCGAAAGATCTATACTTAGTAATAACGGTTGTTAGACAGTAACCATCTACTTGAAACTGTATTAGGTGTATTGACTATTGACTTATTGACTTTTCTTCCTTAAGAAATAGCTGCCGCACTTTGTTTTATAAAAACTTTGAAACGAAATGCCTTAAGAGTGGCAAAACCAATGCCGATTGCATTTGTAATTTTATCCTGGGCTCCATCCAAGAACACCCGGTCAAAATCATAATTTGTTTCTCTTGCAAAGGCCACAAGGAGTGTTATATGGTAGATGGTGATAGTAAATGTTTTTTGATATTCTAGTCATCCCTATCAACGCTATATTGACATTTTTTAAACAACCATAATTTCTTTAGTTTCCCCCGAAACAACTTTAATTCCTTGTAATTTGCTATATAGAAGTAGTGGTAATGCATTCTCTTTGTGGGACTAAGCCTTAAAATAACTGAAATGAACAAATTATATAACAGAGTGTAGCCATGGTTTGAGGTTCATATGAAAACAAGAAGCCTTTTAACGCTTTTGAACGTATAGTCAGCCAAACAGTTCAACATATTTTGCTATTTACAGTGTATCCTCCTACGTTATCATACGTTATTATATTTCCTATGAAATGCAAACAAAAATACATGTTTGCTGGAAACCCTGTTCTTTAAAAAATTAACAAAAAAAAGACTCCAACAATTGTCAAGTGTATAAATAGGGCATTAGAATGCCATTTGAAAATATTGTGTTAAAGAGAGAAAAAGAAAAGGCGTTTATAACAATTTGTTTGAAATAAAATAAAATTCATTTAATTAAGGCCATAATACGAAATAAGCCATTCATGACAGCTGTGTGCGATTCTATTTTATTATCATACAGAATTTTCTGTTTGCCTTGGAATTGTTTCTGTTTGTAATATTTTTATTCGTGATTTGTTAGCGTTTGATAATAAATGTAATTTAAAATTAAAACAAATTTTCAGTTTTAAAATGTCATAAAAATTTATTTGATTAATTGAAAAAAAAAAAAAAGAAAAGAATTCTTTTAACGTTTAGAACACTTAAAAGAAAAACGCTTTTGACATATGTACGGACATAAACTCATTAACATGAAGGCCATTTAAGTAATTTGCTGTTGAAAAACTATTCATTAAACTCCTGTAAATAGTACACAATTAGTAATTATTTGGCAAGCAGTAATTACAGAAAATAGTTACCAAAAAGGATAGCTACAAACACAAAACAATAAAGTAAACAAACCTGTTAACAAATTATCGTACTGCATAATATAACAACAAACACCAGCATAAAAAAATGGTAAACAAGTAAACAAAAATATACAAACAACATTACAATAATAAACGTTAACAACAATGTTTACAATTATATAGATTTCGAGAAGGCGAACATTCATCAGACTGCTTACTCTGCCATATAAAAGGCAAGGCACAGCAGGCGACGGAGTTAATGCAGTTCAGTCTGTCTTGTGTGAAGACGCGGTGTATTTGAAGAGAGCCATCAGGTTTTGAAGATCTCCGTTACAAAGATCTGTCGAATAATTGTGTAGTAATTGTTGCCGTTTATGCAAAGGGTATAAACAGAGGAATAACAAACAAAGCAATTGTTGTTGTTTACATAAAGTTGTGAACAGTGGCACACAGAATTGTGCGAATAATAAAGAATTTAAATTAAAACTAAACACAAATTTTTGAAGTCGCCGTAGTCTAGTAGGTAGTGTGTTGGCCTATTAGACGTAAAGCCCGGGTTCGAATCCCAGGTCAGGCATCAAAACGAAATATGAAAAAAAAATATTTCTTCGGCGATTTCCTCTCAGCAGCTTTCTGGCAAAAACTCTGAAAGTAAATAAACCTGCCATGAAAAAGTTTCTCAAAATTCTGTCGTTCGGAGTCGACGTTAAACTTTAGCTTCCGCCACTCATGTATAAAATTAACGCACACAACATAAGTGGTGTGAAAAGCTAGGCCGTGGTCCTGACTGAAGGGTTGTAATGGCCAATTATGTGTGTTATGTAAACACAAATCTATTTATTTATAAACTACGAGTTCATATTTTAAACATTTTTAAAAGCTAAAAACGTTACAATATTATTGAGCTAATCGAACCAATTCACACGGTAACTATTGTCTAACAATCTGAATTAAAGCCAAAGGAAGTTGATGAATTAAAAACGCTTACAATGAAGTATTCAAAGGAAAAACGTTCATTGCATTTTGTTGGATTTCTTTTGCCATTCATTTGTATTTCAATCAACAAATTTCAATAAGAACGCAATCAACTACAATTCAATAGAATACGAAAATAATGGATAATGGAAACGAAAAACAAAAAGAAAAATTCACCAAAAAAATCAAACGTAAATTAAGAAGAAAAATCAAAAGAAACAGAAATAATTGTTAACGAAAACTACGACTGATGCTACTAAAGAAAAACTTAACCAAAGATTTTAATTACAGCACACAGGTAAACAGACAGATAAATAGGAAACAGAGAGAGAGAGAGAGAGAGAGAGAACGAACGAAATTCTCGTAATTATAAATGAAACAGTTTTTCAATGACTGATAATTACTTTATAAAACAATAAAATAAATACAAGAATACAGCAGAATACAGAAGAATTTCACTTGTTTTGCAAATGCCATTGAAAAGCATGAAATGCCGTTGTTATAAGATTTCTTTGAAAGTTTGCTTCCTATTTAACAAGATTTTGTAAACAGATTTTCCTGCTACTCGACAATAATAAATTACGAAAGAACAGAAGGAGATTACAAAAAGCAAACGTAAATAAAGAGCGTAAAGAATTTTGTAATTAAAGTGAACCACAATAATAAATTTTATACAGAGGCAGTTGCAAATGAGATTTAGCTTTTGGTAGTAATTTATAGATTTTAAAACTTTAGTTCTCTCAGGCTCTTACTTTCTAAAATAATTGAATTTATCATGCTGAATGCAGAATATGCTTATTGAAGATTGATTGTATGAGCCACCACAACTTTTTGACGACGTGATGAAACACTGTTATCCCAAAGAAATATCACTGGAATGCAAAGTTAAATTCTTATCTTAAGTTGGAAATGCTAGTGCGGTGGATATCCGAAACTCATATAAACTCCCAGATACCCTTTTATAAGGTCCGTCTTCTGCATAAGATTCTGCTCGGAGAACCTATTCTTGATATCCCTAGTGGAATTTTCTTAATTTATGTTAAGTGTCATTAACGGCTATATGAATGATTTCTAGAGGATCCTGTTACCTCGCGCTTTTTGTCACCCAAGTGCTTCTTGCCTCTTTTTATATTTCGATTTGCAATTCCATCTTTTAAAATCTATTTCACAGAGAAATTCTGTTACCAACAGCTGCGTAGGTGGCCCTATATTGGTATTATTCCTGCATGGCTGGTTCAGCTCACTCAAGCCGTCGCGTATTAATATTGAGTAAGGTTCATAGGAACTAAGTACTCAGAAGACAGCCAGATTGCCAAATATAATTGCTTAGTCTTATTATCTACAAGACGCTTATGCTCCCCGTGCATTTTTATGGCGCAGAGGCATAGACTCTAATAAGCACTGATGCAGCAGCCTTGAGAGTATTCGAGAGAAAAGTCCTACGTAAGATCTTCGGTCCAGTGCGAGTTGGCGACGATCCGACAGTTGTATGAGCTGTTTGATCTCCTCAACGACATGGACGGTGTGCAGCGTATTAACATCCAGCGGCTGCGCTGGCTCGGCCTTGTCGTTCGAATGGTGGAGGATGCTCCGGCGAGACGGGTATTTGATGCGGTGAAGAGGACGACCTTGTTTGCGTTGGAAGGACCAAATCGAGGAAGCCCTGTTATCGATTGGCGTGACCAACTGTTGTAGGTGTGCAAGAAGCAGAGGCGCCTGGAAGGATGTATTAAGGCAGGTCGAAATCCGTTATGGGCCAATTGTTAATAGCCAATTAAATAAGAAAGTAAGTAAGTCTTATTGTCTTTACTTTCTGCCCATGCTGAATTGAACACATGTTTCGATCGTGTAAACTTTGGCTTGGAAAATATTTGCAAGTATACCCACGAATTTTAAATATTTTATGTTATGCCCGAACACGCCTTCTAATGCATTGCCCCCAGTACTGAAGTCAAGTCGACTTTATATTTTTAAAGGGGTTTAATTAAGCAATGAATCATGCAATCAATAGAAGACATTTTTTCACTTTTCCTCAAGCATTCTAGTTAGTTGATGAAATAGAACAACAATGCCTTGTTAAACTTTCTTATAATCCCTCTAAATATCGTGATAAAATGTAATGTCTTTAGTTTTCATTTTATTTTTATTTTGTTCTTCTTGCATAGCAAATTTATAACCGTTTTTTTATTTATCGCTAATAAAATAGTCAATAGACGATAACTTATTTAAATTTATCGACAATTTTACATATTCACCATTAACAACAAAAGGAAAACAAAAAAAAAAAATAAAAAAAGACTGTGTGGGGGAATAAAGACAAATTTTCATTGGCTTGAAGCAAAGCAACTCCACGTTATCGTTTTCTCATTTCAAATTTATTGATGCAATTGCATTTTTATTGCAGAAACATTTGTGTAGCAACCCTTCGTTTTATTTTCGAAAATGTTAACAGACAGTCACAGTCCCAGACATGGATACAGATGCTGATAAAGAAACCCATTGTCAGTGGTATGACAATATGAAGCATGCCACACAGATTTTTTGTTCTTTTATGCAGTTTTTATCATTTTAAAATAAAAATTTGTTGCTACACACAGTTTTTTTTCTTTATTATTAAACAGAGAATAAAAAAAAATAATAAAAATAAAGTAACGCAGCACAACACCATAGGGTGTTGAAAAATACATTACAAAGGAATTATATCTGCTGTAATGAAATCATACGAAATGAAATGAAACGAAATGAAATAAAATTTAAATTATAAGTCGTCATCAATAGAATTGCATAATAAAATTGTTATTGTGTCACGATTTCTTTAGATGTAAAAGTTTTCATTTTTTTTAATCTCCCCCTCCCCCTTCAATCGCAATATTGAATTGTTTTATTGGCGACTGTTTTTTTTTTTTTGTTTGGTTTCACTTCTTTAACAAACGTTATCTGCGTCAATGTCACTGCCTGCTGCAGAGAAAATGTTTTTTATTTTTCATTTTAACGCTGACCAATCGTTTGGTTGTCTATGACAACCTGACATTACAGTCAGCTACATAACTGCTGTAAAAATGAAAACATTTGTTAAAGCTTACAGAAATGTATCAAAAAGAAGAAGAAGAGTATTTGTCTTTAATTAAAACAAAGTTATGAACCTGTAAGCCCTGGAGCCATGTGTTTTCAACACGGATTGTTTATATGACAAATGTTTTCATTACGTGTGTACCATATACATAGATGGTGTGGAGGAGAGAAAAATATTATAAAACAATACGAGTTTCGCATTGTTAATGCGGTCAATAAGTAATGTCCCTGGAGTTAAATTATTTTCAATGTGAATTATTGTTTCAATAAATTCTCTTCTTCATTCGATAAATCAAAAAGGCGAAATAAGAAATACGATGCAATTAATGGCACAATAATATTTGTGGTTCAATGGTGTAATATGTGAGCTACAATACAACAAAAAAAAAGCAATAAAATAAAATTTATTTAAAATAAATCCTTCTTAATGTGACTTCAATAACTGCCGTAGAAAGAGTTCATGTAATGAAGGCTTTTTGAAAATATTTTTCAAAAATAACTCGCAATTTTACTTTGAAAATGAAAGGAATTGAAACCAAAATGCATTAAAGCAGCAGAAGTAACAAGCATGGACTGTGGTGCCATTTCCGTTTTAAATTATATTTTCAATATTTATACACTCACCTGTGGTATACGAAACAATCTCAATAAGTTTGCCACCTGTATGGAAGTCACCGATGAGGCAGCACCCACAACACCCGATATAACTTTGCGCACAGTTGTCTTATTGCAGTGATATTCGGCATCATCAATATTACTTATGGAACCTGTAAGAATATAAAATAAAAACCAATTAAAACTACAAAACAATACAAATATTTTAATAAAAATTTGATTTGGCCATAACTCTCTACAACTTTCAGTAATGATCTCCATTTCTGTCGATCAAGTAGCATTCCTCACATGTAAAATCTTTCTTTCCTAACCTTCTTTGTTAATTGAAGTACGAAAACAAATTTTCCCTGATATACTGTCTTATCGGCAGAACAAGACAATAGTTTTTAGTCTCCTTAATGTTATTTGAGATACAAAACAAACATAAAATATTGTTACGAAAATGAAAAATCTAGATACTGGTGTTTTGCTTTTACATCGCTTAACATTAAAATTATAAACAAAAGCTACAAAAACAAAACAATGCAGTAAACAAACTTGTTTATAAATTATAGTACTGCTTAATATAACAACAAACACCAGCGTTGAAAAAGACGGTAAACAAGTAAACAAAAATACACCAACAACACTACAAGAATAAATGTAAACAACGATGTTTAAACAACGACAGATTTCGAGAAAGCAAAATCATGAACATTCGCCTTCAAGAACATTCATCAGACTGTTTACGTTGCCATATAAAAGGCAAGGCGAAGCAGGCGACGGAGTTAATGCAGTTCAGTCTGTCTTGTGTGAAGTCGCGGTGTATTTGAAGACAGCCATCAGGGTGTGAAGATCACCGTTACAAAGATCTGTCGAATAATTGTGTAGTAATTGTTGCTGTTTATGCAAAGGGTATAAACAGAGGAATAACAAAGAAAAACAATTGTTGTTGTTTACATCAAGTTGTGAACAGTGGCACACAGAATTATGCGAATACTAAATAATTGTATTTAAAACTAAACAAAAATTTATTTTTATTTTATTTGCAATCTACGAGCTCATATTATAACCGTTTTTAAAAGGTAAAAACATTTTTTATATTCTACAACATGTTTCCCACATGTATAAATCGCACTCTGTTTACATACAGTGAGCGTCAAAAGAAATTGTGCATTAAAAAAAATATACATTAATAAATTACCGTAATTTTTATTTTAAAATTGTTACATTGCCAGTTTTTAAAATTGAAAAAAAAAGAAAAAAATTCTGAAATATTTTAAAATTTTTTCGGGCACACTCTTTAAGTGATTAAAGTTGACTTTGGTGATTGTTACAATTTTATCCTTAGTGTACAGTTTGTTTTGAAGCTGATTGTATACTGGATAATTGTATTAAAATTTTAACACTTACACCTTTATGTAGTGGGTTAAAACATTACAATTTAATCGTGCTAATAATTGATATAATTAAGCTACTTTTGATTAATCAACGTTGTCATTAATCCTCGTGTGATTATTAACATTTTAATGTAAACATTAAAATTAAAAATAAAAACAATGAAAACAAAAAAAAAAGGACTGCTGACATTATATTACAATTAAAATGAACACCTAAACGTATAAGTGCCTGGTTATTTTATTATTAACAAATAATATTAATCATACGTTGATATACACCATAGAATGAAAAAAAAAAAACAAATGAATTAAAATTAATTTAAATAATAATGACTTCTTTTTAACCATACATTTACGCATTTATTTGAAATGTTTAATTAATTTTTATTTTATTTTTTACTAATAAAAACGATGTCATTTGTTTTTAAAAAAAGCCTGAATAATATTTTTATTTTTTTTTTGTTCATATTTTATTTACAATGTGTACATAATTATGCAAATAATACGTATGTTTGTTTCACAATTAATCAAACTTTTTCATAAATCTGACGCTTTTCTCTTTTAATTACATATGCCTGGACACTTTTGTTTGTTTATTTTTGTTTAATTGTGGAAAAAAAACAAGGAAATTCACTTATTAAAGTCTTAAACGAAATTTTCTTGATCCTGGGATATTCTGGCCTTAGCAGGTCACATAAGTGTATTGTAAACTTTAGTGTGTTACCTTACTTTATGGTTGGATTTACCTCTCCCTCCCTTATAACGAAGCTTTCTTAATTCAAAAAAAATCTTTGCTGTCTGAAGGACTTTTTTCCATAATAATTTGTACAGCATTTGTACATTAAATTGTAGAAACTAATGAAATATTCATAAAAAAGAAAATATTCGGTTAATTTAGTATGTAATTAACAGAGGACACATTTTCTTGGATACATTTTAAAAGTCACATATTTTAAGGGATTTATTTATTGTCTTAGTCCCTACAGATGATTCTTAGGTTACCTAAAACACTGTATCTACGTTTTGCAAAAACTATATTCTTTTATGCAATTTATCTTTAGGTAATGGTAGCTGTAACCGTATTAACAATTCTCAACTATTCAACTTAACTTTTGTGTTAGGTTCTGGGTACTATACCCACACACTTTTGTCATCCTGTGTGCATAATTATCGTGTTGTTTTCCCCCACTACCTTTTAGGAAATTAAATTTCCTAACCGACAACTACAACATTAAACTTTTTTCCAGTTTTTCCCAGCAATCCACTCTCAATTACTCTACTAATGCATGTCAAGTATTTGTTAAACTATTTACAAGAAAAACAAAAAAAAAAAAAAAGAAATTCGTATTAAAAATATAATCAAGTTGTTCCCAGAAGGCAACAAAATTTTTAATGTTAAAAATTATGTGAAACCATATACTTTGCAACTGCTTAAGTCATGTGTTCAAAACTAATGAAAATGTGAAAATGATGAGAGCACAATCTGAACATCATCTCAAAGCTGAAGTATATACGTGGGTGGTCACAAAAGTTGTAAAATTGGTGGGTAGATGGCTACAGAAGTTTTAAAAAAAAATGGAATGTACAATGAAGAATTTTTATTGACCATGTTTGGTGAAAGAAAACAATCAAGTGTAAGTACTCTACCAGCTTGAGAAGGCTTTTATGCCAAAAATTTAAGACAAAAACGAAGTCGCCGTGGTCTAGTAGGTAGTGTGTCGGCTTATTAGACTGAAGGCCCGATTTCGAATCCCAGGTCAGACATCAAAACGAAAATATTTCTTCGGCGACTTCCTCTCAGCAGATTTCTGGCAAAAACTCTTAGAGTAAATAAAATTGCCATGAAAAGCTTCTCAATAAAATTTGTCGTTCGGAGTCGACTTTAAACTGTAGGTCCCGTCACTCATGTATAAAAATTAACACACACAACATGTGTAGTGTGAGAAGCTAGGACTGAAGGGTGCGGGCTTCTTGGGGACGATTGCTGTAGACTGTGTAATGGTGCACTGGCCATTTTATAGCCACCAAGCACCAAATCGTTTCCTTGCCGTTCGCATCTTGAGATGTCCACAAACACTACTCCCTCTCCTCCACCTTCCTATAACCCATTTTCCTAAAAACCTGCACAATGCACTGCATGAGTAGGGGCCAACCCCTGAGTGCTGGTTTCACAAAAAAAAAAAAAAAATATGAGCTCGTAGATTGTAAATATAATAAAAATAACTTTGTGTTCAGTTTTAATTAAAAATCTTTATTATTCGCACAATTCTGTGTGCCACCGTTGATAACTTGAAGTAAACAACAACAATTGCTTTGTTTGTTATTCCTCTGTTTATACCCTTCGCATAAACAATAACAATTACTAGACAATTATACGACAGACCTTCGTAACGGAGATCTTCAAAACACGATTACTATCTTCACACAAGACTGACTGAACTTCACTCACTGAGTCGCCTGCTTTGCATTGCCTTTCATATGGCAGAGTAAACAGTCTGATGAATGTTCTTGAAGGCGAAATCTCTATAAATGTAAACATCATTGTTTTTGATTTTATTGTGTTGTTATTACTTCGTTTACATTTATTTTTGTAGTGTTGTTTGTGTATTTTTGTTTACTTGTTTACCATTTTTTTTGCTGGAATTTGTTGTTATATTAAGCAGTACGATAATTTTTAAACAAGTTTGTTTACTGCATTGTTTGGTTTTTGTAGCTTTTGTTCATAATTTTAATGGTGAACGATGTAAAAGCAAAACACCAGTATCGAGATTTCTCATTTTCGTAAGAGTACGTATGTATAACTTAATGAACATAATTCGTAAATGCATTACATTTTTTATTTCCTCTTTAAGCTTTAAGCAGATAATCGATATGCTTGTTCTTATCTCTCTCTAATTTCAATTTGTCACACAAAACTTTATTTTCATTTTCTTATTCTATTATTTATGCTTATAATACGTGAAATGGAATGAAATTAAATGGCAGAAAACCAAAATAAAAGCCAACCATCACGACAGTAAAATAGCAACACACTTGAAATCAATAACAATGGGGAAGTTACCCTCATTACCATAAAGTGTAGCACAGATATATTAATTTTCATACAACACGTGTAGTACAGCGTGTGTATCTACTTAAACGAAAGTACTCGTATGTATAACTCCATGTATAACTATTTCTATTTCTATTTTATTATTTATTATGCCTGTGCTTTGGTTTTTGCATTGATTGTTAAATTGGTATGAACGAAGAAAAAAAGAACAAAAAAAAAATTTTAATAAATATACGTGCATGGAGTATACCATCCATATACGAGTACCAAGTAGGATAATAGCAGCCTTCAAAATATAATTTTCCAAATCAGTGAATTAAATTGATGTCATATAAGCAGCCTTAATACTGTTAACTGGTTGATACTATAACTATGCCACACATTATTACACACACACGTAATGTTTATAGCAACGCATGTATAAGTATAGGGATACAGTTTGAAACATCTAATTAGTAGTAAAATTTAAAAACGAAACATTTTTTATGAGAGAATAGACTTTTTAGTATTTTTATTTGCTGGCTTCAATTTTTTACAATTTTTTATTGCTATAAATAGGCCTTCGCATAAAAAATTATAGTTTTTTTTTTATTATTTGTCTCTCTTAAGAGCATATATTTAAGCTGTATAGAGAAATAAAGGCGGGAAACGAAATGATAAGAGGTTCCCAAGTCGTGAACTGACAAATCGATTGGCTGACAACTCTCTCTTTAACTGTCCCCTGGACTGCACCAGTAAACTCTAAACTAAACGAAACTGAGTAATGGAAGCCATTTGTAAGATACACACTCCTTTTAGCATCAGTGGTAAATGAAATGGGACGAGGACAAATAGCGGCAGTTGACATTCCTGGGAAAACTCGCAGGACAGTGAGTCCTCCGAGCTGAGTCGTATAAAATTAACTTGAGAATAGTACAGGAATTGTCAACGAAATAGGAATCAACTGGCCAGGGTAAATAAGATCATCATCTGTTGTAACCCAGGTCAGATGTGAATCTACATACATATGTACATACATAATTGGCTATTACAACCCTTGAGTCAAGATTACGTCCTAGTTTCTCACACCACTTTTGTTGTGTGTGTTAATTTTATACACGAGTGGCGGGACCTACGATTTAAAGCCGATTCCGAACGACTGATTTTTGAGAAACTTTTTATGGCAATTTTATTTACTCTCAGAGTTTTTTCCAGAAATCTGCTGAGAGAAAGTCGCTGAAGAAATATTTTTTTCATATTTCGTTTTGATATCTGACCTGGGATTTGAACCGTGGCCATCTAATAAGCCGACACACTACCTACTAGACTACGTCGACTTCCGAAATAAGTTCATCATCTGTTGTAACCCACGTCAGACGTGAATCTACGGCAATGAAAAGGTCTTCCAGAATAGGTCTGTTAAATAAAGATTGCCTCAAGCCCAATAAGATGACTCTAAGATACTTGAAACCTGTAAGTCTTTAATGCGTTTCAGAAGATGCATATCAAGCATTAGCCAGGTAGTTATCTTTATCCACATCCTGAAATTTGTAAAGTCAATAGGATTCCAGGAGACATTATCGAATATCCTAAATAGATTGGAAAATCATTGTTTTTAACGTATTTTAAACATTGTTTTCCGATAGTTCAGATTGTGAGTAAATGAAATAGGCGATAACCTCTATAAGGGTATTACTAGAGTCCTACACTAATAAATAACTTAATAACAGACTTTCTTTTGTAATAGGCAGCCACTGAAAGTGTATTAATTCTAACCACTTGACACCAACTGTAGCTTATCTTACAATAACTAAACCAGCCTTATGTAAGGCATTTGACTCTCTTCTTTCAATCTCTGCGGTTGGAATAAGTGTTTTTATGGATCTGTTTTGTTTTGATAATGTTGGAGTAACTGAAATCTTTTTGTTCGAAACTCATTTTCAATATGAAACAAAAAATTGTAAAATATTCTGTAGAAAATGAAAATTATCTATTAAACCAGCAGGAAAAAGAGTTGCTAAATAATTTATTTTATTTTATAATGAAATGAGGTGTAAATTTAAAATGGATTTTGCAGTTTAAAACATGGGAATTTTTTAATGAAAAAAAGAAGAAAAAATTGTTCATATTTCTTATAGAATTATTAACCCTTTCATGCCCGTTGTTGCCTATAGGCAACATTGTACATATTTTCTCATAAATTCCGTTATTTTAAATTTTTGTAAAAAATTTGTTTTTTGCAAACAAGCTTGATAGAAAACGCGTATTCTAAAAAAAATGAATGAGTTATCACTAAAGGTGTTCAGTTAATCGGTATTTGAATTTGCGTAGGCACGTGCCAATACCAAATTGAAAAAATATAAATTTTTCAAATTTAAAAAAAACGGTAAATTTTTGAATTTTTTTCATAAAAAGTGTATGAATAATTAAAAAGCAGGTAAGAGAAAAATTATAAACAAAAAAAAAAAAATGGATAATATGTTTTTATTTTTATTCCAGTATTTTTTTAAACTCAATGTTGCCTATAGGCAACTTTGGTCCATAATGTATAAAATTTACATTAAACTTTTTCTGCATTAGGTATGCGTCCAAAAGGATTGTCTCAAAGAGATATACAAAGAATTGTGGAATTTGACTGGAAGGAGTCTGAGACTGATGATGGTGGTGACAGCGGGGAAGAAGAAAATACGTAGCTGATTCACCAAAGGCCGTACGTTTTGATGACAAAAGTCATTGGATAGAATGGGGAGCAAAAGGCCGATGTAGACTATGCAAAACCGGAATTCCAAGATCCAAATGTACAAAGTGTAAAGTACATTTGTGCTCAAGTCCACAAAAAACTGTTTTCTTTTCTATCATAATAAATTAGAATGAAAATAATTTAAAAATTACGAATATATAAAAATAAGTCTTTCATTAAAAATTTCCCACTACTGCCCAATGTTGCCTACAGGCAACGGTAAAACCAGAATACGTAGGACTCTGAATTTAATATCACTTCATATTTATGCCATGACTAACAAACACCGAAGTCGCCGTGGTCTAGTAGGTAGTGTGCTGGCTTATTAGACGTAAAAGCCAGGGTTCGAGTCCCAGGCCAGACATCAAAAAATAAAAAAAATACAAAAAGTATTTTTTCGGCGATTTCTTCTCAGTTTCTCAAAAAATCTGTCGTTCGGAGTCGACTTTAAACTGTAGGTCCCGCCACTTATGTATAAAATTAACACACACAACATAAGTGGTGTGAGAAACTGCGGGCTTCTTGGGGACGATTGCCTGTAGACTGTCTAATGGTGAAGGTATAGCACTGGCCATTTTATAGTCACTTGCAGCAACTCGTTTCCTTGCCGTTCGCATCTTCCCCTTTCCACCTTTCCTAAAAAAACCTGCACAATGCACTGCATGAGTAGGGGCCATCCCCTGAGTGCTGGTTTCATAAAAAAAAAAAAAAAAAAAAAAAACACATGACCTTAAAAGTATTTTAGCTCTGGCCGAAAAAATTCGGGCATGAAAGGGTTAAATAGTTTCAATGAATATTAAATTAAATTATAATTTAATTTCACATGTTTAAACCTTTGACATCTTATTAAAAAAAAAAAGAAAAGAAAATCCTTTAAGTAGCATTTATCTCCATCGTAAAACTATAATAAGATTGCAATAAAGCTGTTTAAAATCTAAAACCCTGTTTATATTGCTGCTTTATAAGGCATTTCAGAAAATAAAACTAAAATTTATTTCTTATAAAAGTGAAATTTATTTTTAATCAGTCCGTCTGTACATCATAAAGTTTTCAATTTATGGCATCCGTAAAAGTCATGTTTTTCACATCGAACAACTTTTACTATCGCTTCACTTACAGTTTTATCGATACATGAAAAGTTTTCAAACAGAGAATTGCTTATTTTTTTACTGTTTGATTTTATTTTATGGTACATTTTAAAGGGTTAGTGTTACAGTCAGTCAGTCAGTACAGACAGCCAGCCAGATAGTTAAACAAGCTATTTTTTTTTTGTTTCCTTTATATCACAAGTTGAAGGCAAACTATAAAGTGTTTGATAACAAAATTTAATGCCCTATATCTTGCATAATATAATATTGTTACGTTTTTACCTTTTGAAAAATGTTTAAAATATGAGCTCGTAGTTTGCAAATAAAATAAAAATTAATTTGTGTTTAGTTTTAATTAAAATTCTTTATTAATTGCACAAATCACAACTTGATGTAACAACAACAATTGCTTTTCTTTTTTACTCCTCTGTTTACATCCTTTGCATAAACAATAACAATTACTAGACAATTGTTCGACAGACCTTTGTAATGGAGATCTTCAAACCACGATTACTCTCTTCAAACGCACCGCGTCTTCATACAAGACTGATTGAAATTTTACTAACTCAGTTGCCTGCTTTGGCTTGCCTTTTATGTGGCAACGTAAACAGTCTGATGAATGTTCTTGGAGGCAAATGTTCATGGCTTCGCCTTCTCGAAACTCTATAAATGTAGACATAGTTGTTTCATTCTTGTTGTTTATGTATTTTGTTTACATTTACTCTTGCAGTGTTGTTTGTGGATTTTTGTTTAGTCGTTTACCATTTTTTTATGCTGGTGTTTGTTGTTATATTAACCAGTACGATAATTTGTAAACAGGTTTGTTTACTATATTGTTTTGTTTTTGTAGCTTTTGTTTATAATTTTAATGTTAAACGATTTAAAAACAAAACACCAATTTCTAGATTTTTTTATTTTCGTATCAAATCTGGTCGCATTAGGAAATTGCCTACTGATTAAGTAGATATATTTTTCATTTTCTTAACAATATCTAAAGGGTTTGCGTTAATGGCTATGTAGTTTGAAGGAATTGCAGTATATGGTCACCCTAAGGACTGGGTATTAATTTTTCTAAATGTACGTGTAAAGTAATGACAACAACTAATCTCTTTCTGTATGATTCAGCATCTTAACGAGTATAAATTTTATATAAATGTACTGATTAATGTACAGTTTGCTTGTATGATTTTTATTAGGAGACTATAAATTATAAATTTTTTATGGTTTAATAACAGTAAAACTAAAACATAAAAATATATTCAGGTTAAGAACATTGATAGGAAACTATTTTAGTAGCCCTTATAGTCTACATGGGAAACTAAAAATTATTTATTTTATGCTGAAAAGAATTTATTAGGTAAAGGATTACATTTCAAGGCTATTTATTAACATTATTTTCAATTTATTTTTTTTTTTTTTTACTTCCAGAAATGTTATATAAATTAACTTTACCTGTGTCTTTTATTTCAATTTTTCTTTATAATTTTGTCATGAGTTCATTTTTAAGCCAAGAGTAATTGAATTTTGTTGTTAAACCAACTATGCAATGAAATTCATATAAAATTGCCAAACGTTTTGTAAGAATTAAAATAAATGAAAAGAGTTTGTTCTCATCAGAAATTCAAATGATATGCGAATAAAATACAAAATGTTTCATACTCATATGCATACATGATAATTTATAAGGAAGCATTTCAGTTTTTGAAAATAATTTTTCATCATTTTAATATGAAACAATAAGGAAAAGTATTATTTTGTTTTGTTTTTATTGTATTTTGAAATACTACTATTGAGTGTATAAGATGAGGGGATTCACAAAAGATGGTGTATCTTTTAGGTATGTTTTGTTTGTTTAGTAATAGTTGTTGATTAGGGTTAGGTATGAGAAACCATATACGAGATTGTATTCCAACCAGAGATCAGCAATAAGTATTCAAAAAAGAATCGAATCATACTCATAATTTTTGATACTTATTCGCATTCATACTTATTTTAATATCATTTATCCTCTACTCATACTCAAAGTTTGAAGTAATCAACATATTCATACTTAACAACACGTATGATGTTGTTGATTGCGACTCTCCATAACTCAACATGTACATACATAAAATTAGTCATTAGAACCCTTCAGTCAGGATTACGACCTAGCTTCTCACACCACTTATGTTGTGTGCGTTAATTTTATACATGAGAGGCGGAACCTACAGTTTAAAGTCGACTGCGAACGACAGATTTTTGAGAAGCTCTTCATGGCAATTTTATTTTCTCTTAGACTTTTTGCCAGAAATTTTCTGAGAGGTAGCCGCCGAAGAAATATTTCTTTTCATAATTTCATTTTGATGTCTGACCTTACGTCTAATAAGCCGACACACTACCTACTAGACTACGGCAACTACTATACACGAAGCAAAAAATAAATATGAATCGAGTACGAACACTAATATACTCACTAAATGGTTGTGTGTTTGATCTATTTGCTGCTTTGTCTTTTTCGTTTATGTGTCTATTTTCTTTTTTTTGTAAATGCAACAACAACTAAGACAGTAAATTTCGATGAAAGATGAAAGTATTTTTCTAAAGTTATGAATCTAAATGAGTAGACTTATGAATCAAACATATTTCGAATAATATGAGTTTGATGTCAACGTTGTACGCATACTCATTGCAACATGAATTTATAAATCAACGTTGTACTGAGTACGAATGAATCAGAGTAATTAAATTTCAATGTTGTTGACTCACTTACATTCAAAATTTCATGAGTGCTTATGAGTAGAGAAAAAACGATTCCTTGCTGATCTCTGCCGCTGACCATGTAGGGACTGAGTTTGGAATATATGGCTCTGAGACACTTGTTGATTTATAAGTTTATTTTGGGTGATTACCTCGGTTTCTCTAGCATATACCAGAGTTGATTTTATGGACGATTAGTTTCCCTATTCTACCGTATTTTAGTAGGTAGTGTGTTGGCTTTTTAGACGTGAGGCCGAACCAACGAAAGTATAAAGAAAATATTTGTTCGGCAACTCTGAGAGTAAATAAAAAATTTAATTGAAAAGTGTCTCTAAAAATCTGTCGTTGGGAGTTGACTTTAAACTGTAGGTCCCGCCACTCATGTATGAAATTAACACACACAACATAAGTGATGTGAGAAGCCAGGTTCTAATCCCTGCTGAAGAGTTTTAATGACCACTTATGTATGGATGCGTTTTCCATACTGATTAACTTTTGTTTTTGTGTGGGTTTTTTTTTTTATTTTCATTTCAGAATCTCTAAGCCACTTTTCAACATTTCTTTGTAGTAAATATCCTTTTTTTAATTGCTTTTGTTTTATTATCCACAGGTTTTTTTTTTGTTTTTTTTTTTGTATTTTTGTTCAGAAAATGCATTTTATGGCTTTTTGCTTTCCATTGTGTGTAGTTTCCAATGCAATTTTTTACATCACACATAATATTTCATTCGTATCATCGTTCGTCTGTATTTTCTTCACTGGCTTATAGTAAAAAACGAAAAAAAAAGTATTTTCATTCTCAGCAAAAAAGTGAAAGACAAAGAAATATAATTCCTCCCACTGCTTCTGGTAATTGCCGTGTGTATAAGTGCGTACCTTTCTTGAGTGTGTACTGTGTAAACAGTTTTGCAAAAAGGATAAAGTGTTGCTTTAGTTCTATTCAGTCAGAGTGACGAAAGAAAAATTACTCCATTTCCTGTTGCAGACAAATATTTATTGCCTGCGGAATTTCGAATTCTTTTCTTGCAACAGACAGACACATGTATTGTTATGCAAATATTCTTATAAAAAATTACAAAAAATGAAAAAACAATAGAGTTTTGCTAAAAAAAAGCATTCTAAGAGGTAGTCGAAATGCATATAAAAAAAACTTAAATTATATTTATAAAGACCCATACGAGGGTAGTTCGAAAAAATGTGATATAAGTTTTTAAAAATATTTTTAAAAATTTCATCTTTTCTTAGCAAATTAGATAGCAGTTGATAGACTTACCTTTAATAAAATCCACAGCCATTTCTAGACCATAAGAATCCTTATCACAGTCATCTAATATATGAGCACCCAATGTTATATTCGGTAATAAATCCATTTTGTTAATACAATCAATGGTGTATAGCATGGCCTCCAGAGCCTGAATGCCACCCTGAGGCATAATGGGACCACAGGTAATGCTATCTTCCCTTGAATGAACCATCATAAGGCCACCTAATATAACATCACCCTCTACCACAGCCTCTTTTTTAATCGGCCAATGCCGTTGATTTGGCAAAGCATAAAGCAAACGTTGCATTTGAAAATCTTGCTCGGTTTCTGGTAAAGAACGAAATTTTTTCGAACCTATCGAATGCAACAAATTATGACTGGCTATGATGTGGGAAGATGCACGTCCGCGATGTCGTCCTGAGCGTGTAGAAGCCGCCAAATGGTCGTCCATTTGTTGATTAGAATGCATGTGATGAGGCTGATAATGTAAATGACTCAAATACGAATATTTGTTGTCATTATCGTCGAGATAATCTTCGCTCTCAATTTGCATTTGTGTCTGTGTGTTGCTGTCCTTTGCTAAGGGAAATGCCAAGGAGGAAGGCAATGCATCATAATAATTGCTTTGTATGGATGCAACTAAATTTTCTATATTTTCTGGTGTTGTTGTTGTCAAATATTGCCTTTCGTATTCGTGATGATGGGTTTCCTTGGGTAACTCAAAGTCATTTGGCCATAAAATTCCAAAATTATCATCGCTTTGATAATTAAAATCCTGTGGCTGTTTGTTTTCGTGATTTTCTGAGGCAATATGAGCCACCGTACGGTGGCTCCCACTCCAAATTGGCATTTGCTCATTGGCTGTTTCCTTGGCCTGTGCGTAATATCTGTTGTTTTCCAATGAAGACAAGTTTGGTTTTTGTTTTATTTGTATTTTGCTTGAGTAAGTTTGATATTGATGCTGATGATGTTGTGCCTGATGTTTGTTGGGCTTTGCCGAATGATGCCTTAGATGATGTGGCTGCTGCTGTTGCTGATGATGTTGGTGTTGGTATTGGTGATGATGCTGTCTATGCTTTAAACGGTAATGATTTCTGTGCCGTAGTTCATTTTCATGTTTTTCCTTATGATTGCCATGATATTTATTAGCCTGAGGTGTTATATTATTAACTTCATTATCATCCACCTTAACTAACTCATCAACATCGATATCACCATAACCATCATCATCATTATTATTATCGTTATCGTCATCATTAGTATTATCCTCAGTCATAAAGTTGAAATGTTTGTGTGGAAAAGCCTTCGATGTATGGCTGGGTGTGGTAGTGGAAACAGTTGTAGCCTCTATATCACCCACCACCACTACTACCGGCAGCAGATTGTTTGTGCTGTTTTCGAAAACGCCCCGATAATTTTGTAACTCATCCTCCTGTTGTTGGCTAATTTCACCATTGATTTGTTTGAGAAATACGACGATGGCTAATAAAATGATTAACTTTTTCTCTTGCAAACCTTTGGCTGTTTTCATTTTTTCAATGTTGCTTGGGGTGTAGGAAGCGTTGTTTTAAGATCAAGTTTCTTAGCCTTAATTTTCTTTAATGTTAAAAGGGGAAGATATGTTGCCATTAAACAGCTTTGGAGTGAGTGAGTGATATGCCTTTATTAACGTCTTGGGTAAATATTTGATTAATTCACTTATATTTGCCTTTTATTGAAATTCGATAACATTCAGATTGATTACATTAACAGAGAGAGACGGGGTATGGTTTTTATGGGTTTTCTGTTTTAATATAATTTCTTTTCTGTTTTTTTTTTTTTGCAAATTCACTTTAAAAGTTTTCTTTTTCTAGCCATTGTTTTAACGGAAGTTTCTTTGAAAGTTTTTTAATAAATATTTCGTTACATTAAGCAAAACCTTGTAGAGAAGAAATTAAAATTTGCGTTTTAAAGATAGGGAGAAGTATTACACATTAACCCCTAAATGTATGCTTTAATTTGTAATAATCTATGTTGTAGTAAATGTGAGCTTTAAATAATGCTCAAATAATATTACAGTTCAGATGTGTATGGATTAATTTTAACTTCTAGAGAAGAAATAAAAACTCAAACAAAATAATATTACAAAGTAGTAAGGAAGCTCTTCCTGAAAGTATGCTTTACAAATAACGTTCAATTGTGTGCAAACAAAAATTGTATACCTTTGCTTAAGTTTATAAAAAAAACTATAGCAACTCTTTAATGTAAAAAATAATAGAAAACTTTTTCAAAGCATACTTTCAGGTAAAACAAAATAATTTTGTTTAGATGCTTTAAAACGTTTTTTAAAACAATTGTTTTTTTTTCTTTTATAGAGTAATTAGTAAATTAATACTTGTTTAGTAATTTTTACTATCAAATAGTAAAAAGTTTATTACCTGAAAGTATGTTTAATAAAACAAAGTTCCTAAAACTTTGCTTTATTTCGTTTAAAGATATGCAAAACACGTCTATTAGAGAAAAGTTTTTCTTAAACTATTCTTTATTATTACAGTTTCCTAATGTTTTTTAAATATTTGTTTTTATTTTTAAAAAATGTTCAGTTTTTTTAGACGCATGCTCCCTTGAGACCAACTTTAATTAGAATGTGCAAATAATTAACAAAATTTCATTTCATTTTAAATAAATGAGACGATAGAAAATAGTTTATTTTTAATACATAGTTTTTGAATTCATTATACCCAAAATTATGCCTTAGCAAAAAAAAAAAAAAATACCTAAAAGTATGCTTCATATTTAAAAAATTGCAATTATTGCTAAAACTTTTTTAATTACCAAGTAAAACAAACAGTTATTTCTTAAAAAAAGCAAAAAGTTTTACTGTTTCAATTGGTACTTTGTTACAGTACCTTAAAATATGCTTTGAATTTCTGTTGAATTTCAATAATTTCTGTATTCATATAAGTAGTTTGTTACAAATGGCTTTTATAGTTTTCGTAAAGCTACAACGTATTGTAATATATATTATATGTATTTCAAATATTTACGTAATTTGCTTTAACTCCCAGATATATGCTTGAAATAATTTCATAATACATTATAAGTAGTTCCATTTTAACAAATCCTTAGATTATGCATTAAATTGTACTTTACATAATTTTCTCTTGTATATTGTACTTGTTCTGTGTTACTAATATACATACTCTGTTAAGCATTGCATCACTTTTAATTATGCTTAATATTATTGTATTCCTTCAGCTATGCAATATAAACTTTTCATTAATTTGTGATGTGTGACTTAAATAAAATCATGTTTTCATATAATTGTAGGAATTAATAACATATACGATATTGTTAATTATAGAATGTGTGATGATAAGTATTATACAGATAATTAAAACACTTTCTAAACACACCCACCCCATATCTTATGCAACATATTTAATGCAATACACAGTTTTACTTATGATTTATGGTGAAAAGTTTTAAAATTGTGTTTAAAAACATGTTATTTTGTATGTGTTAAAAATTCCTTAACTTATGCTATAGTTTTGCTTAAATATTTAATTGATTTTAAATTAATTTACATATTTTGATTTTCAGTTATTTAAGTGTTAACAAGAATAAATAGAGACTCATAATCAATAGAGTAACTAAAAACTCTTTGATTTATGTATTGAATAACGTAATTTAATTAATATTTAATAAATTATAATAAATTTCTTCTTGTCTATGAAAACTACCCTAACTTATGCAACTATTTTTACTAAAATCTTTTGATTTTAATTACGAAATTTTACACGAAATTTCTAATAATAATGACAATAGTTTTCTACTATTTTTCTGTATATAGATATCCCAATCTAATTAATATATCAATTAAAGCCTCCTACAATTAGGCAACATATTTTAATTATGGATTACAAAAATAATTGAATTTCATTTCGCTATTATTAACATTTACTTTGATTTAGAAACCAGATGCTGACATAGAGATAATCAATAAAGTCTTTCGTATGCTTAGCTAATTCATTAATCCTATACATGTTGGAGAGAGGTGTTGCTTCTTGGCAACCCTTTCATTCTAGCATCTACCACAGTAGACCAACAATTTCCTTGGGTGGTAAAGCAATGATAGTATATTTTTTTTAGACTTTACAACAAGGTTTGCAAACCTTGTGTTTGTAAAAGTAAAAGAATTCGAATAATTTCGTAATTAAAAATATGTAAATTAATTTAAACCAAATGAATGCTTGACTCCTTAGCATATGCAATAGTTTCATGTACTATGTAATGATTTTAATGTTTGCAAATTTATTGATTAGCTATGTTTTAAAAAAAAATTAAAATTTTAAAGTATATTTAATTAAACGGAAGTAATTTTTATAGCATACATTTAGGAGTATCTCATAATATTATTTTTTTTGGGTTTGAAAATGTTTCTTATTTGTAACGGTATTAATTAATATGATATTTTTCCATTTGTATGAAAAATTAGCAAAAAAAAAAAATGGCAAACATATTGAAGCATGTAAATTTTTTTTATCCATTTTTTCGCGTGATAAAGTCTTGAAATGAACAAAATAAGAAAAACAAAAACATGAAATATCTCTTCTCATACAATATTATTTTGCTATGTATGAATATAATTTTATAGGTTATTTAATCATTATGCGTTTAACGCGTTTTCATTCTAACATTATATTTAAAGATAAGCAATTTTTAACATTTCCAACCCTGTTAACCTTGCCGGGTAAGGCATTAAGTGTTGGAGAGGCACGCATTACAGAGAAAGAAGGAGAGAGACTGAGAGAGCAAGAGATACATTAACTAATAATGTGGCTTTAACTCAGTGTTGATTAGTTTTAAGGATAACGAATGCGGCCTGAACATAATTTTCCTGCCTGCTATGATGATGACAATAATGATGGCGGTTAGAAAACGAGAAGCAGAGGATTCTTGATGATAACACTGGCTGGTGCTTAAGTACAGTCTGGGTTGGGAATTGGTTTTATTTTTTTTAACACAACAATGGCAAGGATTCATTTGGAAAGCTTTTTGTGAAAACAAAAAAAGAGAAAAACATATTGGGTTTGGTTGGTTGGAAACACCCCAACAAGAATTAAAAGCCAAAGCAGTGTTGAAAATAAATAAACCAGAAAGACGGAATGAAAAATTCGACATACTTTGTATTAAATAAGAAACGTGTTTGGCATACTTGATAAATTTCATTGTATTTTTTTTTTTTTTGGTTTGGCCAGCAAAAGCCAAAAACATGACAAACTCTTGGAGAACAGTTGAAGAATGTAAAGTAAAGTTTTCGGTACAACAAAACAAAATAAAAATATTTTTTGTTGTCTGCCTTTAAAAACGGGGTCTCAGCCAGTGTAGGTCTTAAGGGTAAGATCATTATTATTGGCATTAAAGGCAGAAGTTTTTATGGTGAAAATAATTTTATTTTGGTTTATTTCATTAAAAGAAAAAGTTACTTCATCCCTTTTTTTTTGCATTTTATTTTACAAGGTTTTATAAAGTATAAACAAACTTTTCGTTTTTGTTGTTGTTTCTGTTTTTGCCTTTTGTTATAGTGCTAATTTTTCTTAAAAAGAACAATAAAAAAAGCTGAAGACAAATTAAAAACAATGAACGAAGAATTTAATTTCGTTAAAGAACAAAAACAAAAAAAAAAAATAATAGAATAGAAACAGTCTTATTAGTGGTTTTTGTATTTAGCATTCTAGATTTGCCTCATGTGCCAGAAAATTCGAAGAGTTTTTGGTCTTATTAAATCACGATAAAATTCTTGAAATCCGAATAAAAAATTACATATTTGAAATTTTTTTTTTTATTAAAAAACAATATTTTCTGATCGAAATTATTTATTTAAAGATACAAATTTTTTTGTATTGCTTATTGGCATTAAAACATTTAAAAAAATTAATGATATTTATGCATCAAAAGATTAATATGTCACTCAGTCATCAACATTGATTGAAAGCATGTAATAGCGCCTAAAAGTGGACAATAAAAATTTTTCAACACAAATAAAATGTTAAAATTAGCCTTAAAAAAGGATTTACAAATATTAAGCTTTATTTCAAATTTTGTTAGAAAATAATCTGGAGTCTAAACTGCTTAAAACTGATAACCATTAGGCACCTAAAAGTAGGCAATTTCTTTCTTGGTCAAATTCCAAAATAAATTTGGGTCAAAATAATTCATTTTGTAGACATTAGTGCGATTGTCACGTCTTCCGCAGAATACCTTCAATAACGAAGCTGAAGATGTGGCATAATAAAGGGTTGCCTGAAATATCGCTCTGTATCATAATGTTCGAAGAAGTCTTTGCTAACTTAACGGATATGCAGGAGTTGTTCAACATCTTGCTTCGCAGGAATATTAAACTCATGCATTGCTGCAGGAATAAGATCCTTTTTTGGGCTATCAAATGCTGTCTTAAATGTGTACAGTAGCCAACCATATATTCTTTATCGATTTGGTTTTCATAACTTTTTTCTCAGAATCGTATTAGAATTCCTTATCGATGGTGAACTTACATGGTCAGAAGCCGCATTAATAAGCTCCAAACAGCGTCTAGTCGAATAGAAGCACCCATTTGTACTTCTGAGGACTGTATATGCAATAGGAAGAAGACATACACACCCCTGTAGTTAGTGCTTATCAAGGGGTCTCGGTACATGAGTATAAAATGTAACAATTAAATTACGAGTATATTGAATGTTTATTTCCACTTCAACAATAATCAATTTTGAAACATTAAATATATGAAATATTTAATTAAAATGAAACTATTTACAACAGTTTTATCAATTTATATTTACGATATTATTTCTGTATGGAATACCTTTATTTTGTTTATAATCTCATCAATTCTGGTCAATCATGAAATGATACAATTTCTCTTTGCATGAATATGAATTTCATTCTTTGTTTTTTGTATATTTAAGACCATAATTGAATCAAAAAAAAAAAAAACAAATACTGGCCACTAAATGACCTGCTCACTGCCCTACAATATCCACAACATAATTTGCATGATAAACATAAAAAAACGTATATCCTTCGCGCTGCCCTAGCAAACATCAATAAATTGTAAATATATTGCCCTGCTTCATGCATTGGTTTTTTCTTTCTCTTTTTTCTGTAAATAAAATGCACATCATTTATTTGAACGTGTGTTTAAATCTTTTTTCTCTTAATATTTTATTTAAACTGTATTCGCACTTCATGTACATTTTAATTCAAAAAACACTCAGAAGTATGCTTGTAACCTCCAGAATATACATACATATATCATCACCATGGTTTTTATGGCTTTAGAAGCATTTCATCGTTTTTTTTTCTTCCTTTTATTATATTATTATCATATTTTGTTTTTGTTTTTTATTTTTATAACTCTCGAGAGTGTATCGAGATTGATTTTTATTTAATTCATTTACAAACCATATGTAAAATATACACTTTCATGCGAGTTCAAGTGCACGGGTACTTTTTTAACATGCTGTTCAGCATTAATTTATTGGGGCATTCTGGTATTTTTTTATTATGCTTCATAAATATTTGTTTTATGAAAATAATAAAAAAATTTGTAATAATTTTGTTTTAAAACGTTTACATTTTATGCATTCGAATGCCGATAATAGAATGATTGACTGAAGGCATGGTTATGTAAGGCTATAAAATAAGGGGATTCACAGTTAAAGTTGAAAGTAATGAAGGATTTTGGAATTTTTTTCTTTTTAGAAAGAATTTTACTAGGATAGTTTTTGAAAAAAAGTATAAAAATTCTGTTAGAAATATTGTTATGAAAATGCAAAATCTGGATACTGGTGTTTTGCTTTAACATCGCTTAACATTAAAATTATAAACAAAAGTTACAAAAAAAAAAAAAACAATGCAGTAACAAACCTGTTTACAAATTATTGTACTGCTTAATATAACAACAAATACCAGCATAAAAAAATGGTAAACAAGTAAACAAAAATATACCAACAACACTACAAGAATAAATATAAACAACGATGTTTACATTTATATATATTTCGAAAAGGCGAAGTTATGAACATTCGCCTTCAAGAACATTTTTCAGACTGTTTGCTTTGCCATATAAAAGGCGACTGAATGAGTGAAATTCAGTCAGTCTTGTGTTTGAAGAGAGTAATCCGTTACAAAGATTTATCGAATAATTGCCTAGTAATTGTTGTGATTTATGCAAAGGCTATAAACAGAGGAATAACAAAGAAAAGCAATTGTTGTTGTTTACATCAAGTTGTGAACAGTGGCACACAGATTTGTGCGAATAATAAAATATTAAAAATAAAACTTAATCAAATTTATTTGCAAATCTACGAGTTTATATATCGTAAAACATAACAATATATTTATTCGTAATTTTATTACAATTTGTATGCCATGTATGATCGCGCATATCCTTTGTATTGTTACAGTCAGTGTTATGCTTGTAACATTGCCATGATGTCCGGTAAATGTTTGCTAACGTCAGCATTAAATGCATTACAGTCAGGGATCTACAGAAATTATGTAATTATTTTACCATCATAATAAAATATTGTAATATGGTATCAAGTGCAGTTTTTTTTTATTTTCGATTAACTTTTTTAATTGAAAATATTTTCATTGTATTCATAATGAAAATGTGAAACTTGATTAATTTATTTGTTTGAAATGTCAAGTGGTTGAAAAGAAAACAATGCAATCAAAGACTGAAAAGGTTATAATAATAAAAAAATATTTATTTTTTCTCCTTTTTTTCTCCACACATCATTTAAAAATGCATTAAAATATTTACAATGACTCCATAAGTGGTAACACAGTAAAATTATTTTCTTAATAATGAAAAAAAAATATAAACATTAATTATTTAAAATTCCATTTGATTTCCATACATTGTGGTTTTAAAGCAATTTTAAAAAATAAATTATTTGGTTTATTTTGCTTGGAAGAATATTTTTAAAATTAAAAAATTCTTAAGTTATTAAAATTATTTCATTTCGAACATATTTTTTTACGTATTAAAACAAAAAACCACATCTACTTTTCTATTTCAATGAAAGAATAGAAAAAATATTCTAGCTTTTCAATTCAATTTTTCTAAAATTATTCAAACATCAAAAATATTTCCTTTTAAAATTCACATTTAATACGTACAGAACCTTGAAAGGGATTATATTTCCAGAAGAAAAGATTATTTCATTGAAAGCATACGATGGAAATATTAAATATTCTGTTAAAATAGAAAAATACAAAATAAAATAAATATAAAAAACATTAAAAATATAATTCCGTTTATCGCTTGCATATGCATGAGTGGTTGGTTATCAATAGCAATATAGTACGGGAATGTATGATTTGTACATGCTCATACGATGTTTATGTAAATGTATACTTTAGGTTTGCATGTATTTGTTTAACTTTTAAAAATTTCAACATTTAACTGAGATTATACAGTATTGTTACGTTTTAATGGCTTTTCTTTGTTATTCCTCTCTCTACCCTTTGCATAAACAATAACAATTACTAGACAATTGTTCGACAGATATCTGTAACCGAGATTTTCAAACCACGATTACTGTCTTTAAACACACCGCTTCTTCACACAATACTGAATGAACTTCACTAACTCAGTCACCTGCTTTGCCTTGTCTTTTATATGGCAATGTAAACAGTCTAATGAATGCTCTTGAAGGCGAACGTTCATGATTTCGGCTTCTCGAAATCTCTATAATTGTAAACATCGTTGTTTATGTATATTATTGTTTACCTGTTTACGATTTTTTATGCTGGTGTTTGTTGTTATATTAAGCAGTACGATAACTTGTAAACAGGTTTGTTTATTGCATTGTTTTGTTTTTGGAGCTTTTGTTTATAATTTTCATGTTAAGCGATGTAAAAGCAAAACACCAATATCTAAATTTTTCGTTTTCGTAACAGTATGTTTGTAACGATGTTTGTGAAAAAGAGTACTTGTTTAATTTTCACAGAATACATAGGTCCTTAAAAGGAAAAAATCTTCTCAGTAAATATTATAATAAATTTATGCAAAAAAGTGGAAAAATTCAATGTTTTTATAACTTAAGATTATTATTATTATTTTTTTTTTCGTATTTAACGAATCTTTTATTCTTTAACGAGGTATTTCATTAGAATTCTTGTAAATATTTTATTTTCATAAAATATTCATTTCTGAAATAGAAAACAAAATAAATGCCTGGAATTTCCCGACCAGTCTCATATTCGAAAGCAAGAAACGACAATGTCATCAGAATTATTTCTGTTTAGATAGATATTTCTTTTAATTTCATTTCAGAAATAATTCTCTCCCGTTTCTCTCTAAAAGAGTAAATAAATTTCCTTGACAATGGCCATGATAATATGGCTTGTTATTATTATTTGTGATAAAACAGTAGTTGTAGTAGTATGTACAGCTATTAGAAACAGTATATAAGTTTTATTAGCCCTTAAAAGCGTACAGTATTTTAGTATTATTAATAAGAAAAGAAAAGAAAAAGAGAGAAACTGTGGTCCTTACCACACTATAACTCATGCAAATAATTTTTCATTAACATTCCAAACATACTCGTACGCCAGATATTCATGCACACACACAAAGAAACATTTGTTTTCATTTAAGAAAAGATAATGGTAAGGAAGGACACATAAAGCGGTTACAAAAGAAATGAAAATGAAATAAAAATTATTACGAAAAAGTCCCTGGAAAAGGAAAAATGAAAGAATTTTATTGAATCTTAAAACAAAACAAAACAAAAACATAAAGGAGATAAAAACTACGAGAAGGAGTCAGAAATTATTAGAGAAACAAATATTCATTTAATTTCCCTATGAAAAGCATTCATAAGCAATCATCTGGAAGCATGGTTTGGTTGTATTGCCAGAGAGAGAGAGAGAGAGAGAGAGAGAGTACAGTAGCAGGTGGCTCTCTTTTGCAAGGTCGAAAATTGTTATCATATTCTGCTGTTGTTTTCTTTGTTTCATTAAATAACTGTGGGAAACGAAAGCATTATTTTGGGGAAATGGAACAATCGAAACATTTGTTAGAAGCCTAAAAATATGTTACAAAAATGTATATTTGTCTTTTGGCAAATGAAAGCAAAAATACTTTTAGGTGTACAAGCAAGTATTTCTTATTTGTTCAGTGTTTCTATAACTTTTTTAAATGAAACTTAAATTTTTGAAAAATGCTACAATCTTGTTAAATATTGGAAAAGTTTTTTTCTATGAAGACAACCTTCCCAAGTCTTTTAAAACAGATGAGATACATATGGCAACGGTTGCCAGACCTAAAAATAAAAAAGGCTTTGTCATCTACCTCTTATGTCGTAACTTATATATAAGGAAAGTAATTCGAAAGGAATTCATTCTCTGGATCACTATCCGTATATGGAACTCTATTCCTGCAAAAACATTTTCTATCGCTTACAATATAAATAGATTAAACTCCTTTTGGCAGCGAAACTAAATATTCTAAAAAGGATTCTCTGGTGTAGAGCATCATATAATTCGTTTTGGCCGTTGGTTATTTTCCTTTATTGTTTCGTTTTTGTCTTTTTAATTTATTTACTTAAGTTTAAGACAATTCTTGCATGTTTGCTTAGCATTAACTAAAGCAAATATAAAAAGAAAATATTTTTGTTTTCTTATATTAGTGGAGGAATACATTTTTGTATGTACTTGGCTATGACAACAATACAACTCCTTATATGTATGTCTGAGGATGACAGTAGTTGCTAACGTTATAAGGACATTTTAATCTTTTAAAAAGCGTTTAAAATATGACAACAATTGCTTTTTTTCTTATTCCTCTGTTTATACCCTTTGCGTAAACAATAACAATTACTAGACAATTATTTGTAACTGAGATTTTCAAACCACGATTACTCTCTTTAAACACACCGCGTCTTCACACAAGACTGACTGAACTTCACTTACTCGTCGCCCGCTTTGCCTTGCCTTTTATATGCCAAAGTAAACAGTCTGATGAATGTTCTTGAAGGCGAATGTTTATGTCTTCGGCTATAAATTTCTTCTCTATTAATCATTGTTTACATTTATTCTTGTAGTGTTGTTGTTGTATTTTTGTTTACTTGTTTCCCTTTTTTTATGCTGATGTTTGTTGTTATATTAAGCAGTACAATAATTTGTAAACAGGTTTGTTTACTGCATTGTTTTGTTCTTGTACCTTTTATAATTTTATAATTGTAAAAGCAAAACACTAGTATCTAGATTTTTCATTTTCGTAACAATATAATATGAAAACGTGGGGTTATTTTTGTATTTATTCCTTTAGTATGTTTTAAATGTCATATCCTTCCTTATATATATGGAATGATACTGTATTATGTTTGTTTTTGTTTTCACTTTCGTTTTTCTTTCTGTTTTACTTTCTATTTTACTTTCTTGTACCTTTTGTGTCTACTTTTGCCAGAAAACTTTAAATATTTTACATGCCTTCGCAAACAAATTTTTTCCAGTTGAACTTGCAAAAGAATTTTTCTACCATTTTCCTCTTCAATTACGTTTTTGTTTTTCTTTCCCCTTTTCTTGGTCAGTTTGGAGATATTTTAACCTCCATTACTTTTGCAATCAAATTGAAGTTTATGGCGTAGCTGCTGCTGCTACAGCAGTTAAATAATTCGAACCCAAATTGAGCAAAATGATTACTTTGAAAACTGTAGACTCTTTTCTTTAGAAAATTACAGAAATTACCTTTGGAAACACAACCACTCACCGAAATAATGTGAAAATAAAATTGAAGTTAAGCATTTACAACTAAAAACCTTATTAAGCTTGTAATTGAGGCAAATGAAATTTAATTTCAAAAGTATAAAAATGACCTCCTTCTCCTTTTACTCCTCCTCTTCTCAGCCTATAAACTGTGTTGAGGGTGTAAGAGTGAAAGTGTTACATTCCAATCATCAAGGGACATTTAATTGGTAGTTTTTTTTTCTTCCTCTCTCTCTTAACAAAGTCCTAGAAAGAAATGAAAAGAAAGAAGGTTTTTGGGGAGAGAATTCAGTTGACAGAAATTAGTGTTGATCTGCAAGCACAAAGAAGGATTTCAAGTAAATGAAGGTTTCCTTTGTTGACTTACACAAAAGGTGTTACAGGATATTAAGTCCCATCTTTTTCTATTCAATTTTTGTCTTTCCAAAAGGAAAAGGATACTTTTGTTTAACACAATTTTAAATATGGCCTAAACCCGAATATTCAGTTTAAAGCTTATTAAGTTTGTAAACATTTTAAGATTTTTAGTTTGTAAACGGTTTGACAAAAAATTAAATATTTAAACAGAAATAAATTCCTTTGAGTGGAGATATACGCATACTTACTAACAGCAAAGCAGCAGCCATTAGGTCCCTACATACCATAGCGTAAATGTCACAATAGAAATTTGCTAAGAAAGCCGTTACGCTCATATTACTTCCTGGATACGGGGCTATTGAGTTAAACAGCAAAGATGCTTACATTTATAGAGATTTCGAGACTGTTTCATCGGACTGTTTACGTTGCCATATAAAAGGCAAGGCAATGCAGGCGACTGTGTTAGTGAAGTTCAGTCAGTCTTGTGTGAAGATGCGGTGTGTTTGAAGAGAGTAATGGTGGCTTGAAGATATCTGTTACAAAGATCTGTTGAATAATTTTCTAGTAATTGTTATTATTTATGCAAAGGGTATAAACAGAGGAATAACAAAAAAGGCAATTGTTGCTGTTTACATCAAGTTGTGAACAGTGGCACACAGAACTGTGCGAATAATAAAGAATTTTAATTAAAACTAAACACAAATTTATTTTTATTTTATTTGCAATCTACAAGCTCTTATTTTAAACGTTTTTAAAAAGTAAAAACCTAGCAATATTAGGTCCCAATCATTCAGCTGACAAGTCGTAGATATGCTGATTTGGTGCTACTGCAACTGGCTCTGAAAGCTGAATAAAATTTTTTAGCGATGGAGATCATTTCTCATTTGGTGGTTACGACTACAGCCATAAGGGGCTCGGAGAACACAGAAGTGAATTCGTGAATTTTAATTTATTAAAATTTTTAAGCCTTTGATTGCGAATTATAAATTACATGGTATATGGCTTCAACAACACGATTCCAAAGCCACACAACATCATCCTTTTTGCGTTTTTGGCTTGAGAGTTTGCCAGAAAGAGTCTAAGATCAAACGATTGGATGACGTTTGACATTTTATTGTAAGGATATGTGTAAGAAAATTCAGAGGCGGAAAATTTTCTTATGTTGGAGAATGTGAAATGACATTCATTCAGTTATTCCAGATACTTGGTCTCAGAAGAATCGACTGCTGCAACCAATCCAGAAGAGCTTATATAAATGACACTGGATTACCTACATATTGACAAAATCCAAGCGTTATAATGAAATAAAAGTTTCATCGAAGTCTTAGCCTTACATGGGTATTAATTATTTGCCGGATCCAAGTGCATGGCATAGAGTGCTTAATGCTTTTTAGTTTAAAAATGAATTCGTTTTATTTGTTTTTGCTTTTTATTTATTTTATTATTATTATTTTGTTGTTTCTCAATATTTTTTGAACATATTTATAAACATGGGCAATAATTGCTGTATTGGTTTTTAGCTGTCATTATAATAGTAAAATCGCTACATCTGGCGAAAACCATACAAAACCAAAATTTGCGTGTTTTTGTTAAACAATTTCAAATGTTTATAATTTGTGGTTAAAAACACCATCAACTAAATAACATTTAATAGATTATAATTCGATTTATAATCAATTAATATTAATCATAAAACAAATAATAACAATTATGTAGTATAACGCAATAAAAATATTGTGAATCGTTTTAAAAATTACAAAAAAAAAAGAATGAAAAATTAATGGAATATTAAATGGAAATTATGATTAGAAAGGCGATAAGGTTATGAAACGTTTCAAAACTATTCAAATATAATTGAGTCGTTTATTTTGAAAGTGGTTTAAGTCCATTTTTTCTTATATTGCGATATTTAAGGGTTTGCGTTTGAATTGTTTCAAAAATATTGTTAACTGGCTGTTTTTATGGCTTTGTAACCTTAAACATGTTAGAATATATAACGTAATACTTTTTGTAAACTTTACTAGAAAAATAAGCTGTGTTTTAGAACCTAAAATGGACTTAAACCACTTTCAAAATTAATAAAATGACTTTTTTGTTTGTGAAAAGGAATAAGTCCACTTTATGTTCTTTGTTTAATATTATAAGTCAATTTTTTCACTTAAAGTTACTCCACTACGTTTATATAATTCCAATATAAAGATTACATGGGGTTTATTACCAAACAAAATACTTTAGTTTCACAATAATATTGAACAAATTATCCAAAAGAATTGTATAAGTACCTAGTGATTCCTCTAAATAGTTAGGTTTTTAAGGTAAGTTCTTGAAATTATTATTTTAAAGATATTAAATAACAGAAATTGTAAATATTTTATTTTTGATGTAGATGAATGTAATAGCTTTAAAATAAATAGGGAAGCTTTCAATTTAGATATATATATGTATTTAAAAATAATATTAATTCATCTATTAAAAAATTAAACCAACATTCATTTATTAAGGATAATATTAAAGATTTTACCATATTATTCTCCTCATTTAGATTATGTGTGAGGTTGTTAAAATATTCATGGTGCTTAGGTAGTATATACCTTACTAACTCCATCATATCCTTATACTTAGGAGTTGAAATGGGACGTACATTTTTGTATAGTGGTGCTAATTTTATTTTATTGAAGTTCCTTGGTCTTCCCCGACAAGGTAATAAATCAAGTATTTTGAACTCTGTATCCACTTCCATAGATTCTTTCTAAAACATTTTATAGGCTTCACTTTTTATAAATCGCATCCAACATATCCTTAGCCAATTTACAGGTTCGCCACTAGTGTTCTTTAATCTTTTATGAAAAAAATTATTTCTTTCAATGGACTTAAACCAGTTTCAAAATAAATTTTTTTCCATTTCGTTAACTAGCTAATTTTCAAGTGCCCCAAATCATGGCAATTTTAATGATACTAGACTTAAATTGTTTTTAAATAAAAGATTATACAGGATTATGATTATTGTTATCATTAACTAAATTTTTTTAAAAAATGGACTTAAACCACTTTCAAAATAAACGGCTCAATTGAAAATGGAATTTTAATTTTCGTAGAAATCAGTTTGATTGCTGTTACCACCTCCCTAATAGATATTGTTACGTTTTTATCTTTTACAAATTTTAAAATATGACCTCATAGATTGGAAATAAAATAAAAATAAATTTGTGTTTAGTTTTATAAAATTTAATTAAAATTCTTTATTGTTCGCACAATTCTGTGTGCCACTATTCACAACTTGATGTAAACAACAACAATTGCTTTGTTTGTTATTCCTCTTTGTACTCTTTTGCATAAACAATAACAATTATTAGACAATTATTCGACAGATCTTTCTAACGGAGATCTTCACAACACGATTACTCTCTTCAAACACACCGCGTCTTCACACAAGACTGACGGAACTTTTACTAACTCAGTTGCCTGCTTTGCCTTGTCTTTTATATAGTAACGTAAACAGTCTGATGAATGTTCTTGAAATCGAATGTTCGTGACTTCGCCTTCTCAAAATCTCTATAAATGTGAACACCGTTGTTTCATTATTGTTTTTGTGTATTTTGTTTACGTTTATTCTTGTAGTGTCTGTTGTTGTATATTTGTTTAGTTATTATCATTTTTTATGCTAGTGTTTGTTGGTATATTTTTGTTTACTTGTTTATCATGTAAACAAGTTCATTGCTTTTGTTTTTGTAGCATTTGTTTATAATTTTAATGTTAAACGATGTAAAAGCAAAACACCAGGTTCTAGATTTTTTCCATTTTCGTAACAATATCCTGTGCTATTTTTTTTTATTGACAAATTGAATATTACTGTGTTACTTAAGATAGAAAAAGAGTCCTTTTAGAACATTTACATTCAAAATTACATTTGAAAAATCATGAACCATTTTAGATCAAATAAACTTTAGCCTGGCTGGCTGATTGCCTTGTCCATAAGTTTTTTACAATATTTTTTACGATTTTTTTTTATCTTTCTTTTGGAAACCATAAGCCAGATTTTATTACATGAATAAAATACTGCAATACGTGAGCTTATGAAAAAATACAACAAGAACAAGAACAGGAAAATGTTTGAAAAATGTTTTTCAAATGTTTTGAGCAGCTGTATTTCCTTGTTTTGACAAATGAAAAAAAGTTTGTGATTTGACACTCATTCATGCCCCCTATTACACAGGAAAACATGTAAAATTTTGAAAAATGCAAACAAGTTTTTTTTTGTCCAATATTTACGGTCATAAGCAAAGCGGGCAGTAACCAAGTGTATCCTTTTTTTTGTGAGGGAGGCAAATGTCGTCTTTTTTGTTTGAACGCCAAACAATAGCGCCAACATGAAATGATAAAAGTTATCCATTAACATTGTGACAATATTTCAAAAATAGGCCTATATTTACTACAAGAAAAAACAAAAAATGGTAAAACAAGGTGACAATGGTTTTCATTTTGTTTTTTGTGCATTTTAAAGGGCCTAGATATTAATGATGTTCCATCGTACACATGGTTACCAGGTTACAAACACACCTTGTTCTCTTGTTGAATGGAAAAACAATCAAAGAACAGAGGCCGATAAGAAAAAAAAAAGTTGCCATGAGTTTGAAATGAGATTTTTTTAACGAACATTTAAACGCATGAAGAATTTGAAAACATTAATAATCCTACGCATACGAAACATAAGATGACAATTTTAAAAACAAACGGAATGATTTTTATGTATAAGAGATTTGGTACTTTAAACATATTAAAAAAAATGGAAGCGTATCATTTGTAGTAGAAACCATTTTGTTATTGGAAATCATTGAAATTCATTTTACTTGGAACACATGTGGACTTGAAAAAAATGGTTCAAATTAGTTGATATTTTTTTTTATTAGACTAACTTAGAGTTGTGTTATGTTACTTTTACTTTTTAAAAAACGTTTAAACTATGAGCTCGTGGATTGCAAATAAAATAAAAATAAATTTGTGTTTAGTTGCAATCAAACTTGTTTATTATTCGCACAATTCTGTGTGCCACTGTTCACAACTTTATGTAAGCAACAACAATTGCTTTATTTGTTATTACTCTGTTTACACCCTTTGTATAAACAATAACAATTACTAGACAATTGTTCGACAGATCTTTGTAATGGAGATCTTCAAACCACGATTACTCTCTTCAAACACACCTCGTCTTCACTCAAGACCGACCGACTTTACTAACTCAGTCGCCTGCTTTGCCTTGCCTTTTAGATGACAGAGTAAACAGTATGTTGAATGTTCTTGAACGTGAATGTTCGTGGCTTTGCCATCTCGAAATCTCTATAAATGTAAACATCGTTGTTTCATTATGGTTGTTTGTGTTTTTGGTTTACATTTATTCTCGAGTGTTTGTTGTTGTATTTTTGTTTATTGTTGTTTTGTTGTTGTATCTTTGTTTATAATTTTAATTTTAAGCGATGTGAAAGCAAAACACCAGTATCTCGATTCTTCATTTTCGTAACAGTAGTTTATAGAAGATACAATAAGTCTGTCTTACAATGATTGCTGTTCAAGAAGAGTCTTAGCTGGAAAGTTGATTAGAATCCATAGAGACTGTGTATCGATAAACAATTAAGTTGACTTACAGATCCAGAAATAATACTACAATAGCACGAAATTAGCTTTCGAAATGTTAATGTTAAGAGTTAAACGAAGTTAATAAAGAGGATGTATTCAAAACTTTGAGAAAAGTTTTCAACTGATTTTAAATTCTTTTAGGTAGGCCGTGGTGGCGCTAGCCAAACTAAAGTAAGTTCTTTTGCTTTAAATAATGTCTAGAAATTTCCAAAGTAATCTTTTACGCTTGAAATTAATTTGAAATCATAACAACAGCAAAGAGGAAGAAAAACTTTGTATCTGTTTCCGTTGACACAAAACCGTTTAATCCTCTTTGTGTTGCTTGACATAAAATCACAATTTCTGGTTTTTGATGATTAAACTGGGGCAAAAAAATAAAATAAAAAACATGTACAATCACACAACGTAACGACAACTTTTAATAAATTTTTCATATCCCTGCATATTGTTCCACTCACACACACACACACATAAATACACACTCACACATGCATAAATAAGCTGACAGCCGATTCAAAGTGTTAAACAATAACGGCGTTTTATCAGGAAACAAAATCATACAAACAACCCCAAACATTTTCAATTGCCATAATGCTCATAACGTTACCGTCATAAAAGAAAAACACAACAAGAGGATCAAAATCCATTAAAAAAAATGGCGGATACACTCATGCCCAGATACTGTAAATAAGCAACGTGTAAAAGGTATACTGCATTAAGGAATCAGTGTTTAACAAGAGCTCGGTGTTATGTTAGAGAATAAAACATAAAAAATTATACTTTTTGTGTTCTATGCTTTTAAAAAGGGGTAGTGAAGCTATTAAAGTGAACATTTAAGTAAAACGTAGTGCTCAATCTCTCGTATCATGCAGAGTTTTAAAATCCTCCACATGTAGGGAAATGTATCATAGAATCAGCCCGCAATTGCTTTAGAAAGGAATATTTATGAGTTATTTATGGGCAACACTTGATCTGGCTTCGTCACTAATTTTTAAATCCATGAATTCTTAGGTTGGTCGTCGAATTTTGATGAAATTTGGCTTTAAAGTTTGAAATTTAAGTTTTTTAATTCACTGTTGCTGTAATGTGGTAGGTAGTGTGATGGCTTATAAGACATGAGGCCACGATTTCAACTCCTGGTCAGCCGTTTCGAACAAAACGAGATGTAAATAATATTTCTTCGGCGACTTCCTTTCATTAGTAATGTGGAAAAAACCGTGAGAATAAATAAAATTGCCAAGAAAAGTTTCTCAAAAATCTGTAGTTCGGAGTCGACTTTAAACTGTAAGGCCTGACTCTCATGAATAAAATTAACACAGACAACTTATGTAAGTAGTGTGAGAAGCTAGTTTGTAATGCTGCCTGAAGGGTTGTATGTTGTATATCTTTCAGTTTTGTTCTTCTCACTGTACCTTATCCTTTATCATCTTATAAAATTTTTTTTCCACTTCCATTCTCTGTATTTATATTTTTTAAAAAAGGAGTGGTTGACTACGTATTTTATTTATTTAATATGGGTATCCGTATTTCCTTAATCCATATATTTTTTCCTCTGCTGTTTCCCTTTTTTTTAAGGACTTTTTGTTCTTTTGCTATTATTTTCTGTTTATGATTTTGCTGTAAATGGTGTGTTCAGAGATGTGTAAAAAATGCACATCAATGTTAAGGGATTGCTTGGTTGGATTCTTTGTTCATATCGTTTCCTTTCTTCCTAGCTTTACGAACACGCCATGCTCTTGGTGTTTGTAGATACGAATATATGCAGGCATGTAGTTGATCAAATTATATAAAGTGAGTGGTTTATTGTGATAAAATAAAAGTCATTTCACTTTAAAATGAATGAATATCTGCAGACTTTCAATAAGAATTGATTTACGAAGGGCACTTTGCTGAATCTAGAAATTCTATATAATTATTGGCTTGTAAGGGTGCTAGTTTTGTGCGACTAAATTATTCAAAAATCAATTTTACTGAGGAATATGAATATTTTTACATAGTTTTTGGTATATAATTTGAACGCTTTATAGGAGATACCACTTCAAAAACAACAAATAATACTGATTCTTTGATGTTTCCTCATACTTCATTTTAATTTTTTCTGCGAATTTTTATGGAAAATAATTTCTACTCATAAAACAACCCATTTATGAGCTTAAGTATCAGAAATACTACACCGCATACGAACACGTATTTTTTCCTCACTGGCTATATTATTAACGAAATATTTTCTCATTATAAAATAGTTTTTCATTTCTTTTATATTTATTTTCTTCTCTATATTCTTGCTTGTTCAATAATAAACAAATAAATGAAGAATATTATGATCCATTTTTTCTCGTATTATAGCCTCAAACATGTTCAAGACATCGAGTATAAACTCACAAGTGAGTGGAGGAAATTCAACAGCACAGCTTAACAAAAAAAAAAAAAAAAAAAATTATTGTTTATGGTTGACTATATTGAACACTACTTTATATCCCTGGAGATACTGTTCACACTGAAAGTCTTAACACTTTTTCATTTTTATAGAAAACACAAAAAAAAAAAAAAAAAAAAATTAAAGACACACAACAACGAAATGCAATTTGTAGAAAGGTGTTCCAAGTGTTTAACGACAAGTTAACGTGATTTTATTTACACACATTATTTTTAATATTATTTTAAATGATTTATGAAAAGCGTTTTCCAAATAAGAAATTTAACTAAAATTATTTTTAATTTCTTTCTTTAAGACAATTTTTATAAATCAGTTTAAAGCACGGAATTATAAGTAGTTATTGCGTTTTACATACGAAAAAAATAAAAAAAATTAGAAAAGTTTTACAACAATAACTATTATAAATATGCATTTCACATGTTACAAGTGATTGACCAAAGAAATGCAAATCATCGAAAAAAAATGTAAATCGTCAGCCAAAAATGCATGTTATCGTACAAAAAAAAAACCTAAGTCATCGACCAACAAAATATAAATTGTCGGCCAAAAAATGCAAGTCATCGTTCAAAATAATGTAAGTCATCGACCAAAGAAATGCAAATTATCGACAAAAGAATTCAAGTCATTAACCAAAAAATGCAACTCATCAACCTAAAAAATGCAAGTCATAGACCAAAAAATGTAAATCGTCAGCCAAAAAATGCAAGTCATCGTTCAAAAAAATGTAAGTCATCGACCAAAGAAATGCAAGTCATCAACCGAAAAAATGCAAGTCATCTACCAAAGAAATGCAAATCATCGAACAAAAAATGCAAGTCAGCGACCAAAAAATGCATGTCATGGACATAAAAGTGCAAGTCATTGACTAAAAAATGCAAGTAATTTACGAAAGAAAATGCAAGACATTGCCAAAAAAGATGCAAGTCGTCATGGAACAAAATGCAAGTCATCGACAGAAAAACTCAAGACACTGTCAATTTTGACCGCTTTATATAAAGAATTTAATAAAAATTGTTTGACTTTGACCCATTTGAGGTTCAGGTTCGGGTTATAGGTTCAGGTTATAGGTTCGATGCCTATAACTCTGGTTATAAGTAACACTCGACCGTAAGGAAACCTGTTTTGGAATACTTGAGACTGTTACTCTCCAGCCCACTAGGTCCACTTAAGATTTTACCTGATTTTACATTTTGGCAAATGTAAAAAAAGCTGTCCCATTTCCCCTATGTTCCTGTTTTAACATTGACATTAACTACATGTAGAGATTTTCCTTTACCACTGCCAACACCTTTTATTACTAAATGCATAAACAATGCAGAAAAATGTAAATCATTAAAACAATTCAACAATAAAGGAGAGCAACAAAACATTGTTCTTTTTTTTAAGGATAAATAATGGAAGTCCTGTCCTCAAAATATAAAAAAAAATCTTTCAACAGCAGTGCCAAAACCTAAAGACAAAATTCATACGAAGACACTAATACAGAGTGATGTTGTGATATTCGGAAATCTACACGTCGTATAATAAATTCAGGAATACAAATACGAAATACTCATACGGAGTGGAGTACAAAATAAAATTTTAAATAAAAATTTGTTTTTCTCACACTAGAGTAATAGAGGCAGAGACAGCGAGAGAGACAGTTAAAAAGAGCCCAACAGTAAAACCAACACTTTAGGCAGACATATTTGTTTATTTGTTTGCATTTTATTTATAAACGTACTCTCCATTTAGCAGTATATGTGTCTGTGTGCATAAGAGTATAAAGATTATTTACTTAGTTGTTTACAACTATATTTTAATACTCTCTTCTCTCTCTTGGCACACTTTGTTTTTCATTTGCTCTGTCATATGTATGCTACGGCACAATCTGTGGATATGAAAACCTATAACGAGTACAATGACAACAACTATAACAACAAAAAATAAAAAACTTTATACTTTAGCTGACAGGAAAATATGTGCTTCCGTTGTTGATTTATTTAACAAATGCAAACGTACACATACAAATAAAAACTTACAACTCTTTCTCGCTCTCTCTCTCTCTCTCCATCTCTCGCTGCTTTTTTCTATCACTTTCCTCAATCATGGAAATTAAGTTGAAAAAATGTATGCAGATTTACATGCATAAATAAATAAGCACATGTGAGTTTGTTTTGTTTGTTGTTGTTGTTGTTATATTTTATAACTGTATTTGTAAGGTACGGTACAGTTATACATTTGTCGTTGGCAAATATTATTTTATTATCCGTTCGTGTTTTTCTTTTCACTCTGTTAACATTTACATGTGATATGCGATTATATTTGCAATATTTTAATATTTTATGAAGAAAAGAGTTGTCGCACAACATTATTTATAGGCTCCATCAAGTTCGAATCAGTTTTCCTAAAGGAATTTATTGCTTTAGTGAAGTTCAGCCAGTCAGTCTTGTGTGAAGACGCGGTGCGTTTGGAGGGAGTAATCGTGGTTTGAAGATCTCCGTTACAAAGATCAGTCGAATAATTGTTTAGTAAATGTTGTTGTTTATGCAAAGAGTATAAACAAAGGAATAACAAGGAAAAGCAATTGTTGTTGTTTACATCAAGTTGTGAACAGTGACAAACAGAATTGTGCGAATAATAAAGAATTTTAATTGAAACTAAACACAAATTTATTTTTATTTTATTTATAATCTACGAGCTCATATTTTAAACGTTTTTAAAAAGGTAAAAACGTAACATTCATTCTAAGCTATGAAAGCTATGATTGTCAAAATAGAATTGAACACTCGAGACCTCGCCTAGTAGGCTGATATAGTACTAACTAGACTACGGTGACGGCTAGAATTAATAATGAGAAGATAGCTGCGTTTATTTGAAGCTAGAAAAAAAAATTAAATGAAAAATTTGTATATGCCAGCACGATGTAAAATAGTTAGGTAGGTGTGTCCTGTTAATCCTGTAACACAACAAAGCAGAGAAGTCATTATTTAACCTAAGCAAGGTGAAAAATTATGCAGGATATGAAGATAATTTAGTTGTTGATGGCTAGATTTGATAGGTATTTAGCCATTACTTAACTCCCTTAAAGATGTCATGATGAGTTTCAGTTCGTAGGAGAAGCAGCATGAGCTAAACAGGTTTAATCAACTGCTTTTATAAATTTTTTTTAACGATCAATATAATCAGACATCTTGGTGGAAGCATAAAAAGAATTTGTTACTTAAAAAACCCTGTCTTATTTAGTAAAAAAAGTAATTCCTTAGTGCAGTAATATTCAATTTAATTTCTTCATAAAAGTAATATTTTTTCCTTGACATTTTAGAATTTAGGTATTTATTGCTATTGTTATAGCCCTTTTAGTAGCATTTGTTAGCAGCTACAGTTAAAAATATGTAAACTTTTTAGTTGTGTTAGGTTTTCAAAACAATTTCCGTCAGTGTTATATCCTTTCAGAACAAAACGACATAAATGTGATTTAATATTTCCTAATAAACATTTTAAAATCGTATATACATACATATATCAAATGAAAATGGAAATGAAGGATGATGAATTTGCAATAAATGGCTCTTTAGTAACATGTATGATGTATGTCGCACTGTATATGTGCGATAATGTTAGAAAGATAGGATTATTTGAATAAGATTTGTTTATGAGTGAAAAAATGTGTAATATATAGGCATTTTCAACTTCTTGATTTTGTATATCCTGAATGGTTTAATGAAAGAAAAAATTCACTTCAATTTGTCCACTTTTTTATTAAAATAGACGGCATTTTCTATATGGTAACAGATGTTAAATGAGTACTTAATTATGAAATGGATATCTATTTGATTTAAAAGTTGTTTTACTAATTTTGATAAAGAAAGTATTGTTACGTTTTTACCTCTTATGAGCTCGTAGATTTCAAATAAAATACAAATAAATCTGTGTTTAGTTTCAATTAAAATTCTTAATAATTCACAAAATTATGTGTGCCACTGTTCACAACTTTATGTAAACAACAACAATTGCTTTATTTGTTGTTAATTTTTTTTTTATTAAATTTTATTTTAATTTATTTTATTTTAAATTTTATATTAATTTTATTTGAAGTCGCCGTGGTCTAGTAGGTAGTGTGTTGGCTTATTAGACTGAAGGCCCGAGTTCGAATCCCAGGTCAGACATCAAAACGAAAATATTTCTTCGGCGACTTCCTCTCAGCAGCTTTCTGGCAGAAACTCTGAGAGTAAATAAAATTGCCATGAAAAGCTTCTCAATAAATTTGTCGTTCGGAGTCGACTTTAAGCTATAGGTCCCGACACTCATGTATAAAATTAACACACACAACATGAGTAGTGTGAGAAACTAGGACTGAAGGGTGCGGGCTTCTTGGGGACGATTGCTGTAGACCGTCTAATGGTGAAGGTATAGCACTGGCCAGTTTATAGTCACCTAGCAGCAACTTGTTTCCTTGCCGTTCGCATCTTGAGATGTCCACAAACACTACTCCCTCTCTTTGACCTTCCTCTAACTCATTTTCCTAAAAACCTGCACAATGCACTGCATGAGTAGGGGCATCGACTGAGTGCTGGTTTCACCAAAAAAAAAAAAGATTTTGTTTAAACAATAACAATTACTAGTCAATTGGTCGACAGATCTTTGTAACGAAGATCTTCATACCACGATTACTCTCTTCAAAAACACCGCGTCTGCACACAAGACTGACTGGACTTCACTAACTCCGTTGTCTGCTTTGCCTTGCCTTTTATATGGCAAAGTAAATAGTCTGAAGAAACATCGCTGTTTACGTTTATTATTGTAGGGTTGTTTGTGTATTTTTGTTTACTTGTTTGCCATTTTTTTTTTCTTTGCTGGTGTTGTTATATTAAGCAGTACGATAATTTGTAAACAGGTTTGTTTACTGCATTGTTTTGCTTTTGTAGCTTTTGTTTATAATTTTAATGTTAAGCGATGTAAAAGCAAAACACCAGTATTTAGATTTTTCTATTTCATAACAGTATTTTGTTTTCCGCAAAAGGTTTTCTTGCAAAGATAGAAATATTTGTAAAAATTTAATTTATTCTGAAATTTCAGATTGTTGTTTTCAGTTGCCACGTAAACACGATTTCTCATTGCATTTCGTTTTTCTTTAACCAGCTGCTGTTCTCGATAATATTATTTAAGAAAGCTGCATAAATTAATTAAAATATTTTTACTTTGCGTTACTTTTAAACAAAAACCTTAAAAAATTGTTTTTTTTTATAAAACTGCGCTAAAGAGATAATCTCCCTCCTGCATTTTTTCCTTTCAATATTAAAGCCTCTCAAAGACGTTCACCAGCAGCTGTTGTTTGCTTAACACTAAGAATAACACCAGTAGCCAAATGCCATAACAAGACCAAAGTTTTTCTGTTTAAAAGTTACAGTTTTATGTGAAAGAAAATAATAATAATGAGCCATTATTTACAGGATTTAGTAACTCAGCAAGGTCGTTAAACAATTTGATTTTGCAAGAATACAACTTTACTTCCGCCTAACGCGACTTGTATTGTTTTGTTTTCTAATTTTGAAAAATTGTTTTCCAACTGTTGTAAGGTGTACCTGCAATAAAATTTCTTCGTAATTGTTAAGGCAAACCATAAAAAAATAAATAAATAAAAAGCCAAGTTTATAGAGAATATGCCTTTTGAAATTCAAAAGCCAAAGTAGTTTAGAAGCACGTTTATTTTATGGCAGAAATCTTTATGAAACTACAATTATTCAATTCAGTTTGTTCAGTTGTTGAAATTGTTTTCATCGCTTATATTATTACATTCATAAAAGCTTTGCGCCAGTAGCACCATTGAAAACAGGTGATGCCAAGTACTTTGGCGGTACTCAATAAAAGTCAGTTTATAAAACATTTTAACCTGCGAGATAAAGAGGTTTTGCAAGGAATAGTAAAAGAATTCTAAAAACAATTTCGCATTGAAGTAGGAAAACTTTAAATCATTCCTTCGAAGGACATGTATATACGGCAATCACTTGGTGCATACGGCAGATACTTATTGTTCAACAGAAGCTTCATGGTTAGCTAGAGTTTTCGCGAACGATGTCACAGTATGATGAGTTGCGTCTTCGTGCAACGTTGAAGAGAGTGTTAAAGAAAGGCTTTAATTTTACTATTGACAAATAGAAGCGTATTTAAATTGTGAATAAAGCTTGAAAGAGCTTAAATTACAAGCAGCAATTAAGAACTAAAAAACTAAAAACTTTTGCATTTCATATCGCCTCCTATTGACTATTAATGACAGATTTGAGAATTTTTTTCGTGACAACTTTTTACGCTTTTAGCCCTTACAAAACAACTGCAAGGAATGGCTTTTGTAAGGAATATTTCTTTTCATATTGTTACGAAAATGAAAAATCTAGATATTGGTGTTTTGCTTTTACATTAAAATTATAAACAAAAGCTTCAAAAACAAAACAATGCAGTAAACAAACCTGTTTACAAATTATCGTACTGCTTAATATAACAACAAACAGCAGCATAAAAAATGGTAAACAAGTATATAAAATTACACCAACAACAACACTACAATAATAAATGTAACCAATAATAAATGTAAACAACGATGTTTACATTTCTAAAGATTTCGAGAAGGCGAAGTCATGAACGTTCGTCTTCGAGAATATTCATCAAACTGTTTACTTTGCCACGTAAAAGGCAAGGCAAAGGAGGCGAAGGAGGTAGTGAAGTTCAGTCAGTCTTGTGTGAAGACGCGATGTGTTTGTAGAGGTTAATCGTGGTTTGAAGATTTTCGTCATAAAGATCTGTCCAACAATTGTCTAGTAATTGTTATTGTTTATGCAAAAGAGTACAAAGAGGAATAACAAACAAAGCAATTGTTGTTGTTTACATCAAGTTGTGAACAGTGGCACACAGAATTGTGCGAATAATAAATAATTTTAATTAAAACTAAACACAGATTTATTTGTATTTTATTTGCAATCTCCGAGTTCATGCTTTAATGGTTTTTAAAAGGTAAAAACGTAACAATATTTCTCTTAGGGTTTACATATTTTCTTGCATCTTGCAATAGCTGTTATCACACGTACATACATGTCTACTTAATGTGAGAGCCCAAAGTGTGATGCTGTTTATGTTGGAAGTATTTTTATACTCATTTGGAATTCCTTGAGAATCTTTTCTATTGGACAACAGTATAATGCCGACTATATACCATAAAACTGAAGGAGATGTCTAACTCCTATGAGAAGTCAACGTCATCACAATACCTTTATTCACTTTAATTCTTTATTAAATTTTAAAAAATTCTCAAAAATTTAAACTTAACTTAGGTAATATAATCCTTTCTATCCTTTATAATAATAATCAACAGCACCATCAGGAACTCAGTATAAATTTCGTGTAATAAATACCAAGTGAAACTAAATATTTTCTTAGTGAAGAATTTATATTGTTGTTGTTGTTGCTGTTGGTGTTGTAGTTGCTATTGTCAAGAACACCTTAAAGGTTTTTGCCATGTTTTAAACGCTGCTTAAATGCCAAAGAATTTTTTTGTTTTTATTTTTATTTTTTGGCAAATCATTTATAGTAAAACGACTTGCAGATGAAAACTTATAAGAATAATGGTATTAAGAGTGAGGAGTATGGAAGATATAAAGAATATGTGTATGCATGTATGTAGATGTGTATGAGTTTTCTTAAGTCAGAAAGTAAATATTTCTTTCAGATGTTTCCTCTCAACGAGATGCTGTTGGTATTGCTTAGAAACAAAAATGTTTTACTAGGGTTATTTAAGCCATTGAATCCTTTAGCAGATTTAAAGCTTAAAGAATTTTGTCCCTTTTTTTTAATATAATTTAATACCCTACACATGCTACACCGTAACAAGGTAAGTGTAAGAATGTTTCCAAATTTACTTCAGAATTCATTTCGCATTTATTATAGCATTTTAGTGTAGAGTACCCTATGATCGTCTTTGTCTAAGCATCAGTAACTATTTGATAATTCAAGCTGAAACTACCCACTTTAAATATACTGCGAGGGTTGCTTAAGTAAAATTTAGTCTGCTAGAAAAGTGTAGATACACCTGCCTTAAAGAAGCAAAAAATTTAAAATAAAAAGAAAGAAAGAAAAGTTCAATGAAAGGAAGCAGTAAAATATGCATAAACAAACGCAGTCAACCTTAAGGATTTCCATATCAATTTGTTATACAACAAATCTATACATATATACAAATCTATGTATACGTATTAAGGATACCACCACCTTTCCAATTACAATCTGATCCAATATAAAACAAAAAAACAAAATTGAACTGAAAAGTACAATTAATTTAAGAGGTCAAGCTTAACAAAGCAATACAAATTTAATATGATTTGAACAGAGAATCAATTACCAGAACACCATTACCACAATAAGAATTTAACATACATTTACCGTATGCTTCGTAAATGCTTGCCTATGGACTAATAACTGTTAACACGTTTTCCTATCATACACACACACATCTATTGTTAATCCACATTGGTATTGGAGAAGCATTTCCTGGAAATTTCTATTTCTATTGAAAATTTATGTATTTGGGCTGCCATGTTATGCAACATGTATGTATTTTATGCCCATGTCCATGTCCATATTTAGAACTGAGCTATTTCAGATACTCTTGTTATTTTTGTTATTTTTTCTTTCATATTTTTCTTTTCAATTTCAAAATATTTCCCTGAAATAGAGTAACATCTACATGCTGGCAGTTTTTCATTTCATTTGACGTGAAGTTTGATGGAAGAAAAAATAGAATAGTTTAAAACAAAATGTTTTAAAAATCAATTCGGAAAGGAAAATCTATGAAGATTTAAACATAATAATTGAAAAAAAGAGAGAAAGACAAATTGACCTCCTTCATTTCTAGGAAATGTTTAATTTTTAAATTCGATTGTCAAAAGTCTAATAAGAGCTGCAAAATCATCTGAAATAATGCGAATAAAGGAGAGTACAAGACAAAGCTAATTTCATCTTTTCATCTGAGTATCTCCAGCTAAATTGTAAAAAAAACTTATTAATTTTGGTAAAGAAAACGTTGGAGGAGAAAAGACTTGATGCCCACAACAGGATGAAACACAAGCAACATATACTGTCTCCAATGGTATCCATTAAACAATAGGAGAACACTATCACAATATATGTAAATTGGCAATAAGAGGGCACAATTTTTAAGAGCTTCCTTAGGCTTTATTAAAATGAGAACCAAATCGGAGATCAGCAATGAATCGTTTTTTCGCTACTCATAAGCATTCATGTAATTTTGAATATAAGTCAGTCAACAATATTGAAATTTAACTATGTACTCTGATTCATTCATACTCACTACAACATTGATTTATAAGTATAGGTTGCAATGAGTATGCAAACTCATACCATTCGAAGTATGTTTGATTCATAAGCCAATACTCATTTAGATTCATAACTTTAGAAAAATAGTTATAAATGATTTGAGTGATTCGAATGATATTAAAATAAGTATGAATTCAGAAATTATGAGTAAGATTCGATTTTACTCATCTTTTTAAATACTCATTGGTGATCTCTGGTGTTTACTTTATGATTTTACAATAAACGAAATATTTTTGTACTTTTACTAAGCGTATGAGTAACGTGAATTGATACAAATATTACTCATACCTCTACTATCTTTGTACGAGTATACGCAAAGAAATTCAATTTAAATGCTGAAAACAAAGCCGAAGCTGTGGTTTATTTTGCTAGCTTATAATAGCAACGAATAAGAAAAAATTTAAATTTTTTAAATTTTTAAATGCACTTTTATTTTTATTATTAATTTCTAAGTACTTTCTATTTTTAACATATTGGTAAGAGATTAGGAATAATCCTTTTCTACTTCATTATATATAACAATGATTATATAATTAATTAGTATAGCATAGTATACGTTTATATTCAGGAAAAAATTAAAAAAAAACCTATTTAAGTACTAAAGGGCTAAAAATATGACGATACAAGATCGTTAATATGAGCAAATTCAGAGTGAATACATTTTGAAACAAAGTTAGTAGTAAGTTTCTCAATTCTATTCTTTACAAGGTCAACGTTCGCTAAGGTATGCAATCGTTGCGTGGAATAATGCCATGGCAAATTGTACATCATTTGTAGTACTTTATTTTTAGCGGTTTGAACTTTTTTAATGTGACATTCGGCAGCTATAGACCATACAGGTGCGGCGTAAAATATTATTGCTTGAAAGGTGGATTTAAAAATTAAGTTTTTGCTCTGTATGTTAAGTTTAGAGTTCCGATTAATTAAGGAATACAATAATCTTGTCACTTTGCTAACTTTATCAACAATGTAGGGTATGTGGTGCTTAAATTTTACTTTGGGATCTAGGATGACTCCTAAGTATTTCACGCTTTCCATCCAAGGAATGCTGACGTTATTAAAAGTATTATTATTCTGTGGTAGATAACACGGTTTCATCTTCCTTGAGAAGTATATCGCCTGAGTTTTTTGCAGATTAATGAGAATTTTCCATTTGCTTAGGTATTCGCATATTGTGTTTAGCGCTATTTGTAAATTATTTAAGATGACATCCGAGAATATCGCTGAACTGAGTATAGCTGTGTCATCTGCAAAAATAGAAGTGATACAGTCATCTAGCGCAGGAAAATCTGATGTGTATATGTTATATAATATGGGCGAGAGACACGATCCCTGTGGACAACCAGCAGAGTGAAATAAGCCAATGTAAACGCTGAAAGTTCTATTTGAAAGAAAACTAGATATTATTTTAATTAGGTATGATGGAAAGCGAAATCTTATCAGTTTGTAAATAAGGCCTTCATGCCAAACCGAATCGAAGGCTGCTTTAACGTCCAATAGAACCATTACCGCTGATTTTCCCTCAGAGAAATTTTTTTTAATGATGTTACGTATTCTAATAAGTGGCTGTGTGGTATTATGTTCTCTTCGAAAACCAAATTGTTGTTCTGGTAAAATATTTTCCATATCAGCAAATTCAGTAATTTTTCCTTAATGACTTTTTCTAATATTTTGCTTAAAGAAGAAAGAAGACTTATTGGTCTGTATGAGAGTGGAGTGTCAGCAGGTTTGTTTGGTTTCCTTATCGGTATCACTTTAGAATGTTTCGATACTTTAGGAAAGTAATGCAGTCGAATACATAAATTTATTATTATCGTAATAAATTGTACCACTCTTTTTGGTAAAAATTTTAAACATTTATTTGTTATTCCGTCGATTACTGGACTTTTTTAGGCTTAAGTTTTTTTAAAATTGACGAATAAAAAAAAATTCAAATCATATTAGAGTTACCAAAGCAATACTAGTCTGGTCTTGTGAGGTTAGGTGGGCATACCAACTTTTAGAATGTCAACGAAAATAACTAGCCTAGGTTTGTCAAAGCGGAACACAATAAATTTTTTGGTTTTTATTTCTAATCTACCTTGTTCAATATTGTTAAGATCTTTATGAATCCATAGATCCGTCCGTCTAATATACAGAATTTGATGAGTCAATATAAGGGAATTTCTTTTTATGATTCAGTTACGTACGTACGTAGTTGGTCATTACATGCCTTCAGTCAGTATTACCAACTAGCTTCTCACACCAGTTATGTTGTGTGTGTTAATTTTAAACATGAGTGGAGGGACCTCTAGTTTAAAGTCGACTCCGAACGACAGATTTTTGAGAAAGTTTTCATGGCAATTTTATTTACTCTCAGAGTTTTTGCCAGAAATCTGCTGAGAGAAAGTCGCGAAGAAATATTTTTTCATATTTCGTTTTGATGTCTGACCTAGGGTTTGAACCGTGGCCTTACGCCTAATAAGGTAATACACTATTTACTAGGCTATGGATCTTATCAGTTGCATGTTTCAATTCCTGGCTTTACTGCTGTCTCAGAACCTGTCTCAACTACCTGACAACTCAGGAATAAATTTCTTTCATATGAGTGCCAGTACATATGGAGCACCAAGGAAATAAAGTCGCAAACATTTATGTTAAAGGAGGACAGAGGTCAATTTTATTTGACATATTTCGGGTTCAGTAGTGGAAGTATCTTAAAAGAGAGGAGATGAAGAAATATTGAAATTATGTTATTAGGCTCCACCATTTCGAAAAAATATTTCTTCATATTTTCGTTTTGATGTCCGACCTGGGGTTTGAACCATGGCCTTACGCCTAATAAGCCAACACACTACCTACTAGACTACGTCGACTTATTTGAATTAAAAGTTCAAATAAATCAAAAAAATCGTGGAAAAAAAATTCGTTTTATTTATTGGCCTAATTTTCACCTAATTTACCTGAGTTAACTGAATTAATGTTGCAATATGTTTTTGTTCTTCTACGTTTTTATTTGTAAATAAATGTTCTTAAAACATTCAATTATTCAGTTTACACATGAACACATAAAAAAGTACCACCACCCAGCACCCAGCAATACAACATTTTCGGTTTTTTTTTCATTCAGCAAGTTAAGCAATAGGGAGTGTAATATTTAATGGCCACATATTTTTTTATTATTTAACAAAGAAAAAAAAAGAAAAATATGCTGACAAGTTAAAATTTATAAGTATTTGGGGTAAAACAGGGTGCTATAACCGCATGTTATAGAATAATTTTTAAATCATGTTTTTGTAGTTAGTTTTTATTAATCTTAGTAATTAATATTATTTTTTTCGTTTTTTCGTTTTTTTTTTATTTTTAATACGAACCACAAGTCAACACCCTTTAATTTCCTATTTTTTTTTTCTTTTGTTTGTTTTATTATGTGTGTTACAAACTGTAGAAAATTAATTTTCCAAACAACAATTACGTAAAATGAACAAGTCTATTGCAGGCCACAAATTGAAAAAATCGTGGGTGAACAAAAAAACGAGGGGGAGAGGTGAAAAATGGTGAATAAAACTCTATAAGAATAGCAATAAATTATTACGGCTTCATTTATTATTTATGAAACTTTTTTCTTTTTAGGTTATGCTTTAGGCATTTCATTTTCTCTCCCTGAAGTCAATACATTCATATGTACATGCGGCTACAAAAATTATTATCATAACGTCATTGTCTCTATTCAGGTGACAGAGTGAATTAAAACAGTGGGAGACAAAGTTGTCAGACAATGTAGGCGTAAATTTGCTTTTTATTTCAGAGAATCTATCGTGTCAGGTACAAATTTTTTGTATTGCCAGGCCTAATTTTTCTTTATTTGTCATTCAAAGCATTCCCATAAATCACGGACATTCATAATTGATGCAATGTTTTATTATATTTGCCTTCTAAACAAAACCGATTAGAATGCTGTCTTATCAGTTTTCACTGGTTAGTCGAAGAGGTATATTAGAAACGTTAAGAAAGGAAAATATAAACCAATTGTTACATTTTTACCTTATAAAAACGTTTAAAATATAAGCTCGTAGATTGCAAATAAAATCAAAATAAATTTGTGTTTAGTTTTTATTAAAATTCTTTATTATTCGCACAATTCTGTATGCCACCGTTCACAACTTGATGTAAACAACAACAATTGTTTTCTTTGTTATTCCTCTGTTTACACCCTTTGCATCAACAATAACAATTACTAGACAATTATTCGACAGATCTTTGTAACGTTGATCTTCAATCCACGATTACTCTCTTCAAACGCACCGCATCTTCACACAACTTCACTAACTCACCTTGTCTTTTATATGGCAGAGTAAACAGTCTGATGAATGTTCTTGAAGGTGAATGTTCGTTGTTTCGCCTTCTCGAATTCTCTCTAAATATAAACATCGTTGTTTCATTATTGTTGTTTATGTATTTTTTTTTATAATTTTAACGTTAAACGATGTAAAAGCAGTATTTAGTTTTTTCCATTTTCGTAATCGGAAATAGTCCCCAATCTTTTATTGTGGATACAATATTCCGTGGAACTGTAGATTTAACACTAATTCCTGCTGTTTCTATGTATTATCATTATGACCGTCTGATTTTCTTCTGATCATCAAAGTGTATCAAGTCCATCCTATAGCATACCGTATGACCCAAAACATACCGTATGACCCACTTCTATTTCCACGTATGTATGTGTATGTATGTATGTGAACCGACTATTCAGATTTAGGCAACTAGGAAAATTTGATCGAAAGAAATATCCCACCGCTTTACCAGGGTTATAATGCCTTAATGCTGCTTCGATCAGCTTTCTGACAATATACTTTACCAGATTGCATCTATTGATGCTCTTGCTTTTCAGAAAACATATTGTTTTCATGACACTTTCAGTAGTTGTCAGTATTATAGCAATATAATATAATGCTCTACTAAGACATTAGCCTACGGTGTATAGGCTAAATGGGTTACTGAGGTCTTCAAACTTTTTCCTGAGTTTAAAGTCAGTATCAAGTTCGAACAGAGATTGATAGCATAGAGTCTCTTGAAATTACTTTTAAATAAAAAATGATGTGGAAGTATATTTTTGTAACGTACTGCTTTTAAATGAACATATGTGTATGTGTGTGTGTGTGCCTAGAGCCAAGCAAGTCATTGTATTCATGTTATTCCACAAGTGAGTGTCGGTGAGTCTGTGTATGTGTGCCGGTCTGTGTTTATGAAAATTGCTAAATGGGTTGTTGAAAATTCATTAAATATACGAGAACTGCATGTTGCACATCAGCCAAAGATGTGGCAAAGCACCGAAAGTATGTAAATGTTAGGTTCCAATGATTTTATAAATTCATGTTGTTGGCCACAATGTTAGAAACATAGTTTTTTTTTTCTTTACAGGCAGTTTTTTTTTATTATTTTCCTCAAGTAAAATATGAGCATTTTACACGCAATGATTAATTTCAAGCACTTTAACAATAGATTACTTTTTTTTTACTTTTCATTTTTTCTGTTTTTAATTTTTAGTTTTCTAGTTTTTTTTTATTTTTTTCTAAGAACTGAAGCCATGCCTGAGCATTATAATTTTCATTTCAAAAAACTAATAACGTAGTACCCAGAGAACGGATATAAAAGCAAGCAAAAGTTTAGCACCCACGTATGCTTGGATAGAAACGTAAATTAAAAGCCTCAAATAAGCAATTTGCACCCGGTTATATGGTCAATGAACTTTTGGTTTTGCTTTCAACTTTTCCAAAAGCAGGCAATAATTGTTGCTTTCTACTATATTGTATGCATTTTCTTCTTCGCATGAGTTTTGTGTGTTTTTCTCACACAAATTGTATGTAATTTCTTGTCTTATCAATTTTAACCCAAATATTGCAATTTCCTTTGAACTCGTATTTCTAACAGCTAAAGTTTTGGCCGTATTTTTTTCTTTTTTGCTCATAGTTTTGTAATCTATTTGGTTTTCGTTTTCTCTTTTTTTTAATTTTTATAACCATTGGATGGATAATGCTTTTAATGCGTTATTTCTAAGGAATATAAAAACACAGGTTTATCCTTTTTTCGCGCTTGCTTTATTTGCACCATAAATTTATTTCTCTTACTCGTTCTTTTTTTTTTTTTAAACTACTGGTGCTGAATTTATGGTTTTCTTCATGCTTCTTAAACTTTAAAAAAGCAAAGAAAAAAAAAACAGACTCAATAGGAAAAAAGAAATGTTCTTAATTTATGACTTGAGCAATAAAAAGCGAAGTAGTGTTGCTGTTACCAGTACGGCTAAAGCATTAACTTTTGTGGCATTAAAACTACTAAGCAACAGGATTATAAAACTAGACAACCGTAAAAATTAAACAAAAAAAAAAAAAAATATCATTTAAACGGCTTAAAACAGGATATTTAGGGGTCCTTTTTTAAAGCCACAGGAAATAGTGGTAACGTTGTTTTCAAAGCGACTTTTTTAAATTTTAACACTATCAATACCGTAAAAAATGTATACATATTTCAAGGAATAAAACTTTATCAGATTATTTTAGTCTAATGGCGTTAACCTATTCTCATTGCAGAACCATCATTTCATAATTAGAGATTAATACAAGAAAACTAAAAATAAAATGGTAAACAAGTAAACAAAAATACATTAACAAACACCAGTATAAAAAATGGTAAACAAGTAAACAAAAATACAACACCAAACACTACAAGAATAGATGTAAACAAAATACACAAACAACAATAATGAAACAACGATGTTTACATTTATAGAGATCTTGAGAAGGCGAACGCACGAATATTCGCCTTCAAGAACATTCATCAGACTGTTTACCCTGCCATGTAAAAGGCGAGGCAAAGCAGACGAGTTAGTTAATGAAGTTCAGTTAGTCTTGTGTGAAGAAGCGGTGCGTTTGGAGAAAGTAATGGTGGTTTGAAAGTCTCCGTTACAAAAATTTGTCGAACAATTGATTAGCGATTGCTATTGTTTAAGCAAACGTTGTAAACAGAGAAATAACAAAGATAAGCAATTGTTGTTGTATACATCAAGTTGTGAACAGTGGCACACAGAATTGTGTGAATAATAAAGAATTTTAGTTAAAATTAAACACAAAATTATTTTTATTTTATTTGCAATATACAAGCTCATATTTTAAACGTTTTTAAAAAGTAAAAACGTAACAATATATTTGACACAGCGTGTCTTCCAAAAGCTAATAAGTAAGTAAGCAAGCTCAAAATAGAACGAGAAAAGTCTTTTACTCCTAATTTAAAAGTTTTCTTTATTGCTTTCACTTTCTTATTTTTCCTGTTGCTTAATATTTCTATAAGCAGTAAAAATGGTATTCATAGTGTTAAATGTTTTATAGCTAAACTCCTACTTACATACATACATACATATGTTGAGTTGTATGGTCAGAATAATGTTTTTTAATATAAAAATAAATTCCTACCATTTCCTGCACACTTTTTTTTTGCTATTTTCGTCTGTTTTTTTGGTTGTACTTCAAATGACAGACAACCATTAAAACGAACTAACACTCACTGTCTAATTTATGGTTAACCACACCTTAATTTACAAAAACAAATATTTTTGCGTTCTTTTTTGTTTCTATTTTTTTTTTTGCTATTTTTTTTTTTTTGCTTTTATTTTTTCTATACCATAATTTACATTTTTTTCTACCTGTACTAACCACTTTAAATGCTTTTTTCTGCTATTTTGACACGCATATACACATTATTTGTGACATAAAATGTAAATATGCTCACCCCCTAGCTAAGGTTCGGGAAAAAATGGGGCAAAAATATGAAAATTTTGTAAAGAAATATGGTTTAGCTAAGCTATGGTAGACTGTGCATAGGGTTTGCTTTTCGATTACATACATAACTTTATTGAGTTTGAAAATGTATTTAAGGATGTCACTACTGTTTCCAATAAACTATGCCTAGCTCTGGTGTTTACGTTTCAAGAAGATTTTCCTCCAATTTTTTAAGAACTGGCTGTAGAGGTTTGTGGCATTTTGTTTTTGGTTTTACTTTTTGTTTTTGGTTGATTTTGAAAAATTTTTATGGTTTTTATCTGTATTGTTTTGCATTGTTGTTGTATTATCTGTGTCAAAGCATTTTCAAACCACAAATTGTCACAATCTTTCATTTGTTGCCTTTATTTTATTCAGGATTTTGTAAATATTATATAATTTAACCACTATTCTGCTCCACTTACACTATTTTTATTTTCCTTTTTCTGTGCTAAGGATTTTAAAAACTTTTAATTTTTTTTATGGACTTTCATGTAAATCCAGAGGCATACCTAGCCACCATACCTGTATGTATGTATGTCAGCAAATGCCATCTTCTGTTCTTATATACGTTCAGTTTATTCTTTTCGACTGTTTCTCCATTTTAACAGAGAAATTATTTTTGTGTTCAAGAGCCTGTTAATAGTCTGTTCATGCACTAAATCTTGTCTGTCTAACAGCTGTGTATATGTTTTTTTTATATATTTCTGAATATTTTTGCATATTTTTCGCATATTTTACAGACAGTTTTAGGTTAGGAAAACTTAAAAGAAAAGTGAAAATTTTTTAAAGTAGACTAAATTATCGTAATCCAAAGGATAAAATGAATTTTTTACGTTTTTTAATCGTTGAAAACAAGCTTGAACTGAAGCTTACAATATGGTGTTGACGTGGTTTTATTAAAGCAGAAATAATTCGATTCCATCAAACGAAAGTTGAAAGATGAAAGCTTTTACATCGCTTAACATTAAAATTATAAAAAAAGCTACAATAACAAAACAATGCAGCGAACAAAACTGTTTATAAATTAACATACTTCTTAATATAACAACAAACACTAGCATAAAAAAATGGTAAACAAGTAAACAAAAATACAACAACAAACACCAGCTTAAAAATAAGAGATTTCTTGAAGGTGAAGCAACATAATTGTACTGCTTAATATAACAACAAACATCAGCGTAAGGATGGTAAACAAGTAAACAAAAATACAACAACAAACACCAGCATAAAAAACGTAAACAACGATGTTTACATTTATAGAGATTTCGAGAAGGCGAAGTCATGAACGTTCGCCTTCAAGAACATTCATCTGACTGTTTACTTTGGCATATAAAAGAGATGAAGATGCGGTACGTTTGAAGAGAGTAGTCGTGGTTTTAAGATCTCCGTTACAAAGATCTGTCGAATATTTGTCTAGTAATTGTTATTGTTTATACAAAGGGTATAAACAGAGAAATAACAAAAAAAAAAGGTAATTGTTTTTGTTTACATCAAGTTGTGAACAGTGGAACACAGATTTGTGCGAATAATAAAGAATTTTAATTAAAACTAAACACAAATTTATTTTTATTTTATTTGCAATCTATGAGCCCATATTTTGAACATTTTTAAAAGGTAAAAACGTAACAATATTGTATAACTAAATCGATTCTAGTGCGACTGCTGAGAAATAAATCAGTTTAAAACAGATTAAAACACATATCTTAGAAATAAATAGCTCAACTTCCATGTCGCCATGAGGGCCCATGTAATATCGCTCGTTACGCTAGGAATGTTCCAAATGAGGATAACTAAGGCGATGGATACTACGTTAAGTCTTATAGTCTCCCATTGAATTTTGCTGGGACAAGCCTTCGGTAGAAGCAGCAGGCACACATCAAATGCATACAATTTCTGACAACCTAAAAAGCTTTTTTTTTATAAGAAAGCAACTTCAAAACCCCTTTAGCAACTTACTCTTAAAGAGTAATTACTGTTGCCAACAATTCCTTTTTTCTTTTTGGGCTTTTAATTCACTGTAAAAAAAAATATTCATGGACTATTTAGCCTAAATTCATTCCCCCATAATTGAAGAACATAATCCGTAATTAACCCAAATGAAAGCAAAGGAAAGACTACAATATTGTACGCCTTTGTTTTCAAAATGAAAGGGGTAAACTGTGTGTTTTCTTTCTGACTGTCTAAACATTTCATGTAAAGGAGATTAATTAATTAGGTAAAGTAAAATAAACTTTTGTTAATTTTAAGCAATTAATTGTATGTTTGAAATGTCATTTACAACGAAATTGCATTCACAAAAGCACTGCATGCATTTGTCTTGTTTGAGGAATTTGTAGCTTTAGGTTAGGTTAGAGGACGTGTACTTGTCCGTTAAGACAAGTACAATACCCGGAGGTCGAAATTGACCCATTGTACTGTTAACTTTAATATTTAATATTGTAGCTTTAATATTTGGAAATTTAATATTTGGTGTTAGAAATTAAATTTGGACTTTCAATATTGAATTTCAGCCTTCAAAGTTAAATTGTTATTCAAATTTAAATATTTTTTTTTTTTTGAATTTTAAAAATTTTTCTTTTTACTTTGACCAGACAGAAATATGGCCTTAAAATTCAATTCATGTTTTTCGGTTTTTTTCTTTTTTTACCACCTGTGCACTTCACTTTCATTTGCGTCTTTTTTTCTTGTTTTTTTATTTTTCTTAATTCCTCATTTCAGAGCTTTTGTCGCTGTCATTCTTCAGTTGGGTGTTTGGTTTTTTTTTTTTTTTTTAAATATGACCTTCCTTGTCTATCATCGCAGAGTTGAATATTTTAAAATTTTTTTTAAAGCTGTCTGTCTATTCTTATGTTTGTTTTTGCTATTTTTTCTATCCAAATTTTTGTTTTCTTCTATTTTTTTTTTCTCTTTCAAATTGTTGATGTTTATAAACACTCTGCGTCTACTAAACTGTCTTATTCATGTAAAACCACCTGCAGATAGAAAAAAAATTATTTTCCTTTTTGATAGTTTATAAAGCATATCTCTTAGAAAAATAGAAAAGTGAAAAGAAAAAAAAAAAAAGAAAATGATTTAAATATTTCGCTTTCATCGTTAACGGTGCATAGAAAATCCACTTCTCTAAAGAAAAAAAATATTTGACAAAAAAAAATCTAAAAATTCTTTCTCAGTTTATTTACTGATTATTCCACTTTTCGTTATATTTTTACAGAATAAAATTTTATTAAGTGGCTTAGGAAGGACACAGGAATGGCGAAATGGTTAAACTGCTGCAGCTAAAAATCCCAAAAAATATTGTTTACAGCTTAAATTTTAAATTTTCTAATAAAAAAAAAAGAAATTTTACAACCCTTTTGCTTTGAAATAAAATATAATTTTAATATCATCACGTACATATATAAAGAGTGTTTATTTATTGTGTTTATTTAATTTTTAAATATAAAAACAATTGAAAAGCCAAATTTAATAATTGGTGGCAAAATAAATTTCCGGGAGATGAAAAAGCAATTCAATAAGGGGGAAATGAATTTTTATAGTGAAATACAATAAATATTTTTTTATTATTAACAAAAAAAATAAAATATAAATTGGCAACACAAAGCATTGGGATATTTAGTTTGCTGTTAATAGCTTAACAATTTCCCTCTCACTAGGAAGTTAAAAAAATGTTTTCCGTTACCAATATACTAAATTACCCGTATTAAATCGGTATATAATTAGTCGTTCTAAAATAACCTTCAATAACTATAAAATACGCCTGATTAATCGCATCTCTAATGACAAATTGCTAAAGTAAATCCGCTCCTGAAGACCAGTTGCATTGCTGCTGGTATACTCATTCAAAAGGTACTGTATCGATCTTTTCTCTTTCAAAGCTTAGATAAGGAGTTTCATTGTATTCTTTCTTATGCCTCAGAGAGCTGGGAATCCTTCCAAAATAGGCGTGAATATTCAGATTTTCTTCAGGTGGTGACATCAAATCAACTGTCTTCCAAAAAGCTTAAATTGGAAAGTGTAATCCACGTAGTGAGTGAGGAAGCCAAGGTGCACTCCTGATCAAATTAGCTAGATTTGTCATCCAGTAGACAGTGCAGTAAAAGGAAGGCGCATAACTCTAAGCGCCCATGGCCTGTTATAGAGGAGGTGTCATACCATAATATAATTAACCCATACATACTGATATTCGTCCAAACTTACAGTACCTTAATACGAGTATCCTTTTAATTAACCTTCCTATACCCGCGGGTTGGTCTGTGAGACCGATTTTTTATTATTGCGATTTTTTTTGTAAAAAAAATAGTGCCAGTAAGTTGATATCACTGGTAGCTTCATTATTCGTAATAAGCTTCGTTTTTGCATAAAAAAAAATTGTTTGAAATAGTACCAAGGATATAGGATTTTCCATTGTCGGTCTCACAGACCAACGCGCGGGTATTGGTGTTTCACTTTTTGGCGCGGGTATAGGAAGGTTAATGAGTAGATTTATTAAATTTATACAATACTTCCGTCAGGATTACGACCTAGCTTCTCACACCACTTATGTAGGTAGGTTGGAGTGGTAGCTTTGATACCAAAAGCTCACTTGAGTACTCATAGCGGCCCGCAGTCCCTGTACTGACCAAGTTGGGCAGCGCAAGGGCTACACATTACACCACTAATGTAGTATGTGTTAATTTTTCACATGCGTGATAGGACCCACAGTATAAAGTCGACTCCGAACGACAGAATTTCGAGAAACTTTTCATGGCAAGTTTTTATTTACTCTTACGATTTTTGCCAGGAATCTGCTGAGAGGAAGTAGTCGAAGAAATTTTTTTTCATATTTTCGTTTTGTTGGAAATGTCTGACTTGGGTTTTGAACCGTGGCCTCACGTAAAATAAGCCAACACACTACCTACCAGACTATGAAGACTTGATTTATTCTGATTACAAGCGATAAAATGCCTAGAGATTTAATATCTATGGACTATGTCCTACCGTTTAAAGCTATCACTGATTGAAACTTGTTCTTAGTAACTCATACTATGCATATAAGAAGTTTTGAATTCTTAAAAAGGTATTAGTCGTTGCATAAAGACAAACAACTTTGCTGGGACATTTCACGTAAACAATATCTTTACAAATTTATTTGAATTTTTTTTTTAAATCTAGAATGTGAATAATTTAAAAAAATAGAAGAAAAGAAAACAAAATTAATAATTATGTTTTAATGAACTTGCGTATAAATTTACTTACAGCTAAAAATATAAAATAAAGAAATGCCATTAAAAATTTGTAATTTACTAGTACATACCATACATACCATAATAAATATAAAATCTAATTACACAGTTCATAACATTATCTTTTGATTACACACTCTATAAAAAAGAGAAGCGATAATTCCAACATAAACGCTTGAACGTACTATATGGCTTTAAGTGTTAAAAAAAAACGACACATTTCCGAAGTGAAGTTATTTTAGAACAGAAATATTTTTTTAACAACTTTTTAAATGACTTTTGAGCTTCCTTGGAAAAAAAATGCAAATAAAAACTAAACTGAACAGAACAGAAGAATAAAAAAAAAAAAGAAAACATCAAAGCAAATGAAATAAACCACCGAAATGAAATAAAACTACGCATATACAAGCAAATAAAGAAACAAATAAAAAAGAAAAATTGAAATTCTTTTTAAAAAAAAATGAATTTCAATATTAAGCATTTTTTTGGAAATTTTTTGGAAAATAAGAAAAAATTTCTTTATTTTTTTATAAGTCACACTTTGTTACAGCAGAAATGACACTTGAGTATTAAATCCCTATCCCTCTCACACCCCAACTCCCAAATTTTTATAGCATGTATACGCTTTGCGTTGGGACCATAAAAAAAAGCGAATGCGAGTCAGGAGTAAAAGTCATCCCCAGTCAAATTGTAAAAAATGATGAAAAGTAGCAGAGATCAATCAAATATGCCTGAAGCTGTAATAAAAAATAAAAAATAAAATATAAAAAAGAAAATGTAAAGCATCTACAAGCAAAACGTGTGGCCCTGTTGAGCTTTTTTTATACATTTGCTTTGTTTAATGCATAAAATGAGTACCAAAAAAGAAAACAGTAGAAAGAAGAAATAAAGAAACACTTGAGCAAATATTTACCATAAAGCAATAGCAATAGCAGTGTGTTGTAATAAATGCTATACAAGAGGGTGTGGCAACACTTGGGATCACAGGCAAAATGACAAACTTAATTTTGTGGTTTGTCTTCTGTAATGACAAGGTATTAACTGTGACAGTGAGAGAGAGCGACAGCAAGTGAGTGACAGTGTCTTCTTTTCCTAAGAATGGGAATTTTAAATGTGCCTAAAGCAACACAGAATTTAAATGCATTTTTTGTTTTCCTAAATTACACTTAAGAAAACAGTAGAGCAAGCATTTTAAGGCAAATAATATTTTATTTATGAATAGGCTACTTAAGTAGTATTTTGAAGCCTCCGGCATAAGTAGCAAATTACATCTGATGCGTTAAGAATATTTAAAAATTTTTTTCCTCAAAGAAAGTCCAGAATTTTTGCTGTCTTGCCTTATAAACTGTCAGAAAATTTTTTTTTTTTATCTTTAAAATTTAATAACCACAAAAGAAATTTTAATGTATTTCTATTCATTTTAGAATATATTTTTACGGTTTATACATTTTAAAAACGAAATAAAATAAAATTAATTTGTATTTAGTTTTAATTAAAATTCTTTATTATCCGCACAATTCTGTATGCCACTGTTCACAACTTGATGTAAACAACAACAATTGCATTGTTTGTAATCCCTCTGTTTACATCTTTTGCATAAACAATAACAATCACTAAGCAATTATTCGACAGATCTTTATAACGGAGATCTTCAAACCACGATTACTCTGTTCAAACGCACCGCGTCTTTACACAAGACTGACTGAACTTCACTAACTGAGTCGCCTGCTTTGCCTTGCCTTTTATATGGCAAAGTAAACAGTCTGAAAAATGTTTTTAAAGGCGAATGTTCATGAATTCGGTAATATTATACGTTTATCTATCTATCTATCTATCTATCTTCTATCTATATATATAAAAGTGGATGTGTGTATGTATGTAACGTATGGACTCCAAAACGGCTGGGCCGATTTTGATAAAATTTTCAGGGAATCTTCAGAATATTCAGGCGGGTAACACTGTGAAGTCTGATTTTTTATTTCCGGTCTGTGGGCGGAGGGGCGTGTGCAAAATCCAATTTGTTTGTTTGTATGTACCTTATAGAATCGTAAACTATGCATTTGATCATGTAATGATCTTTAGCAAAGTTGTTGCGCATGAGCATGTTAACTTAGAAACCTTCGTCGGCTCATGCGCAACAACTTTGCTAAAGATCATAACATGATCAAATGCGCAGTTTACGATTTAATTCATTTGAAGTAATTTTCAGTGGCGCCACCTATCGGATATTGGTCATACCAACTTAGAAACCATCGTCGGCTCATGCGCAACAGCTTTGCTAAAGATCATAACATGTTCAAATGCATAGTTTACGATTTAATTGATTCTAAGTAATTTTCAGTGGCGCCCCCTGCCGAAAATTAGTCATACCAACTGAGAAACCTTCCCCGGCTCATGCGCAACAACTTTGCTAAAGATCATTACATGATCAAATGCATAGTTTACGATTCTATAAGGTACATACAAACAAACAAATTGGATTTTGCACACGCCCCTCCGCCCACAGACCGGAAATAAAAAATCAGACTTCACAGTGTTACCCGCCTGAATATTCTGAAGATTCCCTGCAAATTTTATCAAAATCGGCCCAGCCGTTTTGGAGTCCATAAGTTACATACATACACACATCCACTTTTATATATGTATATAGATAGAAGATAGATTTAGTGTATGAGTAACGTGAATTGATGCAAATATTACTCATACCTCTACCTAGGCGAAGATATTCAATTTTTGCTAGCTTATGTTTACAACGAATATGAAAAAAATTCAAATCTGGTCTGGTCTTGCGAGGTTAGGTGGACACACCAACTTTTAGAATGTCAACGAAAATGCGTAGCCTAGGTTTGTCAGAGCCGAACACAACAAAATTTCTTGTTCTTATTTCTTATCTACCTTGTTCAATATCGTTAAAATCTTAATTAATGCATAGATCCGTCGAATATGCGGAATTTTTTGAGGGATTTTAATTTTATACTTGAGTGGCGGGACCTACAGTTTTCAAGTCTACTGCGAACGACAGATTTTTGAGAAATTTTTCATGGCAATTTTTTTTTCTCTCAAAGTTTTTGCCAGAAATCTGCTGAGAAAGGAAGTTACCGAAGAAATTAATTTTTAATTTTTCGTTTTGATGTCTGATCTAGGGTTTGAACCGTAGCCTCACGTCTAATAAGCTAATACACCAACTACTAGTTTACGGCAACTTCATGAACCAGTTAGTCTATGAGAAATGTATTAAGTACGCCAACTCATTTAAAACGATCGACATATTTGCAAGATTTAGGTTTTCATTCGCTGAAAATAAGCATTTGGGTCTCATTCGTTTTCCAATATTTAAAAAGTTCTAATGACTGCCCTTCTTGATTCAAAGTATTATCAGAGTACGGTTAATAATTTTTTCGACATGTTTTGGTTCTGATTCGAATCTTCCTTTTCAATTCAATTGTTCTTAAATGAGCAATAAATAAAGAACGAAAAAAACTGTACACCAAAATGTCATTTTGAACGCATGCTTTTGATTTGATACAATCGAATTACTATTACGAGTATCCTATAAAAGGGCATAGACCCTGCTCGGTATTTATTGTTTTTTTTTTTTTTTTTTTTTGTTTTAAATTTCCACAGATTTTATTTGATTTGCATGAATGGTAAGGCTTTTATTTTAAACCAATTTTAAATATATTTTTTTTTTTTTGGTTTTAAATAAATCGTCCATTAACCTCTCAATAACCATATTATAGACGTATTAAACAATTTAAACTCTTTAAATCAAAATCCTTTCAATACATTTAAAAACATTTTAAAACAATTCCTCGAAATCGTTACAGTTTCATGACTTTGTTAAACAAATAACAACAATCTTAACAATCTAAAAAAATAAAAGATAAAAATAAAACAAATTCAAGTATTTTCCGTTTAGAACAACAAAAACAATGTTTTGTTTTGTTTTAGAGAAGCTTTCACAGTCTTAGGAATTTAAAGGGAATATGAAACACACAAACCTAGAGAAAGAAAAAATAAAAAAGGATTTAATTTGAGAGGGTTCTAGCCCAAAGTATGGGGGTTGTATGGCTTATAAAAGTATTTTTCTTTTTCGTTGTTTTCAGCCATAAAATTCAATAGAAAAATACCGAACATCGAACACAATTACAAATTTCTGTTTCGTTTTACTGGTAATTTTATTTGGCATTGAATTTTGTTTTACACACATGCTCAGCACTTTACTGCTTACTGTGTGCTTACTTTGCTTACACAAATTTACTCATATTTCTCTTGAAAAGTTTTGCCAAACAATCCTTTCGAAAAGTTCAAGAAAATGCTTGAGACACTTAGACATCTTTAATAAAATATTGAAGAGCAAGACAAGTTGAAACAACAAAAAAAAAAAAAAAAAAAAAAAGTTGAAGAAAAGAATGTCAAATAAGAGCTAAGAAACCTCATAAAAGTTTAGTTTCTTTTCGTTTTTTTGTTGTTCTTCTTCAAGATTTTAACAAAGTTGACAATCTAAAGCTATGCTTAGGCTCATTGAAATGAAAGAAAAATTTCTTTTTAAGCTTAAAGACGAAACAAACAAACAAACAAGGGTTTTTATATACGGTATATACATACATACTGTGTATCTAATAATTTAGAGAAATAGAAAATAATTAAGAAAGAATAATTAAACAAAAATAATTATTAGCTTAAGTACTTTTTGAAAATTTTAAGCTTTTAGTAATTATAATATCGGTTGTGTAGTCAAGTAGGTAGTGTGTTGGCTTATTAATCATATGGCCCCAGGTCAGACTTCAAAACGAAAATATGAAAAAATATTTCTCCGGCGACTTCCTCTCAGCAGATTGCTGGCAAAATACTGAGAGTAAATAAAATTACCCTGAAAAGCTTCAGAAAAAAAATTTGTCGTTCGGAGTCGACTTTAAACTGTAGGTTCCTCCACTCATATATAAAATCAACACACACAACATAGCTGGTGTAAGAAACTAGATCGCATTCCTGACTGAAGGGTTGTAATGACTAATTAGTGAAAGTTCAGTCAGTCTGTGTGAAGATGCGGTGTATTTGAAGAAAGTAATCGTGGTTTGAAAATCTCCGTTACAAAGATCTGTCGAACAATTGTCTAGTAAATGTTATTGTTTATGCAAAGGGTGTAAACAGAGGAATAGCAAACAAAGCAATTGTTGTTGTTTACATCAAGTTGTGAACAGTGGCACATAGAATTCTGTGAATAATAAAGAATTTTAATTAAAACTAAAAACAAATATATTTTTATTTTATTTGCAATCTACGAGTTCATATTTTAAAGGTTTTCAAAAGGTAAAAACGTAACATATATGTATGTATGTGTGTGTCAATTAAAAATTCTACGTTTGCTGGTAAATCATAAGAAGTTATTGTAACATATTTCAAGATTAGATATGATGAGTTCTGCCGTATTTCTAACATGATATGCATTCTTCCACAAAAAAGTGTTAAATTCTTTGAAACCAAACATTAATTGAGCCAATTTGAGCCAATTAGCCTTCTGAAAAGGCAGATTAGGTGGCCTGTATGGAATGTTACAGGTTTTTCTTTATCCTCACTTTAATTGCGTTAGATGAAGATTCTTTTTGATCTCCTGATCCAATTATAGAAGCTTGTGCTAGATGAGATTAACCCGCATAACTCGCTAAAGAAGTTGCATTTTTGCAGCCAAATTAATGCAATTTCCGATAATATGCTCTGAAGTCAGGCGTGCTCCTCTATCGACAAAGTGGGTAATGGGAAATACAGCCTGTAATGCAAGTGCGGCAAATCTTTCCAAAAACTATTTTGTTTTAATGCAATGCCTATGAAATGCTATTAATGGAGTATTACAGTTTCATAATTGGACGCATATTTAGGGACTTTTTCATTCAATGCTGTCTTCAATGGAATTAACTGAGTGTGGTACAGGCCCCTTGATAGTCCCAGTAGCTAATCACACATGGGTTTCTTTTGAATGGACTTGTAACATAATAGCTAGTGTGTCACCTTATTAAATGACAGCCGGTGATTCACCCAATGGCTCAGACATCTCATACAAAACGAAATATGGAAAAATATTTCTTTATTGTTCACATATGTAGTATATACATACGGTGACCATCCGTCCACTATTATAGCGGACAGTCCGCTATTTTAACCTCCTGTCCGCTATTTTTTTTGCGTCTGCTATTTGTCCACTATTTTACCACACGTAACTCCTAAAAAGTATTTATTTTCCAAAATGTCCGCTTTTGTCCACTTTTTTCACCAATTCGGTAAAAACGATAGAGTACTTTCTTAAACAAGAAAAATGCCCAACAATATCGTTTAATTCTTTTAATGATCCTTTTGCTAAGTCTTGGTTATTACTTAAGTCAAGCTAGTGTCTTCCATAAATGTATACTGCGTTTAGAAAGTCGGCATATTTCAATGCCTGAAGCGGCTATAATATTAAAAGAATTTAAATCAAAGTTAATAGAACGTCACAATGAAGTATTTTTACGACTTAACGTACAAAATTGTTTCAAAAAAAATTAAAAACTTTTACATAAACTGTATTAGTTACCTGAGCCAATGGAATGAACCTTTTAAAGAAATTGAGGGACTTGCTTGGATATTGTTAGATGCAATTTCATCTTGGTCTTCAGTTGAAAAGTCGTTAATAAAGGTAACAGAAATGATTTAAATATAAATAATAACGAAATTTTTGATGAATCCACCCACTTATGTAAAAAATTATGCAAATGCTGAACAAATAGAAATATGGAAACAATCAGTATTAAATCCCGATAAAAAGTGAATTGAAAAATTAAAATTTCTCGAAACGAAAAATATTCTTTATAAAAACATGTTGAAATTAGTAGATTTTTCATCTGCTTTGCCAGCGTCTAACGCACCAACAGAAAGAGTTTTTTCAATATCTAACAATATTTGGTCTTCCGAAAAATCCCAAATGGGACTAGAAACTTTAGAATCTCTTTTGACCATAAAATGCAATTTTGAAATGGACTGTTCGGAATTTAAAACATTTTTATCTAACAGGCCCAATACTTAAAAAAATACATTCTGTAGAGAAATATCTGAAGTAAATACACATAAGTACATACATATATCCATATGTATAAATTTAAGTTTGTGTATATTATTTGTACCTATTTATGTATGTTGTATTTAAAAATCTTTATATAAAATATTAATTATAAGAAATGAATTTCTTTTTATTTTTCAATTTTATATATTTGTCCGCTTTTTTCTCATGGAAATAATGGTCACCGTATATATACACCATGAGTTGTAAAAATCATATTTTTTCAATTGTATACCCAATAACTTTTCGTCATGTTTAAACCAATTATTGCAGCCATTTTTTTGCCTCTTCCTAAGCCTGTATTTTTTTCTTTTTTTTTTGTATGTACTTACTTTCGTTTTATAAATTAAGCTTATAATTTATTTTAGTTGGGGTTTTGTTTTTATTGTACTTATCAGTACAGCTGTGGGCATTTTCCACTTATTTTTACTCCCCCCAGGCCTTATTATCATTATTATTAGCCATGTTGTTAAAGGCATTTTTTTTTTATTCAAAACTTTTTTCATCTTTTAACAATATTTCTCACTCTCTGTTGTCACCCCCACGCAACACTGTTCCCTTGTTCTTGCACACCACTGTGTAACAATACATTACATTGTTTTATTTTTTTTCTTTTGTTTGTAGTTCCGGTTTAATGTTGTTTACATTTCCTGTTGTTGTCGTCGCCATAAGTTGTCATTGTATTTGATTGCCATTTTATTGTTTTTGCTTTTAGTTTTCTTTGTTATTTTCATTGTTATTGTTGTTATTATTGTTGCTTAGCCTTGATGACTACAAAACACAATACAAAGCTGCATAATTTATGAAAGATTTTAAATTTGTAAAGCATTTTAATCGTTAAAAACTTATCCATACAGAGAGAGAGAGAAGACTTAAAGTATAATAACACAAGTCTTTGAAGTCTCTCACAAGTCTCTCTCTCTCTTTGATATACTATATGTTTGCAATTAAAGGCAAATTACACTCTTTCAGTACAATTTTCATTTGTAAAATGTATTTAAAAATCGTGCAGTTTTCGTGCACTTCTCTTGACATTTGCCGTATCGTATTGCAATACTAAATTTGTTTTCTATACTTGGCAAATACATTTCCTGGAACTATTTCGTTTAATATTCACAGTTGAAATTCAGATTCTTCATAATTTGTACATGTTTTGCTTTCCAAGTGATATTTATTTACATGCAATCAAGGTAAAAATGGCAAAATAAATGATTTCTTGCCCACTTTGAATTGCTTCACATGGCTTGTACAGAAACACCTTTTTTATGGCATTTTGATTTCAATTTTGATTTAATGAAAGACTTTTTCTCACGGAATTCATACGAGAGCTCATGTTACCAGAACAATTAGATTTCATTTTGAATTCTAGATTTTTTAGTTGAATTATTAAAATTCTGCTCCTCCCCTTAGCCTTAGGTGGCCTAGTACCTTAGAATGTTCAAATAAATCTTGACCTCTACACTATTTTCAAGGATATGTATGACTGAGTAGAATACAACAATAAATCGAACAATAATTTACGCCATTTTTTTAATACTTTTTTTTATTATTATTTTGACCTTTCATGAGCTGAATCCTTTTAACGTATGGTAGGGTCTGTTGGTCTAGCTTAACGCACCGTTTCTTGCACTTAGGGTTGTCGTAGTGAACGAGTATTTTATTGCCTGCAATTATAAATGGAAATAACTTCTCTTCGTTTGTTGTTTACATCAAGTTGTGAACAGTGGCACACAGAATTGTGCAAATAATAAAGAATTCTAATTAAAACTAAACACAAATTTATTTTTATTTTATTTGCAATCTACGAGTTCATATTTTAAAGGTTTTCAAAAGGTAAAAACGTAACAATATTTTGAATTCCCAAAGTTTTGTTGTTGCGTAAAACAAACTCCATTACTATTCTCCAACATTAATGGCACTGACATAAACGGCTTAAACAATTGATTGCCAATGTCATTGCAAACAAAAACAAAAATCTGATTTAAACCAATTCAAACAGAAAACAAAAATGAAAAACGAAACGCGAAGCATAAAGGAAGTCAAATGTTACGCCCACATCACAAGATATCAACAACAGACAGAAGGGGATGGCATGGAATACACGAACTCAATTAAAATAAATCACAAGCAAAAGATTAAAATTGAATTCGCATTCACACAAAACAATTTTATTCATTCAAACATTCAAAGTTCATGCAAAAGCTTACTCAAATGCTGATTGAGTTATTCATTTCAGAGTATTTTTGTTTTTGCTGTCTAAAAGGGAAACGAAATGAAAGAAACAAATAAATCCTTTCCCTTCACCACGTTTTCCTTTACACCAAACAGTTATGAGCCTGTAAATCAAGAAAAGCGAATGAAGGGAGAAAAACCAGAAAAATAAAATTAAACTCCACGATTTCTTGTTGTTCGCTTGTAAATCACAATCGATTGACTTACAATCGCTGTCAGGTGAAAATGGCAAACAGCAACAGGCGAACGTTGCCAGCACAAAACCAACAGAATTGATTAAAAATTACGCGAAAAGAAATAAAATGAAACAAAATAAAATGGGTGGCAGGCACATGGTTAAAGGATTAAGGACTATATGTGTGGTATTATAGAGTAAATGGAAAAGGAAAATATTTTTTTTTTTCTTAACAAGTGAGTACGGGGTTGCTGTAAATTTTAAAAATTATTTAACAAGATATTTAAAATTACAGAAACTGAATTAAAAATTTAAAAAAACGATTCGAAATTAGATTTATTTTACAACTAAAATCCTAAGACAAAAGAGGCCTTTTATTAAAATTAAAAGAAAAAATTTGTTTGTTTGTTTGATTGTTTGCAGTCCTTTATACCAGCAAATACCTTACAAGACACTAAATAGCAGATACAATAAATTCCTCAATCAATAAATAATAAAATCAATCAAATTATTGACTAAATTTTAAGTAACTCTCTTAGGGAATTATGTTAGCTTTTGTCATGTCATAGGCATAGAATCCCAACAAAAACAAAAGCAGAAAAAAATGGCAACAAAAGTTCATTGCTTTGGTTACAAATGGCAAGAACGCAACGAGGCACGCAACACACAGAAAATTTAAATGAAAATTAAAATAAAATGAGTAGAAAAGAAAAAACAAAAATAAAAAAAAGTCAATACAGATAGTCAACTGTAACGGAGGGCTTTTCTTTGCAGAAGAGCGCACAAGAGACACGTGCTGGCATTTTCTTAGAAAATGTTAATAAAAAAGAAAAAAATTTCGTTTTCTTGGTGTCGATTTTCTTTATGGTGCAGCAATTTGCTAAGAATGTTTTTGAAAAATTATTTTTAACTGACCTTTTGCTTTTGTGTCCTTTGGCCTATAAAAAAAATGCTGATTTTTTAAACGTGCATATACGCAGTAATATTTTATATCGATTTCTTCATTGCAGAGTAATTATTTTAAACAGACAAACATTTTATAAGAAAAAAAAACTTCAACTACTGTGAGGCAATTTTAATTTTCTTATAAAACAATAAGAATTTTTAAATTTTTTTATAAGAAATCTGATAGTATTCTGCAGTTTTTAAAATTTTATTCATGCTTTTTTTATCATGCCTTATAAAACAATTCATTTCAAACATAAAAGTTAAAGACAATGATTTTAACAATCTTTAAAAGATATTGATAAACGATTTTTTCGTATCTTTATCTTAAATCCTTTCAGACAAGCAGGATCTTTTCTTCTGAGTTGTGTTAAATATGTGTTATTTTATTGTTTTATATTCTGTTCAGTTTTGGGTACAAAAAGATATCACAAAAATATAAAACTAAACAACAGAAGATATTATGGTGCCTGTGACTCGAGACCATTTTGAAAAAATTTCAATTCTATCTGGAACTCTGTCTTTTATGTTTTGCATGTTACTTACGTTCTTGATAATATCAAAATTTATAATTCATACTCCTGTTGTCATGCATGGAGCCTTATAATATAAAAGAATTATATGTGACCTGTGGGTTACCATTATATCTTAGATCGATTATTCATTTTAACTTCATAAACATTGAATGAACAGTCACATGTGCTAAAAGTGGTATAAAATTGAGATTTCATAGGTATTTTGTGCTCTAGGCATAAATAGAGGCAAAAAAGAAACCTTTAAAATATGAGCTCGTAGATTGCAAATAAAATAGAAATAAATTTGTGTTAATTTTAATTAAAATTCTTTATTATTCGCACAATTCTGTGTGCATCTGTTCACAACTTTATGTAAGAACAACAATTGCTTTTCTTTGTATTCCTCTGTTTATACCCTTTGCATAAACAATAACAATTACTAGGTAATTATTCGACAGATTTTTGTAACAGAGATCTTCAAACCACGGTTTCTCTCTAGCGTCTTTACACAAGACAGACTGAACTTTACTAACTCAGTTTGCCTGGTTTGCCTTGCCTTTTATATGGCAGGGTAAACAGTCTGATGAATGTTCTTGAAGGCGAACGTTCATGACTTCGCCTTCTCGAAATCTCTATAAATGTAAACATCGTTGTTTACGTTTTTTATGCAGTTGTTTGTTGTTGTATTTTTGTTTACTTGTTTACCACCTTTTTTATGCTGGTGTTTGTTGTTATATTAAGCACTACGATTATTTGTAAACAGGTTTGTTTACTGCATTATTTTGTTTTTGTATATAATTTTAATATTAAGCGATGTAAAAGCAAAACACCAGTGTGAAGTAAAAGAAGTGTCTAGATTTTTCATTTTTGTAACAATATCTTAGATCGAGTGTTAATTTTAAATTCATAAACATCGAATGAACAGTCACTTGTGCTAAGAGTGGTATTAAATAGAGATTTCATATTTACATATTTTGTGCTCTTGGCACAAGTAGAGGGAAGCATATTTTGCAAATTTCAAAACATGTGCTCGTTTGACTTTCTGACTGTTTAGAACGCCTATTCGCAATACAAATTGAAATGAAATGCTCTCGTATGGCCTAGTTCCACGAAAACTAAGATGGTTAAGTTGCTACTACGATGTATATTTACGTCACTTCATTTAATTTAGAACTCCTGCAAAGTTGTTTGTCATCATCATCTTATAGCTCAGACTTCTTCATTTTTCAGCTACCGCAAGACTTTCAACAACGTCTACACTTTCACATTGACAGGCCTTTTTATGTTTCCATTTAAGAACAATATAAACCTTCCAGATTAGTGCAATAAAAAATTTCCTTATGATGTTATAAAACATATTGGCGAACATTGCCTTACTGAGGAAGAGTTCTACATTGTGGAGAATGCATAGCGTTTTCAAACTCAACGTGTTACTATGTTTTATAACCAAAATCCACCTCTTACCAACACATTGATTGCCTTAATTTATTTCTAAAAATTTCTATAACAATCCATAAAAAGTTTTTACTTTTCGAAAAAAAAGGAAAAAATAAATTCAAACTTTTTAATTTAATTTTTGAAAAACATCATTCATCTGTTTGAGATTTGTTGAAATATATTTTTTTTATAAACTGTCAACCCTTAATATGATGTTTTCAGTTAAAGAGCAAATTAACTTCAATTAAAATGTGCAAAATCCACTTCTAAACGTCAATGTTCATTTCATCAGTGCAGTGTTAATGCAACACTTGAAATTGAAATTGAAAATGAAATTCAACTAAAATTTCAAATTCATATTCAAATTCAAATGCTTATAAAAGTGTCGTTTAAGCATTTGCATGTGCAAATGGAAAAAAATCTAAAACTAAAATGTTTGCAATTATTTAAAACAATTTCGTAAATAATACAACGAAATTTTTTATTTTCAAAAAAAATCAATTTGAACGTGCACGCCAGTAAAATAAAATGAAAGGGAAAACAAAAGAGACTTGATTTTCGATATGTTTTGTATGAATATTTGAAAATAGTAAAAATAATTTAACGATACAGGATATGATTTTTTCTATTTAAAAAATTTTTGTTTGTTTTATTTTTTTTTATACTCTTCAAGTATGAATTACACTTCACATATGCTCACATATACTCGCATTATGTTATGGCTTATAACTATATGTACTACTACATGCATTGAATTACCACTACAGCAACACTACTAATCTAAATGGCTGTCATATTCAACTATTTAAGTGATTTGTTTAAATTTTTCTAGCGACAGTAGAACCTCGATAGATGGAGAAAAGAAAAAATCTCTTTCTATTCTTATTAATTACCACCATGAACATTTGCTGGATGTAGTATAATAGACCAGAGTCTTTGGCATCAGAAAAAAACTTATTTTTTTTATCTAACAACGCAAAAAAAAACAAATGTTTTTATTTAATATTCCATCTTTTAGAGATTTCACTGTATTTGTTTGCATATTCTAGCAATAAATTCATATTGTTAAGTACTTTTAAGTTTCAGTGCACTTGCTATACTCGCTTACACATACAATCACTTTGTTTATATTCACATCCTTACTGTATGCAAATTGATTTATTTTTTTAAAATTCTTTTTTATTTTTATACTTTATTCGAGCACTACTTTGCATGACAGTCGCTGATTGGTTCATATTAAGCTTGATCTGCTACTAGAGACGCATTAAACCATGATGTCTAATAAGCACTTATACCTTGGAACAAGGAAAATCGATTGCTCGGGGTTAATACGCCTGAGTTTCGGAGCAGGAAGAAATATTTTATGTGATTGTACTTCGTAGATTTTACTATAGCTTTGCGTGTTAAGTTTTTACAAAGAAAAAGGATATACATGCATTAGATTTATTTGAAGTATCTGAGAAAAATCATCGCTTTAGAAATGTATTTGTATCTGACAAATTATGAAGATAGATTGGCGTTCTTCGAGGTAACTTTTTCCCAATAAGAGAAACTATAGTAAAACCTTGTATATCACCAGATGGTCATTTTAATCCATGAATGTCGACGATTTATCAGAGTAATTTTGGATCATTTTTTTCCGTTGATAGACGGACAAGGGATAAAACACAGCTCATAATTAAAGGTTAAAGGTTACTCGAAAAAGTGCTTCTGGATAGGGTGATTAAAAAGCAAATGAAGGCAAAATATTGAATAATATTACTAATATGAAGAGCAGTCCAAAGAGATTCAGCATCCATAATCATATGCATAAAGCCTAAAGGAAAATGTTGATGTTGAGGTAGATCCGATGACAATAAGACTGCTTTTCTTTCAGTCCAGACAGAGGAGGAGTTTGAAAGCGGTGAATCGTTGCAAGTCAAAACGATTTTGTTACATTAGAAAGACATTTTAAAGAAGATCGAATCAGGCATGTACATAACATTGGCATGCTTGGAAAGTGAATTTATTAATATGGCATGTAACAGATAAAATTGTTTATTTTCAAATTATATAAACCTGCTGTGGGGTATCCAATAATCGCTGTTAACGTCTTACAATTTTGTTATTTATTTCATATGAATATGAATACAAGAAATGCTTTGCATAACAAAATCTCGTATCTGTTTAAGACTTTTTGAGATATGAAGTCAGTCTCTGTATGTGATCGTAACTAAATGTAAGCAGAATATTTAATTATATTTCTTCAGTTTATTTTCTTCGTAAACAAATTTAAAAGAAAAGTAAAACAGAGTAGAAATAAATAATACGTTTTAATAGCGGAAATTTAGTAAATGTGAAGTAAAAGCATTTAGTTAGTAGTTTTATGTTTAATTTCTTTTAATTTATTTATTATTTCGGTTTGTTCATTGAATTTAAAGTAAAGCTTTTAACAAAATTTCTCTAAAAACTAAAAAATTTTTTAAAACATATTTCAAAATTGTTTAAGATTTTTATTATTTTATTGAAAAATGTTCCTTTAAAATTTAAAAAAAAAATTTTTTTTGTAATTTCCCCTGTTAGATTACGCATACTTTTAGGCTATCTAACGTTGTATCTCTATTTCCTTTTATAACTTCTGTAATAACAAGCTATTAAAGATCCCTTTTTTCAACCCTTAAACTCAAATACAAATACTTACCCTTACACATACATATATTTGCTTACATTCCAAACACTTGTTAAGGTATATGTTAAAAGAGTGTCTACCATACAAACAGCAGAATAAGATAGAATTGAAGGGAAAGGTTTTTATTGTTTTTAGTACTTTGGCATGCTTTTTATTTAAAACACCGGTATATTATTTTGTGTATAAAAAAATAAACAAAATATAATAGAAATACAATATAAAACTGCCTGCAGTAAAAAACAGGAAATTCTCCTTTGACAATAAAAATAAAAAAAAAAACTTTTGTTTTTAGAGAAAATGTGTGTGTTTTTATTATAAACAATATAATTTTTCCATAATTTTAACACCCTTTTCATCTTTAAGTATTTTTTCATGTTTCAATAAATATATTCAGACCTTAAGTCAGACTTTCCCTTTCGAAACCTAAAAAAAATAAACAAAATTCTGTATCGATTTGTTATAAAAATTTATTTCATAAACAATATTTCTTTCATTTTTTGTTTTTATTTTAATAGGCAACACTTAAATGTTTAACAGCAAATAAAAAAATATAATAATTTTATAAATAATTGTTAAAGAAATATAAACAGGATATCGAGCCTTAGATTATATTTAAAAATTATGCATGTAATCATCATGTGTAATGGCATCAAAAAATGAAAATTTATTATCGAGATGATGAGTTTTTATGAGTTCTTTCCAAACGATTTATTGACTTGAAAATATGTTCATACTCAGCTCAGGTCATAAATGCATTCACTGTAATCGATATTTTACAATTTAATCTTTTTCGTTGTCATTAAAAAATTTATGAATTTTTATTTGTCAACACGTAACGAAATGATGAAGAATTTTATGCCCAAAAGGGTTATCCATTGTTTGATATTGTTACGTTTTTACCTTTGAGAAACGTTTAAAATATGAGCTCGTAGATTGCAAATAAAATAAACATGAATTTGTGTTTAGTTTTAATTAAAATTCTTTATTATTCGCACAATTCTGTGTGTCACTATTCACAACTTGATGTAACAGCAACAATTGCTTTGTTTGTTATTCCTCTGTTTACAGCCTTTGAATAAACAATAACAATTACTAGACAATTGTTCGACAGATCTTTGTAACGGAGATCTTCAAAAACATCGCGGAGTTCGATACAGCTACACGAAAAAAAGTTCGACGGCTTTACACAGTCAGTTGTTCTATGACAATGATTTGCTCACTATTGCAGAAGAATAAGTTGTTTGGAAAAACAGCGCTGTTCTGACAGCCAATATACGACATTGGGAATTGTCAGCTGACTTTACTATCTGCAGTGGAAACCCGATTGAGAACTGGTAGAACTGGCTAACTCAGTAGTTGATAATGCACTTTTGCATTCATTGAAAGCCGCGTGAGTGGCATTAGTTAAAGTCAAAAAAATATGAAACTCTGTCCATCATCCGAATAAGAAAGAAATTTCCTAAGAATATTTCCTTATAATAGGCCACACACAGCCTAAGTGTGTTTAAGCCCTTAAGTTGACAACCAATTTCGTGTTTAAGATGTTGAAAAAATTGCTAAAAAAAATTTATTTATTTTTCTAGATTATAAGCTCATTTACACACCTTTAAGCATTTAATCTTCTTTCAAGGATTTCACACATTTTCAAGTTTTATTGTAGATTTCCTTGGCCGCTTGCAGCAAGCGGAAATACCATAAAATTGTCGATTTTATGATTTTTTTTCTTTCTGTTCTTCTTTTTTTAAGCTTTTTACGATTATAGAAAACACATAAAAGAGCTAGGATGACTCTATTAAAATATTCTAAATCAATGCACATTCGAATAGTAAAAGATTTTTATGAGACAAATAAACGAATAATTTAAATTAAGCCACAAAACAATAAAGTACGGGCTAAGAGGTAATATATTTTAATAATATTAATAATAATCTTAAAATAAAATATTAAATTTCTTAAAGTAATATTGAAGTCACCGTAGTCTAATAGGTAGTGTGCTGGCTTATTAGACTGAAGGCCCGAGTTCGAATCCCAGGTCAGACATCAAAACGAAAATATGAAAATATTTCTTCGGCGACTTCCTCTCAGCAGATTTCTGGCAAAAATTCTGAGAGTAAATAAAAATTGCCATGAAGAGCTTCTCAAAAAACTGTCGTTCGGAGTCGACTTTAAACTGTAGGTCCCGCCACTCATGTATAAAATTAACGCACACAACATAAGTGGTGTGAGAAGCTAGGTCGTAATCGTGACTGAAGGGTTGTAATGACCAATTATGTATGTAAGTAATATTGAAGTGGCTAATATATGGTGGTCGAGATATACAGAAATTTTGCTATTAAAGGATATTGCCAATGGCCCAGAGGGAAGCCTTGAGTGGCTGGGATAAATTTGCAAAAATATTTAGATATTGTTACGAAAATGAAAAAATCTAGATACCGGTATTTTGCTTTTACATCGCTTAACATTAAAATTATAAACAAAAGCTACAAAAATAATATAATGCAGTAAACAAACCTGTTTACAAATTATCGTCCTTCTTAATATAACAACAAACACCAGCATACAACAAAAATGGTAAACAAGTATACAAAATTACACCAACAACAACACTACAATAATAAATGTAAACAAAATACACAAACAATACTTCAATAATAATATGTAAGGAACGATGTTTATTTCGATAAGGCGAAGTTATGAATATTCGCCTTCAAGAACATTCATTAGACTGTTTACCCTGCCATATAAAAGGCAAGGCAAAGCAGGCGATAGGTGAACTTCAGATAGTGAAGTTCAGTCAGTCTTGTGTGAAGACACAGTGTGTTTGAAGAGAGTAATAGTGGTTGGAAGATCCCCGTTACAAAGATCTGTCTATTGTTTATGCAAAGGGTGTAAACAGAGGAATTACAAACAAAGCAATTGTTGTCGTTGACATAAAGTTATGAACAATAGCACACAGAATTGTGCGTATAATAAAGAATTTTAATTAAAACTAAACATAAATTTATTTTTATTTTATTTGCAATCTACGAGCTCATAATTTAAACGTTTTTAAAAGGTAAGAACGTAACAATATTATTATTATTATATTTTTAATATATCATATTTTTATATATGATATATGTATTTAATATATCATATATATTTAAGCTTACAGACTTAAGTAAAAATTCAAGTTTTAAAGTAAAAATAAAGTTTATAAAAAGTTTATAAAAATGTAAAGAGATTCTGTTGATATTTTTAATGTCCTTTTAATTATAATTTCTGTAATAAATCATTTTTTAATTCGTTTTCTTTGTTTTTTAGGAACCTATTCTTATTCTTGGCTTATCAAATAATGCTTTATTTTTTGTTTTCTTTTTGCAGAATTCTATTGTGAATTTTAACAAAAAAAAAATAAAATACTGAAAATCTTTGCGCATAAATTCTTGAACATTTTTCTGTTAAATGTTCACTTAATTAACTCAACAGCGAAATTAACACATAAAATACAGATTTAAGAAGAATTCCTACGACTACTATCACAACCAACCCCACCAGCATTACTTCCTTAAATGGCCCAAGGACAAAAGCAAAAAACGAAAAGAAGAATATAAAACCAACAACAAACAAGCAAATCTAGTGTATAATTTAAGAAATCGCCAATATATCATGGCTTGGATGGGAAGGAAAAAAATTCCTTCAAATTCTTGCTTTAATAATATGAAAACAAAAGACTTGAACATCTTAATCCAGTTTCAGTTCTAAGCTTTGCTGTAATAAAATGGCTGAAAAGCGAAATTTTTTCTATTTTTGTTTTTTTTACAGCTTTAATGCTTATTTATGGCTGCTGAAATCTAGTTAAGAGCAGAGAGAAAGATAATAATTTATGGTAGGAGTAGATGGAATTAAAGTTTATTGTAGAAGGATACGTTATAGAATTGAAATAGAAATAGAGAAGTGAAGAGTGTTTGAAGCAAAGCAAAAGGAAATTAAGAAGAAATTTAATACTGTCCCCCATGATTAAATGTGTGCAGTGTTACAATAGCGAATTACTTTACAAGTTCCTATTGAAAAAAAACAGTCGCTAATACAATAAGCATTGCTAATGACGATAAGAAAAATTTATTTTTATTTTCTTACCAGCCCTCTAAGCATTTTGAAATTTTGAATTGGATTCCACTTAGAAGAAAAAATGTTGGTTTGTTAAAATTGCCATTAAGGGCTCAATTTCCCCAGAAGCCTAAAGCGACCATATGTTCTAAGTCACCAAATTTGCATTATTTGCTACATAATTTCCGATTCTATTGTAATTCTGAATTTTAACTTAGAAATTTAAACGTTTCTTTCCAACGAACTATAATTTGTGAACTTATGGTAGCAATTTTTGCAAAAATTTTGATCAAACTTTGCTTACAAAATGGATACGAATTCATGTTGTTTGTCGGCGATATATGTATAACCAACGAGCTTATTCAAAAATATTTAAATGGGGTTTCGGTAATCAGATGAATAGAAACTGCTGCCAACTAAAGAATTTCATATTTGGACAAATACAGAGCTTCTGATGAGCCCAATTATACTGCCAATAGTCATTCTAGACACATACTTAAGATGTTACGAAAGTGCTTTCTCCTTCTCCGATATAGGGGCTGGGAAGTTGGAGATTAATTTTTACTCGTTCCCTGCAGCTCTTACAAAAGTCATTTGCCCAACAACGCCAAACAATACCAATAATGCACAATTATAACTCCAACTGAGTATGCTCCCACGAATTCTCTCCCTACGTTTAGCTTGTGGCCATAAACAACTGACACTAACGTTCCTTGCATAATTTTTTTTTTTTGTAGAACTTTTCCATGAGTTTGTATATTTTTATGAAAACATTTTTTCTCATTATGAACTGACAACATGTCCTGTATTTTAAAGAACTTGAATGCTTTTCTTACATAAAAATTTAATGACAAACTTTCTATATGAAGGAAACAGCTAAGAATGTGAACGTATTTTCATAAAGATGGCAATATAAGACGCAAAAGAAAAACATTATGAGGTACATACTTAACACATAGTTTTCAAAGATGGGTTTTTTCCTTATGAGTTATTATGCCTGCCTACTGTTTTCTATGTTAGTATTTTACAAACACTAGCGTTACACACAAATAGCACTACAATGATAAATGTAAAGAACGATGTTTCGATTTCGAGATTTCCATCAGACTGTTTACTCTGCCATATAAAAGGCAAGGCAAAGCAAGCGACTGAGTTTGTGAAGTTCAGTCAGTCTTGTGCGAAGATGCGTTGCATTTGAAGAGAGCAATCGTGATTTGAAGATCTCCGTTACAAAGATCTGTCGAATAATTGTCCAATAATTGTTATTGTTTATCAAAAGGGTGTAAACAAAGGAATAACAAACAAAGCAATTGTTGTAGTTTACATCAAGTTGTGAACAATGGCATACAGAATTGTGCAAATTATAAAGAATTTTAATTAAAACTAAACACAAAATTTATTTTTATTTTATTTACAATCTACGAGCTCATATTTTAAATGTTTTTAAAAGGTAAAAACATAACAGTCTGTTCGTCCATATTTATGCCTGGAACAGATTCTTTAATACATTCTTTAAACGACAGATATACGCACAGCTCATGGTTTATTTATTACAGGACGTATGAGTGATATTTAACTTGAAGTTCAAAATATAAAGTATACGCTACAGTTAACACAGTAAGCTTTGACTTAAGAGTTAATTATGCCTGTTAGGGGTTAAGAAAACCACATTAAAAGTTTACTTTTTTTATGGAAGAAAAAAAAACTTTAAAACTCAAAACTTTTTTATAAAACATTTCTCCTCTAAATCTGATATTAAGTATCAGAAGAAAAAAATTTATACGATATATCTATCAAGTTGTTATTTCCTTACTAACCATTAATTATAGTTATGCATCATTTAGTTTTTAATTTCCGTTTTAAGTAGTGGTCACAGCTGCCAAGTTATTTTTCTTCTTTTTTTTCCTTTTTTTTAGAAATTTTTTAACATTATCTCGCCTGGCTCCTGTTTTTTAGCGCGAAAGTTATTAAACTTATTGAAGAAAAGTTTTGTTAGCTTAACAAAATCATCAGCACGTATTGAGATTCTGTACAAACAAAAATAAAAACTAAAAGAAGAGAAAAGTTGTTCATATAATTAATCATAATAAGAAAGAGCCAGGATAACAAACCTCGCGTTTTTAATTTCCGTTTTTTAAAATCAAAATAAAATATTCACAAAAAAACAAATAAAAAACGAGCAGAAATTATTGAAGAATGGATTCAAAAATAAAAGAAAAGTTCAAGTTATGCACTCAAAAACTATTGATTTATGCCACGTTTTTTATAGCATTTTTTTTTTTTTTTTTTTTTTTTTTGTAAAAGTTTGGTTTTGATAAGGATGAGTAATTTGCTTCCATTCAATGCATTTTGAAAAAAACCTACACAACAACTGCCTTTCCTTTGTAGCTTTATTTAAGTTATTGTTTAATTTATATCTAAAATCATATTGAATATAATTTATGTATATGCCTAATGCTTAAAAATAATTCATATGATTGTATACATAATATTGAATATATTTTATAATTTGTCATCATATTTATTATTGATTATATCGTTGCAATTCATTTCATCATATAAATTTTATTGCTTTTAACACGCAGTTGTTTCTTGAACAATTAAATAATAATGAATCTCATAAATCTTTTCAGGTAATATGCTTTTATTGCTTATTTTCCTTAGTCTGGCTGATATTATCACCTGCAAAGTATTAAGTACCATACATCATTTGCTCAATATAATACACACCAATAAACGAAGAATTGCTATAAAAAAGATGAAAATAAATCAACAGATATCAGATTGAAAGAAATAATCGACAAAGTAAGTAAAACAAAATTTTGTTACGTTTTTAACTTTTAAAAACGTTTAAAATATCAGCTCGTAGATTGCAAATAAAATAAAAAATAAATTTGTGTTTAGTTTTAATTAAAATTCTCTATTATTCGGACAATTCTGTGTGCCACTGTTCACAACTTGATGTAAACAACAACAATTGCTGTTTTTAATTAAAATTCTTTATTATTCGGACAATTCTGTGTGCCACTGTTCACAACTTGATGTAAACAGCAATTGTTGAATTGAATTTTAATTAAAACTAAACACAAATTAATTTTTATTTTATTTGCAATCTACGAGCTCATTGAAACATTTTTAAAAGGTAAAAACGTAACAATATTTTAATTCCCAAAGTTTTGTTGTTTGCGTAAAAGAAACTCCATTACTATCCTCCAACATTAATTACCTTTTGCATAAACAATAACAATTACTAGGCAATTATTCGACAGATCCTTGTAACCAAGATCTCCAAACCACGATTACTCTCTTCAAGCACACTGTACTTCACACAAGACTGAGTGAACTTCACCAACTCACTCGCCTGCTTTGCCTTGTCTTTTATATGGCTAAGTAAACAGTCTGATATCTTTTCTTGAAGGCGAACGTTTATGACTTCACCTTTTATTGTAGTGTTGTTGGTGTATTTTTTTTTGTTTACTTGTTTATAACTTTTTTATGCTGGTGTTTGTTGTTGTATTTCTGTTTACTTGTTTACCATTTTTTTATGCTGGTGTTTGTGGTTATATTAAATAGTACGATAATTTGTAAACAGGTTTGTTTACTGCATTGTTTTGTTTTTGTAGTTTTAGTTTATAATTTTAATGTTAGGCGATGTAAAAGCAAAACACCAGTATCTAGATTTTTCATTTTCGTAACCGTATGTTCTAAAATCATCTATTCTAACAGTCCTTAGTCAAAAAAAAAATAGCATTAGACTGAACATTGAGCAATCGGCTCAACATGGTGCAATTATTTAATAATCCGACTTCCAGTATATCAGTGTCCTTCAATGTCTTACTAATCAAGTCAACTATTATGACTAATTTTTACGACCTGAGTAACTTCGACCATATGCTCGGTGTAGTGGAACATACCAGAATCTCTGGTGGAAATCGAAACCACGACTCTTACACTAATAGTCTAACACACTACTCACTAGGCTATCATGGCAGTCAACAACATATGGCTTATGGTTCATATTTAAAAGAAAATATTACCTCTTTGACACGGCATATGAATTCAGGGCAAATATTAAAAAAATTGTAGAATTTATATTAATAAACGTTGCGAAGCGTATGATTTATTACATTGAACTTCTCAAATTCGTATACAACACAGTGTTAAGTGTCCCTATAAGGAAGGAGTAATAATGAAAATCATAGGAGAAGACAGAAATCTAAAGTTGTTATCGCGTTAATAAAATAAAATACAAAATTTTGTAAAACAAATTTTGTTTGGGGTATCTTTTTTACTAACTTCTCTTTACATTATTGCCTGACTCTAGAATTAGGAACTCTATTTTCATACCCACTCTTCCCTTAAATTCAGCCACGAGTTTAAGCAATAAATAAACCGAACCAAACATAAATAATTTTTAATAATAATTTTTTATTACAAATAATTGCAACGTCAAATTTTAATGTTCTCTTGTGCTAATAAAATAAAATTTCCCGTCTTTGAACATTGTTTCTTATTTTATGTCTTAAATTTTAACATAAAATGCATAAAATTTATTCGCCTTTCTTTCTTTTATTTAACGCAGCTAAAGAATGATAAAAAAATTTTCTTTTGTTACTGAGATAAACAAAGAAAAAAAGTTAGCAAAGCCTCATAACAACATTTAGGCAGTAACAGCAAACACACAATGTAAAGGCAGCAACAAATATAGGGATTAGAGAAAACCTTACAATCTTTTAAGTCTTTTTGCCAATGGCTTTAATATAAGGGCTTAAAAAATTAGGCAAAGGATCGCTTGTTCCTTTTTCTAAGAAAAAAGAAAAACAAATTTTTATTTAATAAGAAAAACCCACATCTTCAAGAAATCGAAACCAATAGAGCATGCCACCTTAATTTTCATTCAACAACACATTTAATTCATATTCAGTAAAATAAGAATCATTCTTCATGCCACCATTATCAGACAATCTGCATCGTTATGATACTTACATGCGTATACGTAACATTTAATTGAAAACGAAATATTACTCATACGTACTGTATTTAATTAAAATTTTTAGTTTTAATATACCATAGTATTGCTTATGAAGGAATTCCTTTTTGTTTTGCTTCACAACAGAGAAAACTTAATTATTTTTTCTTTCTTTAGCAATTCTTCTTCATACGCCCTTAAGAAAATAAAATAAAATTCTTTTGCTTTTCATTTCATTTCTGAAAATTCGTTTTATTTATGCAAAATATAAAATGAAATTCAAATAAATAAAATTCCCTTTTCATTTGTAATTCTTTTCAAAAGAAGGAAATTTATAAACAAAATAAAATAAAATAACATGAAATAGTCTGGAATTCCATATTTTTTATTGCAACAAAACCACAGAGTATAGAGTAGAAAGGAGGACGCTGGAATATGGTAGAACATTGAAAATATTGGTATGTTTCAAGGGCATACATGAAAAGCATTTCTATTGCACTACAATACAAGGAAATTGCAATTTTATAAAACAAAAAAAGGAAAAAAGAAAAGACAAAACATATGAAATATTTTCGGGAAAAAAATCAATAAATTTATATGAACAATATGAACACCATAGCAATGGCATAAATAAACAATAAATTTATAGAAAAGCTACTATGCAAAGTCTAAGGATAATAATAAACAGAGGAATTGTAGAGTATCTATACAATACAATGGTAAAATATAATTTCGAAAAGAAACAGTTTCACATTCGCAAGGAATAAGGCTGCATTTAAAGGATTTATCAGTTATCCTCGGGTGATTTTGTAAGGATATGAAAACATTGTTAAAAACATATAGAAAAAGCAGCGAACATTAAACAAAAAGAGAGGACATTAAGTAAAAAGAGGAATATTTTACCAAAAGATGTAAGAATTTTACAGGATAAACAGAAATGTTGTAAAATTTAAACAGAAATTCTATGGAATTTAAAGAAGACAATGATATGATCAAAAGAAGATTTTGGAACAAAAAAACGACTATTTAAGTAAATACCACTTTAGCGTGTATGTAATATTATTTAGAAAAATATATATTCATACGCCCTAGTAAGCAAAAGTTTTCTGTTTTTAACTAAAATCCCCTCCTAAAAACAAACACCACATCAATCACTAGTTTCTGGCGAATTTCGAATTCAAAATAATAAAAGTTGAGTTGAGTTTATTTAATTAAAAAAAAAAATCTAAAATATATTCATGCTTTTAACTTTGTTGGAAATTAATATTCGCTGACTGTTTTATATTTCAATAAAATTATTATTTTCAATTTATGAATTTCAATAATAAATACTCTGTTGTAGTTATTGAAAATTTTATTAGAATTTTTAATTGTGTGGTCTGCTGATTTGTCATTACACAGGGAATTTATTTTAATTAGGATTTTTACATTTTTAATGACAGAAATAAATGAATATTAAAAATTATAATTAAAATACTCTGTGAATTGATTTTTTTTTTTTTTTTTTTTTTGTTTTCTTCCAGTAATCTAAATATATTTGTAAAGGCTCATAAATATTAGGAATTAAATTGTACTTCAATTATTGATACCAATTGGAAAATAATGATACTAAATTTGGAAAAATATCAATGGGATATGCGTATCATTCGGATGTAATGCAAACTTCTGTTCGTAACACCCTATCGAACCAGGAACTACAAATTGGAAAATGTGTCATTCAAAACACATGGTTTATTCTGTACACACAGCTCGTCTCTTGAAGCTCATATTTCCTTATAGAATCGCTTGACCACATATTTCTGCTCCAGTAAAAAACTTTTTGAAAAAGAATGTGTTGGTTTTAACCCCTTTCCCAATGAAAAGTAGTCTTGTCGTGGTACATATGGCTGCTATGCCAACAGTCTCACCTAAGCTGAAGGGATCCAAACGAAACATATGATACGAATTAAGCCCATGTATTAAGACCTGTTTTCTTTGGTGTGGCAGTTATAGACTCCAACCTATTTTCTATTTCCTGTTTATTTTGAAATTCAAGTGTAACCTTCTGCTTAAATTTTTCTGTGAAAATTTTAGATTCTAGCAGCGTGCACTCATAGTGATGGTCTTCGTCTGTTTCAAATAAAACGGTATCTGGCATAAAATGGAAAATTTTAGACAGGAATTCATATCTTTAGCATCTGGGAAATGGATTAACTATCTCTTGAGATCCAAATACTATAGTGTTACGTTTCTACCTTTAAAAAACGTTTAAAATATAAGCTCGTAGATTGCAAATAAAATAAAAATAAATTTGTGTTTAGTTTTAATCAAAATTCTTTATTATTCGCACAATTCTGTGTGCCACTGTTCACAACTTGATGTAAACAACAACAATTGCTTTATTTGCTATTCCTCTGTTTACACCCTTTGCATAAACAATAACAATTACTGGACAATTATTCCACACATCTTTGCAATGGAGTTCTTCAAACCACGATTACTCTCTTCAAACACAACGCGTCTTTACACAAGACTGACTGAACTTTTACTGACTCCGTTGCCTGCTTTGCCTTGCCTTTTATATGGCTTAAGAACTAATTTGTTATTCGATCATCGCGGAAGCTCTTAAAATCTGAATGGAATCCAATGCCTTCAAACATCTTTCATTGCATTGCCTATCAATACAATCAATTAAGTCGATCGAAGCAGAAATTTGTCACAAGAATCCGCTTCACTTTAGAACTGAGAATTCGAAATCGAAAACTGACTGTTTTTGACTAAAAATTTCCCGGGTTAATAATTTATAAATTCACATAAATTATTTAAAAATTATTTGAATATTTTAATAATGTCACACTTTTCCTTATTGATTTCTATAATTGCATTTGTTTTCTTAAGCAATTCATTATAAATGTTATGAATTCATTAATTATTCCTGTTATTGACAAAATTATTGCTGCCATCACAATTAAAACCTTGGCTATTACAGCCATTGTATTTGACAACCTACTGTCTAGACTTGGTTATTGTTCACTGATAAGTCAACAAAAGTTTCACCGAGTTATTGTTGCTCCAGAGATGCTTATGAATGGCGGCTATACTCCACAATGATTCTAATTGAGTGTGACAAATTGAAATTCATTGAAATCTGAGAAGAAAATCAAGGGGTTGAATTAAAACAGACACAAAACAATTGACAATTAATTGCTGTCTATTAAGGCATATCATTGGAAGGCATTGTTTAGTGTTTCAGCAATACAGGGAGGAATTTTCAAAATGTTTCCAAACATTATTAAATAAGAATTGACAAACATAATCAAGTGGAACATTTCAAAACCATTATTTAATTAAAAGGCCTAATAAACAACTGGTTTAAATAAAATTTATTTAAAAAGCAAAAAATCCATCACAGTCTCATCTCTTAATGGGAGGCATGACTTCCATGCTCCTTAACCACATTTTTTTTTTTTTGTTTTTTATTGTTTCCACAATTGTCAACCAAATTAATAATTCCTTTGAAAGTCAAAAAGGTTGACATAAGAAATATTTGCAAAAATTAACTCCCTGCTTATCGCAGAAAACCCCATCCTCCAAAAATCCAAAAACCCAGAAAAAGAAAAATTTGTTCAACGCACAGCATCTGACATAAGTTTCGTTCGTTTTGAAAAAAAGTTGTCATCATTTGGGTAAATAAGAGAAAAATCCGTTCTTTACATACAAACATGAATTTTTATATCAAATACGTGTATGTATTTACGCATGTACAATAATATGGAAATATAAATGCATGTGTCATGTTAAATTTCATAAATGAGCTGAGATTTGTTTCCTTGGAATATAAGTACGTGAGGGAACTGCTTTTTTCTCTTTTGGTTTTTGCAGGTGATATATTATTAAGGCGGTTTAAATTAGAAAAGCAAAAGCTGTTGAGCACTGAAGAAAATTTTACTTAAGGGTGACATTAAAAGAAGAAAAAAAATTTGGTTTTATGAATCTACAGGTTAATATAAGTTTGGACTATTTTGAGGGATTGAACGGTATTATCTATGGGATTACAATACCTTCCAAAAATATTGTTACGAAAACGAAAAATCTAGATACTGATGTTTTGCTTTTACGTCGCTTAACATTAAAATTATAAACAAAAGCTACAAAAACAAAACAATGCAGTAAAGAAATCTGTTTACAATTTATGGTACTGAGTAATATAACAACAAATATCGGCATAAAAAATGTTAAACAAGTAAACAAAAAAACACCAACAACACTACAATAATAAACGTAAACAATGATGTTTACATTTATAGTGATTTCGAGAAGGCGAAGTCACGAACATTCGCCTTCAAGAACATTCATCAGACTGTTTACTTTGCCCTATAAAAGGCAAGGCAAAGCAAGCGACTGAGTTAGTGAAATCAGTCAGTCTTGTGTGAAGACGCGGTGTGTTTGAAGAGAGTAATCGTGGTTTGAAGATCTCCGTTACAAAGATCTGTCGAATAATTGTCTAGTAATTGCTATTGTTTATGCAAAGGGTGTAAACAGGAATAACAAACAAAGCAATTGTTGTGGTCTACATCAAGTTGTGAACAGTGTCACACAGAATTGTGCGAATAATAAAGATTTTTAATTAAAACAAAACACAAATTTATTTTTATTTTATTTGCAATCTACGAGCTCATATTTTAAACGTTTTTAAAAGGTAAAAACGTAACAATATTGTGCTGCGGAATCCGTTCTTTGGAATGACGTAATCTTGATCAGTACTCACGACGAATGGGATATTAATTCTGAAGAGCTTGATCTGTCCAGGAAAAAGTTTGACTGTTGATAAGGCTACAAGAAGTATTCGGGAATAAGATGTAGAGAATTCGGTTATCGGTATCTACATATGTGAACACTATAGTGCCAAACAGTACTCTCTAGCTAGCAAGGGAACTTCTACACAGTCATCGATTAGCATGGTTCTCGCTTAGAGGGACATTCATCCTCATTTAGATTTACTGAATGAGTGTAGAAGTTGGTGGAAACATCCAGCCTTCTAAATTTTTGAGAGGAAGTCAATTTATGCTATTAATGGACATAATTACTGGGTACTGTATGATTATGCATGCATCAAATCAGCCGCGCCGAACACCTTTGTTGAAGTGAGTGGCTAAGACAGCTTCTAGAATGAAGTCATAACATTCCATTTTGGCCCGAATTATAATTGAGAAATGACGTAGAATAACTCTTAAAAGACGTACTTTTAATGACCAATTAATACGAACAATTTTGAATGAAATTTGTTGAATGTAAACAGTGTGTGCAAGTTAAAGAAATAAAAAGCAGGGAAACACCAATATTATTATGGTTATTAAATGACAAAAAAAAAAATTATACAGATTTTTGCACCTTTCACATGAAGATGTTTCAAGAGTGGCAATAAATAAGAAAAGTGCCAATAAAGTGGCCTTAAATATATAAATAGAATGCTTGAGAAAGACTATTTATAGACGCATACGTATACTTAATCAATGTAGGCGGCGTACAGACATACAGGGAAAATTGAGAAAACGCGTGGCACACATAAAACAATAGTTAGTGCTTATAAGCACATATAAATATGAAATGAGGCCTATTTAATGGAAGAATATTATCATTAAAGCAAATTGCCTTATCTCTTCTTATATGAGTTGATATGAAAAAAAAATAATAAAAAAATCAAATTTTTACATCATTTGAGCAACAGTACTTATGCATTTAATGTGGACAATAATAATAAAAAAATATTTTATTAAAAAATTCGATCGAATCTATGGAATTCTAATAAAAAAATTCTTATGGGTCATGTTGAACGTGCTAAGCGAAGCCTAAACAAACAATCTTCATTAACCATATTGATGAAATGTTAGGTTAGAGGACGTGTACTTGTCAACTGTGACAAGTACAGTACCCGGAGGTCGAATTGACCCATTGTACTTTGTAAATGTTTATAATGTGTTAAAAGAAATGAATTTCAAACACAGGAAAGTATTATTAGACGTTCATCGTCAGACATAAATAAATAAAACACTATTAAAAAATTGTGATAAATCTTTTCAAAAAATATAAACAGAAATTACAAAATCTATTCATTTTATTTCCACATATTTATTACAAAAGTTTTCATATATAAAATGTATTTAACAGAGTTTAAAAAGCAATAAACATAACTCTTCCTATTCTGCTGCTGCTATCTAAGAGTAGATTTGTTTGTTTGTCATACGCCACTAAAAACTTTATTATCACATTTATTTGCTTGCAAACTTAAATAATGAAATTCAAGTTTTTTATCTGTTTAATAAACAGGAGCTCCCTATCATATCTTTGTCGTGTTAATAACACCCTATAATTGTGGTGTACATGTGTTTTTGCAAATCTCAACAAAACTCTTGTTAAACACACCCTGTTTGTTGTTTACTTAACTGGATTATCCTTATAGAAGCTTGTCATGTTATAGACAGACAACAACACTTGTGTTGTCATTATACACCACAGACAACGTGTTATATTATCAACAACAAAACAACAACAACACAAATAATAACGCCACCTTTAAGTTGGTTTTGTAGTTTCAGTAGGAAAATCTCATTATGGTGTGATTATTTATTTGCTTGTTACCCTAACTCGGTTATAATGAAGAAGACAAACTTTATTTTGGTAAGACATTTAAGCCGTAAAACGAAAAACAAATATTCAACCTGGTCTGTAAATGAAAGGAAAAACATGTGTTTTATTTATTGCCAAAAGTAAAGTTATAGTGAGTGTTTCTGTTAAGAATTTGTTGCTGTTTTTCTTCTACTTTCATTTGCAAACTATGGGAAGGTTAACCAAGTTAAATTAATTGTGGTGCAATAATATAAAATACAGCTTTAAAATAATATAAAATACAGATTTTGAGCTGACCATATATGAAATTCCATTGTAGTTTTAATCAATATTGGATAAAATTTAACAAGTTCAACATGTGGCTTGAGAGTGCAAGTCAAAAGGATTGTCAATTTTAATATTTATTAAGTATATAGCGTGATTTTTTAAGAGCTATAGGAAAAATTTTCAAAAAAATAACACATAAAATTCAGAAAAATTTATGAAATCTTTATTTGAATCGATAGTACGGTCCGTATAATTTAATGTTTGAAGATTATTTCATGCAAATGTTGACCGCGACTGCGTCTCAAATGGTCCATCCGCTTAGTCCAATTTTGGCATACTCTTTCCAACATTTCGGACGGTATCTCACGAATAAATGCTTCAATGTTGTGTTCCAATGCGTCAATTGAAGCGGGCTTGTCTGTATAGACATGAGCTTTAACATAGCCCCACAAAAAATAGTCTAAAGGCGTTAAATCACACAATCTAGGCGGCCAATTGACCGGTCCCGAACGTGAAATAAAATGTTCACCGAACTCGCCTCTCAATAAGTCCATTGTTACGCGTGCTGTGTGGCATGTGGCACCGTCTTGTTGAAACCACATGTCATGCAGTCAAGCACTTGCATTTTGGGTAAAAAAAAGTTGGATATCATCTCACGGTAGCGCTCACCATTCACAGTTACGTTACGATTCGCAGCATCTTTGAAGAAGTACGGTCCAATGATGCCACCAGCCCATAAACCGCACCAAACTGCGACTTTTTCTAGATGCATTGGTAGCTTTTGCAATGCTTCTGGCTGATCTTCACTCCAAAATCGACAATTCTGCTTATTTAAGTATCCATTGAGCCAAAAATGAGCTTCGTCGCTGAACACAATTTTTCGATAAAGAAGTGGATCTTCGTCCAACTTTCCAAGAGCCCATTTTGATAATAAAATTCAATGATTTGCAAGCGTTCGTTCGTTTGTAAGACGATTCATGGTTAAATTATAGACCAAACTGAAGATGTTTGACAGTGAAACAAAACACGAAACGTGCGTGTTGCCAAAAAGATAATAGCTAAAAAAATCACCCGTTATAATAAGCTTCCTCGTCACAAGAATATTTCAAAATGTTTTCATTTAATTTAATCACTTAAAAACCTTAAAAAATCTCGAATTTTGTTTTATTTTTTCTTAAATTTATTTTGAAGTAATGCGTAAGCACACCTTCCCTATCAACAGCTCTATTTTAAAAGGCAATTTTAATAAGACTGAGTTAGTGTGCGTTTACTTATGTAATTTCTCTTAATAACTTCTGCAGTCATTTTTATTTTTTTATTCTTTTTTTTTATTTATTTCCCTTTATTTCTCACTCTCTCTCTGTTCGTATTTCTTTTAAATTATTCTATTAACACAGTTACTTGGCATTAAATCACTTGCAATTATACACACACTAACAAATGGACACTGACTGTATTGGTGAGTGAAATAAAAAGAAAATCAGAAGAAGCAAAAACAAAACAAGACAGGACAGGGCAGAGCATGATAGAGTAGACCATAATTACTGTTGAACTTAATGTTTCTTTTTTTCCTTTGTTGTTGTTGTCGGAAAAACAAAAACAGAAAAGAAACGAAACGAAACAAACTTTTAATGTTACTGTGTGTTTTATTTTATTTAATTGCACTGTAAAATGAAATATACATAGAATAACAACAACAACAATAAAAAAATGTTTCATAAAAAGCAGCAAGTAAATGACTCTTGTAAATAAGTGTTCTCTACTCGCACTTACTCGCCATACTTTTACTGTCTTTTTCTTTCTCTTGCTATTGCTCTTTCTCTTTAACAGCATTTAATATAAATAATATGAATGGGAAATTGTTTTTACATTTGTATTTGTGTGCTTTACACACTGTCTCAGTGTTTACGTTTAGTGTTGTAAAGTTGCTGTTGCAAGTTTTTATCATGATTTTTATTTCACATTAAATCACTTTAATTTTCTCTATTTACAACACTAGTGCTAGTATTTCTTTTATGACTATTTACACTTGTTCCATACCTCACTCACTCACACTCACTCTCTTTCTCTTTCATTTTTTCATATCAATTGTTATTATTAAGCATGACTTGTTAGAAATAAAAGCCTGTGTGTTTTGCCTTTATTTTCTACTTTTATTTGTTGTTATTGTTATTGTTGTGTGAAGTTAATACACACATCATCATTAAGTGTTTGTTTAATCGAGAAACATTAATAATAAATTAAATATATGTACTATATATACACATGTTACATACCTATATTGTATGTATGTATGTATATATTTGTAAACATCATTTAAGAGCAAAAAAAAAAAAACAGTGTGCCATGGAGAACTGACATTAAGGGAGAGAGACATGTGATTTTTTTGTTTTGTTTTGTTTTGTTATTATGGTTGGGCTCATTTAAGAATTTAAACCCTTATTTTATAGGTGTCTACATCTGCGTTAGTGCGTTAGATTGTTTTTAAAGTATACAGTTTACGATGTACATTAAATTAATTACCACTGAGACCTACAGTAATACAGTGGAAGGCAAGAAATATGAAGACAAAGACAAATATTTTTTTTTAAAAGCAATTAAATACATTGAAAATGGTATGAAATTGATCCCAAAGGGATAAACAATTATTCAATTGTATTTACAGATATGTATTCTTAAATAGAAAGAGGAATACAGGATTATTACTTTTTGTGGTTAAATGTAGCACATATAAGGTTACGATTTTGGTTTAAATTTTATACAATTGCATGAACCTTAGTTATTATATACGAAATACAATGCAATTTAAGCGATCAATCCCTTTGAGGAGACTTGGGACCAATTATTTGCACATTTCGAACGGAGTCTCAGTGTTGACTTGACGAATATTGAGCTTTAAATATTATAACGTCTGCATAGGCTCGTTATATGATGTAACTTCACGAAAAAAGTTTAGTGGCCTTAATTCGCATGTTGTTGATGCCCACGTGATCCGATAAAACCATAATTGGTACTGTTATGTGGCTCCTCAGGTTCATAGCATTTTGAATTAACCTTACAAATCTGCCAGAATAATTTTTGAAAAAATTCAAAACAGTGACAAGTCCTGATCATATTGTGCGCCAAGCAATCGAATTTTGTGGACACAATGGCTTTTTCTCAAGTACTTCTGTGTAGTTGCCGTAGTCTAGTAGGTAGTGTGTTGGCTTATTAGACGTGAGGTTATAGTTCAAACTTTTAGACTTAAAATATGTCACAAATGCCCTTAAATAAGTCTAATTTCCGAGACCGCCGTTGTATTATTTAATTCAGTCTTTCTGCCAAAGTTTTTCTAACACAAGCGATATTTTCATCTATGCCTGTATCGTAATGATCTGCAGGTCTGAACGAATGGTCAATGGCGACCTCATCGTAAAGCTCGAGAACTGTCTACGTTTGAATCACAACTTTAGTAATAAGTTTAAATTTTTTTTTAAAGTTCTCCGGTGGGTAAACGATACGCATTCGTAAATGGCAAACGTTAATGCTGACGAGAAATCAAAAAAAGTAGTTTTACTTGGCATGGAGACCTCAATTGTTCCATGAAAATATGTGAAATGTAAGTGAAGTTGGAAGTACTATAATAACTTAATTTAAAAAAAAAAATTGTTTCTCATTTCTTGTTTCATTATGTGCGGTTGTTCTCCATTTTATTGCCTTCACTTTATCCATAAAAGTGACTTTGTTCGTCTGCAAGTTATTTTTAAAGTACTCAGTTTAATTAAATAAATATTTAATACAATATCAGATGAAATAAAAATAAAATAAAAAACACAGAAAAAAAAGGTAGAAAATAAAAACCAAAAGAGAATATAAAGAAAGCAAAAACGTCTGCAGATCTTAGAAGTGATAAGAGAAAAGACTTTCAACATGAAATAAGTGACAGATGAATTACATGCTTGTGCTCTAAGTGGCAGAAGAGTACTCGTATTTGAATAATGAAAACCATTAAAAGCTTAATCCAAAGAGAAAATTTAAAAAGATTTTCTTCAACTATTTAAATTCACAGGCTAATTGACAAACACACACACACATATATATATAGTTAATTTATTGTAGGCTTAAACCAATAAATTTTACCCCAAACAATTTTACTTTTTTCATAGACATACGAGTACATTGTCTGTAATGATAACATATTTTTCTTTTTTTTTTAATAACATGTTAATTTCTGAAAACATTAACATGAGACTGAAAACTATTTAAGCAGCAAAAAGGAATTATATTTTCTCATATTTTTCTTTTTCTTTCTTGTTTCCTTTTTGATTTCTTTATAAATGAAATATTTGTTTTTGTTTTTTTTTTTCTTACCACATTTTAATTAAATAAATATCCTTTTGTGTGTATAATTTTCCTGTGCATAAATAATAACAAAAAAAAAAAAAAATAAAAAAAATTAAGAAAAGGACGTATTAAATTATCATAATAATACTTATATAAAGACGTCCTTTTTTTTCTATAACAAAATGAGCAATAATATGATTAAAAACCCACCCAATGAGCCACTCATATATACTGGGGAAAAAAAAGGACCCACAACCATAAATTATACTCTCTGTCTCATAAAATGATATGAGAGAGACAGGAATAAAATACAAAATAAAATAAACAAAGTGAACTTTGTCAAAAGTTTCCTTTTTTTCCTATAATTAAGCCATTTTTTTATTATCCCTTTTAAAAAGCAGGCAGGCCTTTTAGAGAAAAGTTGGTTTTATAAAGCGGTTAACTGGTCATTGACTATTTTTGGGGTTTTGAATTTTTTTTATCTGGTTTTAAACACTCAGCTCTCTTCTCTTAATTTAAATGTTCTAAAATATAACGTATGTTAAGGAAAATAATTTATTGTTCCATACGAATGGCCCTAAATTCTACTTTGATAAATAGGTACACATAAATAAAGAAGGAAACAAATATATCGTATCACCACTATACAAACGTTCACTTCATATATAGTAACTAATAGTAAATATTGTTACGTTTTTACCTTTTAAAAACATTTAAAATATGAGGTCGTAGATTGTAAATAAAATAAAAATAAATTTGTGTTTAGTTTTAATTAATATTCTTTATTATTCGCACAATTCTGTGTGCCACTTTTCACAACTTGATGTAAACAACAACACTTGCTTTGTTTGTTATTCCTCTGTTTACACCATTTGCATAAACAATAACAATTACTAGATACTTGTTCGACAGATCTTTGTAACGGAAATCGTCAAACCACGATTACTCTCTTCAAACACACCACGTTTTCACACAAGACTGACTGAACTGACTTACTCGCCTGCTTTGCCTTGCCTTTTATATGGCAAAGTACATAAACAATATGCTTCTGTTAGACAAAGTGTGTCGACTTATCTTACTATTTATTATAGCATATGTTAAATGTGAATTTACTCTTCTCTGGCGAGACTTCACTTGAATGGTATGAATGAAATGGAATCATTTCAACTTTGGTAAACAAATCATTCAATTTACAGTGAAGTTTTAGAGAAAATTCAATTACTTTTCCATCATAATACTGTGTAAAACATAGCATATCTAATGCAGCACATTGTGTTATCCTTACTCCTTTAGAATATCATTATTTCGCTTTCACAACACATTCTAATGTTGACTTCTAAGTTTGAATGACAAACATAATGAAATCGAAATTTTCTGCTTTTCTCATTCTCTTCTATTTTTTCTCATTTAATTTTCATATACGACATATAAAGACATGTAAATAAAATTGTACTCTCATGTACATATAATTTCTTAATTTTTTCTGTTTTTTTTCCTCCTGTATTTTAACAGGCATTTCAACATTCATTTTAACAAAAATAAAGAAATTCTTTAAGCCTTTCTGAGACTTGTATTACTCGGTCTCATACATTATTTTCAAACATAATGTTGTAGTTGTTGTTTTCCTCTTCGTTTCTTTTCCTTTAACTAATTTATGTAAATTGTTTTACATTTAAGAAGTGATATCATGTAACATTAGAATACATTCTTGTACTTTTTTTTTGTTTGCATGTTTTTCTAAATATTTTTTCTTCTGTCTTCTGTCTTTTTTTGTTTTTAAATATTTTATTTCTTGTAATTTTATCTGGCAAACATGGAGCATACAGACTATATAACAAACACATACGAAAAGGAATTTTAAATATTCATATAAGGTTACATGCATACCCACTCTCATGTAGACAAACAAACACATTCACACAAAAAAAAAAATAAAAGACAAACACGGCTTTCATATTTAAATATAAACACACACCCAGTTAAGTGTGTGTGTGTGTGTGTATGTGACTGTGTATGTAAGTATTTAGGCATAACCAAGTTTTTCATATTTAACGTTCCCTTTTAAAAACAAACGTGCAAAAGCATCACTTAATTCAATTTCCGTTTCCCTGCTGTCGCTCTCTCTCTCTCTTTCTATTCTCACTTTCTAATGTTTCTGTACTGTGTTTGCTGTTTGTTTTTAGTATATTTCCTGTTTTGTATGTGTATACAGATCACTAAAGGTGTTGTATTCTAAATGTCTGCATCTACAGCCGTGTGTGTGAAGGGTTATAATATGTGTGTGTATGTGTATTGCTCCTAGTATGTTGAAATTGTAAATGAGTATGAGTAAATGTCTAACATAAGTATTCCCTTGAGTTATAGAGTATAACAGTCATGACAATTATACTCTCTTTTACTATACAATCAAATAAATGTTTACCTATAAGACGCACATACACACGCACTTAGGTGGAGTATTTTTATTTTATGTCGACATAAGGGAAATGGATTCAAAGGAAAACAGTTGAGTGCATGAAAATAGCGGGGATTTGTCTATATTATGCGATAAAATCAAAGTAAAAGCAAAATTAAAGTAAATTAAGCCTTGATATTTGATTATTTTTTTTTAATTTAAATTTTCTTTTGTCTTAATTTTCTCATTTTTGCATGCCTTCAACTGGAGAATTTATCTTCAATTTATCCTTTTGCCTTTATATGACTGATGATCTCTTCTTTTAAGCATTTCTGTAAAGATTTTAGAACATCACAATGGAAAATATTTGAAATGTTGGGTTACGTTTTATATCTCTCAGAGGGCAATTATAAATAAAATTCCAATTTGATAAAAATGAAATTCTAGAGGAATTTACCCATAGCATTTACATTTTCAAATCACAAAACTCTTAGATATTTTTGAATTAAAAGAAAAATCTCAGGAAAATTTGTAAAATTAGAGACAAAACATAATTATTTTTTGCTTATAGAAATTTCTCAGCTTTTTTTTTAAGTCAGTAAAAGTTTTTTTGTTCCTTTGCTTTTTAAAAGTGTCATATAGAAATTGTGTAATTTAATAAAAGAATTCAAAAATAATTCAACCACCATTGAAATCCATAATTTTTACAGATTTTTCACTTTTTTGGTTATTCATTGATCAAACTGAGGGTAACATAAAAAAGTTATTCGAAAAATCAAATCAAATAATGCCAGGTCTTCAATCGAAAGCTCGCAGTTTCAAATGGACATTGGGCTAATTTTTTATAATAGTGCCAGAAACTTAAAAATTTCATTAAAAAACAGACCAAAATTACGGGGTAGATATGGTGATCACAATCGACATAATATGTTAGCAACTGGAAAATTAAAAAGAGAAATTTGAAGAGCCTGGATAGAACCATACATTTTCACAATGTATACGCTACCTATAATATCGCTTTTGTTAGTGAAAGTGTGACGGAAAACCATAATTGGACAATTTCATGTCGGTGTCAGCAATAGAGCCTATCTTACAGCCTATTTTGCATTACCTCCATCCATATATAGTCCATCTTTTGCAACAATTAAAGTCACTTGATAGTTCACTACGCCATATGAATGCTGGTTTGATGCTAGAACAACATCATATGTTGTTACGGCAACCAGCAAAATTGACGCATATGGGACTCAAGGAAGTGATTGTGGAATAGTCATTGCGTAAAAGATTTTTTGGTACGTTTTCAAACCTAGAAGAACTGTTACCTTGGAGAACTATCTCCGAATATTAAAAGACTTTATTGGCTTAAAATTGAAAATCATGGACTGGACGTTATGTGGATTCTAAAATTTTTTTGTTACAACAATTACCATCAAGTTCATGCTATTCGACGACGGCTTTTTTGTACACCTATGAATATGAAAAGTTTGTATACGTGTATGTTTGAAAACCAACCAAGCTATCGCCAAGATGGGGTCCAAAGTTTGTAACAAAGTCTTCGGGAACTATCGAAACAATCCACTACTGCAGTCGTGGTATTTCTTTCATAATGGACAATTCCAAGCATTTTCTTTTGTGCTTTATGTTTAGTATTGCAATCGAAAAAAACTTTTTTTTATTGGTGTGTTCCAACTGAAGCTAAAAATATCAAAATGTTTGTATATTACTGTAAGAAATACTCTCCTTTCCCCTCAACATGGACCCCATTTAAAAAGATTTGTTTAAAGCATTTACCCAAAAACTCTCTAATGTAGCAGCTCTTGAAATTTAATCCCACCAACGGAAAAATCCATTACATGTTTGAGCGTATTATGCCTTTACAGATTTTTAAAATTTTCTCAATTCCTCCATTCAATTTACGCTCGTTTGCCCATTTGACAGGCTTTAAATGTCATTATTTTGTTCTGGTTTTCTTCACATGTCATAATGCGAAAAGCGTGAGTTGTATTATGTACTTCAGTTACAACAAAGAGCCTCCATTTTGAATTATTTTTTATTTGCTTTCTTTTTCTTTCTCATTCACATTCTTCCGCACCATTATGAACATGATGTTTCGTGTGTTTGTTGCTTTTTATTCATTAATCTTTTGTTGTTCTTTTTTTTCGAATTTTCGAAAAGCTTTGAATTTTCTTTGTTTAAAGCAAAATAAAGAAAAAAAACATAAAAACATGCTTTGAAAGGATTTTTATTTTGTTGTTATTGTAAAACAAAAGGAAATGCAATACAAAAAAATAAAAATGTTTCCCGGTTATAGAAAAGTTGGGCTGGTTATGAATTTATGCTTGAAGGAATGTTTTAAGGATTTCTTTATAAAGCAAAACAAAAACAGAATCCAAAAAATAAACAAACAAAAAATTAGCAGAAATAATTTCTAATGAAAATATTTTCAATTCTTAATAAAAAAAAAGGAATTTAGATTTTAAATTGTTACAAAGAAATTTTACACAATTTTAACAAAATGTATTGAAAATCCAATTTTTTCCGTTTAAGATAACTAAAATAAAAGAGCATTGGGACAGTAGTCTGAACTTGTTACCAAAAATGCGATAAAAAAGTGTAACATTCTTCCATACATTGTCTCTTATCAGCTGGTTGATCTCACAACAACCCTTCTCATTTTCTTCTTGTTATTATTAAATTTACTTTTTGTTTCTATTTTTTCTAATTTCTCGCTCCTATATTTCTTATCTCAAAATGACCCTCAATAAATTTGCCTTATTTAGTTTTAATTACATTTGAATTCTATTGTATCTCTCTTGCCAATAATAATAAACTCGGCCAATATAATATTATTAAGTCTTATTAACTATTATTAGATAAATGCACACGTGTATACTAAAATGCCATTAAAATTGTAATTAAATGGCAAAATATGCCTTCAGAAAATAACCCTTTTATCATGAAGTACAAGAGAGCAGTAAAGAGAGAGAGAGAGAGAAAAAATGAAACTAATTAATGAAAAATAATCAGCTAAAATGTGCACAGACAAAAATAATTGGCTTAAACAAATTGTTCGTTTTTTTTTTCTTTTCTTTTCTTGTGGAAAAAAGGAGACAATAACTGTATTAATAAAAATTTATCAAAATTATTGTAAATAATAATACAATAAAGGGATAAACTAATGTTTTTACCTTTTAAAAACGTTTAAAATATGAGCTCGTAGATTGCAAATAAAATAAAAATAAATTTTTGTGTTTAGTTTTAATTAAAATTCTTTATTATTCGCACAATTCTGTGTGCTACTGTTCGCAACTTTATGTAAACAACAAAAATTGCCTTGTTTGTTATTCCTCCGTTTATACCCTTTGCATAAACAATAACAATTACTAGGCAATTATTCGACAGATCTTTGTAACGAAGATCTTCAAAGCACGATTACTCTCTTCAAACGCACCGCGTCTTCACACAATACTGACTGAACTTCACTAATTCAGTCGCCGGCTTTGCCGTGCTTTTTATGTAGCAGAGTAAACAGACTGAAGTCGCCGTAGTCTAGTAGGTAGTGTGTTGGCTTATTAGACTGAAGGCCCGAGTTCGAATCCCAGGTCAGTCATCAAAACGAAAATATGAAAATATTTTTACGGCGACTTCCTCTCAGCAGATTTCTGGCAAAAACTCTGAGAGTAAATAAAATTGCCATTAAAAGCTTCTCAAAAATCTGTCGTTCGAAGTCGACTTTAAACTGTATACTCTGTGCTTTAAACTGTAGGTCCCGCTACTCATGTATAAAATTAACACACACAACATAAGTGTTGTGAGAAGCTAGGTCGTAATCCTGACTGAAGGGTTGTAATGACCAATTATGTATGAGTAAACAGACTGATGAATGTTCTTGAAGGCGAATGTTCACGTCTTCGTCTTCAAACATCGTTGTTTACGTTTATTATTATAGTGTTGTTGTGTATTTTGTTTACATTTACTCTTGTATTGTTGTTTCTGTATTTTTGCTTACTTGTTTACCATCTTTTTCAACGCTGGTGTTTGTTGTTATATTAAGCAGTACGATAATTTGTAAACAGGTTTGTTTACTGCATTGTTCTGTTTTTGTAGCTTTTGTTTATAGTTTTAATGTTAAGCGATGTTAAAGCAAAACACCAGTATCTAGATTTTTCATTTTTGTAACAATATTAGAAGAGGTTACATCGATTTGGGCCATTATCTTGTCACAGCCCAGGCACAATAGTGCATTACCGCTTCTAAGATAGCTTTAATAAGCTGCGAATACTAAGCATCAATGAATCGCTGAGTAGTTCCATGTAGAACTTTCGAATAAGCTGTGTCAGTTAAGCACCACTTTAGAAAATCTCTTTTGTTTCTAACTTCTATTCCAGCGAAACCAATGAACAGTGTTGCTAGGCCGCATTTAAAAGAAAAACAGTTTTAGCTAGAGTAAAAAGAGTGGGAGATTCCTTAGAAGTTTTATAAAAGAGTTAATCGTTTGACCAAAAGTGATAAGCCTGGACGATTTTACTTCAAGGCTGAGTACAGTAAGGAGATTACTCATGCCCAAGGATTACTTAGGTGATCGATGCATCCGTTACTGTGGGGCGATAACGGCAGCAATTTTGCTGTGTATTTTATTTGATGTAAAGAATTTGAAAATAAAAAGATAGTATAAGTTCAGTTTCAAAGATCTTAGCAAATAAGTAACAGGAATTCAATCAATTTTTCACAACGTTCCGGTATGTGTGCTCAAGTAGGCTTTTCGTATCAAAGAAATCAATTATTTTTTAATAGCAAATATTTTTAAAAAGCAAATGCAATTAACATTTTATTCCCCTGGATGTGTATTTGAAAATTCAAAATTATTTGCTTTTTTGTTTCTAAAAATAACGTTACAATGTTTATTTTTAAAACTGCAGCTTAGAATTAATGTTTTCCTGGCTAAAATCCATTAATACCAGCCGTCACCAGGTTTGGGGGTTTCAACACCCTTGAGAGTATTTACACACAAAATCTATTGTGCCACACTGGCTACAGCCCTTGGAAATAATCTGTTTAAACATTTAACATTTTTCCAGCGTTAAATATGTTCGTAACGGCAGACAATGTAAAAATATATTTCCAGTATTTTTATTTTCGTTTTTTGTTTTTTGTTTTTAATCCCATGACATGTTTTCTATGTAACAAAGGACAGAAACAGAAATCCCAAATGCTGGTAAGCAGCAGGTGAAAACAAATGTTTGGCATTTCAATGGCAGGAGAAGGCAAACATTTGCATAATTAAACATGTGACCACAAAATGGAGCACAAAATATTTTAATGATCAATCATTATTTAACCACAAACAATACATACATACATACAACATATATTGACATGACATATTTTTAGCTAGAAAATATATGAATTTTTCTCTTGTCCCTCATTCATATTATAAGTTAAATAGATTATATGGAGTATAAGGGTCAATATTTTAAAGCAATCAATTATAATTATAATTTAATTTAATTTATTTTTGTTTTTCAAGGGGTATGTGAAAATAATTAAAATATTATAAATATATTGCCTGCCTGCTTATCTTATGAAAAACATGCCATAAGCCACCAGTGCGTATACTTAATATTTATTTTTTAATTCCTCAATAATCATACGCCATGAGTGTTGAAAAATTACGCTTTACGCAGCGTATTAACTTTATGTGGCTTCATGCTTTTATTGCCTTTAACGACAGATAATAAGAATATTAATATTTTGTTTCTTTTTTGTTTTTTTTCTTGGGCACCTTTTTTATTGCCGTATCTTGTCATATATGTATGGCAGGCAGCCTGAAGCAAAAAATTCTTTTAAAATTTGTTGTTGCTGGAGAAAAAAAAGTTAAAGAGTTAAAACTATTAAAAGCTTAATGGCAAAAAGGCTTAAGGCCTTATTTCAATATTTTCTTTTATTATAAATTTTTTTATTTTATAAAAAAATATAAGAAAAATAACAAAGAAAATTATGAACAATCAAAAGTATTTTCAACAGATAATAAGCGGCTTAGAAAAAAAACAAATGTTTGTAAAAATTGTGGAATGTTCTAAGCAAAAAAAAAAAAAAATAAAACTCATTTATTAACGGATTAAAAAACAAGCTAGAGGCTTCATGTTGGGCCTTATTGATGATGTCAAAGAAAAGTTTTTCGGCAACTTTTTTAGAGTTTAGACAATTTTGTTGCAGCTGTTATAAAACTTTCACTCGCGTAATATTTAAATAACTGAACTTTCTTCACTGAATTAGAAACATAATGGAATATTACTGTTGTTTTAAAAACTAATATTACAAAAAAGTATTTACCGTAAAATCAAATCGTTGTGCATTCTGAATATCACATCAATATATATTTTAAAGAAATGTAAAATATAGAAATATGTGGAAATTTTTCATTCCCATGGTATCTATATGTGCAACCTGAGAGCTTCTTTAAAGTTAGAAAGTTTATGGTAGTTGTAGAGTGTAGAGGATGAAGAGAGTGTAGTATACCGAAATAATGTTTTGTTTATGTTCTCATACCTTATGTTATATATTGTTACGAAAATGAAAAATCTAGATATTGGTATTTTGCTTTTACATCGCTTAACATTAAAATTATAAACAAAAGCTACATAAACAAAATAATGCAGTAAATAAACCTGTTTACTAATTATCGTACTGCTTAATATAACAACAAACACCGGCATAAAAAAATGGTAAACAAGTAAACAAAAATATAACAACAACACAACGATTTTGAGAAGGCAAATTAATAAACATTCGCCTTCAAGAACATTCATCAGACTTTACCATATAAAACGCAAGGCAAAGCAGGCGACGGAGTTAGTAAAGTTCAGTCAGTCTTGTGTGAAGACGCGGTGTGTTTGAAGAGAGTAGTCGTGGTTTTAAGATATCCGTTACAAAGATCTGTCGAATAATTTTCTAGTAATTGTTATTGTTTATGCAGAGGGTATAAACATAGGTTATTGTTGTTGTTGACATCAAGTTGTGAACAGTGGCACACAGAATTGTGCGAATAATAAAGAATTTTAATTAAAACTAAATACAAATTTATTTGTATTTTATTTGCAATCTGCGAGATCGTATTTTAAACGTTTTTAAAAGGTAAAATCATAACAGTATGGTAGTTGTAGAGTGTAGAGAATGTAGAGAGCGTAGTAAGATTTATCTAAGTATGAACAATTGTAACCGAAGTTATGCTTGTGGCCATGTTAATGAAAAATTTAATCCCAAACTGTTTTGATTTTGTCTAATCTGAGAATTGTGATACAAACTATCTCCCATACTACCGTTTTACAAGAACAATTGTATGAGACCGACAGGGACTGAAATTCCAAAGACAGTGTCTGATGCAGGGCTATTATATTATATAAACAGTTTGTATATCCTTTCTATGTGAATTATGCCTTCAACAATGCCAACACTTCAAAAAATCAGTACCCAATATTCTCAGAGAACGCATGAGAAATTCAGTTCTTAGTACGATACGAGACTTTAAGGAGTTGCCTTTTTCACTCTCACCATTAAAAAAAAATTCCCTCACAAATCAATAACTGCTGAACTAATTCAGTTCAAAATGCGTTAGAAAGTGTAATAAAATACGTATCATACAAATTTAATTGCCTATTTTAAGGTTCAATTTTGACTGTTTTAAATTCGTCGAATTAAAATTCTTCATGTTCAAACTAACTAAGAGAACATTCCTTAATTAATTTAGAAGTGTTAAACACTTGACACCTTATTTTTATTAAAAGCATACCTTCAGGCGTGAAAAACAAATTGCATATTTGTATGCGCAGTTTGAAAAACAAATTTTTATTGAAAATGAATAAATTAAAGAAATTATTATGCATTTTTCATATTTTGTATAATTAAAAATGGTTTTTCTAAAGAAAACCATTTCTGACAGGTTTTATAACCTTTCGGATAACATTTTAAATATTTCAAGAATATGTTAACTATTAATAATAAGTGCTAAAAAATGCATGCGAGTTTAATTGGACTATTGCGATTATTTTTACTCTATTTTTTAATATTATTTCTTATCGGTTGTCATAATGTGATCTTTAAAAAAAAATAATAATAATAAACAAAAGCAATTTTTTTATTTTTACTTATGTTTTGTAGTGCCTATTTAGTGGTTTAATTTTTTTTCAAGTATTAAATTTAAAATGATAACATTTGTATTGAATTAACATAAATATAATTAAATAAATAATTATCATAAATTCTCATTCTAGGATGAGAGAAAATGGAATTTCAATAATTATATTTAATGAATATATGTATTTTTATTTAAGTACCCCAGAGAGTTTAAATATATTTTGTTTGTTCAATGACGCTTAAATATTTGTGTTTATTTTTTGTTAATTTGTGCTTTTGTATTAAATATGTTATATTTTAAGCAATTTTTTTTATTATAGTCTGCTTTCGGGCTGGATACATTGATTTAATTGTTTCAGTTTGAATATAGTACTTTTAGAATTTGTTTTATTTCAGTTACAATTTTATTGCCTACTTTAAGGCTTTAATTATTTTATTAGGGCATTAAAATGTTTTTGTTTCAATTCTGGTTATTAATGTACCCCCTAATGAAGTCTTTAAGCATATTTCCTGATTGTTGGCAAAGATTAGTTGTCATGGCAACATTTTTAGCATACTTTCATGTAACTAGATAGGATACAGCTACAATTACATGAATTTCTTTTGTTTTATTATCTTAATTTAAAACCTTTTGTTTCGGTTTTCTAAAAGCAAAAACAGGAAAATATTTTCCATGCATTGTTATTCGGCTTCACTATTAACGAATGCTGGACATGCTTGTCAAATTGCGTAATGAATAATTATTCTTAAAACATTGTTGTTTTGTTATATTAAATACTGTATTATATTCCATATTTGCACTTTTATATTTAAATACATACACTGTTATCTCAAAAATTTTATTACGACTTGGCTTCATATATCATACATGTTGACAGATTTGAGAAACATTTTCATTATCAGAAATTTTGCCATCAGACCAACAAGGAATATATTTTTTAAGGCCAATCATTACTCCCAGGACTACAACGGCCCTATAATATCCAGTAAAACTTTACTTTTAACACAATTCTGTATTTCTTGAAGAGTTGTCCACGTTAGAAACGATTAAGAAAATCCAGGAAATAGTGTTGAGCAATCGTCTGATTGACGGCAAGTGAGCTGGAAGCAATAATAAGCATTGCAGAAAGCGCTGTACACTGTATATTACCTGAATATGTTTAATTAGCTTAAGTCGAATGCTTACTTCGATTCGCAAAAGCGGTGAAAACGTGAGCCTACTGGAATAGTCAAAGCAGTGCTCTGAAATGAGGGAACTTTGTAGCTCCTTGTTCGACGTCTCCTTATTTAACGACTCGTTTTGCATAATTTAAATATCACTTGAATACTATATCGACAATTTCAAAATGCCTGTCGATAACTTAACACAATTGAGTGTTGTGCGGAAAAAAAGTCAAAGGAAGCTAAATTAAGAAACATGGTTGAAATTGAGATGTAAATGTTTACTTAGGGAAATGAACGCAACCATAACAAAAACACAAAATAGTTTTGAAATATTCAGTCTGTAAGAAATTAAAATGAAACCAAGATTTTGTTTTTTTTGTTTGCAAGACAAGTGTTTTCGTTATCTCTCATGCTGAAAAGTCATAAAGAGTTCCATAAAAGTTATTATTTCTTCTGCAAAACTTTCGAATACTATAAGAAGTATTAAAAAAAACTTACTTTAAAGAATAAAAAATAAAAAAATGCAGATTGCTATTGAAAAATGGTGTCATTTTTTTGTTTACAGTCGAAGCAAGGATTTTGGTTTAGTTTTTAAGGTAAACGAATAGAAAGTTATGTGATGTTTACAGGGTATAAAATTAGAAGAAAAGAGTGCCAATGTTTTTGAAGAAAGTTGGCCAGGATTAGTATGTCTTAGGAGTGTCATCATCTGCCAAGACCATGCCCAACCCTATACATTCATATACATATACAAATATGAATTGTTGCGAAATTTATATAAAATTTTAAATGATCATAAAGCACTGAAATCATAACTGCTTAGTTTTTTTAACGACAAATGCTAGCCAATGTATAATCGAAAGGATGACCAAAGTTTGTTTTTTCTTCTACTTCTGAAATGATGTATATTATTTACAATGTTGAGAATGGCGATTAATCTTCGAACAACACAACCATACTTTCCAATGGAATGTATATTCCAAAGCTGTAGCTTAATAATCCACCATGTTGGTAATGTATAAGATATTTGTCGCCATAAGTAATATATTAGATATGAATACATTTCATGATTTTCAAAAAATTCTGCATACTTTTGTGAGTATTATATAATTAAAATATAATTGCATACTTTTAGGTAAACGTTTTTCATATTCAAAACATTAAGTAAATTTGTGTCAAATTATACGAAATCTTTTTGAAGTTTTATGCTTTTTTATTTATCCTAAAAATTGTACTCTTTTTGTAATTTATTTATTTATTTTGATAAAAGTTTTTAGAACTATTTCGTCGAGGAAATTGTTATATTTACTCAGTAACCTAAGGTTAATTTTTTAGTTTCTTAAAAAGTTTATCTTTCAAATTAGTTAAACTCGTAACGAAAGCATACTTCAAATGAAAAATTTTATAAAATTTGTTTAATTTTTAGAAAGCATAATTTTAGGTAAAGAATTTCATGTTAACTTATAATTAAGTATACAGTAGTACTAAAAACGTAATAGCATATTTTCATTTTTATATATTGTTATAATTTTTATAGCATACTTTTAGGGAATCTGTTAATTAATTGTAATATTTTTAAGGCTTTTTTTGGTTTTCCTCAATACAATTTCTAGCATACTTTTAGTATGCTAAAAAGAAATTATGTAAATTAAAAAGAAAAAATTGGTAAGATTATGATTTTATTTTATTTTAAAGAAGTTTAGAATTGCCATTAGTAGATCCTTAAACATGATATTTAATTAAGGTAATTGCAATATTCGTTATTTTTATTTTGTCGCTGATTACAACACAAAAGTGGAAACTTTAATGTATCAGTGTTGTTTCTTGATATTGTATTTAAATTAAACTCACAACTTTTATTATAATAGTAATATGTATTATTATTTTTTTTTTTTTTTAATAATGTTTTATTAATTTACAACTCAGTTGATTACGAATGTGAAAGAACATATTTTAATATGCAATTAATTTTTTTATTGAACAATTTTGAATTGCTTGCATTTTAAGTAACAAGTGAAACTAAATCCATTATCGTACTTTTCGGATGGTGCATGATTTATTTTTATATTTCTATTTAATTTATTCGTTATATTTTTAAATTATTTTTGCATTAAAAATTTTATTTTTTAATTTTATAAAAAAATATATAATTTATAGCATACTTTTAGGATGGGTAAATATTTTTTATAAATTTTACTTTATTTTTTACATTTTATTTATTTATTTATTTATTTTTTTGTAATCTTTTATTTTAAACACTTCATAAATTCTTTTAATTTTTTTTTAGGATTTTCAATTATTAACATACGTTTACGCGCCTTTTAATTTACATCTATTGTCGCGAAACACCGGTTTAAAACTAAATTGTCCTTCAGTGGATTTGAACTACAAAACCTTAAAGCAGCAGCATAACGAAAATATTTCGTATAATCCTTACGAAAGGTACAAGAAAAACAAACTGGTCGATTAAAACAGCTGTTTACAACAAAAGCGATAAGGAAGGGGAAATCCTTTACACCAAAAACAATATAACAGTTTGAAGAAAAAATATGTGCATACATTTAGGCGCATGTTTCTTATACAATTTTATGAATAAAACAAACACTTGTTGACTACATGGGGAAATGTTTTGAGCTAAAGGAGTCATAAGTATAACAGTTACTTTCGAAAAAGGAGAAATTACTGTTATATTTAAAGCAAAACGAAATAAAATAAGGACGACCAAAAATCAAACAGAACTGTAAAGATATATTAGTATTATTAGCAACAGGCAAGTTTAAAATGGTGGGAAAATAATTGTTTTAGTGAAAATGCAAGCAATTGTTTAAGAGAATATGTAAAGTGTTCGAATTTTATTACATTTTATTTAAATTTTTAAATTAAAATATAAAATTACGTTGTAATAAATTTAAAAAATTATTCTTTCAGGCGTTTTAAATAAATTTTAAATATTCCAATTTCAAATTTTCTCCCAAAGTACCAATGCTCATTACGTTGTTGTAGACATGTTTTTAAATCACTCTCTTAATTATTATGAAATTGTTGAACCACATTTAAATATAGAAAAAATTTTGTATGGCCTTAGGCAGCATTCTTTGTGTTCATTACATAACTTTTTAAATTAATTTTGCAAATTTCTTTTTTTCAACATTTCCCAAAACTCTGTCAGTTTTTTTAAAGCGAAAAAATAATTTTGTTTTGTTTGCCAAAAATTTATAAAAAAGTTCGTTTGATAATTAAATTTTCTACGCAAATATTTAACAAACGGTTTTAATGGCTGCTTTTATTTATATTTTTTTGGTAATTGCTTTGATTGTTTCATTCATTCCATTCTAAATCTCCCTTTAGGGAGTTTATACTCAAAGGATGTTCTTAATGTATGTATGTTTATATATGATATGAACTATCTTTAAATATTTATTTGTTCGCTGCGCTTTATTTCTTTCTCTCTCTGGGAGGCCACATTGTCTAGTTGGATTTTATTGTTTTGTCTGGCCAAAGTTAAACAAAAACTTTAAATATGTAAGCCAAACATGAATGAGAACTTTGAACTTGTGAAAATGAAAAAATTTTATCCATAAAATCAATGCATTTTTGAGGCGGATATATAAACGAAATGGTCTAAGAAATTTTGTTTTGGTACTTTTGCCTTTGACTACTGAATTTGAACTCTAAGTGAATATAAAATTTTCTAAACTTGCAAAATGAAATTGAATAATATTCCTAATTATTCATATATTTCTACCTTATACATGACGAATGATTGTAATTAACACTGTTACAAAAATAAAAAAATTTAGATATGTACTGGTGTTTTGCTTTTATATCGTTTAACATTAAAATTATAAACAACAGCTACAAAAACAAAACAATGAACTTGTTTACAAATTATCGCAATGCTTAATGTAACAACAAACACCAGCATAAAAAAGGTAAACAAGTAAACAAAAATATACCAACAAACACCACAATAATAAACGTAAACCACAATGTTTACGTAAACCACAAAGTTTACGTTTATAGAGATTAATGGAAGGCGAAGTCATGAACATTCGCCTTCAAGAACATTCATCAGACTTTTTACTTTGCCATATAAAAGGCAAGGCAAAGCAGGCGACTGAGTTAGTAAAGTTTAGTCAGTCTTGTGTGAAGACTCTGTGTGTTTGAAGAGAGTAATCGTGATTTGAAGTTCTCCGTTACAAAAATTTGTCAAACAATTGTATAGTAATTGTTATTGTTTATACAAAGGGTGTAAATAGAGAAATAACAAATAAAGCAGTTGTTGTTGTTTACATAAAGTTGTGAACAGTGACACACAGAATTGTGCAAATAATAGAGAGTTTTAATTAAAACTAAACACAAATTTATTTTAATTTTTTTTTGCATTCTACGAGCTCATATTTTAAATATTTTTAAAAATTAAAAACGTAACAATACATTGCTTCAAAATAGGTTTATTTACTTGTATTATTATTTTCCTGGCACAAACCCATATCAGGAGAGTATTGCCTTTAAGTACATTTATTATTTATAAATAACTCTTTTTTTATAAAAACAATTGGATACTAACTAGAGACAGAACGATTTTTTTATTTAAAAAATTTTTTTTTAATCCCATTCCAGATTTTTGACGTATTCACCTCAAAATATTTTTTTTTTTTCAAATTCTGTTTTAGTTTCTTTGGTAAAATCTTTTAAAAAGTTTTTCATTCTTTAATTTAAAAACACATACATACATACATACGTATTAATGCCGCATAATTAATTTTTATTTAAAACGCTCACAAGCTTAGCTATAAGCTGTGTATGAAGAACATGAGTTTTAAAATCACTCAATCACTCACACGCCCTCAGCTATGTTTTGCGAGTATCTGTCAAATATTTCTCTTTCCTCTGTCCTCTTCAAAGTTTTCGTAGAAAATATTTAGACTTTTCCTGATTACTTTTCCGCCTTTCGTGTATATTTTTTGATACTGATAAGATACTTTCCAAAAAAAAAGTTTTAACATTTTGTCCGCCTTCTTCTTGTTTTCCTAGATTAGCCTAATAAATGTATGAAACACCATATCTCTTTTGTCTATAATTATATGGCAAAGTTTTACTTTACATCTACAGTGTGATAGACAAGAACTTGGCATGTCTTTCCACTTTATTTGCCAGTGTATGAAAAAGTTTTTCTCTGAAATATTTTTTTTTTTTTTTTGTTCACATTTTGAGGAAAAATAGAACTCATAGAGCTTAACTTAACTTAACAGTCACCGAATAGATGAATGAATGAATGTATGACTGGGATTTTGTTTTGTTTTATTTACTTTGGTATTGTTTTTGTTGTTGTTTAAAAATTTACTTTTTATACTACAAGTTTTGTTGTTTGTTTTTTATTTTTATTTTTTCGCTTCAAGTCTTGCATGTTAAAGGGCAAAATCATGAAAAAATTATGAAAGAAAAACCCCAAAAACACTCAGAAATATTTCTTCTTCAGTCTTAATAAGCAAATGTTTGGATTGCGTGTTAAGCATATTAAAGAGTTTCTTCACGATTTATTTGTGCAATAAAGCAGGTCTTTAGATTGTTTTCTTTACTTTTTCTTTTCTTTTTTTTTTTTTTGTATTTTATTTCTTAAGTAACAAATAATAATTTTTAAGATTTTTATTGAAAACAAAAAAAAAAAAATCTTTTAAAGTAGAAAAAAAAAGGAGTTAAAGAAGCATAAACAATACTTTTAATAGAAAAAGGTCATCCGTATACCCAAGACTTTAAATATTTAATTTCTTTAAAAATAAAATTGATTTCATATGCAAAATTCTATCTTCCTCTCTTCCCTCTGCTCTGTTCTGTTCAAGTTAAATATGCTTTAATACCCAATTTTCGCCCCTACTACACTAATTCGCAAATACTTGTTATCCTGCTCGAATTCAGTTCAATCATCTTTAATCTCCGTTTTTCATTCAGCGATTTTAAATAAGCAATTTCGTATCAGCATTATTTCTTGTTTTTATTTGCCATCATAATCTGTTTGTATAATTAAGTTTTATTTTAATCTCTCTATGTACGCTGTGTTATCCTGTAACTAATTACGTTTTTAATGTAATGATTCCTGATCACATTATTTATGTTTTAAAACTGACGCAGCAAATTGTTGTCATAGCAACTGAAGCAATTTTTTATCGCCAACATTAATTGGTTTCACTTTGAAGCTCGTTTGGACTAGAGCCCGGCAATTACAGCTATAAATATTTGCTTCATTTCTAATGAAGAGTTGTTTGGCAAGTGTGGACAGACTGACAGACAGGCAGGCAGACAAATAGAAAGACAATTGCTAAAATGTTATTGAATGTGTTATCAATTTTTAAGCCAATCAATTTTGGTAATAACAAGAAAACGATAACCACAAAAAATTGAATTTTAAATTAAGAAACGTCGAAAAAGGAACATAGAAGGAATAGAAGGGATTTTCTGTTTAAAAATACGATCCAATTTCGGTAAGACTTACGTGAAGAAAACGTTAGATTCTTCCCTTGGAATTAAGTAAATTAACCCCACGGCAATGCCGTGTAAAATGGGTACTTATGGGTAAAAAGTACTTATGTATATACATACATATGTTGAGTTAAAACATTGGTAAGCGACAAGAATAATTCAATCCTGAACATACTATAACCCACACACTAACCCACACACTTTTCACACTAGTGAAGAGATCTCTACAAACTAGACGATAACAACCAAGCAAAGCGCTTATGAAACAGACTAACTGCTACGAGGTTATCAAATGAAGTATAGCCAACGGCCAGGTTTCTATAACAGTTAGTGCATGAAAACCTAACAGAAGTTATTACGAATTTCTTTCAACTTTTAAAAATTTCGCACGAGAATCAATAGTGAAGAAGTATTTAAGAATTGAGAGCCATCCCGTAACTAGTCCGAGTGACTGTCTTACTTTGGCAGAAAAATTACCCTATGTCTCCTAAGGAAATTGAGCAAACGATCCAGGAAATGGCTCGTCTAAGACACCTATAGTATATAACCGATTGAGCTTCTCCTATCTATGGATGGAAATTTACAGTACAACATCCTGCTCTTTTATTGCCATGGTAAGCGATGTTAAGTGTCCACATTTATCATTGGGATAGACTCCATAGATAGGTTCATACTCATGAAATATTTTGTTTAAATTTTTTTTGGAAAATTTTACTAGAATTTGATATCTATTCATAGCATTGTATCACACAGCGTATGAGCAATAATTATTTCTACTTATGCATAAAAAATATTACTCATACGCCATCAGTAATTGTTACCATTGAAATACTGCAGAAAATTCATATGTAGTAGAATGTAGAAATCTTTGGCATTTATATAGTTTTTTTTTTTAATTTATGACACATTTCATGGGAATCCGATTCAACTTAAACAATCAAAACAAGGAGTTCTTGTTTCTTCTTAAAATACCAGAAAAATTATTGCATTTGATTTCCTTTAGCCTATCAACCCTAAATGTGTACATAATTTTGGCTTTTAAAAATGAATTTTTAATAACGTTATGTTAGCACAACTACTGTGTTTTCATTTTACAATCAGATTTGTATAATTTCTATATTTTTCCATGGAAGTTTCTACCACAATTGTGGTATAAACTACTACTGTTTCGTTTGTTGGAAAACACAAAATAATTGCAAGAAATGGAAGTGTTCGCCGTATAAGCTCTTGTAATTGTATTGAGGAAAGGAAACAAAAAAAGAAAATGTTTAAAAACGTGTGGGAAAATTTCAACAAAAGGTAATTAAGAGAGTAAATATGATGTTAAAGGAATCAAAACAGCAATTCTGGTTAGATGAACTTGCAAAAAAAAGTAAATAATAATGAATACTGTATAGAAAGACCACATCTGAAAACAATAATTGGAAATATTGTGAATGCCTCCTCTATAGATTGTAGTAGAACCAAGTGGAGTTTCCCCCTGAAGTATTTATTAGTATTATTACGAAAATGAAGAATGAAATGAAGAATACTGGTGTTTTCCTTTTTCCTTCTCTTAACATTAAAATTATAAACAAAAATACAACATCAAACACTAGCATAAAAAAATGGTAAACAAGTAAACAAAAATACAACAGCAAACACCAGAATAAAAAAATGGTAAACAAGTAAACAAAAATATACCAACAAACACCATAATAATAAACGTAAACCACGATGTTTACGTTTATAGAGTTTTCGAAAAGGCGACGTCATGAACATTCGCCTTCAAGAACATTCTTCAGACAGCAGCAGGCAAAGCAGGCGTGTAAGTTAGTGAAGTTCAGTCAGTCTTGTGTGAAGATGCGGTGCGTTTGAAGAGAGAAGGTTTGAAGATCTCCATTACAAAGATCTGTCGAACTATTGTCTAGTAATTGTTATTGTTTATGCAGAGGGTGTAAACAAAAGAATATCAAACAAAGGAATTGTTGTTGTTTACACAAGGTTTTATTGTGAACAGTGGCACACAGAATTGTGCGAATAATAAAAAAATTTAATTAAGAATTTATTTTTATTTTATTTGTAATCTACGAGCTCATATTTGAAATGATTTTAAAAGGTAAAACCGTAACAGTTTTAATGGTCGTCGGACTGTAATTGTAAAAACCTATCACATCGAAAAAAAGGAACCGTTGCGATAAATTGAGTTTCAACAAGACGGTTAAACATTACCGATTTTGGCATTATTACATGAGTAATTTTTTTTTGTGAAACCAATCAATTATTAACCCCTTAAAATAGGTGGGAGTGTAATTATATATTATAATCGGTATAAAATTTTAAAACATATTCATCACTTCTACTGTCCAGAAGAAAATACAAAATAATCGGTATATTACCGCTATACGTATGAATATTATTCAATTGTAATACAATCAACATTAATCATACGCCTATGTATTCTATATATCAGGACCATTTTTTCATACCCTCAAATTTCATAAATTTTTCTTTTAAAATTTAATTGTTAGCCTTAATGTTTGTTTAAAAGAAAATTTAAAATTTGGTAATAGCCTTGAACTTCACACATTAAATATCTCTGTGTTGGAAAATACAATAATGAAGTTCTGCTACTTCTTTGCCACAATTTAAATTGATGAATTTTCATTTATTTTATAAACGCTCTTCTGGCAAACGAAAACTGAAATTGCCATAACAGCAGACAATTCAAATACACCAAAAAAAAAAAAAAGAAATCATTACTGCTGTGAATAATTTCTAGCAACGTAAATTATGTAAAACGATAATATAAAGCTTAGAATACGAATAATAATAAGAAGAAAAACAGAAACAAAAAAAAAAAACACTCAAAAATTGCTACCAAAAGCTGTGGTCTATGTGCTGGAACTTTAAGATTTTAAATTAGAAATCAAGATAAACCAACCAACCAAGTCCTTTAGGCAAAATGCTACCACCCTGATAGTAATAACAATTTCCAGAGCATTACAGAAATCCTTAGTAAAGGAAGCATGGCATTATTATGCTCTCTTCTGCATATTCATGAGGAAGCACTAGAGAAACTTGAAATATTTTTGTTTAAAAAAATTTATTTACTTAAGCATTGATTAATGATGACAGATTTCTAGCCAAATAAAGTGAGTCATTTAATTTGAAACACAAGCAGTGTTAATTAAATAGAAATGATTTACAGCATGCAGGATCCATGTAAAGGTAAATATTTCTTTAAATCTGTAAATCTTTACTATTATAAGAGATTATATTAGCAGCACTTTCACTTTTCCTCCCGAGAATATTATTGCAATTCAAATTGTATAGTTTACGAGCCCTTTTTATTAATTTAATTGTATGAATAATTTTCGAAATAAAATTCTCACTACAAACAAAAGCCTTTTACTGTCGATTAAATGAAAACAAATTTTTCAAAAACAAGTTTTGTTGTGTCAATATTTAAATTAAATTAAATTAAATTAAATTAATTGTCAGTAATTAAATATTTATGTGAATTATAAATTAAAAACCACAAAACCACAATAGCTCTGCCAAATAAGCTATAATTTTCAGAAAAACAAAAAAAAATCACAAAATACATCGACAACGTATATCATGATTGAATTATTTTATAAATAATTGGTTGCCTATTAGTTTGTAAATATTAAATAAACAAATCATACATATATTATCTATGCATGTATCTTTATAAATTAAAATATTTATGAATATTTTTCAAATAAAATTAATTACTTTACACTGTAAAGGCATAACAGTTTTTATGTCAATAACATTAGAATTATCATACCAGTCACATTGTAAGAGGGGAGGGGAAAGGAACCATTTAATTTAATATTAATAAAATAAAATATTAAATCTAACAAACAGATTTCAAAAGTATTTTCATTGATATTAGTTTTGTATCACAGTTTTGCAAAAGGTCAACTTCCAAAGAAATATAATTTCCATGAAATTCAGCAAATTCGAATTCTTAAGTGTGTCCCTTATAGAAGAATGTCCCCTCGATGCGCAAAAAATTTGACAAATTGCACTCACACCTATTCAAGTTAGGCTCAATTAGGACCTTCACGTCTTTAAATACACTTTCAGCAAACTTATCCCTAAGTCACCTGGATAAGTCTCTTCACACACCAACATTATTATATAACCCTTAAGGCCAACGTGACCTGGTTTATTCGCTTTTTATATGAACACAACAAGCTTTCGATTCACAGGCATGGCAGACAACATTAGAATATGATATGAAGTCGACAAATGTGGAAATCAATGTACAAAACAGACGAACAAAACACCAAAATTAGCATAAAAATGGCAAAGATCTAAAAAATCTAAAGTTCGCTAAATATATCTACCTCCTGCTATATAGTTTTAACAATATGTTCCGTATAGAAGAGGGGGCATAAATATAAAAATTGTATGGGAAGGTTTGTGAATAAACTAGATGTTTCTCAAGAAAGCCTACAGAAATATTATACATCAGCTTTGGTTACATTTTCTCGACAGCAGTAAATTGCATTAAAGATAATATTGTTACGAAAATGAAAAATCAAGATTCTGGTGTTTTGCTTTTACATCGATTAACATTAAATTTATAAACAAAAGCTACAAAAACAAAACAATGCAGTAAACAAACCGGTTTACAAATTGTCGTACTTCTTAATATAACAACAAACACCAGCATAAAAATGGTAAACAAATAAACAAAAATATACCAACAACACTACAATAATAAACGTAAACAACGATGTTTACATTTATAGAGATTTCGAAGTGAAGTTCAGTCACTCTTGTGTGAAGACGCGGTGTTTCTGAGGAGAGCAATCATGGTCTGGAGATCTCCGTTACAAAGATCTGTCGAATAATTGTCTACTGATTATTATTGTTTATGCAAATGGTATAAACATAGAAATAACAAAGATAAGCAATTGTTTTTGTTTACACAAGTTGTGAACAGTTGCACACAGAATTTTGCGAATAATAAAGTATTTTAATTAAAACTAAACACAAATTTATTTTTATTTTATTTGCAATCTAAAAGTTCATATTTTAAACGTTTTTATAAGTTAGAAACGTAACAATATCCTTACATTTTCGACTTATAAATAAATAAAGGCGAAATAGGCCCCTTATTATAAAACTACTCACATTTTTTTCCTTCATTTATGTGAAGAACTGGTAATGAATCTTATCAAATATAATCTGCACATTTGTTTTGTATAAGGATAACAACATATGGTATAATAAAGCAAAAAGGTTTTCAACATATATTTTGCTCATTAAACTGTTATAAAGTCTTTCATTTTTAAAATCTTTAAAAAATTTCCCTTTCGTTTTACTTCAATAGCACAAAATTCACCACTGCCTTAGAAATATTTTTTGTATATTTATACCCAATATGTCCTTTATAACACATTTTTATAACAGAAATTTATAAAAGAAAACTTTTAGAAAAGCTTTCAAATTTTTATCAAAAAACAAAAAATGGCTTCTATTTTTTGATTTGAATTTAAAATTCGGTACGTATGGCACAATTTATAACACTCTCGTACTATCTTGTTTTTTACAAGCTTTTTTTCTTAGTCAGGACACAGTTAAAAGCTTTTCGGTTACAATATCCTTTTTTAACATAACAACGATTCAAAGTTAACTGTAAGCAACATGAAAAGTTTATCAGATTTGTCATCTATTTTGTTAACATACAATTTAACAGCATTGGGGAAAGTGTTATACAAAGATTTTAGTTTACATAACTGTTAACCTGAAATAACAGACCCATAAGAGTCCTTTTGCAGAATAAAATATAAACTCTTCGTATTAATTTAACGGTGTTACAACAGAAATATTTATGTTTTTTACTATTTGATAAAAATCAAGTGTTGCTTAACAGAAATGTTTATATTTTTTAAATTTTGATTTAAAAAATTGTTGCTTATTTTTACTGCACCTTCCCTTTATTCTTCGGTGAAAGATGACCGTACTAAGCCTTAACGCGCTATGCAGCTTTGTCAGAGTAAATTATACCCTCTTTATAGTTATTATACTACTGTATAAAACATTTAAGCACCATTTTTAAGTTTATTTGTTTAGATTGATAGCCAGCATAGACTAGCAAGGACTTAGTGAAAGCAGAAGTCTAGCTCTTTATTATCCCCTTCAAATTAATGACACCACATGTATACAATGATTATGTGACTGAAAATATATCATAACACATCAGCCGCCTGCCTGGCCTACACTTTTATATGACTACCCTAGTTAATAAGCCGTTTAAAATGGTTTTTCTTCTTCATTTTTCTAAATACTTCGAATGAAGCACTTCCGTTATGTATTTAGGGAATACAACCCACCATTTATTTAAACTAAAAAATAAAGACAGAAACAACATTCTTATTGTGATAATAATTTTAATAGGATTACTTTAAAAGTCTCTCATTTACCTCTCAGCGTTGATAAACACCTAATAATACCTGTTTATGTTTTAATCTTAATTATTAAAATTATTTTTTATTTTATTTTTTAACATTTATTATGATTTTTTTCGTTCCTTCTTTCTTTCTTTTTGCTACATAACCATCAATTTTCTCATCATTTAAATGCAAGAAATAAACAATCTTTATTATCTGCCACCCAACAGCCTTTATTGATTGTATAGGTATAGGAGGTTGGGCTTTTAAACCCAAGCAGCTTTTCTCATGATAGGTATTTTTGAATTTATTATTTAGCACCTATTCGCCTTCAGTTTTAAAACCTACATACAAAGCATTTTTGTTTCGGTTTAAAGCAAACATTTTTCTGAAAATATTTTCAGTGACACAGATTTGTCGTGCAACTATTATTTGACGTAATTAAATCAGAGGAATAGCAATTTCCTGTAGGACTTCAATAAAATTATATGCTGTACCAGCATTTTTAAGTGCGTCTCCGTAGTCTAGTAAGTAGTGTGCTGCCTTACTAGACGAGAGCTAATGAGTTCAAACCTTATCTTTTAAGTTGACGTTAACACGCATAAAACAGATGGCATGAGATGCTAAGTCGTAGTCCTGACTAAAGGACTGCAAAGGCCAATTATGTAAGTAAGTAACTATTTTAGGAATTGGACAGATCTGCGTAGTATAACATAATTGGTCATTAAGTCAGGATTACGACCTAGCTTCTCACAACACTTATGTTGTGTGTGTTAATTTTATATATGAGTAGCGGAACCTCACAGTTTAAAGTCGATTCCGAAGGACAGATTTTTGTGAAACTTTTCATGGCAATTTTATTTGCTCTCAAAGTTTTTAACAGAAATCTGATGAGAGGAAATCGCCGAAGGAATATTTTCATATTTTCAGTTTGATTTCTGACCTGGAGTTTGAACCGGGGCCCCACGTCTAATGAGCCAATACACTACCTACTCGACTACGGCGACTTAATATTAGAGCTTCAGAAATTTTAAATCCATTGGCGTTACTTCTGGTAGCATTAATTTTAATAAGCGCTGAAAGAAGCATCCAAATATAGCCACCTGTTGTTGTAGGTGGGCCAATCTAAATTACTGGGCATTCTGGAAATCAGAATACAATACGATGACTTTTGAAACTAGTAAGAATCGAAATAAACTTGCGGTAGTTTGACAATATTTAAAATACAATTCACTTCCGCTGGCTTGTTTGTCTAGTCACTCAAAAAACTACGCAAAATTTGGCTTTTTGAAATTGGAGCACACTTGAGCAGATTTGCTTCTCTATGTGAAACCAAACACCAGAAATTACGGAATCTAGCAATCAATTATCAATTATGAGCTTGCAGGGTCTCAATGAAGTTTCAAATGTAGAGAACTCACCCAAATATTTGATAGTTGTACCATATTTGGTACAAGTCTTGTTGACTTGGGTATCATACAGTTGATAATGGTCTTAATGACTTCTCACACCACTGATGTTGTGTGTGTTAATTTTATACATGAGTGGCGGGACCTACAGTTTAAAGTCGACTCTGAACAACAGATTTTCGAGAAACCTTTAATGGCAATTTTTATTTACTCTCGGAGTTTTTTCCAGAAATCAGCTGAGAGGAAATCGCCGAAGAAATATTTTCATATTTTCGTTTTAATGCCTGACCTGGGGTTTGAACCTGGGCCGCACGTCTAATAAACTAACACACTACCTACTAGACTATTTGCGAATGCTAGTCCAATATCAGAAATCGTGATATTTTTATCAGTAAGAAAACTAAAAGATTTCTACTTTTAGTGTAGGTTACTGCAAAGCCTGCTCTGTTTGTCATAATTTGCATTATTTTTCAATATAAACTTTCCCACATAATGAGCTTAAGGCATTACCAAAAAAAAAATATTAAATATTCACACAACATAGAAAATACGTTAAAGAGAATATTTTAAATATAAATGTTTGTAAATACACTTATAAATACATGCATACGCACATACTTATGTGTCAATATTATAAATTTTTTTTTATGAAATTTCGTCTTCTTTTTCTTTGAAAAATTTTACAATTTACATGATTTTCTAAAGTAAAATACAAAAATACTCTTGAATATAAAAATCTCTATATGTACACATGTGTATAAGAGCATGTATATTAAAGAAATGGAAAATATTTTTGAGCTATAAATTATACCCTGTACTCGTATATTTCTTTTTATTTTTCGTTATTCCAGAATAAAATAATAATAAAAGCTTTTTTGATGATCAAACACCTGCTGTTTTAGATTTTTTTTTGTTTATTGGCAGGCAGTTTTACTCCACACTGTTTGTTCATAGACAATCATGGTAATTTGCTTACAATGACTTGCCAGAGAAACACATCTGCAGACATTACAAATAAGTGTGTAAATGTGTTGTTGTTGTTCGATTTTTTTTCTACTTTTTTTCAATTAGGGAAAGGGAACATCTGTAAAGTATGTTTTCAAGTACAAATTAACATTATTTGCTTAGAATTACTGCCTTTCGTGTAACATTATTTGTGAAAAGAATTAGGGACATTCAAAAAAAAAAGAAAGAAAATTAAAACCAAACCAAACTATTCAATTTGACATTTACAAAAGCGTTTCCAAATAATAAGTTTTCTATTCAACACTAATATGCAACCACAAGTAGAAATTTCGTTTTTTTTTTCAAGTCACCACCCTAATAATAGCAACAGGATTCGTAACCAAAAATAAGCATTCAATTACATTACATATCCCTGTAAATTTACGCACACAAACCCTTTTCAAAATGCTGTGAAAATACTTTGATTTGCAGTACAACTACACGAGCTAGGGAGACTAGCTAACAACATTATGTACACGATGTGAGTGTGCGTTGATGTGAAGGACAATGAAAAAGAGTGTGAACACATGATAAAATGTTAATTTAACTCAAGTGTTTGCAGGCATTAAATGCAATAAAAACTCCTATACCTGTTACATTTCACTCGTCTACATCGCTTTCTCTTTCTCTATTTCATTTCCTATTTTTTTTTTTTTTTTTTGGTTAAAAATAGCAGAAAATTAGCAAATGAAATGGAATCAAATCAAGTGGATTGCCAACATTCGTAACAACATTTATATTTAGAGCAACAATTTATTTTAATAATACTGCCAACAGCAAGAATATAATTAACAAATATTTTATTCAGTCACATACATACATATATACATACATATGTGTATGGTTTGGAAAAATGTGTAAGAGTGTGAGATTTTTTAAACGAAAACGAATTTCCTCAGAATGAAAAAAGGATAAAAAAAATTAACGTTGCGTTTGTGTATAAACTTTTTTACCTTTTAAAAACGTTTAAAATATGAGCGCGTAGATTGCTAATAAAATAAAAATAACTTTGTGTTTAGTTTTAATTAAATTCTTTATTATTCGCACAATTCTGTGTGCCACTGTTCACAACTTTATGTAAACAACAACAATTGCCTTTTTTGATATTCTTCTATTTATACCCTCTGCATAAACAATAACATTTCTAGACAATTTTTCGACAGTCTTTGTAACGGAGATCTTCAAACCACGATTACTCTCTTCAAACGCAGCGCCTCTTCACAAAGTAAACAGTTTGATGAATATTCTTGAAGGCGAATGTTCATGACTTCGCCTTCTCAAAATCCCTATAAATGTAAACATCGTTTATGTTTACTTGTTTACCATTTTTTTATGCTGGTGTTTGTTGTTATATTAAGCAATAGGATAATTTGTAAACAGGTTGCTTTACTGCATTGTTTTGTTTTTGTAGCTTTTGTTTATAATTTTAACGTTAAGTGATGTAAAAGCAAAACACCAGTATCTAGATTTTTCCATTTTCGTAACAATACATATGTGTATGGTTTAGGACAATGTGAGATTATTCGAACGAAAAAAATTTCCTCAGAATGAAAAAAAGAATAAAAAAAATTATCGCCGCATTTGTGTAGAAACTTTTGAATCACTACTGTGTTAAAAACGTATTAGTCTACAGGCTGCCTGTTAATTACGATTTGTTCAAAAAACTTTCTTAAATCATCTGTACAATGTCTCTCGTGTGGTTGCAAAAGGATAGGCTTTTCCTGTGCACAAATTCCAGAGTTTCGGAGGCTAATGGAAAACTATCAGAAAGAAGGGATGCTACCCTGCTACGTACTGTGATACTTTTAGTGAAAAAAATTATCATTATTGGCTTATATACAATCATATTAGAAGAAAAGAGAAGTCATTGACCATTATCAACTGTGATACCCAAGTCAACAAGAATTGTACCAAATATGGCAGAACCATCAAATTTTCGGGTGAGTTCTCTACATTTGGAACTTAAATGAGGACCTTTAAGCTCATATTTGACAATAGAGTAATAGATTCCGCTAATGTCTGATATTTGGTTTCAAATATGGGAAAGATAGAGCAGCAAATCTGCTCAAGGCTAGAAGAAAAGCTTACAGAAAGTCTGCTCCAATTTCAAAGAACCAAATTTTGCGTAGTTTTTTGAGTGCCTAGACAAAAAAGTGGAAGTGAATTATATTTTAAATAATTTCAAACTACCGCAAGTTTCTTTGGATTCTTGCTAGTTTCAAAAGTCAACGCATTGTGTTACGATTTCCAGAATGCCCAGTAATTCAGACTATACCTTCTACTACAACATGTGGCTTTATTTGGATGTTTTTTTCAGCGCTTAATATAGTTAATGTTACCAGAAGGTACGCCAATGAGTTTAAAATTTCTGAAGCTCTAATAGATAATTACAATACTCTTAGTTCAAGGTCTTGCGTAGGTGCCCTTAACCTTCCTATACCCGCGCGTTGGTCTGTGAGACCGATTTTTTTACTATTGCGATTTTTTTTGTAAAAAAATAGTGCTAGTAAGTTGATATCACTGGTAGCTTCATTATTCGTAATAAGCTTCGTTTTTGCATCAAAAAAATTTTTTTGAAATAGTACCAAGGATATAGGATTTTCCAATGTCGGTCTCACAGACCAACGCGCGGGTATTGGTGTTTCACTTTTTGGCGCGGGTATAGGAAGGTTAAAATTTTTCTTTTTTAAACCAACCTTTTTTTATGAGTTTAAACAGTTGTTAACGTGCTTAGGAATACCAGCTCGGCTATTATTCAGGTCTAAAGCATAACTTTTTCAATTTTAAAAACAACCTTTTTTGTTCTTTCTGTTAATTAAACAACAACAAAAATAAAATATGTTTTGTTAATTAAAACTAGTATTTTTACAAAATAATTCTAAACAACTAATCCGTTTACATTTTTTTTTGTACTTTTTTTCGCTTTGACTTCTGCTAACAACAGCAACTTTATTTATTTAGTAAAGGTCATTTAGGCTTAGCCTAGCTTATGGGCCATATTAAGCTGTTGTAAATAAATAAAACCCTTTATTTTGTTTCTATATTTACAGCTTTTTCTCTGTTCTTTTTTAATGAAAGTTTTGCAAATAAACAACAAAAACTATTCTTCCAAAGCTTGAGGTGAACATATTTCAGCGTTTGGATGAGGCGTATGAATAAAAATTCTTTTTGTGAAATTTAAAACAAAAAACAAAAAACAGCTGGTTTTAACTTTTATACGCCTGAAGTTATGTTATAAAAAAAAATTTATTTAACCGCAACGTGAGAATTTCATTTGAATTTCGTTGAAAACTAAAACTAAATAAACAAATAAATAAATAAACAATAAACATATTACATATACAGATGCTAACACTCTCATTCGCCTGGCATGTGTTTTAGTGTAAAGTGCTATGCAATAGAGAGCGTGCAAAAGCGCTTTATAAGCTACGGCAGCTTATATGTATGCAACGGAATATTTACATGTCTTTCTGCAACAGCATAAATATATGCAACGGAATATTTACATGTGTTTCTACAGTATATTTCCACTTGTTTCGTATGTTTTGCTATTTTGATGTTGTTTTTCTAGTTTCGTGTTTTTTCTTATTTGTATTGTTTTTCTTTTTTTCCTTTTTTACATTAAAAATGTATACAGTTTATGTTTATCAAATTGCAACATCAAAAATTGCCAAAAATTGCAACGGTATGTAGGACAACAAAAGAAGAATTTAAAAAAATATGAAATTTTCACACGGAGTAAAAACTTTTTGTTGATTCATATGAAATTTCATAACAGCTTTAATAAAACATTTCTATTGTACATAAGTCATAAAAAAAAGAACAAACTACAAAACTTTAAGCAGACAAACATTTATTTAAATTGAAAATATATCATCCTGTTACGTTTTTACCTTTAAAAAACGTTTAAAATATGAGCTCGTAGATTGCAAATGAAATAAAAATTAATTTATGTTTAAGCTGTTCAAAACTTTATGTATACAACAACAATTGCTTTTCTTTGTTATTCCTCTGTTTACACCCTTTTCATAAACAATAACAATTACTAGACAATTATTCGACAGATCTTTGTAATGAAGATCTTCAAACCACGATTACTCTCCTTAAACGCACAGCGTCTTCACACAAGACTGACTGAACTACACTAACTCAGTCGCCTGCTTTGCCTTGCCTTTTATATGGCAGGGAAAATAGTCTGATGAATGTTCTTGAAGGCGAATGTTCATGACTTCGCCTTTTTGAAATCTCTATAATTGTAAACATCGTTGTACTTGTAGCGTTTGTTGTTGTATTTTGTGTTTAACTGTTTGCCATTTTTATGCTGGTGTTTGTTGTTGTATTTTTGTTTACTTTTTGTTTACTACTTTCTTTATGCTGGCGTTTGTTGTTATATTAAGCAGTATGATAATTTGTAAACAGGTTTATTTAATGCATTGTTTTGTTTTTGTAGCTTTTGTTTATAATTTTAATGTTAAGTGATGTAAAAGCAAATCAGGAGTATCTTGATTTTTCATTTTCGTAACAGTATAATAGCAAATTAACATATCCTACAATTTGCTTGAAAGGATTTAAAAGAATATTAAACACGAATGAAACTTGTTTTCAAGCAAAAAAAAATATCTTTCCATGGAATCCCAAAAAAAATTGAATAATTAAATTTTTTTTTGGGGAATTTAAAAGCATAAATACGTTTGAAATATTTCAATTTAAATGGCAGATTTTTTGTTTCCTTCTCCCTATGTGGCCTTTTTCCATTATAAAAATGAACGCACACACACAGTATATACACAACATTGATTTACTAACTCTATTGTCCTTTTGCAGCAATAAATTACAACAGTTGTCTCGAATGAATACATTTCTCCTCCATACATACATACATATATTATTATTGTATATGAACCAATAATAAATAAATCGCACCAGTCTTATTGTCCTTAAAATTCCAAACACCATGATTTATATGCAACCATACGTTACCCTTTAATATACAATTTTCCCACAATTTTCTAAAGTCTTAAAGCAAAAAATCAAAACAAAAAAAAATAAAAAAAATTTTAAACAACCACACACATTGAAATTCTCCAAGAAACTGCAAGAAACACTAAAAAACTTAAGAAAATTTAAAAAAAAAAACGAGAACTATTTTCTTTCAATTTTAACTGGATTAACTTGAATAGTTTGCTTAACTAAAGCTCGTGCAAACAGACCGTTGTTGCTCTATAGAGAGGAATAAAGTGTTGGTGACTTACGAGGTGTGTTTTCGAAAAATTAAAGCAGAATACAAACGGTACCCTGGGGATCAGTATTATATTGCATGTGTGGTAACTTGAAGGACTTACTTTTCATTTTCCAAAAAAAAAAGGATACAAAAATATCTTGAAAATTTTCCTTAACACACCTCGTTTCACTGTGCTATTTATTGGTTTTAATACATCTGAAAGTCACTGCTGTTGTACGTATGGTATTAAAATATTTATTGTTGATCTCAAACTATGCACTGACAATTTCAAATATTTCTGTCTTCAAATGAAAATCAAAAATTTATTAAATCTGCATTCGATTGAATTGAATATCGCTTTTAGACGTAAAGCAGCAGCTGTATACTAAAAATAGATTCTCATTCAAATAATAACATCTTCAAAGGAAAATTCATACATATATATATTTGGAATTGTTTTGTATTTTTTATTTTAATAATCAAGTAAAGTAAGGACGGCATGTACTGGAATGTATAGAAAGGAATAATTTTGTTAAATTCAATGCAATTTCTACATATGCACATACATACATATGTGGTCATTACAACCCTTCAGTCAGGATTACGACCTAGCTTCTCACACCAACTACGTTGTGTGTGTTAGTTTTAAACATAAGTGGTGGGAATTGCAGTTTTAAAGCCGACTCCGAATGACAAATTTTTTTTTTTTGGGAGAAACTTTTTCCTGGCAATTTTATTTACTGTCAGAGTTTTTGCCAGAAATCTGCTGAGAGGATGTCGCTGGAGAAATATTTTTTTATATTTCGTTTTGTTGGAGATGTCTGACCAGGAGTTTGAACCAGAAATCAGCAATGAGTACTCAAAAAGATGAGTAGAATCTAATCATACTCATAGTTTCTGATACTTATACGCATTCATACTTATTTTAATATCATGGAAGCTCTACTCATATTCAAAGTATGAAGTAACATCATATTCATACTTAACAACACGTATGATGTTGTTGATTTCAACTCTCCATAACTCAACATTTACACGAATCACAAATTAAGTATGAATCGCGTACGAACACTAAAATACTTACGAGAAGGTTGTGTGTTTGCTCTGCTTGCTGGTCTGTCTTTTCTGCTTATGCGTCTGTTTTCTTTTGTTGTAAATACAACAATAACTAAGACTGTAAAATTTTATGAATGATTCGAGGCACTCGAAGTATTAATTATAAGCATTTTTCTAAAGTTATAAATCTAAATGTGTAGCCTTATGAATCAAACATATTTCGAATGGTATGAGTTTGATGTCAAGGTTGTACGCATACTCATTGCAACCTGTACTTATAAATCAATGTTGTAGTGAGTATAAATGAATCAGAGTAGTTAAATATTAATATTGTTTACTCACTTATATTCAAAATTGGTACAATGGGTCAATTTCGACCTCCGGGTATTGTACTTGTCTTAACGGACAAGTACACGTCCTCTAACCTATATTCAAAATTTCATGAGTGCTTATGAGTAGCGAAAAAACGATTCATTGCTGATGTCTTATACATTCATACATACATAATTGGTCATTACAACCATTCAGTCAGGATTACAACCTAGCTTCTCACAATACCTACATTGTGTGTGTTAATTTTAAACATGAGTGGCGGGCCCTGCAGTTTAAAGTCGACTCCGAACGACAAATTTTTGAGAAACTTTTTCATAGCGATTTTATTTACTCTCAGAGTTTTTGCCAGAAATCTGCTGAGAGGAAGTCATCGAAGAAATATTTTTTTGTTTTCATATTTTCGTTTTAATATTTGACCTGGGGTTTGAACCGTGGCCTTACGTCTAATAAGCCAACACACTAACTACTAGACTACGGCGACTTCAAATGCAATTTCTATATTTAATTTAATTTAAATTTAAATTTTTTAAATGTTAAAATGTCTCTCTCGATTTATATTTCATTTCTGCTGGCATATATTCTATTGAAATAACACTTCAATTATAATTTAATTTCATTCCATATTTATAGACTTCACAAATGACAATAATAATGTGACAATTAAACAATGTTTTCTTCCTTTTTTTGTTATTGTTGCTATTGTTGTTTTGTACATTTTCTTTTAGTATAAATTAATAAGTTGAATATCAAGCCACTTGACAATTCACACATGCCATGATGCATAATTAATTAAATAAAGCAATTATTATGTAAGATTTAATCAATCGAACGATATAATTGCAATCAATAACTATACGAGGAGAAGTATTATGATAAATAAATACAATGAAAAGCCAAAAGCCAAGCAGTAGAGAAGAAAGGGAATTCTCTTCTTAAATTCTACACAACATTAAAATAAAAAAAGTTAAGCAAGCATTGAGGAGATAATTCAAAACCAAATATTTTAGGAAAACATTATTTAAACAAATAAAAATGCTAACAGATGATCTATGCCATCTATATTTTACATAAAAGTGAGTTGCTTTAATAAATGCCTTCTTCAGTGCCTTGAGTTAATCGTTGGGAAATGCATTGCAGATGTACCAACTGACTATAGCTGGCATAGAGCTTACATTCTCCTACTTTTTATAGGACAATAATGTTTCGATTGCCTAAAAAATAGAAGGGTACGTGCAATATTGCAAGAGTTTCCTGGCCTTAGGTGGATAAGAATAAGAATGATAGTTTTCTGTTCTTAAATTACACATTCATACAACACACTATTAGTGTTCGAAGGCATACGGATAATCTCGGTATTCTCTCAAATGCCTTCTGCAGAAGTTATATGCCTGAGGAGGAAAGAGAGACTGTGTCCCTGTTACGTTTGTATCTTTTCAAAACAAATAAAATTGTTCGACATATCTTTGAAACGGAGATCTTCACACTACGATTACTCCTTCAAACGCACCGCGTCTTCACACAAGACTGACTGAACTTCAGTAACTCCGTCGCCTGCTTTGCCTTGCCTTTTATATGGCAGAATAAACAGTCTGATGAATTTTCTTGAAGGCGAACGTTCATGACTTTGCCTTCTCGATATCTCTATAAACGTAAACATCGTTGTTTACTTTTATTATTGTAGTGTTGTTGGTATATTTTTGTTTGCTTGTTGACCATTTTTTTATGCTGGTTGTTATATTAAGCGGTACGATAATTTGTAAACAGGTTTGTTTACTGCATTGCTTTGTTTTTGTAGCTTTTGTTTATAATTTTAATGTTAAACGATGTAAAAGCAAAACACCAGTATCTAGATTTTTCATATTCCTAACAATATAAATTAAATTAAAATCTGAATTTAATTTTTAAATTATTTTTGTATTCCTTCATCATTGGCCAAAAATCAATAGGCCTGAGAATAAATTGTATTGTATAGTATTGTCTGTGTGTGAACGTGTTCGATTAGTAAAAGTTTAATTCAATTTAAATTTATTCAATGCTACCTATGTATGTATTTTAGGCATAGGATTTAAATTGAAAAAAATATCGAATATTGTAATAAATTACCACAATCTGCTCTGCTTTGTCTGCTCTGCTCTGCTCTGCTCTGCTCTCTAATGAAATCTGTTAAATTATTATCATCATATTGAATATATCGTACCACAAGTTGTTGCATAAATAAAGTGGAAGCATAAGTTGTTGCATAAATAAATATGAAATTCTGCATAAATTCAAATGAATTCAATATGTTTAAAGGGAATTTGGCTCATTCTAACCATTGAATACATGGGCTTTTGTTATGCAAATGTTATAATTTTTCTTGAAATATTTTCTATAAATAAATGAGAAATTTAAATGAAATGTCGAAAACATATTTATGAAGTTATTTATTAATAAAAATTTTTAGAAAAGCGTTTTCATATGAAATTTCATTTCTGAAGTGGTTATGGTGGTTGATTATTTCATTTCAAATGGCCAATAAATTACAATCCGCATACTATCTTTGGTTTTTAGGGGTACAAATACTTATCAATATCTAAGCCTTCTCTCGTATAATATTTTAGATAGTCTAACTTCCTTATACCAATCACAACTTTTGTTCAGATTACAATCAGACACTATTTAACAGTCTAATAATGCCTTAAAACAATGATATTTTGAAATTTATTTATTTTTTTACTCTTAATTTTATGCATCAATAAATAATTCAGGATTTAGTTCTTGTTAAGTTTTTTGGTTTCTAATAAAATATTTACAATCCTTATAGTAGGCACAACAAGTGCATTTATAATGCTTATATGTTCAGTTGCTATTAATTTGCAATATTTTTCAAATAAAATGAACAATCGATTTTTGTGAAAAACTCCTATATGAACAATATGAAGTGTTGTAGGAACACCCAGCTGGATAAAAAGAAGGCCTCAATGTAACACTTATATCTGTAAGGCAGATAACTACATAAACTTCGTACTTGTCATGGCAAAAGGAAACTTACTGGGTTAAATTAGGAAGCTAATGACGCGACCATTAGATGTCAAGTTTAGTTAAATAGTTAAGAGGTTTAGGAAAGAGTTTATATTTGTTGGAAATGTTCTGCACCAGCTTATAATTTTAGCAGCTATCGTGTTATAGTGGTGAACAGATACTCAGGTGAGAACAACAGATCTCTTAAAGACGTGTCATCTTGAGACGCCGGAATATTGTAGACAAGAGAGATCAAAAAAAGTTTAAACAGCTTAAAAGCACTTCATAAGTTTTCCTTTCTCAAAGGCATTATATTATGTTTACTCATATGGTGTAAAACATAATTCTACCGCCATTTTAAAATAAATCAAAAATATTGATAAGACAACATATTGTTACTCTTTTGAAAACGTTAAAAATATGAGTTCGTAGATTACAAATAAAATAGAAATAAATATATGTTTAGTTTTAAATTAATTCTTTATTGTTCGCACAATTCCGTGTGCCACCTTTAACGATTTGACTTAAACAATAACAATTTACTTTAATTGTTATTTTTTCATTTACACTCGTTCGTTATAACTTCAAACCACGATTCTCTTCCGCGTACGCAATAACAATTGTTCGTTATTCTTCTCTGCTTACAACCTTTTTTTAAACAACAATACGGAGATCTTCACACAAGACTGTCTGAATTCCTTCTGAACTCACGTGTCTCACACACGTCTTCTTCACATACGACTGACTGAATTCTAACTGAATCCCACGTGTCTTCACACACGACTGACCGAATTCTTACTGAATCCCACGTGTCTTCTTCACATACGACTGACTGAATTCTAACTGAATCGCCGCTGCCTGCTCTGCCTTGCCTTTTATATCACAAGGGTCAGCAGTCTGATGAGAAATATCTTCGAGAAATATCTTAAAATGTAAACAAGTTGTTTTCCTTATTGTTGTTTGTGTATCTTTTTTACGTTCGTCCAGCCAGAGTTGTTTTTCCTTGTTTATTTGTCTATCCGTTATTTTTTTTTTATACTGCACTTTGTTGTTGGCTGTTTACATCTTGATCCCTTATTTTTTTTTATACTGATGTTGTTGCTATATTTTTGTTTATTCGCTGACCTTGTAAACAAGTGCATTATTTTTGTTTTTGAAGCTTTTGTTTATCATTTTTAAGAACACCATTTCCAAATATGACTCAGCTGTTATACTCTTTAAATAATAACTATGTTAATTTTTGTCCGATTTTATCAAACGAAGTGTCAATCTTTTCACAAGAGAATGCACCTTAAGAATATCACCACTTGTTTTATAGTTTTTAATTAAATTTTGCAATAAGAATGGTCAAACTTGGAAAAATAAGAAAAAAAATATATTTTCCAATTTACCCCATGAAAACTCATAACGTATAAGTTTGAACAAAATGTTTATGTATACCGTTTGAAAGGCTAATCTCTCTCCTTTCTAAAAAACTTTTCATTTTTAAAATATGTTCAAACATATTTGGGTAATCAATAATTTTGTGTGGAATGATAAAAAAAAAACTGTTTTTGTCAAATAAAACATGTTTGGAGGGTTCGAGAAATATAAAAAAAATTTTTTTGAGTTCTCCTCAACTAACTGAACAACCTAGACTAAGTAGTTACTCGGGTGTATTTAATTTTTTGTATTTTGTCGCATTATGTTATTACTTCACTTACTTACTTCGACTCCTGTTGCGATTTCAAAATCGAACCTGCATCTAGCAACGCATAATTGCACATAAAATAACATATTAATGGTCATACAATGTATACAATATCTGCCTTTAATGTAGAAAACAATATGACTGGCCAGCTGCGTCTGTGATTATGGCTGGCAATTGATTTTTAATTTTCTAAAAAATTTCATTTTAATTAAACAGATTGTCAAACTAGAGAGATTTTTTCAAATACGCAATTGCGTTACCAGCACACACACACACATGCAAATAATTTATTAATGTTTTTTCGGATTACAAAGATTCAATAAACTGATGTTGAATTTTAATTTCTGAATGCTTTTTATACGTATGTATGTACATATATGCTTGTATATGTATGTACATATTTAGTTGATAATATTGGTAAAATTACAACATTTGTAATTCTATTGATTTTTATTGTATTGTAAATCAACTGGCAATTGTAATATAAAACGGCTAATGGCTAATAGATTTTTCAATGTGTAATAAAATGGGGAATGCAAATTTATTTCGTGATATTATTTATTTATTTATTACAATACAATTAGAAATTATATTTAAATATGTACAAGCTGAGTAACTTTGACCATATGCTCGGTGTAATTTAACAAACCAGAGTCTCTGGTGGGAGTCTAACCCACGACCCTCACGCTAATGGTCTAACACACTACCCACTAGATTTCCAGGGCACCCTTAATAATATTGTTTTAAAATATTTATTTTTCACAAAGCTATATAGGTTTTATCGTAAAAACCATAGCTGAACACCATATTTTCTTTTATAATATTGTTACGAAAATGAAAAATCTAGATACTGGTGTTTTGCTTTTGCATTGCTTAACATTAAAATTATAAATAGAAGCTAGAAAAACAAAACAATGCAGTAAACAAACCTGTTTATAAATTATCACACTGCGTAATATAACAACAAACACCAGCATTAAGAAAAAAGGTAAACAAGTAAACAAAAATACACCAACAACACAACAAGAATAAATGAAAATAACGATGTTTACATTTATAGAGAAGTCATGAACATTCGCCTTCAAGAACATTCATCCGACTGTTTACTTTGCCATATAAAAGGCAAGGCAAAGCAGGCGACTCAGTTAGTGAAGTTCAGTCAGTCTTGTGTGAAGACGCGGGTGTGTTTGAGGAGAGAAATCGTGGTTTGCAGATCTCCGTTACAAAGATCTGTCGAATAAGTGTCTAGTAATTGTTATTGTTTATGCAAAGGGTACAAACCGAGGGATAACAAAAAAAAGGCAATTGTTGTTGTTTACATCAAGTTGTGAACAGTGGCACACAGAACTGTGCGAATATAGGCAATGGCAGAAACCAACAATTCTCTGCCTGGTTCTACTAGTCTAATAGTTACCACATATGACCACATACAAAGTAGAATATCTTGCCATTTAGACTCTCTTAATTTATTTGATCACTCTGCCATTCGTTTTATACCCAGTTTAACCGCAACCAAGTAAATTTAATAACATTTAAACCCGGTTAAAGCCTTTTTAAATCTTGTTTTATGAGCCTGATTTTTATTTACAAATTATTTTCTCATAAATTCCGTTTCTACTTCAACGAACTTAATACAATGCCATCATCATACTTCATAACTTAAGGCTGTCGGCGGTAACACGTTTAAATTCTTATTTCTTTTAGGAATTTTATGCGATTTTTTTTTTTTTAAAGAAATGCCACAACGGTTATAAACAATTTCATTAAGTTAAGTAATGTTGTTAACACTCATATAGCATATGAAATAATAAAATAAAAATAAACCAGATTATAAAATTTCTGGTGGTGTTTGAAAATCTTTTTTTCATTTATTGACAAAAAAATACAAAAAAAAAATTAAGAGAAAAGGATTCATTTTGTTCGTGTGTTATGCCTTTTGCTTTGGCATAAAAGTATACGAAGTGTGAAATTCATAAATTATGCCGGGCTGAGCGTTTAAACCGTAACAGTATTTAAAACGTAAATTGTATGGCTTTCTTCTGTCTGCCTGTTAAATATTGCTTAAGAAATTTTCTTATAGGTTTTTATAGTCAGCCAAAGTTGAATAAGAAACAAAGGCAGTCGTCACAGGCCATATAATCAAAATGAAAATGAAAATGAAAATGAGAATAAAACCCCATAATAAATAAACTTAAAAGGTAGTTTCCTTACAAAGTGTATTATGCTGCTGCTTCATTTTCAATTCATTCATTCATTCATTCTTTTATTCATTTTGCCTCTGTATATATGTATGTAAGTGAGTGTGTGTCAGTGCGTAAAGTATTACATTTTGCCGGTTTTCATTTTCTTTATTTCTGTTTCTGTTTCAGTTTCCTTTTTCTTACTTTTGTTTCCTCTACATTCCATTTCTGTTTGATTCCAACAGAATTTATTTTTCAATTTTTTTTTTTTTTGGAAATTTTTGCAAGTTCCTGCGGAAAACTCTTTACGCTTATTTACCTTTTAATTTTCCTTTTTGTTTTTTTCTCCTTATTTTTCCTTCTTCTTCTTCTTTAATTTTAAGCCATAACTTTTAAGCATGCTTTTTATTTAACACTCCTCAATCTCTTCACCACCAAGACACCTCACATTACCACGCCAAGGCCAAAGACAAGAAACGTCTTTCGTCTCGTCAATACATTGTTTAAAATTTTAATTCCTTTGCCTTTTTAGTTGTTAAAACATATCCATGAGAAGGTATTTGAAGTGCTAAATAAATTGTTTTTTGTGTGTGAGTGTATTTCGTATGCTTGACGGGGTTTTTATGCGTTGAATTATAGTCTTAAGTCGGTAACAAATATTTCTTTCTAAGGGTTTTCCTTTTCATTGTATTTAAATCTATTAAAATTCTAATAAGTTTTCTACCAACACATTTATAACAAAAAAAATAATAAAATAAAGGATTTCGATTCATGCCTTTTTCGCACTTTCTTTTATACTCCTTTTTTTTTTTTTTTTTGGAAATAAAAAAATAAATGAAAGAGTTATTCAGAACAGCAGAAGGTTAAGTCAACCAACCGAAATTAATTGCCAAAATTATAACAAAAATTAATTGTTTTGCCTTTAAAGCAACCTTTGTTCTCATACGAGTAACGGAGATCAGCAATGAGTATTCAAAAAGGCGAATAGAATCGAATCATACTCATAATTTTTGATACTTATTCGCATTCATACTTATTGTAAGATCATGGAACCTCAACTTATATTCAAAGTTTGAAGTACTCATCGTATTCATACTTAACAACACGTATTGTGTTGTTGATTTCGACTCTCCATAACACAACGTATATACGAATCTCAAAATAAGTATGATTCGCGTACAAACCAGAGATCAGCAATGAATCGTATTTTCGCTACTCATAGGTACTTATGAAATTTTGAGCATGAGTGAGTCAAGAGTATTAAAATTCAACTACTCTGATTCATTCGTACTCGCTACAACATTGATTTATAAGTATAGGTTGCAATGAGTATGAGTACAACGTTGACATCAAACTCACAACATTCGATTCATTGTTTGATTCATATGCCTACTCATTCAGATTCATAAATTAAGAAAAATACTTATAATACTTACGAATAACTCGAATCATTCATCAAAATTTACAGTAGTAGTTATTGTTGCATTTACAAAAGAAGAGAAAAGAAAAGCCAAAGACAGCAAGCAAAGCACACACACAACCTTATAGCGAGTATTGTGGTGTTCGTACTCGAATCATACTTATTTTGTGCTTCGTGTATATGTTGAATCATGGAGAGTCGAAATCAACAACATCGTGCGTATTGTTAAGTATGAGTACGATGAGTATTTCTAACTTTGAATATGAGTAGTATGAGTATGATATTAAAATAAGTATGAATGCGTATAAGTAGCTGAAATTATAAGTATGACTCGAATCTACTCATCGTTTTGAATACTGATCTCTGATCTCTGGTACGAACACAAAAATACTCACTAAAAGGTTGTGTGTTTGCTCTGCTTCCTGGTCTGTCTTTTTTACTTATGTGTCTGTTTTTCTTTTTTTTTTTTTTTTTGTTGTAAATGCAACAACAGCTAAGACTGCTGAAAGATTCGAGTATATAAGTATTTTTCAATAATTATGAATCTGAATGATTTGGCTTATGAATCTAACATATTTCGAGTGGTACGAGTTTGATGTCAATATTGTACGCATACTTTTTGCAACCTGTACTTATAAATCAACATTGTAGTGATTTTGAATGAATCAGAGTACGTGGTAAAATTTATATTGTTGACTCACTTATATTCAAAATTTCATGAGTGCTTATGCATACATACATACATACTATACATAAGTGGTCATTACAACCCTTCAGTCAGGATTACAACCTAGTTTCTCACACCGCTCATATTGTGTGCGTTACTTTTATTCATGAGTGGCTGCACCTACAGTCTAAAGTCGCCTCCAAACGACAGATCTTTTGAGAAACTTTTCATGAAATTTCATAAATCTGCTCACCAAAGAAATATTTTTTTCATATTTATATTTTAATGTCTGACCTGGAGTTTGAACCGTGGCCTTACGTCTAATAAACATACACACTACCTCCTAGACTATGGCTTATGAGTAGCCAAAAATCGATTCATTGCTGATCTCTGACGAGTACTTAAAGCAGTTTCTGTTCCTATTGCTTTGACGTATCCTTCTTGGGTCCCTGTATAGCTTATGTGAAGGTTTTCTAAGTTATTAAATTCAACATTGACCAGGTTACTGCCTTAATTTAAGGAAAAATTCTTAAACTCTACACTTACCCTTGATAAAATCAACAGCCATTTCCAAACCGTAAGTATCCTTATCACAATCATCCAATATGTGGGCGCCCAAAGTAATATTCGGTAAGAGTTGCAGTTTATTAACCTGATCCAGGGTATAAAGCATTGCCTCCAATGCTTGTATGCCACCTTGTGGCATAATTGGACCACAAGTAATGCTGTCCTCTCTTGAGTGGACCATCATTAGGCCACCCAAAATAACATTGCCCTCCATGACAGAAGCATGTTTAACCGGCCAAGAGGGTGTCGTTATAGTTGAGATGGTTGAAAATCCCGTTATGGCAGTGGTAGTTGCAGAGGCATTCACTAAAGGTGTGAGTGTTAGTAAAGCCGGTTGTGCTGTTGTTAATGATACGCCTTGTGAAGCTGCTGTAGCTGTGGCAATCAATTGCATTAAATCTGTTGAACTAAAAGTTGTCGTTAAAGTTTCTTCATTCATTTCCGTTGTTGTTGCTGTTGTTGTTGGGTTTAATGTTGCATTAACTAAACCAGTTAATGTTAAAGGTCTATGAGTAGTAGTGTTGTTAGTGTAGATAAAAGTTGTTGATTTATTTGCCAAGTTATCACTTATAAATAATGGTGTCGTTGGCCTTATTAAATCAATAGCAGCAGTAGTGGTGGTGGCAAGGCTATCGGCTGTTGCTAATGTTGTTAGAAATTCCCATAAATCTTGTCTTAACTCATCTGTTACAGACACTCTATCTGCGGATGATGTGCTTAAGTAGGTCTCTGTTGTGTTTGCAGTTGTTGTCTCAATATTGTCATTCATTCCGGTGTCATTATATTTCTTTGTGATAAGAAGTTTTGTTTGGTTCCTTTTCATCGTGTTTTCAATATGTTGTTTTTGCTGATGCTGGAGCTCTGGGTTATTAACATCGCCGCCATCACCACTATTACTATCTGCCCGAGCCATTTGTTTGTTATTCATACTGGCGTCTATTGCCAACAAGCTTTGAACAGCGTCAGTTGTTGTTTTATTGTGTTTGATTGGAGTTTGTTTTTGTTTAACATCGTCGTCATCATTGGCATCATCGGCATCATCATGGAAATATTTTAATTTGTGAACATCCGCTGTTTCCAATTCAACGCGTTCACTTGTCGTTTTATTTTCATTTTCAATACTTTCTGTTGTTTCAGTAATTGATTGTTTATCCGAGTGTTTTTCAGCATCAATGTTTGGCGTTATTTTTGGCAAAGAAGTAAAATTTCGTGGAATATTGGCAAAGTTTTCCCTTAATGCAGGGATGACCTTGTTGGAGGTAAGATTTGTTAAGCCATCTGGATTAGAGGATTTAATATTTAAACGTTTTTGTCGTTGCCATACATCGGCAGCAGCTTGGCTTTTATTATTTTTCAAATTCATTTCATTTGCTTTAAAATGCTCGGAATTATCTCCAATATTCGTGTTTAAAGTATTTCGATCTAGTGTTACATTTCCCAGTTTCCTATCATTTTTAATTTGAATTTCTTGTGCATTTTGTAATGCTGCCTTAATTGTGTTAATTTCCTTTCTGAGTTTCTTATACATTTTGGTTTCAATTTGTTTAATCCTATCGAGTTTCATTTCAAGTTCCATTTCTTTTTGAAATGCTGTTTTTAGTGTTATTGCCTCAGTATTTTTAAGATTTTCATTGGAGCTTGAGAAATTTGCCTTCTTAATAATGTTTATATCACTAAAAGCTTTAGTTTCGTTTAGGCGTCGAAGCGTAAAAGCATTTGAAATACCAAGTTTAATATGTTCTAAAGCTTTATTTTTATTTGAGCTTTTCCAGGACTTTGTTTCATTTGAATTTATCGCCAAGGAAGCATTTGATACTCCTAAGCTTAGAGGTTCATTCATTTCAATGCTTAAGGTTTTGATGTTAGAAGCTCCGATTGTACTTGAGTTGCTTGTATGTAAAATTTTGTCTTGTTTTTGAATTTCAGTTTCAAAAGCCCTGACGTCTTCTAAGATTTTCCGCTGTTTGGTATCCATCCGTTTCAGCGGCTCAGAACGTAAAGGTTTTTCAACATTTAAGCTTTGAGTGTTTAGATTTTCATCTGCCACTGAAGTTTTCAGTTTTAAGCTTTGCGTAGCACTCAAGCTTTTAATATCAGAAGCTTTCACATGTTTAGTTTCATTTAGTTTCGTAAAGGCGGGCATCTTTTCATTTCCTTTACTTTTTGAAGAATTTTTTAAAAAGTTTTCCTTATTTTCGGGCTTATTATGGAGCTTAAGGGCAACGGTAGTAACAAATGCATCTGAATGTGCAGAGTTTAAGAGGCGACTTTCATTTACAAAATTCAGTGTTTTTGTTTCCGTCTTACTCTTCAAATTTGTTATTAAAGAAAGCTGTTTTCCTTTCTCACTTTGTTTTTCATTTCCATTTCCGTTTCTATCTCTATGTTGTGTTTGTTTAGCCAAAAGATTTTCATTTTTCTTTTCCCCATCAATCGTTAAATTAAAATTCTGCTCCTCTGTTTTTCTCTTTAAAGCTTGCAAGCCATGTACCTTGATGTTGATGTCTTGGTAAGGCTTTAATAGATTATTTGTGTTGTATTTCCGCTTTGCCAATTCACCATTTTGTTTTGTGCTATTTTCCATCCGTTCAACGTGATGTTTCTTATTTAAACCCTTTAAGAATTTGAAAAATATTTTATGCTGACTTTCTGTTAATTGTTCAGTTTCGCTGACTACAACATCAGCATCATTTGCAACGCTTTTGCTTTTGATTACCTTGAAGTCTTGCGTTGTATTAATTAAATTATCATTCGCGATTAGGTTGCCCATAATAACGGGGGTGGCTGGGGTATTGGTTAAATCCACACTCCCATTTTCACTATTAGCGAATGCCTGATTTGTGTTCACTATTTCTAAGTTTGAGTTGTTCTGTTGGTATTTGGCAGCTGTATTCATTAGCAATGAAATGTTCAGTGCAGCAGTTGTTATTTGATAAGGGCTCCTGGGGTTGTTTGCGTATTTGCTCTCATTCTCTTTCTCATTATTACGGACAGTCTCAGGAGAACTTATTATTTCACTGCTGGCTAGCTGACCAACAGCTGCAAATGTTGCCGTTGTTGTGTTAGTCAAACTCAGTGTATTTTCTGCAGTTATTTTATGATTGCTCTGAACAGAGGATGTAGAGGAAAAGGAAATTACAGTCTTACTGCCATTATTAGATTGTGCTGTTGGCACAGGTGCTGGTGCTGCTGCTGGTTGTGTAATATAAACATTACGGGCTGTTGCATCTTTTAGCTTTAAGGTCATTTGAGTATCTGTGTTGTTGACATTTAAACTGTTACTGCTACTGCTACTCTTAACACTGGCTTTACTCTGGCTTGTAGTGGCATTGGCTAAAGTATTATTACTACTGTTAACAACACTTTTGCCTGGCTTTTCTTTCTGGTCATGTGTACTTATTAAAGGCTTTGTGTTTAAGGCTATATTTGCTACAGCGCTGCTGCTGTTGCTGCTGTTGATGTTGTGTTGCTGGTAGGAAGCCAATATGTTTGAGGTTTCCCCAGTAGCTGCTGTGGCCACCACTAAATGCTGCCGTATTAGCCATATTAAAATGATTACCTGTATAATCTTGCTCGTGAACATTGGTTTATAATAATTACGAAGCATATTAATTGTTAAAAATTGTTATTATTTTATTAATTAATTTATTCATTCATTTATTATCGTGAATAATTAAGTTTTTGTTTGTTCTGCAAATAAATGTCAGCACAATTTAATATCAGCCGCCATATCATTAATTAATTGTGTTGTTTTCTTTCTTTATTTTTTTTTAATATAAACTTTTTATTCAATTTTATTTTATTGAATATTATTTTATTTTATATTTATTTATAATTTATGGTATTTAGTTATCGCCTGTATTGTATTCAATAATTTTATTTTTTATTTTATTTAACTTTATTTCGTTGTTGTTGAAAAACCTTTCGATTATGGTCTCAAACTGAAATGAGAAAAAATAAAAGAATTTTTTGTTATTAAACCATCTCGATTATAAATATTCAATGTCAATCATAAGACTAATTTTAATTATAAAATACATTAAAAAAATGGAGAAAACATTGGATACACAACTAATAATACGTGATATTAGCATAACTTAGGTCCTAAATAAATCTATTTAAAATTCGATTATAGCACTCTTTACATTCTTCTGAATATACACCAGAGATCAGCAACGAGTATTCAAAAAGATGAGTAGAATCGAATCATACTCATAATTTCTTATACTTATACGTCTTCATACTTATTGTAAAATCATGGAACCTCTACTCATATTCAAAGTTTGAAGTACTCATCATATTCATACTTAACAACACGTATTGTGTTGTTGATTTCGACTCTCCATAACACAACGTATATACGAATCACAAAATAAGTATGAATCGCGTACCAACACTAAAATACGTACTAGAAGGCTGTGTGTTTGCTCTGCTTGCTGCTCTGTATTTTTTGTTTATGTGTCTCTTTTTTTCTTTTTTTTGTATATGCAACAATAACTAAGACTGTAAATTTTGATGAATGATTCCAAACACTCGAATCATTTATAAGTATATTTCTAAAGTTATTTCTAAGGCTTATGAATCAAACATATTTCGAATGGTATGAGTTTGATGTCAATGTTGTACGCATACACTCATTGCAACCTGTAGTTATAAATTAACATTGTAGTGAGTATGAATTAATCAGAGTACATAGTTAAATTTCAATATTGTTGACTCACTTATATTCAAAATTTCATAGGTCCTTATGAGTAGCGAAAAAACGATTCATTGCTGATCTTTGATATACACACAAAGAGAGTAAATAGCAGATGTTATTACAGACACAAACCATTTGTAGCAGATACACCATCTGCTATAAAAACAACAGTTGTTGTTAAGCGCCCTAAAAATTGAATGAATTTTTTTAATTTTATACATTTCCTTTTATTTATTTAAAATTTTCTTGCTTAAAATAATAATCCTTTCCTAAGCAAGCAAAACCAAACCTCTCTAAACATTTGAGTGCCCAACCCAAAACACAATCAGAATTTGGTTTTCTTTTTAAATATTTATCTTGCCAATACGAAGAAAGTTTTTCTTTTTATTAATTTCATTTATAAAATACTTTCAGTATCTAACACTGTACAAATGAAATGACAAAGATGCAATAAAGTAATGTAATACCCCTAAAAGTATGCAAATTTTATTGTTCCTTTCTCTTGAACCAACAACAAAAAAGAAGATGAAATTAAATGATTTTACGTTCTGGAAGTTTATAAACAAAAAACAAAGAAACTTTTAATATTATTATGTATTATTTAATTTATTTAATTATTTCTCTGGCGTTAAATTGTTTTAAAGTTTCTTTTCCTTTTTGTTGAAAAAATACAAAAAAAAAAAAATATGAAAGCGTTAGAGAGAGAATAAAATGTTAAAGTTATAAAAGTTTGTTTCAAAATTATTAACTTTTAATTAAATTATGCGAATATTGTAACTGAAGCTTTTAAAGCATTATTTTTAAAGCATATTAAAATTATTTTAAAATATGCAAATTAAACAAATGGTACAAATAAACAAACAAACAATCATAGAAGGAAATTAAATGAAAACAATAAAACATTTGAAAATGAAAACAACTATCCTGATCAAATCAATTAAAAAAAAATTCAGAATTTAGTTTCATTCTCATCATCAAAGGGTTGCGACTAGAATATGTAACCCCCTTGTATTAGATCGGAAAATTTAAGGGGTAATACGGGAAAGCAGTTACTAAAGTGCGCTTTATTTAATTCAGGAATAATGTCTGAAGTCACCGTGGTGTAGTAGGTAGCGTGTTGGCTTATAAGACCTAAGACTTCGGTTCAAACACCAGGTCAGACATCAAAACGAAATTATGAAGAGAAATATTTCTTCGGCGACTTCCTCTCAGTAGATTTCCGGCAAGATCTCTGAGAGTAAATAAAAATTACAATGAAAAGTTTCATAACAATCTGTCGTTCGGAATCGACTTTAAACTGTAGGTGCCACCAGTCGTGTAAAAAAATTAACACACACAACATAAGTGGTGTGAGAAACTAGGTCGCAATCATGAGTAAAGGCTTGTAATGACCAATTATGTATGTATGTATAATGGTTGATTGTATTTATTTTCATGTAGTTAAAGGTATGAGAAATTTCACTTTTAAGCAAGCCGTACAAAAGTTTACATCGCCTTAATTGCGCGTCGATCAAGGCCTTTGTTGGGCCTATATTTGTTCAAATTATTTCTAAGGGAATGAGTACTTTCAAATTGTTGTCGTACAATGAACTCTTGCCTATTTGATGTGTTTGCTTTCTTGATGTTCTGTGAGAGGGATGTCCGATTATATAAATTTTTGATGCGGCCGCTTACATGAAATCGCTGTAGTCTACTGTGTGTTGTAGTGAGTTGGCTTATAAGACGTGGGTCTGGCTGAGGCCCAGAAGAAAATATTTCAGCGTCCACTTCCTTTCAGCAGACTTCTGGCAAAAACTCTGAGTGTAAATAAAATTGCCATGAAAAGTTTCTCAACAGATCATTCATTTGGAGTCGACTTTAAACTGTAGGTCCCGCCACTTATGCATACAATTATCACACACATTATGATGTGGTGTGAGAAGCTAAGTCTTAATCCTGACTGAAGGGTTGTAATGACCAATTATGTATGTATGTACTTATCAATATAGCTCTAGCAGAATTTCGTTATAAGAGAGTAACGTTTGTTCCTTGCTTGGAAGAGTTAAGAAACTTAATTCTTTGTTTGATGTGTTGTACATATGATGCCAATAAGGCTTTGGGGATTAAGGCATCGCGCTCCTTTATTTCCATCTAATTTCCTTCCTACACAGACAAATGAAAAGAAATCTAATTTTCCTTCTGATAACTATGGATAATGCAAGATGACTATCAGAAACTGTCGTGCGTTCATTGTCTGGATTCCTTGTCCTCTTGTTAGCCTGTAAATCTCACAAGCATTTGAGGATTCTGCACAGTGAAGGTTGATAACCACTATTTTCACTTCATTTAAAGTGAATAAATCCATTATTTTGATTGAATTGATGTTCTTATTGTATGCAATACCTATCCATCTCTATTGCATTTGATCAATAATTTTATTGTCCAGGCCTACAAGCCGAATTTCATGTTTTTATTGTATTCAATATTTATTGAGCTCTACCGCCTTTGATTGCCAGTATCATTACATGCCAGAAACTATTAAAAAACGATACGTAAAAAATTTAGAGGAAAATATATCTGCGTAGGTTGTTGTCCAAATTTTAGAAAATCATAGGTTTTATGCTTGTTCTGTGACTTTCCGCCGCCCTATTATACTCTTTCTTCCACGTGTTCGTCGCTTATTAAAGCCCATTCGTACATTTAGAGTGCAGCTCTCTGGTGATACGTTTTCCGCTGTCTTTCAAAAGAACAAAGTTTTTTATTTAGAGTGGATTCACTGCATGTCCCTTTTTTAAGAGCATTTAGGTTAGTTTTTCGTTACACTTTACATTATTGGCTACTTTCTTTTCTTTGCTGATTCTTGTCAGTTACTATGAAACGAGGACAATGAGAATTACTCGCCATATTTACGAAGAAAACATTTCTTCTTTTTCTTTTTTTGAAAAACCATTTTGAACTGTTCAATTTTAATCTTTTAAGAGGATTAATACCTTAAAACATGACATAACTGATCAATAACAAATAGTAGAGCACAGAATAAATCTAAAAAAAAAATGCTTAAAACCTTAAATGTAATCTCAAATGTTCAGGGCGGATAATTTTAGAAATTGTGCTGGACTTTTATTACACCACACTGTATAATTTCATTTAAGTATTGCTTATCAACAAAATTTGGTAATTGAATTGGATGACAGTGAGGTGGAGGGGGGGGGGACGTACTCGATAATACAATATGTAAAGTGTGTACAATTCATATTCATTCAATTTGCAAATTAAATTTTACACCCTGATTTTGTATTACAATCAATTATGGAAATGGAAGTTATCGGAAAATTGGCCATGTTGTGTTGTATTGAAATCGTATTTTTCTTTTTTTTTTTTTATTTTGCTTGCTTTCCTTTTATCATAAAAAATCAGTTTACAATTTCGTTTATTTACTTTCACTTTTCGAGGGCTATTAGGAAAAAGGAACATCCCCAAAAAATAAAACAGGCCTCATACAGACATTGACAAAATTTTATGAAATTCAGAAGAAAATATTTTTTTTATTTTTATTTAAATGATGCAATGCTTCAATGATTTTTCATTTATTTGAATGTTTTTGGACAAAAATAAAAAAAGCGAAACAAAAATAATATTTTTAAATGATTTTAATAAGTTAAAACTTAACAAAAAAGTTTAATTTTTTGCCTTTTTTTGATGGCGAGATATAAAAAAAAATTATTGAAAATGAGACATTTTAATGAAGGTCGTAAGTTCTTATTTGAAAATTTTTTCTGTTTCTGTTTGTTGTACTTAAAAAAAATTTAAAACTGCGACAGGACTAATTAGTGCTTTATTTAAAAATAGAAGAGAGGATACATCATCTAATTAATAAAGCGTAAAGGTTTTGTGTGTTCTAAAAATAGAGGTTAGGCTCATTGTGATACCACAAATCAATATACATACAACCTAAGGAGCAAACAGCGGCTATAAATAAAATAAATCTCTCTATAGCAGTAAAATTTACTTCTCAGAGTTCAGTGTAAACATAATAAGAATTGAAAAGGTGAAGAAACTCAGCCAACTCATAGCAAAAGACGAACACTGATACATCTAATAAAGACAATTTCCTCTATCTCCTCAGATCCCAAGCTTCTGCAGAAATTATTCGAAATCTAACATTCTGAGGACCATAATTGTTCTGTAGATGGACATGCAATTGCCTAATGTCCTTGGTGTTAAATAATAAATATAATAAAAAAATAAAAATATATAAAATAAAATATAATAAAAAATAAGTGTACATTCTACAGTCATCTCAGGGACAGAAATCAGTTTACTATCCTAGACCAAACAGTCCGACCTTATGATATCATATTGTTACCTTTTTACATTTTAAAAACGGGTAAAAAATGAGCTCGTAGATTGCAAATAAAATAATAATAAATTTGAGTTTAGTTTTAATTAAAATTATTTATTGTTGGCACAATTCTGTGTGCCACTGTTCACAACTTGATGTAAACAACAACAATTGTTTTCTTTTGTTATTCCTCTGTTCACGCTCTTTGCACAAACAATAGCAATTACTAGACAATTGTTCGACAGATCTTTGTAATGGACATCTTCAAACCACGATTACTCTCTTCAAACACACCACATCTTCACACAAGACTGACTGCGTTACCTTGCCTTGCCTTATATGGCAACGTAAACCGTTTGATGAATGTTATTGCAGGCGAATGTTCGTAGCTTCGCCTTCTCGAGATCTCTAAGAATGTAAACATCGTTGTTAAATTATTGTTGTTTGTGTATTTTGTTTACATTCATTCTTGTAGTATATGTTGATGTATTTTTGTTTATTTGTTTAACATTTTTTTATGCTGGTGTTTGTTGGTATATTTTTGTTTACTTCTTTATAATTTTTTATGCTGGTGTTTGTTGTTATCTAACGCAGTGCGACAATTTGTAAACAAGTTCATTGTTTTTGTAGCTTTTGTTTATAATTTTAATATTAAACGATGTAAAAGCAAAACAACAGTATCTAGATTTTTTCCATTTTCTTAACAATATTCTTTATATGGTCACACTTTATATTGGCTACGTGACGTAATGCTGTGCCTACTGATACATAAACGAGACATTCATTCAAACATCATTTATTGAAACAATAAGCTATGTTTGCTATAAGTTACTTAGAGTTAAGCATTCGTTGAAAGCCAGCATTTTATTAGATTCCTCTGCCTCAATGATAATTTTATAAAAAAAAAAAAATTCACCCTATATTCTTAAACCGTCCCCAAGCATTATTGTCACATTATTTTTTATATTTCTCTGTTCGGCATTAAATTTTGCTAAAAACGCAATAATGACAGTTTTACACCCAAAATGCACTTAAAACTAAATGTTGTGGAAAATTCATAATGAATTAAAAGCCAAAAATTTCAAAAATTATACATCATTAATGCAATTCATAATTCAGTTTGTTCTTTTTCATTTCATTTCATTTCTTTTCTTAGCTTTAAATCATTTCAATGGTCACTCACCACATAAACTAGATAAACAAAAAGCAGCAGAGTCATTAAAAAATAAACTCAGGCTATTGAAAGCATGTTCGTTTAAACAGACTCAGACTTTTTACTCTTAATCAAATTGCAAAATTTCTGAACAAATGTTTTACCATTCATTTTGCACAGTAGATTAAGCGGACATATTAATCATTCCGAGTTAAGTGTCCTTGCATCCGCCCATTTTTCAATGGTCGTTTGTAATCTACGATTTGAAAAAAATTGATTTGAAATCATATATGTTTTGTACTCTTCAAATTCAAATTCGAACTGAATTTTTTTTTTTTTTTTTTTTTTTTTTTTTTTTTTTGGTTTAATAAATGTTAGTACAGGCAGGCACTTTTAACTCGTACGCAAACATTTGTTCAAAGTGATAGTGAACATGGATGTCTAACTGTAACTGCCTGTCTAACTGTTTGTCTGTAAATATTTGATTTGTTGTTGCCTACTAACAATGCCATTGTTGTTGTTGATGATATTCTATCGCATACACTCTTTGCTTTAATGTCACTGTTCATGTGTGTGCTCTCTTTACATGCATTCGATTTTATTTGTAGTTGAAGTAGGTTGTCTACAATTAAAGCCACAACATTTAGTTTATTGTCCATGTAAAGTATAAGTGTACATATAACCAAAAAAAAGATAACAGAGAGAAAGAGTGAGTATGTGTGTATCACATAAAAATGATATTTACTTATACACATGCATGTCAACATGTAAGCATTCTCTACTCTACTAAAGTGTTTCAGTACTTACTTATACATTGACACTCATTGTTTATAGACAAACATCTATAGACGTATTTGTGGCCTGCGAAAGGTCGAGTAATTGTGTGAGTGAGTATAACCGGACTGTTTATGTTTTTTTTTTTTTTGTTTAAATGCAGGTAAAGCCAGCATGAAAAAACAAGTTGACAGATTTGATACATTTGTGAGATAACATACAGCATGAAGGAAGGAAAGTATTCGAAATATTTAAAACTTTCCAACATTTTTAAAAAGCAAAGAAGCATAAAACCTTGAAATTATTGTTTATGTTTTGACATCAATAAATGAAATCATTTTTAGCTTTTCCATCAAAATTATTTACGTATCCTTTTTTAATAGTTTCTGGCATATAATGAAATTGGTAATCAAATGCATTGGAGTAGAATAAGTATTGAATAAAAGCAAAATAATTGATCAAATCTAATTGAGATGGATAGGTATTGAGTAAAATAATAACATCAATTCAATCAAAATAATAGAATTATTCACCCTAAAAAAACTGAAACTAGTGCTAATCAACCTTCACTGTGCTGAATCTTCAAATGTTTGTGTGCTTTACAGGCTAACAAGAGGACAAGGGACCTTCCAATCCTTTACGAGCAATGAATACATAACGGTTTGTGATAGTCATCTTGCATTTTCTGTAGTTATCTGAAGAAAAATTTTATCTCTTTGAATTCGTCTGTCTAGGTAGGAAATTAGATGGGAGAGAAGGAGTGCGATACCTTAATCCCCAAAGCCTTATTGTCATCACATGTACAACACATCAAACAAGGAATTAAGTTTCTTAATTATTCCAAACAAGGAAAAAACGTCACTTTCTAATAACGAAATTCTCCAAGAGCTACACTGATAATTACATACATACATACATACATAATTGGTCATTACAACTCTTCAGTCAGTCAAACCACTTATGTTGTGTGTGTTAATTTTTTTACATGAGTGGTGGGACCTACAGCTTCCGAACGACAGATTTTTGAGAAACTTTTCATGGCAATTTTTTATTTATTCTCAGAGTTCTTGCCAGAAATCTGTTGAGTGGAAATCGCCAAAGAAATATTTTTATTTTTTTCATATTTTCGTTTTGATTTCTGACCTGGTAAGCCTACTAGACTACGGCGCCTTAAAGTAAGTAAAAACTGGAAATTGTGCAACGTACGAAGACGCAAACTGAAATAAATTTTCTGTGTAACTTTACTAATATTTCACCTATGTTAGCTACATTTTTCACCTTCACCTTCAGGGTATTCATTTTCATTCAGGTTATTTATTTGGCAATGAAAAAACTAAATAGTAAAAAAAAACAAACAAAACAAAAATAGGTCCCCTTTCAATATGCACAAACATTGAAAAGGAATGTTCATTTCATTCATTACAAATAAAAATAAAAAAAATAATGGCAAATGAAAACAAAAATATAACCCAAAACCACTTGGCAACAGTAACATTATGATCATGATCATTATTGACTTCAGCAATCCCCTGATGCTGTACTCAAAAATGCATTTCTTTTTCGATACAAACAAAAAAAAAAAGTTGTTGCGAAACTTTGTTTGTAAATTTTTCCAAACTTAGGAAATTGATTCATTTTGGCAATACATGTACAATGCAATACACTTACACAAATATTGACATTGAGGAGGCGGGTAATGGTATTCTAAACCCACCCCCCAAGTACTTTTGTTATTATTTTTGTTTTTCTTCTTTCCCCACTCCTCCTCTCTTTGTTTGCTTATGTAAAAATGTAAGTGTTAGGTTTTGTTTGAATTTGGCAATGTGTTCCCCCCTTTTTTTTTGTATTTTTTCCAAAAGGGGCTTTAAGAATTTGATATTGATGAACAGCATCAATTAGGCAGTCCTGCATGTCATTCTCTAAAACATTTGCCAACATGTTGCAACATGTTTTCATTTGCATTTAACAGACTTATTGGCCATTGTCTAATGCAGGCAGAATTTGTTGAAACATTGATTTTCAGTTCATTTTGGACAGACAATCACACATACTTGTATGATATCATTTTCTAAAATGGTTTGTGTTTTTTTTTTTCCTTGTTTCCCTTGTTTTTACAAACTTTAGTTAGAAGGCGTTGCAGATGCAGTTGGCAATTGAGAGATATGAACGGAATTTCTAACGTCAAATTTTGTAAAATACTAGAACAGACTATCACACACTTAATTACGTTAATAGTGTACAATCAAACAGTTTATTTTTACAATTTAAAGTGGGGCTGAAAACTTCATAGATTTCTATAGAAAAAATTCCCCAAACGCATTACGTAAGAGTCGTTGTTGATGGTTTTTGAGCTTTTCAAGATAATCGATGAATATTGTGTGTAAAGTGTGGAATATTAAACGTTATATTAAGATGATATTAGTCGCCGTAGTCCAGTAGGTGCTTATTAGACGAGAGGCCTCGGGTCAAACTCCAGGCCAGAAATCTCCAGCAAAACGAAAATATGAAAAAATATCTGTTCGGCGACTTCCTCTCAGCAGATTTCTGGCAAAAACTCTGAAAGTAAATAAAACTGCCATGAAAAGTTTCTTAAACATTTGTCGTTCGGAGTCGACTTTAAACTAGAGGTCCCGCCACTCACTACTTTCGTTATTCTGATGCTTGTCTACTGTTTGACATTATTTCTGCTGGGTATTGCAGCGACACCTCTCGTTCTTTTTTTGCTAATTAAATTGAAAAGGCTTAACAACAAAATTTTACAAGTACTCACATAGTATTACAATAAAACATAGATTTTGTTTTTTAACAAAAAGTTTTTTTAAATTCTGCCTGAAGCTAAAGTCTTCATGCACAATAAATTTTACATGCACCAACAAGTTTTCTTTTTTTTTTTAAAGAAAAACTTACCATACATAATTACCCGTCTATTAAATTATTGTTAAAAGGACGAAACTATAAAATTTTGAAATAGTATTTTAAATAAAAATTCAAGCTAAAATACGGACAAAGATTAGATCCTTCCATTGGAAATGCTTGTATTGGTTGTCATAAGTTAATGTTGTTGCCAACGCATTTATTGTTCTAACTTACTCTTAAAAAATCTGTCAGGATTTCATCAGCTCTTTCGTTAAAGTATAGTAAAAGTACAAGACTTCACAAGCATTCTACAGTGACTATATCTTTGCATTTTGCTGCACTATGGTGTTGTAGTCGCCGTAGTCTAGTAGGTACTGTGTTGCCTTATTAGACGTGAGGTCACGGTTAAACCCCGTGTCAGATATCAAAAACAAAATATGAAAAACTATTTCTTCGGCGACTTCGTCTCAGCAGGTTTCTGGCAAAAAGTCTGAGAGTAAACGGAAATTGCCATGAAAAGTTGCTCAAAAATCTGTCGTTCAGATTTGACTTTAAACTGTAGGTCACGTCACTCACGTATGAAACGCATACAACATAAGTAGCGTCAGAAGCTAGTTCGTAATCCTGACTGAAGAGTTGTAATCATCAGCAATTTATAGACGGAAATTTTCAAGAGCACCATGGACGTAAATTTTTAATAGCAATTTTATTGAGACAAACAAAACTATTTCTCACAATAATTTTAACGAATTTAAATTCTAATTGCAATATTGCTTGCTTTGGAAGGTCATCAGAATCGTGTGTGAAATACATTTAACGTCAAATGGCTTTTATATGACTTAAAAACGTGTTTTTGGTTTTCTTTCGACGACGATTTTATGTTCCTCACAATTATTATAAAATATTGTCACAAATAAGCGTTTTTATTTTCCTATTGGACTGGGCTGAATAGTTTTTCGTATTTTATTTCGGGTAATTTTTGTCCATTTTCTTGTCATTTTTTTTTTTTTTGTTTGTTTGTCTGGCATATAAATTGGCATTAAATCGTGCTTTACGTTTTTATTTTTTCTTAGATTCTCTGTATTTTTATTATTTTATTTGCAATTGAGAAAAATAGAGAAAAAAAAAAGAGAAAAACACTTCAAGACAATATTTGACTCGTTAAAAATTAATCCAAAAAAAAGACAAGAAGCGAACACAGATGCTGCTATAAAACCATAGTGACAGACGCTCTAGTTTTTTGTGTATGTTTAATGGCTTTTAGACGTGAAGGTCACTGCCTTGTTATGGTTTTTGCTAACACATTTACAATTCTAAGGCATAAAAATGGCCATTAAAGGTAATTTCCGAGGATTATTTTCCTGAAGTGATTTGAACAGCTTTATTGACAGCATGAAATATAAGTGGCAATAAGAAAACTGGACCACAGAAAACAATAGAAATCTTTATTTTAAATTTAATACGCCTACTTTTAATAGTTTTATTAACTTATGCAAGAATATGTAATTAAATTGCAATATTTTTTTTTTTTTATGTCCCCGTAAAATATTCAAATAATTTTTTATGTTTTTTATCTGCCATCCATCCATCCACCTGCTATTCCCTTAGTCAATAAAAAGTTTAACAAGATTATTAGTTGAAAATCTTAAGCAATGAAACTTTACACCATTTCCCAAGTGTCTAATAAATAAAATTTGTGCGAGGGTTGTTTTTTTTATAATTTTTTATTTCTGTTTTCTTTGTTTTAATGGGGAACATTTTTTCTGTGCATCTAAAGGGCAATAATAAAAAATATTTAAATTGTCTTGGAAAATGACAGAAACGGCAGAAAAGTAACTTTAAAAAAATGTATTGAAATGCCAAGAGATTTACAAGTAAAATATGAAATTTTAATATAAGCAAGGGAAGCAAAAAAAAATTATCTTTATGACCCTTATGGTGTGGGGGAATTGTACACACTTTACATCATAAGTACCTCTTTAAATTAAATTTCAAAATAATAAGTATTTAAATTCAGTTTAATGTATTTCATTTTAAACTGAATTATTTCCTTATACTGTATGTATTACGTATACCGGACGTATACTCAATATTAAATGTAAATAATTAATTCATGCATATACGTCATGTTGTGCAAGTATTATGCTGCCGCTGCTATTGCCAAACAAGTATTGGTTATAAACTAATCGGCTTAATTAAATATTATTTAGGAGAATTTTATGACAGCTAAACAAATATTTGTTTATCACATGATGTTTTGCTTCGATTATTAAACATGTTTCATTAAATTTAACGCTTTAAAGGAAAAATAATTTGAAATTTAATATATGGCATGAAGAACTAAAGTAAACTCAGTTTTTCAAATGAACTTGATTTGAGAAGACTTTTGTTTGTATTTAAAAAAATATACACATTCATTCATGCATTCTCGAATATAAACACACTTGTGGAAAATCTTTTCTAGCACACAAAATTCATTTTGAAAACAATCTGAATTTCTTTCATTAATGCACTTCTAATTAATTCAGTTGGTAAAAGTCATTCTATTTTCTTAGATCACGTTATCGTGAGGATTAGAAGATAATTATTGCCGGGCTTTAATGTTTATCGATTATAAAGGGCTATCCATTTCGTGGTTTCAAAAGTATGGGACTGGAATTCGACATCTGTCAAACTAAGTTGTGAAACCAATTTTTTTCTTTTCAGTTGAAAGTCTGACATTGACGAAAATGGATCGCTTAACAATCACACAACGCATAAAAATTACTACAAAGCCTACTACAAAAATGGTGATTCTGCCACAGCCACGTATCGTGCGTATCGGCAATTTTTCGAATAAAATTTTCTTCAGCGATGAAGCACATTTCACACTCGGTGGGTATGTTAATAAACAAAATTGTCGTATTTGGGGTTCTGAGAATCCTCAAGTAATTGAAGAGAGGCCATTACATCCAGAAAATGTCACTGTTTGGTGCGCTCTTTGGTCCGAAGGTGTGATTGGACATTACTTCTTCGAAAACGACGATGGAACGACTGTCACCGTCAAAAATTTAATAAGAAGTACAGGAAGACCAGAAATTAATAATAAGTAGACGATAAGTACATATACGGAAGCTTGTCCGGGCAAAAAAATCCAGTAATCTTGATTCTATTACAAAATGAGAAATAATATTGTTTTTATTTTATTGTAAGATTGTTCGCATGCTAAGCGAAAGAAAATTTTTGTATGTAATGTAGTCGCCGTAGTGTAATATGTAGAGTGTTGGCTTCTTAGACATGAGGCCACGGTCCAACAAAACGAAAATATAAAAAAATATTTCTTCGGCCACTTCCTCTCAGCAAATTTCTGGCAAAAACTCTGAGAGTAAATAAAAATTAACATGAAATTTTTCTCAAGAAAATCTGTCATTTGGAGACGTCTTTACATTGTAGGTCCCGCCACTTATGGATAAAATTAACGCACACAACATAAGTGCTTGTGAGAAGCTAGGCTGTAATTTTGACTAAAGGGTTATAGTGACCAATTATGTATGTAAATCGCCAAATCCAAATTTAACAGCTTTTACAAACGTTTATAATCCGTTGTAGTCTAGCTACTGATTCAACCCCTAGCCCATGATTCAACCCCTAGCCCATGATTCAACCCCTAGCCCATGATTCAACCCCTAGTTCAGACATCTCCACAAAGGCGAAATATGAAAAGATATTTCTTAGGCGATTACCTCCCAGCAGTCTTCTACCAAAAATTCTGAGAGTAAACTAAATTGTCATGAAAAGCTTCTCAAAAATTTGTGCTTCGGCAACGACTTTGAACTGTTTATCCATGACTGTCCCGCCAGTCATGGATAAAATGAACACATAAAATGAGGGTAATGTGGGAAGTTAGGTCGTAATCCTGACTGAAGTCCTACTAACTTATTATAGCTTCCGTTTGATTATTATGATATTGAGCACTTGAAATTGCTTTTGGAATTTTTAATATAAACAACTCAGTGGCATTCATTATATCTGTTCGGAGTTAGTAGCCATACTAGGGAATTAGAATCTAGCGATGTTTTTTGAGAAAAAACTCCAACGTGCTGTTTGTTAAGGCCACATGAACATTTAATTTTTGCCAATTTTTTGCTGTTAAACGATAAAGATTTCTAACACTAAAGAATACAACGAACGTAGTGTTGTAAGAAGTTCAAGGCAGTGCCAAAAAGCAATGCATATCAGAAGTGATTCAATGTAAGACACAAGGGATGGTTCTTGCTTCATTTTTTTTTTTTTTTTTTTATAAAAATTTCTATAAAGTTTAGCTTTCAAATGTTTTCAAGTGCCGTAGTTATTTTGTATAAAAATTGCTTTCATAAAATGCTTCTTTTGTTACAGGAAATAAACGTTGCAACCTTTAAAAAAAATATTATTTCTTTTTAGAGTTTAAAACAGAATAATGCACAGGAAAGTTAATTGACCAAAAACGAAGCAAAACAGACAAAACAGAATCTTGGAAAATGCAAGACACAGTTGGCGGTGGAAATTATGTCACCAGAGAGATTTGTTTTAATTTTAGTTTTTTTTTTTAAATTTTCTTTCGTGAAAATCATAAAATCAAGATGTTAAGTTTTTTCTTTTTCTTCTTACAACTATTTTAAAATGAAATTGTTATTCCTTTCCCTTTTTTAATTTTGCATCTAAACGTTCATTTGTATGCCTTCAGGTTAAAAAATCAATTTTTAAAATTTAGTTTCCAGAGAAACTAAATAATTTCCTTTAAATTTTCCAACTTATTTTCAAGCAACCGCATAAATCACAATTAAAGTTTCTTAGAAATGTCATCGGAGGAAACTTTTCATTTCCAATGCAATTTTAAATAATACAACACAGAATTTCTAAACGCTTTCAAAGAAAAACTTTTCAAATATTCTTTGCACTTGTTTGATTCAAAGGATAAAATCCCTTTGGTGCTAAAGTTCGGAAGCGTAATATTATCGTTTGTTCGACTGTCATCTGTCATGTGTGAATTCCTGGCATAAGCAAACACTTACACTGAAATTCATTTGATTCTGTATGATGAAAATTGCGAGAAATATACACAAGCTTGCAGCTCTTCATAAATGATTTCTTATTTTTCTTTACATAAATTTTGAATGCAATATTCAAGGTTTTGATATTTGAAAATAGAAAATTAAAAAAAATAAGAAGAAAATTGTAACAAATGGAATCAGCAGTTAAATTTAAGCAGTTTGTGTTAATTTGTGTTAATTTAAGCAGTTTTGATATTATTTTTCTTTGATTTTAGTTTTCAGTTCAATCATCTGCAAATTTGTAAATATTTTTTGTTTTAATAAATTATGGCCATAACTTTTTGCCAATTTTCTTGCTTTCTTTTCTCTCGGCCTCTATGATTTCCTGAAACTTTACCCAAAAAAAATGGTTTAATGATGTGATTTTCTGATGTTTTTTGTTTGTTTTCTTCTTAGTTTTTGCTAATTTTGACCAGGCTGTATACGAACAAATACAAGTTTAACGCACAAATAAGGAAATATGAAAACAAAACAAAAACCAAAAATAAAATGCCAAAAAAAGGAGGAAAAAAGGAGAAAACCCAAGACACTAAATGTGCAAACATTTGTAATTATAACAGAAAAACAAAACGAGAAATTAAGGAAGCAGAAGAAGAAGACAAAGAAAGAAATACAATAAAAACGTCAACCAATAAACAAAGAATATTTGAGGAGAATATATTAGACTTTGTTAATGGATAAATTTATGTGGCCAATATTAATGAGATTTTCTCCACTTTGTCTTATTGTTCCAAATAGAGACGAAGCCAATTTGACGGCCTTCTAAAGGCACACATAACACACATGACAGACATAATACGTGCCATTCAGCAAGAGCTGGCCACTACGAATTGAATGAGATGTTTGTCAAATGATTTGTTGAAAATAAAAGTTTAATAAAATGCGTATGTTGATGGAAATTTAATATCAATTCTGTTGAAATATGTCCTCGAAAATATGAAAATTCCTTCCTGAATTAAATGCTTTTTAGACATACTTGCACCTTTTGGATGTTCATAAGGTCAGTTCTGAATCTTGTTCTAGTGTCAGTAGAGTCAATAATCACCATTATTAGCAATAATGCCAATACATACATACAAAGTTGATCACTACAACCCTTTAGTCAGGATTACGACCAAGAATCTCCCACCACTTATACTGTGTGTGTTAATTTTATACTTGAGTGGCGGGACCTATAGTTTAAGGTCGACTCCGAAAGACAGTTTTTTAAGAAACTTTGGCGTGGCAATTTTTATTTATTCTCAGAGTTTTTGCCAGAAATCTGCTGAGAGGAAGCCGCCGGAGAAATAATTTTTCATGTCTGACCTGGGATTTGAACCGAGGCCTCTCGTCTAGTAAGCCAACACAGTACCTACCAGACTACGGCGGTTTACTTTTCTTTATTGAGCCATAAACACAAGACACTTACTTGAAATGTCTGACAATTGGTGCCACAATAATTCATCACCACAACTGTTGTCATCGTACATCACGTTGACCTGACACTTTTCGTTTAATCTAATTTGACGGTTTCACAGAATCTTTTGAACATATTTTTATATTTTTATCTTCTAAATACATTTAAAATATTAGCTCGCAGATTGCAAATAAAATAAAAAGAAATTTGTGTTTAATTTTAATTAAAATTCTTTATTATTCGCACAGTTCTGTGTGCCACAGTTCACAACTTGATGTAAACAACAACAATAGCAATTTCTTATTATACCGTTTGCATAAAAAATAACTATTACTAGGCAATTATTCGACAGATATTTGCAACGGAGATCTTCAAACAACGGTTACTCTCTTCAAACACACACGGCGTCTTCACACAAAACTGACTGAACTTCACTAACTCAGTCGCCTGCTTTGCTTTGCATTGGCATGGTAAACAGTCTGATGAATGTTCTTGAAGGTGAATGTTCGTGACTTTGCCTTCTCGAACTCTCTGTGTTTGTTGTTGTATTTTTGTTTACCTGTTTTTTTTATGTTGTTGTTTGTTGTTATATTAAGCTGTACGATAATTTGTAAACAGGTTGGTTTACTGCATTGTTTTATTTTTGAAGCTTTTGTTTATAATTTTAATGTTAAGCGATGTGAAAGCAAAACACCAGTATTTTGATTTTCCATTTCCGTAACAATATTTTCAAGATGGGTATTCCAATCCTTGGTAGCGTTAAAATAGTTTTCTTTTTATTGAATGAAATTGAAAAAATAAAAAATTATTCTCTAAAACAATCTTAAAGAGCTTTGGCAGCATTTTAAATTAAAGAAAAAAAATCTTATCTTCTTTAGACTTCTAATCTATGTATGTATGTCTGGTGGCGATTAAATTGCAAATATATTATGTCTGATGTATTTTCGTCTACATATTTAACCTTCAGACCTATAATCATAAACTAAAATACTTTCTAATAACCTGCCATGATGATACCTTATGTGATTTTAGTAAACTTTTTATGGATTTTTGTAATATTTTTTCTATTTTGTTTTTATTTTTGTTTTTATTTTTATAAATAATTTCTGTAAGTATTACAATCAAACAACTTTATTTAATAGCCATAATTATTTCAGCATAAAATTTTTCCATTAAATATACCATAAAATTCATACATATTTTGATGGAAAGTTATTATTTATTTACAGACACACACACACATATAAACCCACTCACAGATGTAAGGATATATGTGTACAATACTCTGAGACAGCTAAATAACTGAGGGTATTAAGATTTAACCAGGGGTTAAATTTTCGTTTTAATTTTTTTTTTTTTTTTTTTTGTTTTACGACTGAATATAAAAATAAATAAACTTCTACACGTGACTTTGGGTTTGGCTTTTTAGCAATATTATGCGTGGAGTATTAAAATAAAATCTAAAAAGATAACGAGCAGAAATTAAAAAAAATCCACGTTAAAATACCTAAAACAACTGTTGCTTGGGATTTATAATTTTAAATACTTTCATTAAAACAGCAACAAAAACAATAAAAAAAAAACTAAAAAAGGTACGCTCTTTAAACGAATACAGAAAATTTTAATTGAAATTATTAAATGAAACTTTAAGCTGAAGGATAAAAATAAAGAAGAGAACTGTACGGCAAGTACAATAATTTTACCCTCAAAAGAAAGTTTAAGTTTTTCCTGTTACTGTTTATTAAATCCATATTTTTGTTGTTGCTGTTGCTTGATTAGCTTCCCTTTATGTGCTTTAGCTTTGTCTGTAATAATCTCTTGGTTTAGCCCTTGAAAACTATGGAAATAATTTTTGTTATCAACTGGGATTATTCTCTTGTTTTAAGTTTACACAGGCAATTTTGCGGTAAGTTTCTGTCAAAGTGAAAGGCATGTTTTTGACGCAGAAGTTTTTTAAATTTGAAGTTAGAAACAGTGGTAATCAGTAAAGACACATTTTAATTTATTTAAAATCATTTTTATAGTTAATATATTGTTACGAGAATAAAAAATCTAGATACTGGCTTTTACATCGCTTAACATTAAAATTGTAAACAAAAGCTACAAAAACAAAACAATGCAGTAAACAAACCTGTTTATAACAACAAACACCAGCATAAAAAGAATGGTAAACAAGTAAACAAAAATACAACAACAAACACCAGCATAAAAAAAATGGTAAACAAGTAAACAAAAATATACCAACAACACTACAATAATAAATGTAAACAATGATGTTTACATTTATAGAGATTACGAGAAGGTGGTCATGAACATTCGCCTTCAAGAACATTCATCAGACTGTTTACCCCGCCATATAAAATGCAAGGCAAAGCAGGCGAGTGAGTGGGTAAAGTTCAGTCTTGTGTCAAGATGCGGTGTGTTTGAAGAGAGTAATAGTGTTTTGAAGATCTCCGTTACAAAGATTTGTCGCGTAATTGTTGTTGTTTATGCAAAGGGTGTAAACAGAGGAATAACAAACAAAGCAATTATTGTTGTTTACATAAAGTTGTGAATAGTGGCACACAGTATTTGGCAAATAATATAGAATTTTAATTAAAACTAAACTCAATTTTATTTTTATTTTATTTGCAATCTACGAGCTCATACTTTAAACGTTTTTAAAAGGTAAAAAACGTAACAATATTTTTTTTTTATTTTCAAATCTAATAATTTTTTTTTTGCATAGTAAATAATCTTCTAAAAATATTTTCTACAAAGAGTTTTTCATACTTCTGCTCCACTGTTTAGAAATAATTTATATCGTCATTTTCGTAATAAATAACTTTATGTTCCTGTTATTCATTCTACCTACCATACATACATATACATGCATATATTTCACTATAAATATCTCATTTATGACATGCATATACACTCCTTTACATGAGTGCATACATATTAACTTGTATCTACAATATTTTATAAAAATATTTACACACATACTTTACTCGTGTTGTATTTTGTTGTAACTCATGCGGAGAGCAACATTTTGTGGCATTTAAATGTTTGAAATTTTATGAATTTTTAATGGCGAAAAAATAACAACAACAAAAAATTACAAAATATTATTTTATGTTTTGGGCAATAAAAGATCATTAAAATGTTTTGAAATAATATGCAATAAAGGCCAAAAAACAAAACCAAAAAAGAAGAACAAAAGTCGCCATTGGGCAATCGATTTGTACTTCTATTTTTATTTTTGGCTGTGGTGTGAAAAGCTTTACTTAACATAGTTTAAACGCTTAAATTCCTAGTGCTAATGTGCCTCTCCTGCCTTGAGTATCTTGCTCGTATATAACCATTACAATCGGTCTGTGTAAACAAAATACACAAACAACAATACAATAGAGATTTAAGAGCAGGCGAAATCATCAAGCAGATTCATCAACTGTTTACTCTGCCATATAAAAGGCAAGGTAAAGCAGGCGACGGAGTTAGTGAAGTTCAGTCAGTCTTGTGTGAAGATGCGGTGTGTGGGTAGAGAGAGATCGTGGTTTCGTGGTTTGAAGATCTCCGTTACAAAAATCTATTGAATTGAATTGTCTAGAATTGTTACAGTTTATGCAAGGGGTATAAACAGAGGAATAACAAAGAAAAACAATTGTTGTTGTTTACATCAAGTTGTTAACAGTGGCACACAGAATTGTGCGAATTATAAAGAATTTTAAAACTAAACACAAATTAATTTTTAATTTATTTACAATTTACGAACTGATATTTTGAACATTTTTAAAAGGTAAAAACATCTCATTATGTTCATTTGTTTTTCGTTATAAAATATTGTGAAACTCTGTAATATGTTGCACCTTTTATTGTAAATTCCAGCATGTATCCAGCAACGCTTACAGAAAAACTTTTATAAAAAAAATATGATGATTTCATATTGACCGCCACATATTGGTTACACGCACAATTTGTTTCATTATAAGGGTGGTCGAGTGTGGTATGGAATGAATGGAAAAACGGAAAAAATGGCGATCGTCTATTAAATTAGGAAACTGTGTCTGTGTATGGACGGAAATGAATATTTGATTTGATTTGATTTCATTTTGTTTTTTTTATTTTTATTTTGTTTTCAACACACTTAAAACTGTGGAATATCCATTGAAAGAAAAATTTATTTTTACGAGATTTATTGTTGTATTTTTGAATTTCTTTTTTTGTTTTTTTTTCGTTTCCCAAAGGATATTTAATTTATTTACCTTTAACAATGTTTTCCTTTGGCAAATATCCCCTTTTTTATTAACGTTTGAATTTTGATACTTTATTTTAATGAAGAGTTTCCTTTGAAAAGACCTTTTATTAAGGTTTGCTGTTGGATTTCTTTATAATATTTAAAGAACTTTACTCTTACCATTGTATTATGCTCGTCTTAAAGTTGGTCTTTTCTTTAAAAAATTTTAAAGGAAATTCACAAAAAGTTCTCGGTTACATAAACACATAAAAAATAAAATCGAAACGTAAACCAAATGTAAAACCAAATTGTATTCAGGATATTTGATGACACATTAAAACTTTAACAAAAAGAACTAAAGTGTGTCAATATTTACATGGAAAAACATCTTTCCAACTTATGCCATAAAAACGACAACAACCTGACGACCTGACAAAAATATGCTTATTTAACATAAAACTACTAAATGTAACATGTTTAAAGGACAGAAACTATATCAGCATAAATGATATGAAAAGGATATATGTACTAAGTGCACAACACAAATGTTAAAGGATAATTTCCTTTGCAAAGCAAGCTACCATTTACCGCATAACAAGATATTGACTAAGTTTTCTTATTCTTCTTTCTATGCCCGTATCTATGCCTTAGCCTATATGAAAAAAAGGGTTTTCTTAGCCAAAAAGGATTTATAAAATTTTATATCTCCATCCATTGTTATTATTATTATTATATCTGCCATACAAGATGGCTTAAGAAGTATCAATTTTTGCTTTTTGTTATGCTGTTCCTGTTCCTTTTCTATCCTTTACTTTGGCCTGTAACTAATGGCCTTAGTCCAGTAACATATGACCCATGCTGGCAGGCCCTTTTTTCCTAATGCAGTATCATGAATTTGTTTTTTTGTTTTTGCCGCATTTGTTACGGTCATATTGTTTTTCTATTTCTCGATGTTATAAATTACTGCAGAGTTAAGTAATTGCAGGTGGAATGGGATTAATGCCAACAACAAATGCCTTTTAAAATGTCCTTAAAATGATAAAAAAAAATTATCACACAATGGAAAAATATTGTTTAAGAATCAAATACTAAAGAAAATTATGTTAACTTTTCAGGGTGATAATGTGTGGTTTAAATAACAAATTTATGAGCAATTTATTAAAGAAAATAAGAAAGAAAAATTAAAGAAAATGTAATTGAATTCAACCTCGATAATCAATATGTGATAATTGAAATTTCAAAGAAAATTTTTATGCATTAAAGCCAGATTTTTATACAAACTTTTTTTTTACTCGTTAAATAATTGAATTTGATTTAATGGATCAAGAAGGGAAAGTAAAGCTCTCTTGTTTTTATCAAACAGTCAATCACATACATAATTTATCATTAAAACCCTACAGTCAAAAATATGGACGTAGTTTCTCACACCACTTATATTGTGTGTGTTAATATTATACATGAGTGGCGGGGCCTACAGTGTGAAGTCGACTCCAAAAGACATATTTTTGAGAAACTTTTCATGGCAGTTTTTTTTTAATCTCAGAATTTTTGCCAGAAATCTGCTGAGATTAAGTCACCGAAGAAATATTTTTTTTTTCATATATTCGCTTTGGTGTCTGAACTGGGTTTTGAAACGTGGCATTACGTCTAATAAGTCAACAGACTACCTACTAGACTACGGCGATTATCATTATCAATTATTGAAATTACATACATACATACATAATTGGTCATTACAACCCTTCAGTCAGGATTATTGACCTAGTTTCTCACACCACTTATGTTGTGTGTGTTAATTTTATACATAAGTGGCGGGACCTACAGTTTAAAGTCGACTCCGAACGACAGATTTTTTGAGAAACTTTTTCATGGCAAGTTTATTTACTCTCAGAGTTTTTGGCAGAAATCTGCTGAGAGGAAATCGTTGTATAAATACTTTTTGTATTTTGTTTTAATGTCTGGCCTGGGGCTCGAACCCTGGCTTTACGTCTAATAAGCCAACACACTACCTAATAGATTACGGCGACTTCAGTAAATACAGCATTATTTTGATACAAAAAACAAAATCACGCTGATAAATTGATTCTTCACAGACACTAAAGCGGGTCTTTATTGACTCTAGGATTGTATGGTCATTTCAACCATCCACTTTTCGAGTCCCTGTACTGAGTTCCACCAAACTAGAAAAGAAATTGGTCAGCGCAAGGGCTGAACATTAAAAGGAAGATTACCCTACGCTGGAAAACCTTGACCTCAGTGGATAATAGCAACATCCAGCTATATCCGCACCTCGCAAGAGATAGGTATTGAGAAGGAAAGTGGATAACAGTCTCCTCTTCCTCAGTAGATCTGCACCCATGGCAGAAGTCGTTAGATGAGAGCTGCATTCTGCATTCCGCATATCTTTCCATAACACAATGCATGGCCACTGTAATTGAGAAGTTGTTGATAATTTTGCCACGACGAGCGCAGTTAGGGTTGCCAGCCTGGCTGGACTTGGCTGGATTGTCCAGCTTTTTGATGCTTGTCCAGCTAAAATTTAATTTGTCCAGCTAAATAGAAATTTTTTTGGTACACTCCAATTTCTTGGGCAATAATTGTCATGTTAACTTTGTCAAATCATGATAGCCAACACTGATTGTACATTTGTTATACTTTAATAAAAATTATTTACACAAAACCAAAATTAACATTTTTTTCAGTATTTTTTTATGTCCAGCTTTTTTTGTTTTGTCCAGCTTTTTAAAACCCAATGTCCAGCTTTTTGCGAATCTGAATCTGGCAAGCCTAAGCGCAGTAGAAACAAACGCATCAAGTACAGGGTGGGGCAAAAGTCACGAAGGGGTTTAATCGTTTAATCGTTCTTGGAATCTCGTGGCTTTAGTTCTTGCGTAAAGACCGCCGAGACATTTGCAGCTCAGCAGAGCGCCTTCGAGTTGATGTTTCAGGATTCTCCTCAACACTCTCCAGACTGCATTGTTGTCTTCACCCATATTTTTATACAGTTCATATCTTTGTTCACTAAACCTATCACTTTGAATGAAAGAGAACACAGCCTCTATTATAGAGATTCTTCAATGGAACCATTAACCAATTAAAGGTGAAGTCTGTGTATGATAAATTAGTAAACCTTGGTTTTGTGATTAAAGCAAGTGAATACTTATCTTTTTGGAAAGCATCCAAATAGTATACATATATTATTGTCTCATATTTCAAAAAATTTTCCAATTTTCTGTGTAATTAAATTAAATTCTTAATACTGATTTACACCATGTAGTATGTACATTATTAATACTGATTTACACCATATAGTATGTACATATATACAAGCGATTGTTTTCCTTTATTACATAAAATTCACAATTCCCTTACATACTTTACTTAGTTAAGAGTGCCTTTATAATGAAAAGTGTGGAGTCGTTTAACCGCCAAAAATTCATTTACAAATGCAAGATAAATTATTTTCCGCTTTGAACTTATTTTCAGATTGTAATGGAATCTTTTGCTCAGCTTTTAATTAAAAAGAGGAAAAAAAATCTGTGTGAATTTTAATTTACGAAACATTAAATTAAAAATAATCAACATAAATATCTTTACTTCCCTGCATTTGTAAAGCATTTTTAAATATCAAAGCAAAGCAAAGCTAACGAAAGGAAATGGTAATAACTCTTGATTCCTTTCTCTATTCTCTTATTTCACAAGAAAAAAAATTTGGGTTTTTTCTACACGGCATGTGTTCTGAACATGAAATAACAGTTTTTATTCAAAATCTCTTTAAGCGATACTTTTGGAAACTAAAAAGAAAACAAAAAAATACAGAAGAAGTCTGCTCGCAATTACATTTAAAAATAATTATTTTGTCATTTGCATTATTTTTAGATTGTTATTTGACACATAAACACAAAAACACAAAAAAAAAAACAAAAATTATAATAATTCTTGGAAAACTAGATTTTAATTAAATGCTGAAATGCCTGTGTTCTTTAATGATTTTTATTAAATTGTTGTACACAATATTCATGTTTTTTAAGCCTTAAACAGTATTTTGAACTTCAATTGACAAGGTTTTCCATCACAAAGTTTTGCTTGTCTTTTATTTCCTTTCGTTTCGTATCGTTTTCCAAGAATATTATTGTCTATTGCTATAACAATACTTATTTATCTTTTCCATTAAGAACGAAAAGAGGATAAAAATCATCAAAAAAAGAAAGAGAAAAATAGAGAGAAATAATAATTCTATTAATAAATTCAATCAGACGGAAATTGTGTCTGTAGGCTAAAATCACTTCAGCTATAAGTGTTTTATTCTTTGAAAAAAAATTAAAATTAAGAAAAAAAATCCAATTGAAATTGTCACTTCGTGTTAGAAAATACAAGCACGGTAAGACCATAAACCAAATCATGCTCATATTAGATCACCTAATGCTTGGATTTCAGTCCAAGACCAAGATACTGGTGTTTTGCTTTTGCATTGCTTAACATTAAAGTTATAAACAAAAGCTACAAAAACAAAAACAATGCAGTAAACAAACCTATTTACAAATTATCGTACTGCTTAATATAACAACAAGCACCAGCATAAGCAAATGGTAAACAAGTAAACATAAATACAACAACAAAAACCGGCATAAAAAATGGTAAACAAGTAAACAAAAATACAACAACAAACACTACAAGAATAAATATAAACAAAATACACAAACAACAATAATAAAACAACTATGCTTACATTTATAGAGATTTCGCGAAGGCGAAGCCACGAACATTCGCCTTCAAGAACATTCATCAGACTTTTTGTATTTTTGTATTTATTAAATTTGGATTTCTGATACAACAAGACATAATATCTTATAATTTAAAATACCAGAATCTGACAAGTTATATTACCAGAATCTGACAAGTTTGTTTGCTCTGCCATATAAAAGGCAAGGCAAAGCAGGCGACTGACTTAGTGAAGTTCAGACAGTCTTGTGTGTGTTTGAAGAGTGTGTTTGAAGAGAGTAATCGTGGTTTAAAGATCTGCGTTGCAAAAATCTGTCCAACAATTGTCAAGTAATTGTTATTGTTTATGCAAAGGATGTAAACAGAGGAATAACGAAGAAAGCAATTGTTATTGTTTACATCAAGTTGTGAACAGTGGCACATAGAATTATGCGAATAATAAAGAATTTTAATTAAAACTAAATACAAATTTATTTTTATTTTATTTGCAATCTACGAGCTCATATTTTAAGCGTTTTTAATAGGTAAAAACGTAACAGTATGTTAAGCAAAATTAAACAATTCAAAAAATTTCACTGGGTCAGTTCACTTTCAGAAGGTAATGTTTTTATATTTTTAAAGAAAATAATAAATTGTTAAACAATTTAACAGAAAGGAAACCAAAGAGAAAACGATCTTGCTCTGGGATTATCATACATTTCCGTGGGCATAATTAAACTTAAGTCTGTGAGAGATTATGAAGAAAATGCTCTCTGTATTGAAGGAAAACAATTAATTTTTAAACATAAAACAATATCGCAATTTTCTTTTTAATGAATACATTTATCATTAAACAAAAATAAGCTCCAAATCTTTAGCAATGCCAGTTTAAGCATTAAGCTTAAGCAGATGCCTGTATTTGGCATTTCAATGAAACTTTCTTTAAAAATAAACACACAGTGAACGAAATGAACAGCAGCGTAGTTAATTTAATTTCATTTATTTTTTAAATTTTTTTCAAGTTAATTTCTTAAATATTTTTATGTACATAAATAACACACTCATGCAACACAACATAGCAATACAAACGTTTTTCTCTAAATTTCATTTCGTGATATATTCATTTTTGTGAAATATTTACCAGCGTTATTTCATAATAATTTGACAGCGTTTTTATAAATCGAAAAGCATTTGTTTGTTCTATTTTTTGTTGTTTTTTTTTTTTGCTTTTCATAACAAAATATACAAGAACGTTTTGAGTATGACAAACATTGGCTATGAACACATGCATGCATACATATTTTCCTATATTTTTTTATATTTTTTCTATTCTTCTTTTACTTTTTATTTTATTAACAGCTCGTTCAAAGACTTTGAATATTCAAATGTTGAACGTTTTCTTTCAACATTTTCATTTCATGGCATTTATGTGCAATTCTTAAAAGATTTTCATAAAAAAAGATACAAGCAATGTGCTGCTTAACGAATTGAAAAAATAAGAAAATAAGAAAATAAAAAAAAAATAAAATAAAATAAAGAATCTTATGAAATGAAACTGCAGCATACAGTTCCAAAGAAAACCGAAAAAAAAACTTTTAAACATCTTGCATTTGCTGAATAAAATTAAATTATTTACGTTGAGTTGTGTGAATTAATGAAAATCATGTGGCAGATGTTCAAACGTGTGACATTTAAAGTGTTGCAACTTGCAAGTGTAAAGCTATACGTTGGCGTATACTTCATGAAAATTATTTACAATTAAATATTATTCAGGCGTTGTGGAGGGAAAATTGAATTCTATACAAAATTTAATGAAGGCCTCATTCAATTCTCAATGCAAATTGGAACGAAATTGTTATTCGCGTAGAAAAATATGAAAAAATAAATCCAACATCCAAAGGAAACTAGAAGTAAATAAAATTGATTTAAAATATGAGCACGTAGATTGCAAATAAAATTAAAATAAATTTGTGTTTAATATTAATTAAAATTCTTTATTATTCGCACAATTCTGTGTGCCACGGTTCACAACTTGATGTAAACAACAACAATTGTTTTTTTTTTTTTGATATTCCTCTGTTAATACCCTTTGCATAAACAATAACAATTACTAGGCAATTATTCAACAGATCTTTGTAATGGACATCTTCTAACCACGATTAACGCAATTCGTCTTCACACAAGACTGATTGAATTTCACTAACTCAGTCGCCTGATTTGCCTTACCTTTTATGTGGCAAAGTAAACAGTCTGATGAATGTTCTTGAAGGCGAATGTTCATGACTTCGCCATATCGAAATCTCTATAAATGTAAACAGCGTTGTTTATATTTATTCTTCTACTGTTCTTAGTGTATTTCGCTTACATTTATTCTAGTACTGTTGTTTGTGTATTTTTGTTTACTTGTTTACCATTTCTTTTATGCTGGTGTTTGTTGTTATATTAAGCAGTACGATAATTTGTAAACAGGTTTGTTTACTACATTATTATGTTTTTGTAGCTAATTTTAATGTTAAACGATGTAAAAGCAAAACCCCAGTATATAGATTTTTCATTTTCGTAACAATATATACGATGTTAGTAGCAGTTGGGTCTAACAAGAGCTATACGAAAATGAAAATGATGTCGATAATGTAACCAGTTGAGCAAAGCATGCCACTATGGAAGTCTATTCATTATTTTAACACTTGTATTGAAATTGCCGATTAGCACTTACAATAATTGAACTTCAGAACTGAAACAAAACTTCCTTTTTTTTTGTTTGTTTTTGCAAATGACTTAAATGACTCACACACAGTGAATTTGCAAATTTGTTTTTGAAACATAAAGAAGATGCAATAAATTAGTGCTCAAGATTTTCACACCGTCATGGCAACAAATTAACCTGAAGAAAACTAAGGAAATAAAAATTTATTGACTAAATGCCACTTAAACAGGTTAAAGGAAAGAAATAAAAAAGAAAAGCAGCTGAACTACTTTTATCGTCAACAATTTGTATCACACCTCAAACCAAAAGCAAACAAAAAAAGAGTGAAAGAAAACTGTTTTACAAAAGAATTGAATGAAGGAAATGAAAAACTTACTTTAAGAACTGATAAACAGGAAAATTTGTAAGAAAAAACCTTAAAGAAACTGAATACAACACAAAAACAAAGAAAAAAGGAGAAGAGCAATCGCTTCAAAAGCTTTTGTTTTTTATTTTCTTTGGAAATATAAAAAAGTTTTATAAAATATTTGTAAGACACTAACAAAATAAAAACTTAAGGAAAATAGAAAAAAAAAGAAAAAAGAAAGGAAAAAAACTTCATGAAAACAAAAGAAGAGAAGAAAAACTTTTTAATATTCTTGGCAAACACTGGAAATTATTTGAAGTTATGGTTTAGCCAGAGCTATAAAGCTTTTAAAAGTGTTAACAGAATAGCGGTTAAAAAAGAACAGCGGTAAACTAACAACGAAGTTGGCACTTGTAACGAGCAAAAGTGTTAATAATAGCGTTTGTAACAAAAAAGTGTTGTTGGTAGAAGAAAATTTTTTTATGGTTTTTATACCGCATATAACCTCAACCCAAATGGAAGAGCTGCTTTCATGCAGCGCCTGCAATATTGGATGTAAGAAAATAGCTTGTGATTGCAAATCTTAAATATTTGGAACTGGCGGGTGCATGTTTGTGATTGACATCAGATTTAATGGAAATCTAAAGTGTTTGTTTTTTTCCCAAAATTGATTTTCTACAAACCTCATGGATGTTTACTGATATTATTGACATATTGGTACAGAGCAGTCAATATTCCCGATTATATTACGGAAACACAAATAATTTTCATTTATTTTCTACCGGAAATTTGAAATATTAAGTAGTAATCCATACAATATCTCTTTAATATCCTATAAGATAGGCTATAGCATCAGCAAGGAATATCATAGTGTTACGTTTTTACCTTTTAAAAACGTTTAAATATGAACTCGTAAATCCCAAATAAAATTGAAATAAATTTATGTTTAGTTTTAATTAATATTCTTTATTATTCGCACAATTCTGTGTGGGACTGTTCACAACTTGATGTAAACAACAACAATTGCTTCGTTTGTTATTCTTCTTTGCACTCTTTTGCGTAAACAATAAAAATTGTTGGACAGATCTTTGTAACGAAGATCTTCAAACCACGATTACTCTCTTCAAACACACCGCGTCTTCACACAATACTGACTAAACTTTTACTGGCTCGTTGCCTGTTTTGCCTTGCGTTTTATTTGGCAACGTAAACAGTCTGGTAAACGTTCTTGAAGGCGAATGTTCGTGGCTTCGCTTTCTCGAGATCTCTACAAATGTAAACATCGTTGTTTCATTATTGTTGTCTGTGTATTTTGTTTACATTTAGTCTTGTAGTATTTGTTGTTGTATTTTTTGTTTATAATTTTAATGCTAAGCGACGTAAAAGCAAAACACCAGTATCTAGATCCTTGGCTGCTTTCCAAAATGTTAGTTGCTTTGTGTTTGAACAAAGTATTGTGTTTCATAATCAGACGTCGACACAAAGAGAACATGATAAAAATGTGAGTGTATTTGTGAGAAGCATGTGTATAAGCCAGAGGAAAATTGTTACTAATTTTTGTTTCAAACAGTGTTCGAACAAATATTATGCTTTTTAATGCCATTGGTATTTTTCGTACAAGTTTTTATGGATTGGCAGCAAGAGTCATCATTACATATTTCAGGTACCTGAAATTCAATATATTTAAAACAAAAAAATTATGTTTCACAGTTTTTCTTCACATTTTAATTGAATTTTTCTTTGGGTGTATAATTGATACACAAAAAAATTTCAAAAAGAAGCGACAAGAATGCTGACAAGCAACTGAATGCATTTCTACGCTCATTTTAACGAATATTGTTGATGTTCGTGTCCTATGTGTGTAAAAAGCCGAACTTGGTGCCGACATCTGTTCATAATGCCGCTGTACAAAATATATACAATGTATGTATATTCTATTTCAAAACGTCGTCAATGTGTATTTTTAACGCAGTCAAAAAGCAATCAGGCATCGGGTTTATAAATAGTTGATGCATTGTTTGGTTACTTTGCATATCTACATAGTTTATATACAGTAGTAGAACTGCATACAAACTTTGTATTGATACATTATGGAAGGCAGCCCTTCTTTTTGGTAGTAATCCATCCAATATTTCTTTGATGCCCTATATTGGAGGCTATAGCTACAGCAAGGAATATCATACGAATGTCAGATAACTCCATATTTTCGAAAATGAGAAGAAATGATTCAATATTTAACAATTAGTTCAGAGTTCAATCAGAGGTATAAATTGATTATTTGCATAAAATCTCCATCCTAACCTGTCAATTTTAATCTATGTTAACTTATCGCATGTCTTTTCGATTGCAGTTATAATGGTTCATCTCGAAAGAATTTTATATCTTCTTAAGCTGCTTCTCCTCTGTTAGTTCTATTGTAGTGCTTCAGTTACAGCATACTTTAGCACCACCTCACTCTTGCGTTTAATTTAAGTTGACAAATTAATGGGGATGTACAATTTGGCTCACTTTAAATGAGTGTAAATAAGAAATCTGATATAATTTCTTTCATCTAATTTGTGCATTTCAAACCTTATCTCTCTAGTCATATAACACGTTTCCCATGGAATTATTAGTTTAGAAATTCAGGTGTCTCTGCTTAATAAAAATGTTTGTAAAATGCATGTTCCCATGCCCGTACAAATTGTCACAAACAGTACGACAAGAAAAAGTAAAAAAAGATAAAATTTTTCGTATCTTCTTCTGATTTTTTGTTATGGAATTGAAAAACAACAAAAAAAAAAAGAAAGAAAATGGAATATTTTTTCCTCACACTGGTATTCTTGTACAACTCCATTAATATAATGCACTCACTTGCACCCATTTGGGATACAAATATTGCCATACAAGTGCTGTAAAAATGAAAGGAGTCTGCTGTTGCCAGAAGAACCTGTTTCAACATGATGCTGCCTTATCGTGACACGTACAAAAACTGTGTGTGTTTTTGACGGAAACGAAAAATGAAACAAAAAACTAAAAATGCCAGCAAAAAATATAGCACTTCCTTCATATTCTTTTTTATTTTTGTCAAGGAAGTGTATCACGTATTTTGGATATTTTTTTCCATGCTTCTGATTGTTTTAAACACAAACAAATAAAATAAAGTTTTAAAATCATTCCATAGATGAGACACGGCGTACTATGGAAGGAAAACTTTAAGCTGTAACGCAAGGATATGAAATTGACAGGGTGGAAACGTGAAATTGTTAAAAAAAAAAATATTAATTTTATTAAATCAAAAACAAAAATAAATAATAATCAATAAAACATATTATTTTTATAAAATGAAATAAATTCATCATCATTAATGGCAAAAATCCTTGACTCCAAAACCTCACTTTATTCGTAAAATGATTGATTTTTTCAATTTTTTTTTTAATGATGAAGCATTTTTCAGCGTAAATAATAAATATTTCGCACGACTGGTTAAATACGACTGTCTGACGGCTGAACAAAGTATCCCCCCCCCCTCATTATGATATCAGCAGTATCATTTACTTGTTGTTTTATGAAAGATTTTATGAATGATATGCCATAATAGTATTTAATTATTTGTTGTATTCATACTCGTACATACAAATTTTATTAACTTTTATAATTACAATGAAATGATAAAAACAACAAGAAACAATTACAACATTTTGCTACAAACGAAATAACACATTAAAAACGTCATTATATTGCTGGCAGCACAATGAACATTGGATTTCATTGTATGGCTGTTGTCTGGTTATTCAAATAAAAAAAAAAACAACAAAACTGAAAACAATTAAAATTCTGCTGATTGCTGGGAAACAAAGTAAATGGAGAATGTGGCTGTAATATTACAAAAAGCTTTTAAAAGATTTTATTGCCTCTTGGTTAATGTAAAAGCCACTTGTATTACAAACAAACAAAATGTCATTAATTTTAAGCTGTAGAGCTCAGAAAAAATTGTTTCTGGAGCTCATTATGAAACATTAACTTTTCTGGTGTATATCCACCTACTTTCATTTCGTATATGTAATACAACACTTGAGGTTGGCATAGTCTAGTAGGTAATGTGTTGGCTTATTAGATGTGAGGCCTCAGTTCAAACCCCAGGTCAGACATCAAAACGAAAGTATGAAAAAATATTTCTACGGTGACTTCCTCTCAGCAGATTTCTGGCAAAAACGCTGAGAGCAAATAAAATTGCCATGAAAAGTTTCTCAAAAATCTGCGTTCAGAGTCGACTTTAAATTGTAGGTCCCGCCACTCATGTATCGAATAACACACTTCTAACTGCTGAAGAAAACAAATTTACAGGAAGAATTTATGGACGTACATAGGCGTAATGGTATTACTAAGAATTGTTTAATAAATTCCAAGTGAATTATTGTAACTTCGGCTTTGCTAGTTTTAATGTTGTTGGTGCTCAAAAATCATGAATGAAAAATTTTTAAATTTATCTGTAGTATTCCACTACTACTGGAATCATTTCCTTTCTATCACTCTGTTCACTGGAGTATTTCCTGCAGATACCATATATAAAGATAGAATGGCATGTTGTATACGATTTTTATTTTTGGCTGGTCTTTTTTAAAAATATGTACTTTAATGGCTGCATAGAATTAATACTTTAACCTTTTAAAATATCATCAAATCCATCACCCAACCAATGTTATAATTTGTTGTACACGATGAAAAGCTTTTCCTCAGCTGCTAGATAGGTAGGTAGGTAGGTGTAAGACAATATTGGTTTATATTTTTGGCACCACATTACGTATGAGTTATAAATGAAATATTTATTAAGAAAAAAACAAGTATACGCCTACGCATTCAATGAATGTATTTCTTTGTTTGTGAGGCTATTTCTAAACAACCGATGGCATCTGGATTATTGACACGGAGTATTTTTATAAAGAATTTTTTAATAAACATTGGCATGATTGGGCATGACTGAGGCACAATATTTGTCTGCATTTCTTTTTGATATTTCATTATGATATTAATTGAAATTCATGTTCTTTTTTAAAAAACTGTATGTAGAAAATGGAAATAAATCTTTAACAAGAAATAGAGAAAAAGAAAAGAAGAAAAGAAAATTGAAAATGAAATATAATGAAAATAAATTATTTTAAAAGTGAAAATAAAAGGATCTTAAGATAGTTTTTGTTTTTTCTTAGTGAAAAAACTCAACAATATCCAATCAAAGATTATTTTTTTCAAGCTAAACCAGCTAAATTTCTTAAATCATAAACATGTCATCGTAATGAAATATTAAATTCCAACTCTTATATGCATACGTTGAAAATGTTTTTGTGCCACTTTCAGTTTTGCAAACTTAACTCACGTACTTGATATATTTCTCTCACCATACAGTTGGCAGTGTTCTTTTGGCTTTCTTCTGTCTATTTTAAATACAGACAGACAATTCTTGTTACTCACACGTTTCTTCTTCCTTCTTTCCTTCCTGTTTTTATGATTTTCTTTATAAAAAATGGAAAAATTGTTCTTTATGTGTTTTGTGCTACCAACCAACTCCATTGGTTTCCTTTCATTACAGCAAATATTTGCATAAATATGCAAAGTACAGTCCAGGGTAACATCTGCCACAAGAGGAATGGTATGGTATGTGACTGTATCTATTTTATTTTGTTGGTTTTTTTTTTTATTTTGGATTTTTTTTTTCGATTTTTTATTGGTTTTTCTATATTTTATATCGTTTGCTATCGAAACAATATAAAAACATGTCCAAATGTGTCGATTATATTGATAAAATGCTACGAAGAAAGAGAAATTGGAAATAAAAAAAAAACGGCAACTGCTTAACGTTGTGCTGGCAATAGCATTCACTCTCTTTCCACTTGTTTAGTAATTGTGCTGATAAACTCGGTAAACACCAGTTGCTTGTCGTTTACAAGGCTTATTAAACATTTAAAGTGGTTGACAGGCGCTGCTCATGTTTTCATAAAATATTTAAAAATTGCTTAATTTTTTTATTCAAGTTCCTGTAACATTATCTTATGAGTTGTACACTTTACATCATGAAATTTTAATTTTGATTTCATTCAAATGAATTTAAAATATTTTCATTGCTCTCCCCATCGTTATTTCATATTCAATGAGATTTATTTCATTTTTCATTACTTTTGTTTCGCTGTGATATTTAACCATTGCCAGCCAGCATTATATTGTCAATAATTTGTCATTTTAATAACTGAATATTCAAAAGCAGACAACAGATAATAATGTCAGTTGTTTGCAGTTTGTCACTCAGTTTAATTAACATGACAAAATAAAGAAAAATTATATTGAATTTATATTATTTCGTGGGAAATTATAAATTTTTTGTTTTTTTTCACAATGTGATGCGTTAGAATTTTGGAAATTTTAAAACCACGTTAACTGAACCCATAAAATATTTGTTATTAAACACAACAATGTTGTATTACATACATACATAATCATTACAATCCTTCAGTCAGAATTACGACCTAGCTTCACACACCACTTATGTTGTCTGCGTTAATTTTATACATGAGTGGCGGGACCTACAGTTTAAAGTCGATTCCGAACAACAGATTTTTTTGAAAGAAATCTGCTGGGAGGGAGTTGCCGAAGAAATATTTTTTTTATATTTTCGTTTTGATGTCTGACCTGGGGTTTGAACCGCGACCTCACATCTAATAAACCAACACACTACCTACTAGACCACAGCGATTTCTACCCATGATAATAGTTTCAAAAAATTTAACGTCTACCAGCTGTCATGGTAAAATTATTTCAATTGTTCTATGTCTACAAGCACTTTTCAGTATCAACTATTTGCCCCATGTCGTATGATGAATATTTAATTGAAAACAAATATGACTCATACGCGTCCGGTATGCCATGGCATGGAATATCTTAAAATAATTATCTTGAAAGCCATCATCGTTTTTGGCCACTGGCTATTCTCCTTTTTTATTGGCATTTGCTTAGTTGTATTGGTAATGATTACTCAAGAGAATACCATGCAAAAGCCATAACAGAAAATATTTCTTACATGTGCATGGTTTTTGTTTTCTTTTTTAATTAAAAACCAAACGTTGGTATTCTAATGATTTATGAGGAATTTATAAAGTTTTTTGGCAGACAACTGCAACAAAATAGTTTCATTGTAAATGATTTCATGGCTTGCAGTGTGAGACTTACGACTTTTAAAAAAATTTCAAAATTTCCTTCATCATGCTTTTAATGTTGATTGTAAAAACTTTATCACCCTTTCATTAATTTTGAAAAAATAAAAGGGAAAATAATTAATGTTCCTCTTTTTGGTTTGTTTTGAAATACAGTCGACTCTCAATTAGTCTGATTCTGTGGTAAATTCTTTGATTTGAACTTAAAAAATTTCAATTATTTCTTGGAAAAATTTGTTTATTCTCATCCATTATGATTGTACTGTTGACCGAATTGCTTTCACTTAAAATTTTAATTATTGTGAAGCAATAATTGTATTCACTTCATAATGATTTTTGTAATTAAATTGACCTGCACGTGTTGCAATGAATAAGAATTTTTAAGAAATTGTAATTGAATTTCCAATGGAACTTTTAATATGGTATTCATATCAGTATTTATAACTTAATATCAATACATCAAAAATATCATGTATTTAAAACTTTAAATGTGTTTAAATGAATTTCAAAAAAGGATTTTTGATGGGTTGTAATAGTATTTTCACAATTGCACAGATTTTTCTTGTGTATTATGGTGTATTAATGTTGATTAATTACATTACAATAGATCCAGATGTCTTATGCTTATAGATGTGAGCGGGAAATTGCATTGACTTTGGCATTTACCAAATGGGTTAGGACTTTATGCCGGTAAAGGCTAGCATTCCTGATTCCTGCCAATGACAACAGTCTCTTTTCTCTTTCAACTAACGTTACCTGTTCTTTATAGTTCTCTGTGAGTTTATCCCCTTTTCCACAGGCTATTAATTAATCAAACCGAAAATACACATTTATTTCATTCATTTCTCTTTGAAAGTCATATCCCATGCATAATTCAATTTCGTCTTTACCTGGTTTTATTATCTTCAATCCTACGTACGTAGGATAGAGGGCTATAACAAAGCATCATCTATCTCCCACATGACTTTATTGTCTCTTTACATCATTTGATTTTTATTGATCATGTTTTTTTCCACCCAAAACAGGTAATTTGTCTACTGTAGCAGGACGTAGGATGATAGGATTGCCATCTATTATTGCAACAATGGCCTTTATGAACTTGTTTTAAGTGTACGAGTATAATTGTATGATAAGGAATTTTGCTTATGGAAAATTCATTTTGCTTTTCATCTACGTGTACTGCTATTGCATTCATGCATTTTAAATAATTTTTTTTAATTTTTTTTTTTTTAATTATTTAAATTATCTGAACTAAAATTTGTTTTCAATTTATACTGAAAACAATCTAAGTAAGCAAATCCTTTCTTTTTTTTCTCTTTTTTTTTTTTTGTTGTTTTCATTTTTCTTTTCTAGAACAATAAACTTTAATCCTCCACAATCTTCAATTTACACTCTTTTATGTGTGCGTTGTCATGGCTGTGCTACAAACATAAAACAAAAGTCACCAACCCTGCACGCACATGTAAACTCTTGTTTGTGTTTGCAGCGCCGCAAAGTAGACAATACAAAATAATGTATTTTACATACTCGTACATTGTCAGCCATTAATATTTATTATTTAACGCAAGAAAGAAAAAAAGAGAGACAGAAAAGAAAAAAGAACAACATGAACAATAGCAATAAAAGCGGCAAACGACAGACAACAATAACAACAAGAATAACAACTATAATAACAGTACAACAACAACTATAACAACATATCAATATTATTTATATGGCAATTTATTGCTGTAAACATGCCACAACAAGAACAAAAACACATTGTGAATTGTGGTGGAAATAACTATTAACAGAGAGTGTATAATAATACAGCCCTAAAGGAGAGGGAAATTGAACGGGGAAAAAACTGTTTTATTGCTAATACCACTACACTACATGCAACATTTTAAAGTAATACAGCAACTAAGATTACTTTAGTTTTGTTTATGTTTTTCTACTAATACAACTAAGAAGGGAAGAGTAAATCTTCTGTTTTTGTAGTTTTCAAGCGTTGAAATAGAGGAATACAAAGCTAAAAAGTTTTAAACAGCGGGGTTTCTCTCTTATTACAGGTACGTGTGCAAAACAATTTTAATACTTTCATGTACATGCACAGTTATTCATAATAAGTGTGTCTATTACGGTATTTTGGTATTTTATTGTTAATTCCACATAAAAGTTATTGATGCAATAAAAAATTGTTAAGAATTTAAAAATAAATGAAAAAAGTCTTACAATGAAATTTTTAAGTATTTAAGACAGGATTGTTTGAGATTTCCTACAGAGAATCATGTGATAATATAAAGTAAAGTCTAACAATCGAAGAACGTGAAAAAAATAGTTAAAATTTCTCGTTTCGAAGGTAGTGATTCAAACGTGACTACTTTTCGAACATTACAGGGAGTAGTCATAGTCGATCTGTACAAAAAATTTAACAAATTATAAAAAAGTTTCAAGAGACTGGGGCATACTACTAAAGAGCTTCAAGTTCAAAACTCAACTGGGACATTTTGAAACAAAAAAATATAAAAACAACAAGCAATATAATATAATAATAAATTGTTTTAATGAAAAAAACTTGTCATATCTGTTGTTTTTCGTTGGTAATTCTCGCTGCTCATGGATAAAATTATTGCATACAGCATAGTTATCTTCGGGTGTAGTCGCCGTAGTCTAGTAGGTGGTGTGTTAGCTTATTAGACGTAAGGCCACGGGTCAAACCCCAGGTCAGACATCAAAACGAAAATATGAAAAAATATTTCTTCTGCGACTTCCTTTCATCAAATTTCTGGCAAAAACTCTGAGAATATATAAAATTGCCATGAAAAGTTTCTCAAAAGTATGTCATGTCGCTTATGTATAAAATTAACACACACAACATGCGTGGTGTGAGAAGCTAGGCCGTAATCCATACTGAAAGATTGTAATGGCCAATTAGGTACCTTGGCTTCCCAAGCAGCATGAAATTATGCGGAATATTACGAGGCTCTGCTGAACTGTTATATTTAAGAAGACGTCTTCCTTCCTTAAATTCCTCATTCCTCGCACTAGTGCGGTCCTCACAGACGACTGCACTGTTGGAAGACATTTCCTCCATTGATTCCTACAAAACCTGTGAATTGAGGAGGGAAAAGGGACTATAATTGACAATAAACGAGTATGCATGTGTCTGTAGAGGTTTTTTACGCACATAGGTAGTAATTTTAACATAAACTTCCAAAAAAAAGTTCCCTGCAATAGTAGAATTTATTTTGAAGTGTCGGAATTGTTTTCTGTAACGAATGTGTGATCCCTTGGTTGGAAATTGATTTATGGCGTCGCATTGGACGTAAACTTTGACCTTTCGCCAACCAGCAAACTTTTCATAATCCGATGTAAGCATTTGAAACTTTAAGAGCCATTAATTGAATCTACAAAACAACACACGTGCACAGTATTTCCTTGCCCTTTTAATTTTCTCTCAGGTGTTTCCTTTAAGACTCTCCATTAAATCTCTTAAATTACCCTAAAATAACCTTTTTATTTCAGGAATTATCGTTTTTATGCTTCACAATGATGACCACAAGATACAAAAAAAAATATTGTTTGTCATTTTGTTTTCGATTTTAGCCCCCTCTATTATCTTTTCTTTCTTTTTTGCCTTTTTTCAACTTTTATTCTGTAATTTGAGAGGGTTCTTTGCTCTCGACTTTAATGAAGTATCCAAAAAGCATTCTAAATTGGGGTTAAGAATCATTTTGCAGGACATTTCCAATGAAAACATTGAAATGACAAAAGCATTTTGCAAAAAGAGAAAGAGAGAGAGAGAGAGGCAGCATGAAAAAAAAACCCTAAAATAGCAGAAAATTAAACAACCTGCTCATCCATGGTTGCTAAATTCAGGCTGTAAAAAAAAATAAAAAAATAAGACAAAACAACAACAGTAAAAAGTAATAGTCTGCCAATACTCCCACCCCTGTATTAAAAGTCCATCACCAATAATTATTCCTTTGGCACGTACGACATTTAAAGTGCGTACACGAATGTGTAAGTGTGGTGGGAGTATGTGTGTGTGTATATTTGTGAAAATTGTTTTTTTACAACCGCTTGCTGATGAATGAGCATTTGATATTCTTAAAACTTATTTGCTAGTCTTTTTCACTGGGTGTAAGTGTGTGTGAGGGATATTAATGTGTAAGCGTAAGTGAGAGAACATAAATGTATTGGAGAAAATTTTGTTGGGGAAACTTTAAATCCTTTTTGGTTTGCTGTATAGTTTGACACAGGACTTTAGTCTGGTCTAGAGATTTCGATTGTTATTCAAAAAACGTTTCCCATACCACAAACGTGTCAGAATTTATGAGTGTGTGAGCGTATTCTATTGTAACTTATAAGATATTCCATGACGAAATGCACGTATACAAATACTAAGAGAAGCAAAAAATATAAGTCAAGTTTTCGGAAAACAGATTTTAAGAATTGATTTAAAGAAATATTTCGAAAAAGAAGAGGAGAAAAATTTAAAAATACTAAACGAAGAAGAAAAGGAATATTTAGAAATTGGATCTGGTTGGCCAATTATTAAAAAATTGAATGGAATATAATGTTGTATATACTGAAGCCACCCTAGCACTCAAGCTATCAGCTCCAAGAGAGCTCATTAAAGAAAGAAGCTCGATATTAGAGGGCTACTTAAGTACATACCAATTTTTTTAACACAACTCGATTGTTTGAATACAGGAACACAAAGTGGGCATAAAAAGTTCTCAGATAATACAATGTTACGAAAATGAAAAATCTAGATACTGTTGTTTTGCTATTACATCGCGTAACATTAAAATTATAAACAAAAGATACAAAAACAAAACAATGCAGCGAAAAAACCTGTTTACAAATTATCGTATACTAGCATAAAAAATGGTAAACAAGTAAACAAAAATATACCAACAACACTACAATAATAAATGTAAACAATGATGTTTACATTTATAGAGATTTCGAGGAGGCAAAGTCATGAATATTCGCCTTCAAGAACATTCTTCAGACTTTTTACTTTGTCATATAAAAGGCAAGGCAAATCAGGCGAATGAGTTAGTGAAGTTCAGTCAGTCTTGTGTGAAGACGAGGTGTGTTAGAAGAGAGTAATCGTGGTTTGAAAATCTCCGTTACAAAGATCTGTCAAACAATTGTCTAGTAATTGTTATTGTTTACGCAATGGGTATAAACAGAGGAATAACAAACAAAGCAATTGTTGCTGTTTACATCAAGTTGTGAACAGTGGCACACAAAATTGTGCGCATAATAAAAAAAATTTAATTAAAACTAAACACAAATTTATTTTTATTTTATTTGAAATATACGGGCTCATATTTTAAACGTTTCTAAAAGGTAAAAACTGAACAATATATAGCGTTCCGACATGTATGACAATGACACAAATTCTTGATGTCCGGCCAAAAACTAACTGAATATACACGAATATACAGTGCTGTTCAAAAAAATAGATTCACCTGCTCTCCGAAAAGTTTACTATATCTAAATCTCTTATGCAAAGGAGTATATGTAAACAAGTAACAGCACTTTTTTTTACTGACCTCTTATGAATATAATTCCGTTACATTTCAAAAATTTTAAGTGTCACTCTTCTTTAATTAATTGCAGGTATAGATTTGGTTATGGTGTTAGATCATGGTGAATCTATTTTATTCAACAGCACTGTATATGTCCTTGTCGCCCCTAAAACAGCCTCAAAAAGTACGTGATATGTCTTCAAAATAAATGGTATTTCCGGAATTCTCCATTATAAGCAGCTATTACCAAGCAAATTTCAGTTACCCTCCTCTAAACTGAGCAGTTAGAGTACTTTACATGAATTGCCGCAAAGGGTATTGGAATGGGTCAAGTTCGACATCCCCTCTGTGAGACAGTAATTGTTTCTGTATAAAATTGACGGCTTTCAATGTTAAAGATAAGGATTCCAATATCAGGAGACTTGTAGAATCCAAGAATTTAATAGAAATGCTCGCTACATCATATCTAGTAGGATTTATTGTGAAATTCGTTGCTTGTCTTTTCTTTAAAGACAAAACGAACAAACTTTCTTAAATGAGTTGCTTCGAAGAACATAAAGGGATAAAAGTATACTAAAATTTCCTTTAATAATACATATAAAATCGCCCCAAATATATGTACATAATATGCACATCACATTTGCTGTGTGAAATGAAAATTTCGAGAGACGTAATCCTTTAAACGTTAGCATGTATAATCAACTTAATCTTTTGACAATTTCCTAAGATGATTTAACGCAAAAGTTTATTTATTTTTTTGGTGAATGAGACACATATACCATAAGCATTAAGTGAATCTTTTTTCTCTGTTTAATAAAACTTTCAAAACAACCCTCCAGCCATATGCAATAATATTTGCGAGAACAGGCTATGATTTATAACCACAACAAAATTCTTTGGCGAATATTTCCTTGCTTTTTTTTCTCAGTCTCAGTACCCCCTACTGCTTTAAATAAATAAATAAAAAGGTTAATAGCTTTTCTTCTTTTTCTTTTATTTATCATTTCTTATTAAATCTGTTTTAAGACCTTGAAAATAAAGTTTAAAAAAGGCCAACAACAATTTCATTTTCCTTATTCCTGATTTTTCTCTTTGCTTGTCTATGTTTTCATTTGTTATGTCCTTTTTGGACGGCTTCTCATACATTATGGACAGTACAGTGTAATGTTGATAATTTATTTGTACGGATAACACAACGAAAAGTGAATGAAAATAAATGAGAAAAATAAAACCAATATTTCCTTTCTTTCTCTTTTTTAATACGATTTTACGTCCCAAGAGAGTAACCCCCATTTAAAAGTTGTTTTTGTTTATTTTTCAAACCGAGAAACAGAACATATTTGACGTTTCTTAAGTAGATTTTAAGATAAATAACAAAAACAACAAATATGGTTCTCTTAACTTATGACAAATGAAGTTTTGAAAGTAAAACCGCTTAACATGTACATATGTCTCCTGTAACGCTTTTTTTACTTTGAGCCTTCTATCAATGTTATCAAGATTTATAATTTAAAGCCTTATGCTAGAACCAAGGCTCCCTATTTTTATTGATCATAGACTTGTTGGTTCCATATTCTAATTTATAATTTTTTTAATAGCCTTTATAACCCATCAGATAATGACATACTTTGCCTCGAAGAGTTCTTAGAAATACGCCCACTAAACGTTAAAATAAAGAAGGGTTTCAATGCAAAAAAGTAATTCACAAGAGGTTTTTGTATTACAGACAATAAATCAAAAATTATTGCAAAACCTAGCATTAACTATCTGTGATTAAGGAAATGGCAGGATAACCTAAGGCTTATGGTGATTGTGAGCCAAGAAATTAAGTTCCAGCTCATGGAAGGCATTTTAATGGAATTGTAAAAATTGATTGCGTGGGAGAAGAAAGAGGGTTTATGGATACTAAGTTTATATTTTTCTATACCCTAAGTACTAAGAAAGACTTCTGTTAAAAATAATACTTCATCTACGAAGATGGCATCAAAATACTGTTACGAAAATGAAAAATCTAGATACTGGTGTTTTGCTTTTACATCGATTAACATTAAAATTATAAACAAAAGCTGCAGAAACAAAACAATGCAGTAAACAAACCAGTTTACAAATTATCGTACTGCTTAATATAACAACAAACACCAGCATAAAAAAATGGTAAATAAGTAAACAAAAATGCACAAACAACACTGCAAGGATAAATGTAAACAAAATACACAAACAACAATAATTAATGTAAACAACGACGTTTACATTTATAGAGATTTCGAGAAGGCGAAGTCATAACATTCGCCTTCAAAAACATTTTACTCTGCCATATAAAAGGCAAGGAAAAACAGGCGGTGTGTTTAGAGAGAAGTCGTAGTTTGAAGATCTTCGTTACAAAGATCTGTCGAACAATTGTCTAGTAATTGTAAGTGTTTATGCAAAGGGTGTAAACAGAGGAATAACAAAGAAAAGCAATTGTTGCTGTTTACATCAAGTTGTGAACAGTGGCAAACAGAATTGTGCGAATAATAAAGAATTTTAATTAAAACTAAGCACAAATTTATTTTTATTTTTTTTTTTTGCAATCTACGAGCTCATATTTTAAACGTTTTTACAAGTTAAAAACGTAACAATGCGAATTTTACGAATATTTTCCGGAATACATTATGCAATCCAATGACCACTCTTTAACGAATTATTGTACTTTACAAGGCAGACGATCAATAGGATCATGTTTTCATGATTGTTTTTAGAAATTTAAAAAGTTCTGGTTACGTTTGCTGTGCCCACAAATTTTTATAATCAGACAATAATTCGTGGCTGTCTTTATGCGACTGGCTCTTGCTCAAACTTCAATTGTTAGCTAGTAATCAGCGATGACATACTTTTCGCTTTGATAACACATAAAATAGAGACCACGAACTTAACAAAATATTTTCCATGAATGTTTTTATCAATTATTAATGCCAATAACGATGACACTATCATTCTTTAAAGAGTTTCTACTTTTTTTCATACATTGAAACACACACAACGTGTTTGCCAGAACAGTATAATCTTGAAAGTACTTTAGGTGTCTTGAATCATTTTTTATATTCTACGAGCATTTTCTGTTCAATTTTATTCGACAATAGTAAACTGTCAAGTACAACTACTGCTTTAAATATCCAGTGTAAGTAAGGCGTACAGTGCAACTTATGTTCGAAATGAGTGTGTCAACGAACAATAAATAATAGGTGTGACGTTAAATGCAAAATGTCACTTTATCTTTCGAACAGGTTGTTTACGGTTTATCACTTATGTTGACGAATAATGAAAAACGAACGGCGATGTAAAGAACATTTTAAAAAGGTCACGGAAAATGATCAGATAAGCATGGTGAATTCTCTCTTTTTTCGCAGTGCCTATAATCTGGTTTTTTATCTGTCCATAGCTTCATAAGAATTTTAACTCACAATGCAATTTTGGGACGCTTAAATAATGGAACATAAATTGATATTTTTATCACTATATTTTATGACATGCTTATAAAATTGATGAGTAACCACAAATGGATGAATGCCAACCAAGTCAGTAGCAGTATGGTCATAAAAAACAATAGTTTGGTGCATATGAACTGTATAATATTATACGCATATGGGTTTACTAGATGCAGGTCCATAGATTTTGCGATCTTCATGCTGTTTACATAATACAATTTTCACAAGAATATGTATTAAAAAAATGTCATAATATATCTGCAAATGTATTGTATTGAATCAAATTTATTTAAATAAGTATTTCACATTTCATTTGATATCACATGGAAATGCTAAATGAATTCTTATAAACAAAAAACACCATAACACGTTTGTAGGTCCATTTTAATATTACTAATCTTTTGAAAGGTACAGATGTTGCACTAAAGTTCCATTTCATACTCTTACTTACCAAGCAAAATGATTTAAAAAAAAGGGGGAATACTTGAATGACATCAGCGAAATTTCATTACGCAAAACACTGAGGGAAACGGGCATTTAATATCTGTCAGTAAATAAAACTCCATACTTTTTTTGTGGCACTTTAAGGACTCAAGTGTTTCCCTTTCGAAATGAATAATTAATTGAACAACTGATTGATACTTTTCTTATTTGCATTTCATTTTAATTTATTTACTTTAATCGAACGCAGAAAAAAAACGAACTCAAAAGCATAAAAAACCCCAAATAAAAATTGAAATTTGACAAGTGATTGGTAATGTTTTGGCAACATTTTCGTATAACAAAAGCAGAACAAAACAAAACAATAAAAGAAAAATGAGTTTAAAATGCTTACAAAGGAAAAGGGGCCGATGTATGTAATATGTTAAGAAATAAAGGTGAAGGACTTGTATTGTTTATTCCTTTTTTTTTTTCTTTTCTGTATGACTTTTCATGTCATTTTCCTTTTTTTTTTTTTTTTTTTTTTTGACACAATAAAAACCATTAAACAAACATGCAAAGACACACACAGACATGTAATAAAAAGTAAACTAAAAACATGGCTGTCAAAAGCAGCCATAATACAAACAAGTGAAATTAAATAAAATACTTACACACACACCACAGCCAGACCCCATACAAATATTTACAAAAACAAGCAAATACTCCCGCACACTGCAAACACGCACACAAAAGCAAAAAAACGCATTCACCTAAAACCATTAAAGCCTGACTTTGTTTACAGCAGAAAAAAAAAAAGAAATTAATGAGGATAACATTTCGTAGACTTTCTGACTCTGTTCTCACAATGATAATGACTTACTCTTATAATCCTTCGCTCTCTGTTTTTTTTTCTCATACTCATTGACTGCTTCATTTCGTAGAGCAACAACAGAATGCGCTTTTTTTATTTCATTTAAAATTGTTGTTTTCTTAGGGTTTTTTGTTGCTGCTATTGTTATTTGTTTATGAAAATTGCATACTTAAGTACAAGCGTGAGCCACAAAAAAACAAACCTGCATTGGTTTTGTTATTATTATGTCTCTTTCTCTCTCACAAAGAGCATAAGAAGAAAAGAAAACATACACACACACACAGAAAGCGAATGAAAAAGAAGAAACCACAACATTTAAAAGGAAGTAATTTTAGTTTGGAAAATACATCTGGTTTTCGCTATGCTAATGCCTTTTTTGTTTGTCTTTTTTTTTGTGTCTTTCTTTGAAATTTACAAGTTGGTGAAGTGTAATGTGCTGCTTATATTCTTTGTTCTCTTTTACGTTCTACGCAAAACAAGCTGGCAGCAAAGAACACAATATTTAAATCAAAGCTCTACGTAAATAGAGGAAATAAGAAATGTAGCAAAAAGAAGGATCAGAAAAAAAACAAACACACTTATAGGAATAACAATATACAACAAATAGAATTTTAAAGCATAACTAAAGGCACAGATTTACAAATAAAGCAGATGGGCTATGTAAAATGAAGAAGGAGAATAGTACGTTCATGAACAATTATGAATTAATTAAAATTAATTTTATTATTTAATAAGAAAACAGATACAAATTAAAACTAAATTGAAAGAAAAAGAAAAATTTTCTTATTTGATCTTAAATTCCGCATTTAAATTTAAAATGTTCATAAAAATATCAAACATTTTCGCAGGAAAATTTTAGTACAACACAAATGGAAAACAAAATAAATTCCAATTAATTAAGACTCTCAAGCATAGCCTTAGAGCATAATAGATTACACGTAAATTTGTATAAAGGTAAGTAGAGTTATAAGTTTGTCATCAAACTACCTTCCTGATAATGGAATAAAAACTTATTCAACTGGTAACTGATCATGAAGTCCACGAAATTTGGTACTCACTGGAATCGAAATAATTGAAATGCCAAGAAAGACAAAATTAATTTAATTGTTTACAAATAGTAGTCGCCGTAGTCTAGTAGGTAGTGTGTTAGCTTATTAGACGTAAAGCCCGGGTTCGTATCCCAGGCCAGGCATCAAAACGAAATATAAAAAAAATATTTCTTCGGCGACTGACTCTCAGCAGATTTCTGGCAAAAACTCTGAGAGTAAATAAAATTGCTATGAAGGCCTTCTCAAAATGCTGTCGTTCGGAGTCGACTTTAAACTGTAGGTCCCGCCACTCATGTATAAAATTAACGCAAACAACATAAGCGGTGTGAGAAGCTAGGCCGAAATCCCGACTGAAGGGTTGTAATGACCAATTATGTACACTCAAACCTCGTTTTATGCGAATTTATTTTATGCGAATTCAAATTTATGCGGTTTCAAAATTCTCAAAAACTATTTTAAGGAAATATTGAATGTTAAAATCCAAAAAAATGTATTTTTCTCAACAAAGTTACTACTATCTTTAAATTTTTTCGGCATTTCCGGTTCTGATGTATGAAGTATTATTCAAATGCTATGGACGTGGAGTAATATTATATTTTTATTTTATTGAAAAATTATGTATTTTCTTCATTATTTGTAATTTTGTATTAGTTGTTGTTTATTTCCTATCTTTTTCCTTATTTTGTATGGTCTCAGCAAGTGATTCATTTTTTGATGATTTTTATATGCGATTTTGTTTGAATTTTAAGGGTTAAATTTGAATTTATGCGCTTTTTTATTTAAATCCCTATTAGTGGATTTTGTATGAAGCTAGTGTATCGTTTTATGCGAATTTGAATTATGCGATTTTTTGCGAAACGAATTAATCGCATAAAACGAGGTTTGAGTGTATGTTTACAAATAGAGTTTAAAAAGCGCAGAGAATTAAAATAATTTGGAATAAGCATTGAGGAATAACCATAGCAAGATGACATTATTTTACATACAGTGAGCGTCAAAAAAAGAAGTACACTATGTATAAAATTCTAACAATCAACAAACTTAACTTTTACCATTTAAGGAGAGTGGATGGAAAAATTTGACGACATTTCGAAATTTTTTTGGAATAATTTTTTTTTTTTGTGCATTTTAAAAACTGGCAATGAAACAATTTTAAAATAAATTTAAAATAATTTATTAACGTATTTTTTTTTTATTATATGTACAGTTTCTTTTACGCTCACTGTATATACATATATAAGTAATCATGAATAAGATGTGAAAGAAAATATTTCTGAAAGAAAATAATACTCCAAGCAGGAGATTTAGGATAACAAATAAAAAAAAGCCAAAAACAACTTAATTACAGGTATGGATAGTATGCGTTAGCATAGTTGATATTAATCGAAAAAGAAAATAATAAACATTTAATTGCAAAACTTAAAAAAAATGAATGATGAAAAGGCAAATCTACTACGATGGCCCTTCTGTATCTAATGTTGAAATAAAATCTCAAATGAAAAAAAAAATTGCCGCGAATAAAACGGCTATATTTTCCTCAAAAATGTGGCTAATAGCTGCCTTAAGAAGCTAAGCACATTTTGCTTTGAACAGGCTAGCGAAACTTTTAATATCACTGGGAAAAGAATATCGATTAATCGGAAATCGATATTTTTTGTTTTCAAAAGTTTAAATTTTTTTTGTCAGAATAAAATTTAAAATGTTTTAAATTTCGAATTTTTTATTTATTTATATTTGTCCCTTTATGTATTGGTCACTCTGTTAAAAAACTGTACTTTTTTCTCTTTTTTGTTTGTACTTCCCAAATATTACTTCACGTGTTTTTTGTCTTCTTGATTAACTCAACTGACACTTACATTTTCATGTCTCTATTGAAGTGACATGTTACATCTTGTTAGCATTTCATTGGTAAATATTTTTCATTTTTTTAACAATTTGTTTTACTTGTCACTGCTAAAAAAAACTACGTTTTTTCTTAATATAAAACACATGTTTGCAGGCTTTAACTAGATTTCTTTATTTAAGCCACATTTCAGCACTTACTTGCCTTTATTTTATTTATTTTAATTTTATTATTTTATTAATTTCACTTTATTTTAAAACACAAATTCATTTACAAACTTTTTCCAGATTTTTAAGCGAAAATACAAAATATGTAACAACATATTTTCAGGCGTTCAAGCACGCTAAAAGGAGAAACGAACTGTTTTATAAAACAAAAACACGCTTTTACCGCTTTCGTATGATTTCGAGCGCACGACAAACATTTAAAGACGAGCATACAAATGCTACTGATAAGGATGCTGCCGTTATGAAACCAAAAACCATATGGAATGGAAAATAAATTTTAACATGAACTGGGATATTTTAACAGTAGACTGTTAACAGCAATACACGATTACTTCAATGGTTTCTCTTTCCGTTTGCCATTATTTTGCCATTCGTGTGTAGTGTGTAAGAGTGTGTATGTATGTGTTTTCGTTTACCGCTGCTATTAACCTTAGCATTAGTAACCCATATTTTTAATGGCTCTTCCTTAAAACTGTTGTTAAGAATTTAAAAGATTTTCGTTTTTAAATACTTCTGTGTTCTGTGTTACTTTCATTTATGTTTTCTATTAATGTGCTGCGATTGTTCTTGTTATTATTGTGATGTATTTTGTTGGTTTGATTTAAAATTAAAATAAGATTTTCAAGGCAAATTTTGTAAAACAAAATCTAAAACATATGGTTCAAATGGAAACATTAAAAATTCTTACATTTTTAATGAAAAAGGAATATTTTTTTTAAATTTAAGCAAAATGATGCTTTTCAATATTCAGGACAAACACAAATAAATTATTCATGCCTATAAGCCCTCTGGTCAGGTAATAGTTAATTATATATTCCCTCATTTAATACATACATTTGACATCCTATTCCATAGAAACTGCGTCCTAGTACACCATGAAGAGAGTCGTAGATTCGGCTGCCACCAGAATATTATTTGAAATGTTAAGGAGTGATAAACAATATGAAGCATTTGAGTGATGTCGTTGAGGAAGGGGAACATATTCACATGCCAGATGTTATGGCTAAAGGACAAACAACAATTTTATATTATAATGGGAGAAAGCAAATGATAGCCAGTATAGTGTGGAATTAAGGAACAACATGAACATTTGGGAAACGAATAACATATTGTTACGAAAATGAAAAATCTTGATACTGTTGTTTTGCTTTTACATCGCTTAACATTAAAATTATAAACAAAACATACAAAAACAAAACAATGCAGTAAACAAACCTCTTTCAAAATCATCGTACTGCTTAACAATAACAACAAACACCAGCATAAAAAAAAATGGTAAACAAATAAACAAAAATCCAGAAACAACACTACAAGAATAAATGCAAACAAAATACACAAACAACACTACAATAATGAATGTAAACAACGATGTTTACATTTATAGAGATTTCAAGAAAACGAAGTCATAAACTTTCACAATCAAGTGCATTCATCAGACTGTTTACTCTGCCATGTAAAAGGCAAGGCAAACCAGGCAAGTGAGTGAGTGAAGTTCAGTCAGTCTTGTGTGAAGACGCGTTGCGTTTGAAGAGAGTAATCGTGGTTTAAAGATCTGCGTTACAAAGATCTGACAAAGAATTGTCTAGTAATTGTTATTGTTTATGCAAAGGGTGTAAACAGAGGAATAACAAAGGAAAGTAATTGTTGTTGTCTACATCAAGTTGTGTACAGTGGCGCACAGAATTGTGCGAATAATAAAGAATTTGAATTAAAACTAAACACAAATTTATTTTTATTTTATTTGTAATCTACGAGCTCATATTTTAAATGTTTTTAAAATGTAAAAACGTAACAATATGGTCCCTGAATTAAAATCTGTACTTTAATGGCTGACGGACGTTAGAATGTCATCACCGCAATTATCAAGTGAAACACCTAGTCAAATAATAGTGTGGCCGCGTAACCAAAGCGCCAAATAGCTACGCTTGACTTATATTTAGGTCGAAATTCAAGAAGAAGTCGTCGAAGAGGTAAATCCAATCACAGATGGATGCTATAGATCGGCAAAGATCTTAATAATATCGAGAAATTTGTATAAACTGTGTACATATTTTGTAATTAATAAATAAGATTATTATTTAATAAATAAGTTATTTGAAAATTATTTTTATTTGTTTTCTATTTGTTTATTAATTAATTAATTAATTAATTTATATTTTCTTTTATTATTCTTGAATTTAATGCAGTTTATAACGTATCAAATTTTTTCTAATTTAAATGATTTGTTTTTGTTTTTTGAATTTCTTTTGTATTCCTTTGTAAAGAGAAGAAAAACAAAAAATAAAAAAAATTATTCCAAATTTGTTTTCTTTTTCTTTTCCTTTTCCTTTTTTTTTCCTTTTCCTTTTTTTTTTTTTTTTTGAAAAATTTTGCATATTTTAATACAAAGCAGTTCTAATTTTTTTTATAAAATATTCCGTTTTTTAACGGAAAATGACACAATTTTTCTTTCTCATTTAAGAAAAAAATGCTGAATGAAAAACTAAAGCTCTGCGTGAATTTTATTGCATTTAATATGCGCCATTGCTGGTGTACTTTATAAAAAGGGAAGATATACAATTTGATGTTCTTCTTATCTTTCTCCTTTCCCTCCTTTTTTTTTTTTTTTTTGTTGATTTGTATATTTTGAGTTTTTTTTCCCGTACTTTTTTAAAATTTTTATTTTTTTTTTTGTTGATGACCAAACCATAAAGTGTATTAAACTTTTATTATTCAAAAAAGCATTCTCTTATATTCTTTTGAGTATATTTTTTTAATATTTTAAACAAATATAATGTGATAATAAAACTTTATCTGGCTTTGGGCTGTTATTGTTGATATTTTAAATAGACATACTTAAACAACTTTTAACTTGACTTTTGGTAATTCAAATAAAAAAACAAAAAAAGGAAAACTATTTAGCCATACTACAACGAATTGCAAATACACTTGACGATCAGTCACCAGGCTTAATCAATAAATTATTGATTTAGAAGTCCTTATTTAATATAAGACAGATACCTGGTTGAAGTCACCGTAGTCTAGTGGCATATGCGACGTGAGGCCAAGTTTCAAACCCCAGGTCAGCCATCTCCAACAAAACGAAAATATGAAAATAGCTCCGTCAAGCTGACAACTATTGGAGAGCCAAATACCCTGTATCTGCACCTCACAAGAGATGGGCATCGTCAAAGAAAGTGGATAACGGTCTCCTCTTCCTCAGTGGATCTACACCTATGGCATTAGGCGTTAGATGGGGGCTGCATTTTGTCCGCGTGTCTTCCTATAAAACAATGACCTGTAAGCATGACCATTGTAATCGAGATGACGTTACCACCGAGACCAACTAACTGGTTGGTACGCCTTCCATCGATGGCCAAGTGAGCCTAGGGGTGGAGCAGGACTCCTCATTGACCCAGGAAAGTATTTTCCCGTGATGGCCAACTTAACCAAGTTAAGTGGCATCCACAAGTCGATTGAAGCAAGTAAACCAAGTTAATTACAAATCTCTAGCCTTATGTAGGGTACTTTTAATTTCACAATTGTCCTTCAATGACTACTATTTACAGAACTTGTATCTTAGCCAGTAAAATAAAAGGAAAAATTTGTTGAAAAATTAAAATCATAAAAAGAAATCTTTTTATCGGCATACGAGTAAGAAATAAAAAGAAAGGAAATGCTCTCTACAATTGAGAGTTTGTTTAAGTTTTAAGAGTTTGCCATACAATAAAAGTAAAGGCTAGGGGCGAGGCCCAGTTCACCTCAACTAATAAATTTTCTTTTGTTTACCAAAACTATATGGCAGACCAGCATCCTATTTTTCCTTTGAAATCAACACTTTACGATCTAATGCCACATATTATTGTGAATAATTTATTTTCGATAACAATATCGGTATAGAAAAAAAGGAAAAAAAGAAAAAAATATAAATTACCTGCCTTTAATAAAGGCACAGATTCTTTATCTTTTCTTTTTGGTTTTTGTTTTTGGAATATAAATTAAAGGCATATCAAATGAATCTTTTATTCCGACCACATAACAAAGCTTTTTATTGATTTTGAGTACATACATCTTTTTAATTTACTTTCTTTATATTATAATTCATGGCCTAATTACTTCCTTTTTTCCATCTTGTCTGCTTTGATTTTCTTTTAATGATTAGAGTGAAATTGACAATTTTATCAGAGTTTTTCTTTCTAATTTTGCTACAGGGCTAAAACAAATTCAAATGAATATGCAATGCAATCATTAAGAAGATTACAAAAAAAGAATATGAATTAAATTTTAAAAAATAATGACAATGATAAGTTATTCAATGAGATAGAAAATTTACAAAAAATTTTAAAAAAGGAAAACTTCAAGGTATCATTTACATAGTCCACCTTCAACCTTCTCAATTGTTTTATTATTAAAAAAAAAAAATAACTCCCATTAAAAAATCAATATAACAATCAAACAAAGCTTACTGTGTTCACTGTAACGTATACTTTATATTTTGAATTTCAAATTAAATATCACTCATACGTGCTGTAATAAATAAACCGTGAACTGCGCGTATATCTGGCATATTAAAGAATCTGTTCCAGGCATAAATATGAAAGAACATCTTGTTACGTTTTTACTTTTTAAAAACGTTTAAAATATGAGCTCGTAGATTGCAAATAAAATAAAAAAAAATTGTGTTTAATTTTAATTAAAATTCTTTATTATTCGCAGAATTCTGTGTGCCACTGTTTACAACTTTATGTAAACAACAACTATTGCTTTTCTTTGTTATTCCTCTGTTTATACCCTTTGCATAAACAATAACAATTACTAGAAAATTGTTCGACAGATCTTTGTAACGGAGGTCTTCAAACCACGTTTATTCTCTTCAAACACATCGCGTCTCCTTGCCTCTTATATGGCAAGGTAAACAGTCTGATGAATGTTCTTAAAGGCGGACGTTAATGACTTCCCACTTTTTTATGCTAGTGTTTGTTGTTGTATTTTACTTGTTTACCATTTTTTATCCTGGTGAGTACAAATGTAGACATTTAAATACACATAACACCTTATTCATTGCTATTATGTATGAAATACACTGCCTCTGGATTAGTTGCAGCAAATGATCCTTTTGAGCTGGTTACCGATCACTGTTTTGCACATTTTGGACGGTAGATGTTACAGAAGCAACCTAAGAACAACAATTATATTGATCACTGCTTACTGCAATATGCCTGGGCAATGTAGATGACTAGATGTTGATTTTTATAACACTCCCTAGAATAGTTTAGACATCTGACACGACATCTGTGGAAGCCGGTAGTCTCTGTGGTTTACGTTGAAACTTCTTTGAAACTGTCATGCATTTGATTGAGTTTATTGTCATACTATTGACTGTTCTGATATTGAAAGTCCGTTATGTTCAATACTTATACAACATACATATCTGTCCGGTACATGTTCATATGTGCGGATGTTATTGGAATTTCATACAATTGTATGAGTTCGATGGGAAACCATTACTCTCCAATACCCCCTTTTATTAATGTTTAATTATATCTTGACTAACGTTTATACGCCTGACATAGTGGAGAACCTAGCATAGGACTAAAATATAGATGGTGGATCTTTTCTTGCTTCTCCTCTATCTGCCGTACTAACCGTAAGTCACTATAGTTGAAGGCGTGTGCCTCTTTAAGAAGACTAAAGGCATTACTACCCAAAACTATTTTTTCTAAAAATTTCATTCAATAATTTAAGAATTGTTATCGATTGTTTGTTAGTTTGTAGTTTCACTTATCTATAACACTGCCAACAACAACAACAACAACCACTATAAATTCTGTTCAAACAATAACAACAAGTTCAAATAAAAATATATCGAAAGCAAAGTAAATAAAAGAAGGAAAAAAGAAGAGAAGAGAAAAGAAAAGAAAAGGAAAAAATGAAATATTTGGCGCCTGAAGGACAATTTGTTTACTTAAGCTTACAATGGTTAATTGAATGTTGGCCAAAATGTAACGGAAACAAAGTTAAATTTTGGGGAAAATATTTTTAACAAAAAAATAAAAAAAAATCACAAAGAACAGCGGTTTCATTCTGTGGGATTTTGTTTAAATACCAGAAACAAAATATTCTGTTTTTTTTTTTTTTTTGGTTGTGCTAGTATGTATAAGTTTAATTCCAAAAAAAAAATGTATAACAATTTAATTTTCTTGTCTTTTTTTTCTTTATCCTTTATTTTTACTATTTAATTAGTGTATATGAACAATGCCATTCACACACACACAGTGATTAAAGTGGTAGTGGTGGTGGTTTGTTGGCTCCACGGTTGTAATTAAATGTTGAGTAGACAGTAAATGTATTATGGTCGTAAAAACTGTTAAGCAGCAGCAGCGGCATCGGCATCAGTTGAACAGAGAAAAGAATTGTTTGCTGGTTAAACATAAAACTATGGAACATATGAGACTCCGTTTATTATTGTTGTTGTTGTTGTGCCTTTCATGATGTTCATAGAATAATTGTTTTATTGTCTCTTCACACTCTTTGGACGCCACATGCTTTTGTTTGTTGAGATGAAATTGTGTCACCAATTTCAATTGCTACGCATTCTTCTTCTGTGCTAGTGTGCTTAAAAATTTTTCTGGGTCTATTTAAACCAGTCTTTGAAATACAGCCATTAAACTAACTTGTTTAAATAATAAGAGTAATAATAAGGATTTCAAAAGAAAAAAAATTAGTTCATTACAAAGTTAATGTTTAAAACAAAAGAAAGTGTGTTTTTAAGAAAGGTTTTATAATTGTTGTTGAAATAAAATTTAAATGTTTATTGGCTGCTTAAGGACAGCATAAATATTTCCTTCATAAATAAGAAAAATGCAAAAATTCTGGCTTGCCTTTATTGGACATTACAACAATGTAGTTCGGCCTAGGTTCTCCTACCTAATGTCCACCACCATAAAAATTCATATCACCATTATTCAGTTGTTGAATGCTGCTTAAATTCTTCTTTCCAAATAAGCATTTATGTTTTACTTTCTTTTTTATTAAATATTGTTACGAAAATGAAAAATCTAAATACTGGTATTTTGATTTTACATCACTTAACATTAAAATTATAAACAAAAGCTACAAAAACAAAACAATGTAGTAAACAAACCTGTTTACAAATTATCGTATTGCTTAATACAGTATTCCCTCGATTTACGTCGTCTCGAATTACGTTGTTTCGATTAACGTCGTAAAAAATTTTGTTCCCTTCAACTTCGATTTGCGTTGTCATTCGATTTACGTCGCCTTTTTTGGAACCAACTGTGACGTAAATCGAAAGATTACTGTAACTTTTTTAAGTTCCTTGTTAAAAACATATTACTTTGTAGTATGAGCAATATGAAATTCGATTTACGTTGCCTTTTTCCGGAACATTCTACGACGTAAATCGAGGGAATACTGTATAACAACAAACACCAGCATAAAAAAATGGTAAACATGTAAACAAAAATATACCAACAACACACTACAGTAATAAACGGAAACAAAGATGTTTGCATTTATAGTGATTTCGAGAAGGCGAAGTGATAAACAGTCGCCTTCAAGAACATTCATCAGACTGTTTATTATGCCACATAAAGTCAAGGCAAAGCAAGCAACCGAGTTAGTAAAAGTTGAGTCAGTCTTGTGTGAAGACGCAGTGCGTTTGAAAAGAGTAATCGTGGTTTGAAGATCTCCGTTACAAAGATCTGTCGAATAATTGTCTACTAATTGTTATTGTTTATGCAAAGGGTGTAAACAGAGTAATAACAAAGAAAAGCAATTGTTGTTGTTTACATCAAGTTGTGAACAGTCGCACACGTAATTGTGCGAATAACAAAGAATTTTAATTAAAATTAAACACAAATTTATTTTTATTTTATTTGCAATCTACGAGCTCATATTTTAAACGTTTTTAAAAAGAAAAAACGTAACAGTATTAAGAAACGGTTTATAGTGGTTGTTTAAATAAAACTTAATTAAGAACACAATTAATGTTTCCTTCATAAATAAAAAAAAATTAAAGAATTCTGGCTTTGCTTTATTGGCCTTACGCCGTATTATGGCCTAGTTTCTCCCAACTAATGTCCACCACCATAACGAAACATATTGGCATGATTCAATTGTTGAATGCTGCTTAAATTCTTCTTTCCAATCAAGCGTATGTATTTTACTTTCTTTTTTATTAAATATTATGGCTCACATAACACTGTAAACTTATTTACGTAAAATATCAAAAAGAACTTTTTCAGATTCTTCATTAATTTCTGACATTTCTTGTAATTTTCCTTTTTCAATTTCAATCGACTTTTATGCAATTACTGCCTGTTAAGGCTTAAAAAATAACATGTATGGCTAATGAAGCGAATGAGTAATATTTTTTTGGTATGAAATTTTTATAACTCATACGTATGATGGGTGTTTCGATTTATTAAAGAAATATTGCATGTTTAAGCAAATATCTTAACAATTTATAAATAATTGTTGACAAAGGTTATCGAATAAGTTTTCCATATCAAAGTAAATAAAAGAGTGTAAATTATCCTTTTTTTTTCTGGCAACGAAAAGGGTTTTCCATGTAGCCAAATAGTAGCAGAAATAATGGCTTTTAGGTAATGACCAGCAGCACTTGCTTGCTTCAATGAGTTTCTTGAATTTCCATTAATTCTACTTTTCTTTTTGTTTTTATTCTTGTTCGATATTGTTTTCTTAGCACTTTTTTATTTGAAATTTTGTGTACCCGAAAAAAACTATTTGCAGCTGTAGTAAATTATTTTTTCTTACTTTCATTTACAAGTTTCATAGCCTTTAGTCTTAAGCAAAAATTGATTTTCCTCTGTGTGTTCTTTTTTTGGCTGTTCTTGAAAGCTTTTTTACATGACCATTCAATGACCAAGAAAATGGAAAAATATTACAATTTAGCACACCATCTACGCATTAACACACAGGACACTCTCTAACAGGATAGGATGTATGTGTAAATATTTGAAACAGCAACACAAAATAGCAATTTCTGTTTAATGCCAGCGTTTAAGGGTTTTGTGAAAATAAACATGTGTGCACATGACCAAGAAATAATCCCCTTTAGTTATAAGAGGACAACAGCAACCGGCCATTGTTACATAAACAATATTTTCAATTAAGATTTCTAATTAATGAAAGAAAGAATATTTGTAATTATTTAATAGGCTCTACTTACCTTATTAGTACTGTTGTTATTATTATTACGGTTATTGGTATATAATCCTAATGATATTTTTAATTGGTAACTGAAAATAAAAGAAAAACAAAAACTTTAAAGAAAAATTCAATTAAATTTTATCATTTACAGGAGGGAAAAAGTTATACAACCATTTCTCGTTTTAATAAAAACAATTTTAAAACTTGTTTTTCCAACTTTTATGATAATAGATTTCACAGACATTGTATTTTACGTTAAAAGCTTTACTGACTGACAAGTTTTTCAATAAGAATCCAACAGGAAACCCCATTAAATGTTTTTATTTTTTCCCAGCATGCCTTTAGCCCTTCAAGAGTGTTACTTTTTTTATTGTCCTTTCAGAAAAGGATTTGCTTAGACAATAAAAGAACGAAAGAAAGAAAAAAAAAGGCCATAAAAAAACCCAACAAAGTTTACAACCAATATTATGAAAATGGAACTTAAATTTGAATAAGCAGACTGACAAATACCCGCTACAAAGAAATTAAAATATTTTGTTGATCTGGTTTTATTTGCTATAAAAAAAATATAAAATAAGTTCCCTCAACAATGTATTGTTGAAATCGTATTTTTTTCTCTCTCTCACTGTTTTGGTGGACATAAATTTTACAGGCGGAAAAACAGATATTTAGCCGCTTGTGATTTTTCGATTTAATTCTAACCCACAATATTATGGATGATAATAACGAATGAAATGAAAGCTTACTTAAGCCTACATAGCTAACCGTTGTGATACCAGATATAGAGATGCAACCTTGTTAATTGGCAAGAAGTCAGTTAAAGACCTCGTGTAAAATCATGAACCTCTTCTTAAATTTAGCTGAAAACTATCATGTAAGTTTGATGATTTTTGGATGTTATGATATTACCATTAAACAACAGAGAAATGATGGCCTAAATGCTGAAAGCCTGCGATAAGCGAAGGATACCCGTTGGCATTAAAGTGGTCTATGCTCATTTGCTTCTTGACTGACCTACAACTTCTCCCAAACTGTTGTGCAGTTAAGTTATCCTCGGCTAATCCTAAGCATCCGTATGGTGAATAAATAGCTGCTCAGTAGCGGAATACATACATACATATGTACATAATTGGTCATTACAACCCTTCAGTCAGGATTACAAGCTAGCTTCTCACACCATTTATGCTGTGTACGTTAATTTTATACATGAGTGGTGGGACCACAAGTTAGTTTCTCACACCACTTATGTTCTGTGCATTAATTTTTATACATAAGTGGCGAGACCTACAGTTTAAAATCGACTCCGAACGACAGATTTTGAGAAACTCTTCATGCCAATTTTATTTACTCTCAGAGTTTTTGCCAGAAGTCGACGAAGAAATATTTTTTTTTTCATATTCTCGTTTTGATGTCTGACTTGGGGTTTGAACCGAGTCCTCTCGTCTAATAAGCCAACACATTACCTACTAGACTGCGGCAACTTCTAGTAGCGGAATATTCCCTGAAAATAGAGAAATCTATTTGGCAACGATTCTACTGGAAATTATAAGTAATTTTGACTCCAAGTCCAACACTCCAGTTAACTTATTCGACCACTAGATTAAGCTGACCAGAACATAGTCCAGGGAGATCAAAACAGCTCATTTTTATCTCTCGACAGAATATTTAATAAAGGGCATCAGTCCTCACGGGACATTGCATAATAGGGAAGCATACCCGGCGACTAGGCGACACTTGCATGAACTCTGCAGACACTTCGACTCAGAGGAGAAAGAAACACCGTCATTCACTTAATCTATTGTTGTTCAGCAATTGTGTGAACGTGGGCCAGTATTCTGAGAACCAGAGTGAATGAAATATCATGGTATATAAGAGAGTCTGGGTGACTTGAACTAGATTGCACTTCCTAATAGCGCACATCAGTGTCTCAATAATTATATGAACGAACTTCGAATACCCATTCTATAAAATAAATCTGCAATCTTCAGCAATGTAGCGAAATTTCCGTAACCAAAAATCATCAAAAAATCCTTATATGCACCGCAGTACTGTGCTGTATACGGTGTCCTGTTTTTCTTTTTACTATAGTCTGTGTCAATATTTTGTATTTCCATTTAAAAGAAAATGAAAATATTTTGCAACTGAGCTGAGGCACAAAAGAATTTAATAAAAAAAAAAGGAAATTATTTCAAACTGATATTGATGTCTTCAGCCTAGAGAGAGAGAAAAATAAATTTCATTCCATTAATACGAGTAAAAAAAAGCAATTCAACAGAACTGAATGAATTTTTGGTAAACGTATGTAAGTAAAGAAGTTTAATATGATTTCGATTTAAAACAGTTATTTTCGAAGAAATATAAGAAATTTCGGAATGGAATAATTAATAACAAAACAAAAAGAAAACACCGGGAATTTTATTATATTTTCCCTGTTTTTCATGTTTAAATTTAATCGAAATTAGTAGGTGGGGTTTTACACTTTTTTGAATTTTGGCATAAAATCAGCGAAGACAGATCTACTCGAGGGCAGCCACTACATAGAGAGACTTATGTACTTATGTGCATATTGTTACGTTTTTACCTCTTAAAAATATGAGCTCGTAGATTGTAAATAAAACAAACATAAATTTGTGTTTAGTTTTAATTAAAATTCTTTATTTTTCGCACAATTCTGTGTGCCACTGTTCACAACTTGATGTAAACAACAACAATTGCTTTTCTTTGTTATTCCTCTGTTTACACTCTGTGCATAAACAATAACAATTAGTAGACAATTGTTCGACAGATCTTTGTAACGGAGATCTTCAAACCACGATTAATCTCTTCAAACACACCGCGTCTTCACACAAGACAGACTAAACTTCACTAACTCACTCGCCTGCTTTGTCTTGCCATTTAGTATATGGCAAAGTAAACAGTATGATTAATGTTCTTGAGGGCGAATGTTCATGACTTTGTCTTCTCGAAATCTCTATAAATGTAAACATCGTTGTTTACATTTATTCTTGTAGTGTTTTTGTATTTTGTTGTATTTTTGTTTACTTGTTTATCTTTTGTTTTATGCTGGTGTTTGTTGTTATAATATTAAACAGTACGATAGTTTGTAAACAGATTTGTTTACTGCATTGTTTTGTTTTTGTAGCTTTTGTTTATAATTTTAATGTCAAGCGATGTAAAAGCAATACACCAGTAACCAGATTTTTCATTTTCGTTACAAATTTATTTTCTATATTTCCATCAGTTTGTTGGTGTGCAGTAACAAGCTTTAAACGTATTTCATTCCATAACCTCTATATATAATCTGTTGGCTAAATTACCAGTTTTAATACGATATAAAATATTCTTTTATATTTATATTGAGTTTAACAGAATTCTGTAATCATTTATTATTTTATCAATAAGAATCGTTTTCGTTTCCTTGGAATTCAAATTTAGATTCGCGTTTTGTTTTACAAAAGCCTGAAGTTATGTTTCCTTATTTCAAAAAAATTCAAGGAAAAGTTCAAACACAAGCAAATATTGAGATAATGTAAGTAAAAATAGAAATAATATAAAGGTGTATAACCAAGGCATACTTCCTCTCTCAAATACATAATTTTTATGTTTAGATTCTAGATTTGTTTAAAAAAACAAAAACAAAATCTTATTCTCTTTGATTTAAACAAGCTCAGAAGTAGAATTGCAAAATGGAAAATCATATGACACACCCTTTTAAAATTTAAAATATCACTTTAAATTATTTTGTTCACTCGCCATCCTTTCTACATAAATGCATAGACAGGATATGGAAATTCTGAGCCAAAAATAAAACCAAGCATATGTTTTAATATAATTTTTTTTTTAATTCAAGTATTTTTTTTTTGCCAACTTTTTCCCGGGGGACGTCTTTCAACAAGTGTGAAAATATTTGCCATGACAGTTGATGTCTATATTTATGAATTACAGGGGTATGTATGTATGTCTAAAGGCATTTGATTCCATTTCCTTTTTTTTTTGTAAAAATTCCGCGTTACGCTTTAACAAATTCTGCGAAACTGCCTACAGCTGGTGACATATGTACGTATTAATTTCGACTACAAAAATAGGCCAGCCTGGTGAAAAGCAGCAAAAAAAAACAAACGAAGAAAAAATAATTTTCATATTCAACTAACAACAATTTTTTACACAGTGGTAGAGACGTATCCGCATAATTCTGTAGGTCGACAGAAAGTATTTAAGTGCGCCATCCAACACCATTTGGCAGAAAAATTAGCGCATTACGGAAATAATTTTTTTTATATTTTTGCACGATTATTAAATGCTGTTTAGCTTAGCATTCCTTTGTTTCTTTGCTTCTGTAATTTACTCATTCTGCTCGTCAGCTTAATTTCAGAAAATATGTTTTCTTCCATCTGCACTTTATACTGTGAACCATAAAATAAAATAATTTTTCCTTTTTTAAATACAATATTTAATAACGGTACCAAACAGTCTCTACAGTAGCAGCAACAGCAGCAGTAGCAGCAGCACCCATACCAGCAGTCTCTTAAACATTTTAAATGTCAAGCATTTATGCATAGTTATGACTGCTTAAGCTTGCTAGAGAGGCCATTTATAAGACGTATACCCATACTAATGCAAATACATTGTACATACATACATATTCGGTTACAAATACAAGTAATCAAGATAATCTTTTTGACAGTGAAATATGACCAAGAGTCTGAGTCTACAACTGCTTAGATAAGCTGTTTCTCTATTACAATATGTAAGCGTTAGGAGGGGCGGGGTAGAGAGAGATAGTAAGATAGAACACAGCCTTAGACTATTAAGCTGAAAAGTATTTCCGTTTGTTTTTAAATACCATATAAATAAAGATTAAATATTTGAACAGTTATTTTTAATCTTCTAAAACAAAATTATGAGAATTTTAATTACAACATTATGCTGCATTCTCCAACAATCCTCAGAGAAATAGAAATACATTCTCAGAAAGAGAAATTAAGAAAGCAGACAAGGATATTTAAGAGTTCTATGGCATCTCTAATAAAGTCATATTAAATCATATTATCTGCAGATGGTAATGTTAAGCACACGTCGTCTGCTTTGGGATTTAGTTATCAAGTATATGCTTTAAGTTTTCCTTTGGAATAAATTTTTTACTGCTTATACGGGGTTTAGTTAGATTTTAAAAGTTTTTTCCAACCACAGTTTTATTTAAATTTCTATACTGTTACGTTTTTACCTTTTTAAAACGTTTAAAATATGAGCTCGTAGATTGCAAATAAAATAAAAATAAATTTGTGTTTAGTTTTAATTAAGATTCTTTATTATTCGCACAATTCTGTATGCCACTGTTCACAACTTTATGTAAGCAACAGCAATTGCTTTGTTTGTTATTCCTCTGTTTACACCTTTGTATAAACAATAACAATTACTAGACAATTGTTTGACAAATTTTTGTAACGGAGATATTCAAACCACGATTACTCTCTTCAAACGCACCGCATCTTCACACAAGACTGACTGAACTTCACTAACTCACTCGCCTGCCTTGTCTTTCTTTTCATATGGCAAAGTGGACAGTCTGATGAATGTTCTTGAAGGCGAATGTTCATGACTTCGCCTTCTCTAAATCTCCATCAATGTAAACAGCGTTGTTTACATTTATTCATGCTGGTGTTTATTGTTGTAGTTTTGTTTACTTGTTTGCTATTTTTTATGCTGGTGTTTGTTGTTATGTATATAAAGCATTACGATAATTTGTTAACAGGTTTGTTTACTGCATTGTTTTGTTTTTGTAGCTTTTGTTTATAATTTCAATGTTAAACGATGTAAAAACAAAACACCAGTATCTAGATTTTTTATTTTCGTAACATTCATTTTCGCATAGTTAACATGGTGGCAAAGGTCATAAACAGATTCAAACACCAAAAAGGTGTCGAATCATACATTTCTGAATTTTTTGATTTCACGTGCTTCAAAACTTCATAATAAAGTATCATATCAACTGCTCTTTTCAATTTTTGTGTTGGTGCTGTTCGCAACTCAACCATTACCTGAGATTCGAAATTTTAAACTCCTTCTATTTTCGAAATTTCCAACAAACAAGTGGCAGAATTTGAAATTTTCTTTTTGTTTTTAATATGTCTTACTGTTGTAGGTGTAAGTGGCATGGTGCTTGATTTTAATCTGTGGTTTAAATGTTGCCTTCATTTCAATTCTTTTCTGGTGTATGCTTCTTGAAGGCAAACACTTCCTTTATATTTATGATTAGCTTTGTTTCTTGCATACACTATCACTTGCTATTCTCAGAAATAAATGAAATATGAAATTTTAACTTCTGGCAGCTGTTCTTACTTTCGTTTCAATGGAGAAAAAAAAAAATAAAAATTATCTTTAAAACCAAAGCAACGTAGTACAAAGCAACAGTATTTTCCTTTCCTATCCTTTTATCAATAAACCAAACCAAATAAATGTCAATTTCGATTTCTTGTGGTTTTCATTTTATTTCCGTTTATTGGCACCCGAGTATATGTACATATCTTCGCTTTAGAGAACATTTTCAATATTTTCAATACTTTCTCTTGAATTTCCTGTGCTGTCCTTTGCTTTATTTGTTTCTAGAACTGTTGTTGGCCAAGTTTATTTATGTGTTTGTTTATTAAATTTACGGTTATTGTGGTTAAACACTGTTTTATTAATATCAGCCGCAAGTAGCCATGGCTAACAAAATTGTTATCTTGCCTTGTGGCAAATCCTTATTGGTGTGTGTGTGCGTGTATTAAATATAAAATATGAAAAGCAAAACCAGAAACTCTAGAACTTAATTAAATCGACAACTTAATTAACCCCAGTGTTTTTATGGTAACACGAATTGATGGCTTTAAATACCGGTAAACTATTTATGGCACATAGAACAGGGGCAGTTAAAGTTCATGTTAAAAGCAAATATATTTTTAAGTCTTTCTTCCGTTATGGTTTATAAACCAGGCTATTTTCGTATATTAGTTTACATGCCCTGGTCTTATCAATAAACAGCGAGGGTATTGACATAAAATTTTAACCTCTTTGTTGTGTGTTTGAAATTAGTTACACAAGCGAAACACTAGGCTTGTATAACTTTCAAAATATAATTTTTTTTAATACAATATCGATACAATAGTGTTGTTTCATTATTGGTTACAGAATTTCTTGAACAAATTTAATTAAATTCTGGTGAAATTTAAATCTTTTGGCAGTTTAACACCTTTAGACCAGCTGTATACCAATATTTTTTACTAAATCGTTTTTTTTTACTTGTATTTAAAAAGAAAAAATATTTCGCTGTACCAAAAAGGTCATTGCGATCTGTATGTGATGGCTTGACAACGCCATGACAGAAATTAAAGCAAAATAACGAACAGAAAAGAATTTTTTCCAATGAAAACAAATTTGTTTTAAAGTAAAAAAGAAAATGCATTGAAATCTGCAATGGAGGTTTAAAAAATTTTCGGTAGAAGAAGGACACCTTTGGCCTTGCTTATTCTATTTTCCACATTTCTAAGAAGTCTTCTTTAGGTGTTATAATGCTACACAGATAATGTAGTTTTTTCAACGTTTTCCATGGAAGTAACTTTTATGTGCAAGCAGCTGTAGCTACTCTTCATTGCTTCGCATTCTGTTTCTTTTGAGACGAGGACATATTGTTTCCAGGATTAGAGAAGAAACAATGCCAAGGTTTTTGAAATCTCTAGTCATCCTCTAGTTTATACCTCTGCTAATGCATAAATAATTGGTCATTACAACCCTTTAGTCAGGATTACGACCTAGCTTCTCACACCACTAATGTTGTGTGTGTTAATTTTATAAGTGAGTGGTGGGACCTACAGTTTAAAGTCGATTCCGAAAGGCAGATTTTTAAGAAACTTTTCATGGCAAGTTTTTATTTGCTCTCAGAGTTTTTGCCAGAAATCTGCTGAGAGGCAGTCGCCGAAGAAATATTTTTCCTTTTTCATATTTTCGTTTTGATGTCTGACCTGGGATTTGTCACGGGGCCTCATGTCTAATAAGCCAACACACTACCTACTAGACTCTCCTATTGACTGTTATTTTATCAAATGTAAAAAAAAAAATATTATGGGCGATAATAATTTCAACAGTATTCCCTTAGTTTCCAATATCTGTCATACCTCTTCAGGTTCAGAAATCTTATTGAGCAGTATATACGGTGGGCCTCATCATTTAGCTTTAAATTACTGGCGATATTCTTCAAAATTATTGTTACATTTTTACCTTTTAAAAACGTTTAAAATATGAGTTCGTGGATTGCAATTAAAATAAAGATAAATTTGTGTTTAGTTTCCATTAAAATTCTTTATTATTCGCACAATTCTGTGTGCCACTGTTCACAACTTGATGTAAACAACAAGAATTCCTTTGTTTGTTATTCTTCTTTACACTCTTTTGCGTAACAATAACAATTGTTCAAGAGATCTTCATAACGGAAATCTTTAAACCACGATAATTCTCTCCAAACACCGCGAATCTTTACACCAAACTGACTGAATTTTTACTCACTCCGTTGTCTGCTTTGCCTTGCCTTTTATATGACGACGTAAACAGTCTGATGAATGATCTTGCAGTCGAATGTTCGTGGCTTCGCCTTTTCGAAATCTCTATAAATGTAAACCTCGTTGTTGTATTATTATTGTTTATGTATTTTGTTTATATTTATTCTTGCAGTGTTTGTTGTTGCATTTTTGTTTACTTGTTCATCCCTTTTTTTATACTGGTTTTTGTTTGTTCAGGTTTGTTTATGTAAACTTTAACGCAGCGAAACTGAAAACCGAGCTTAAACAAACACCATCTTATTAGTAGAAATACCCATCTAACAGAGATTTGAAAACTTTTTCTTTACAGCTCTATTTTGGAGTACACATATAGAAAAAGACTGCAATAATGACCACATTATGTACCTCAAATGATTCTTCCAATGGCATACGCATAGTTAATGTGGAATATGATTTTTTTTTTTTTTTTTTTTCATAAAAAAATTCAATTTTTCTTTTTAATTTTCGTATGCAAAAATATATGTTTCCTTCTTCTAAAGAAAAAAAATTTATGGCTGTCACAAACGATATTTTTCAATGTCACCCCCTTTTTCTGGATGTCAGGTTTTCTAACATTTTTTTTTTTTGTTGACGTATTTTTTTTATCATTTCTTAACAAATCAGCCACATGGCGTTTTTTTCACATTCTAATTCTTTTTATTTTTTTCCATAGTTTTTGCAATATTTTCTCTTGCCATAGTTACTCTTTGCTAAACAAAAAAGGGGCAACACATATTTTTTAACAGCATCCTATAGCAGCCAACTATTCAAGTGAAAGAAATCAATTCTTTAACATGGCACTGCTCCAAAGCAACATGACAACAGAGAGAAAAATTTCAAAACATAAAAAGAAGAAACAAAAACCCGATAGAAAATCATGTTGTAAAGCATTGTAGATAAAGTGTTGGAAAGTGTATAAGTTAAGCTGTAAGTGATGATAATGTAGATGCTGCTGCAGCTGCTTGTGCTACTAGAAGTTGGCCATACAAAGAAGAAAAACAACAAATGATTTATGCACAGACATTACTTTGCCATCAACTGTAACAAAAGCGGGAAATAAACTCTACATCATTAGCTTTTTATAGAGAGAGCGAGAAAAATAATACAAAACACACAGCATCGATGAAGAGAACTTTATACTTCTTTTCTATGTGACGCCAAGTGTTGTTATGCACACCAATGGAGCTGTAATGGAATCCTTGGATTGGCATAATAACAGTTTATTGTTTTTTCCTTTTCTTCCTTTCACTTTTTACAAGACACTTAAATGTTATGATAATCGTTATTGGAAACTCAATTGTAGGTTTTTTTATATTTAAATTTAAAAAAGGGGTAATTTACACTAAAATTTTATAACGTTTTAGAGATTTGGTGGGCGATAACGATTAAGAGTTTCAATATTGCAAAAAGCACTTAAAAAAACGAAATGCATTTTAAATAGCCAATTACTTTTTAGGGCTGAACACATTGAAAATATATTTTAATTCGTGTTTGTATGCGCCAATATTATCTACGATTTTTTAAAATTTTTCATAATGCAGAATTTCTGTCTTTTATTGACTGTCCCAGCTATACCCATGGATAGGTTGAAGATGCAAGTTCTGGTGTGTATTGGATGCATCAACATCATCTCTAAAAGTGAGTGCAATTGCCATCTGTAAGCGACTTTGTTGAAATGTTTAATTTTGAGTAGAACTGATCAACACTGAACGTTTCGACAGGCCATAACCGTATCTAGACCAACGAAACACTTAACTTTACACTCTTTACCGTGAAGATATTTAAGTAGGGTTATCCCAATTTAACCAATAAAGGTTGCTAGTGTAAAAGTCATCGTCAACTCGTAAAGAATATCCACATGTGTTGGTATACCTGGAGGCTGACAGGTTCTCTTTGTCATACTACTAACACACGTCAATCTCTAAATCTTATACAACTCCGTCTGACTTATCCTCCAATTCGTTCGGCCTCATGTAATAAAATGAAATGAAGTCGCCGTGGTCTAGTAGGTAGTGTGTTGGCTTATTAAACGTGAGGCCTCGGTACAAAACCCCAGGTCAGGCATCTCCAACTAAACGAAAATATGAAAAAAATATATCTTTGGCGACTTTCTCTCAGCAGTATTCTGGCAAAAACTCTGAGATTAAATAAAATAGCCATGAAAAGCTTCTCAAAAAATCTGTCGTACAGTGAAGCCATTCAAAAATCTTAATAATGCCACTTTATCTAATTAATAATGTCTGTCCCTAATCGATTAATAAAATCATCTGGATGGTCAAAATCTACATATATGCATGCCTTTCCTCCAATAAAACGCTAGACACGTTCTCAATAGTTGAACAATAGTTTTCTCCTTTTTCTCATCTCCCAAACTTCTACCGAAGTCATTGGTTAAGATGCGTATGAGTTTCGGAAATACAATGTCCATCAATATCTGCTTATCAGTTTGAACAACCTTACCGCGAGCATATGCCAGAAATTAATTTGGATCCCTTAAACATCCTGTAACTACCAATCGATACAAATCGCTTTTCTTTATCTACAAGTAGGCCTTCGGTTTAAAATAAACATTTTCCAATAATCTTTCGATTACAATATACAAGAGAGGGAACCTTTAAATGCTTTTTAGCAGTAGTTATGAATGGCTGTGCATGTATATGTACATGTATTGGCACATACCATATTAAGCACACAATGCTATTAGGCAACGGAATATTTTCATTGATTTTTATGTTCAGTTGTTGTAGCCTGATGTCAGGCAACAATGTCTATGAGAGAGAGAAAGCAAGAGCTTAGACAAAGAGTACCTCATTAATTGCTGTATCAATTACTTCCTATCGAAGATAACAGCGTTTTTATTTTGAATTTTCAATTTTTTCCTTTACATTGTTGGATTACCCTCTAGCGGGTCTTTATCATTGTACCGTTATGAATATAATTGCAAAGCTTACAGTTCATAAATTGCTACAGCTGTAAGAGTTCTATGCTGTTCGTTATTATGCATTTAATATGCATTTAATATGCCATAATATGCCTTAATGTGCTTAATAGCATGTACAATTATAGACTTTAAAGCAATAAAGTCAAACTGTGTCATTTATAGACAAGGGTAGTTGGAGATGATTGAAACAAAGTATCACATAAGACTCTTAGTCAGGCTTAATTAAAACCCTACTGCTAGTTACAGTGAATCAAAGCTATGGTATTGTTACTAAAATGAAAAATCTAGATACTGGTGTTTTGCTTTCACATCGCTTAACATTAGATTATAAACAGAAGCCACAAAAACAAAACAATGCAGTAAGCAAAACTGTTTAAAAATTATCGTACTGCTTGATATATGTAACAACAAACACCAGCATAAAAACATGTAAACAATGATGTATACATTTATAGAGATTTCGAAAAGGCGAAGTCATGAATATTGACTGTTTAGTCGGCCATATAAAAGGCAAGGCAAAGCAGGCGAGTGAGTTAGTGAAGTTCAGTCAGTCTTGTGTGAAGATGCGATGCGTTTGAAGAGAATAATTGAAGATCTCCGTGTTACAAAGATCTGTCGAACAATTGTCTACTAATTGTTATTATTTATGCAAAGGATGTAAACAGAGGAATAACAAAGAAAAGTAATTGTTGTTGTTTACATCAAGTTGTGAACAGTGGCACAGAATTGTGCTAATAATAAAGAATTTTAATTAAAACTAAACACCGATTTATTTTTATTTTATTTGGAATTTACGAGATCATATTTTAAATGTTTTTAAAAGGTAAAAACGTAACAGTGTATATATCAAGTCAACTATTCAAAGAATAATTATTACCTGATGTATGGGAAAGCTGGGTGTAAGTTTTAATCTAAATTTTCCCGGAAAGGTTTAAAAGTATTAAGAAGGTATTCTTTGTAAAAAATGAACGCTTTATGGTTTAAAACACATTCCGTGGAAGATATTTCTGGTAAGGACAGGGCTACCGAAATTGGGGATTTATTTTGGATTTATTTTTACAGTCAAGTGTTCGGCAATTCTTCGGGCCTCAATATATTGGCACAAAATGGAGACGATGCCATAGCCATCCACTGACGTTACTCCCACTAAATTTATTAAATCCAGTTTATATGAACACCTTAAATTTTTGTTATTAAAATTTTTAATTCAAATTCAAATTTAATTCGTTTATAACAAATATAATTAAAACGTTAATTTGTTTTGCCAAGAAAAAAAACAATTTTTCAACAAAAATTTAAATATTTTATGCCCGCAGCAAGAGAAACATTTCAACAAAATAATTGGAAACAAATGATTGAATTGTATTCGAATTTAAATTGAAAAATATTTAAGAAATGATAACAAATTATCAAAAATTTAATTTAAATATTTCAAACAAACAACAATAGAAACACAAGAAAAAAAAAACGATTTAAAAAAATAAAAAAAAAAATTCTAAAAATATTTTCTAAACCATTACAGGTAAATTTATGCAATTTAAATGAAAATCTGTTGAAATAAGAGAGAGGGAAAAACAAATGGAAAAGACAAATATTGTACTTATTATGTATGATATCGTACAGGGTATTTGTTTGAGTAAATATTAGGGTTACGCAAATTCTGGCAGAGATTTTTCATTATCTACCATCATATTTGCTTTATTGATGAAGATTTTATTTTGTAAAATTTTTTTTATGAAATTTAAAAAAAAATTCATTATATATTTTGGACCGCTTTACTGGCGGTAAATATGCGTTATCACCATACAATATAATCTGATATCGAATTCACATGGCGGCATATTTAATAGCCATTATTTCAGCCTGTAAAATACTACAATAACTTGGCAGTGAAAGGAAATTAAGCGAAAAGAATGTGGAATTAATCGACCACGGCTTGAGGAGAATTGCTTACAATATTACAACGATAGCGCTTGTGGAAATTCTCAGGATGAAAGAATCACAGTTTGCCAAAACAAAAATCCTCGTGCAGAGGCTCTATAGTACAGTCCAACAACTAGCACATAGTCTTACCACCTTGTGCTTAATGAAAGACACCAAACGAGGAAATGAAAAAAGAAATAAGAGATACAAAACTATAGAATGCTTTGAATTTATACATCCAAAACAGTTCTTCTATTAATTAAAACTAAAACTAATTAACATTGCCCAGCTCTGACCAGCGTTTGCTCTTTAAAATAATAAATTAACCACAACAAATAACGCTAGTTTTCTATGGGTGTATGTGTTTCTATTTTTAAAGCTCTACATGTGAGTATTATTATGATTATATTATTGCTCTTCTTCCATAGGAATTCTCTCTCTCTCTTATTTATACTTACCGTTATTTACCTAAATTTATATGAGTAACAACAGCTGCGGGATTGGTAATGTATGTGTTTTTTTTTTTTTTGATAGTGTTTGTCTTAACACACTTCTAGTGCTTATGCTTCCTCTATTACTCTCTCTCTCTCTCTCTCTCAGATGAGGATACACATAAGAAATGAAATACAATTACCGAAGCTTGTAAAGCACGTTGCTGTTATTTCTATGTTATTTGTAATTGCATTTAGAAGTTTACTCACATGTGTTAGTGTGTATAATAAACAAACAAAAGCTTGTGCATGTTTATGAGCCAAAAACCGGGAAACATAATAAACAACATACCGTGTATTTGAGTGTATGCGTAAGTGCCTGTATACAACTCCATTATATTTAGTGGATAATGAGTAGGAGGATGCAAGTGCGTTTGTTTATGTGGCATTAGGGAGATTTTAATGCACAGAAGGTGATATTTAAACGCATTTATAGGTGTTTAGACAACTTATTTATTATTGTAGGTGTAGTCGGAAATGTGATTGCATTATTACACATGTGTTTCGCATACAATATAAATGGACGACATAAATTTGAACAATTTAACGCATTCAATAAATAAAGGGGCGTAATTTTTAAATCAAATATGCAGGCGGATAAAAACAAATTATTCAATCTGATGTAGAATGGCATCCCTGCAAAACAAAGGATTGCTGTTTTAAAGCACCACGTAGATCTTCTCTTATGGAAGAAAATAGGCCATCACTATATAATTCAAACAGCCGGTGCAGTCTAGTAGGTAGTGTGTTAGCTTATTAGACGTGAGGCCACGAATCAAAAATCATTTCAGACTTCTTGACCAAAAACTAGGTATGAAAAAATTCTTCTGCTGCTTCCTATAGGCAGATTTCTTCCAAAAACTCTACGGGTAAATAAAATGAAATGTCCATGAAAAGTTACTTAAAAATCTGTCGCTTAAAGTAAAATTAACACACAACACAAGCTGAGTAGTCGAATGGGGGTTCCCAAAAATTTTTGGTCTTAATTTTCTAAAAGATACACAATAAATCTTTTCTTTATCCACGGCTCTATCGAGCTGGAACGAAATTATGTTGGGGAACACAGAAATTAGACGACATTTTTTATATATGTAATCTAAATTGGAAACCTTACACTTTAAACCACACATTGTAAATTATTCTCACGGTCATTAGTTATCTTCATACTTTAAGTAAGTAAGCAACACCAACTATTTCAAAATATTTTATTTTCTTTATAACTATGTATGACCCTAATATGTGCCTTCTAATAATTGTATTTAACTAAACATGACAATGACCAGACCGGTAGTTGAACGCACTAGCAAATAACGTCACATCGCTATGTAACAAAATATAGTGGCCTTAATACAGTAATTTTTTCATTACACTTAATGGGATCGTAACTAATCACAGACTAAACGGAAGCAGTACATAAATGGTGGTTGAGGTTGTGTGGAAATTACATATATTTTCCATACTAGCCAGTGTTGTTTATTAAATAATTTCATAATATCCTGCTAATATATTCTACACATATTATTAGTAATTTAATTGATACGTTATAACGTTAACAGCAAAAGTTGAAAATTAAATTTTCTTTTGGAAAAATAATTCCTTTTAATTTTTTTTTTTTTTAATTTGATTTCTCACTACCACATAACCTCGTTTTTCAATCAGTGCATAGCAATAAACCTTTACTGCTTCTCTAAAATATTTATTTTCTCTACACACTATTATTTTTATTTCTTTTTCTGTTTTTTTTTTCAATTGTTTTGTAAAATTCTAATAAAATACCACAATTTGTTCTACGATTGCATTTTATTGCTTATAATGCACTGATGCTGATGCTGATACTGGTGCACTTATGTTGTTGCCATATGGTGTGTTGCCAGAAACGAAATTATTCTGACAGCGAAATGTTCGCACATTAAAATTGAATTTGTTACTCTAAAATTCAATTACAATATTTGTAACCGCTTGTGTTGTGGTAACATAAGCATTTTCATGTTTTCATTGCAATTGCAAGTGAATACCAATACCAATAGCACCATTACTAGCAGCATATTTTTCCGAAAACAAAAAATAAAATGGAATAGTAAAGGTGGCTGGTGCACAAATATTTGCACGATAAGGTGTCCAAATTAAGTAGAGTGTGACCTTTAAATAGAGGTCATGACGTATACCTTAAATGTTTCTGGTTTTGCACATTTAGAAACTATTTATAAGAATTATCGCTATTTATCTTCATGTTCTCAACTTTCTTGGCATTTTTTAATAAAATAGACCGACAGGCAGACCTCAGTTAAGGTTAAAAGATATTGCTACGAAAATGAAAAATCTAGATACTGGTGTTTTGCTTTTACATCGCTTAACATTAAAATTATAAACAAAAGCTACAAAAACAAAACAATGCAGTAAACAAACCTGTTTACAAATTATCGTACTGCTTAATATAAGAACAAATACCAGCATAAAAAATGGTAAACAAGTAAACAAAAATACACAAACAACACTACAAGAATAAATGTAAATAACGATGTTTACATTTATAAAAATTTCGAGAAGGCGAAGTCATGAACATTCACTTTCCAAAACATTCTTAATACTGTTTACTTTGCCTTATAAAAGGCAAAGCAAAGCAGCCGACTGAGTTAGTGAAATTCAGTCAGTCTTGTGTGAAGGCGTGTTGCATTTGAAGAGAGTAATCGTGGTTTCAATATTTCCGTTACAAAGATCCGTCGAATAATGTCCAGTAATTATTATTCTTTATGCAAAAGGTATACACAGAGCAATAACAAGGAATAGCAATTGTAGTTGTTTACATCAAGTTGTGAACAGTGGCACACAGAATCGTGCGCATAATAAAGAATTTTAATTAAAACTGAACACAAATTTATTTTTATTTTATTTGCAATCAACGAGATCATATTTTAAACGTTTTATAAAAGGTAAAAACGTAACAATATCATATCTAATAAAACCTAAACTCTTTAAAATGACACAGCATTTGTATCATACATCAGACGATCCGTGTATAGCCGTTAAAAAATAATTGGCCTACTGCTTAAGCACTGTATGTACAAAGCACTCTTATTCAGAGCAGATATTCCATAAGGCCTTAATCAGGAGAATTTATTATCAGAATACATAATTGAAGCCTTTGCTGCCCTCTCCACATTCCAGAAGGAAATTCCTAGCTGCGTATCAAATACTAGGCAAGAGATTGTCCTCACTACCGACGAACATTATTCTGAAGCTCTTTACAGCAGCAGAATTAGGAGCGACTTTTAGGTTTACCGCATAAATTGAAGGCTGTAAAATGAGGAGTTTAGACGTGTCATAATGATCTTCAATATTAATTCACTATCGTGTTGTTTGTGGTCTTTCAAACTATCACGCACTCCCTTCTTATCTCAGCTTTGATGTTCGGCGAAGTAATTCTACATAGGCCCGTATCAAATTCATTTCTCGAGTACCATATTTAAAGAATATTTTAAATGCAACGATTTATGAAGCCTGCAGATTTAATTTCATGTTTTTGAGCTTTAGAGCAACATTTGTTACTTCGTACTTTGTTACTTCATTGGTCATTGCAACCCTTCAGTCAGATTTGCTACCTAGCCTTCTCACACCACTTATGTTATGTTATGTGTGTTAATTTTGTGCATGAGTGGCATAACCTAGAGTTAAAAATCGATTCCGATTGACAGAGTTATTTGAGGAACTTCTTTGGTTTTCTTTTTCTTTTTCAATAATTGATTTTCACCGTGCACATGATAAATTAGCCATTATGCGGCCATCACTATAACTATAATAAATAACTTTCTAGTTGTTTTAACAAAGAAAAAAGAATAATAATTAAATAATTTTAATTAAATTAAAAGAAAGAGGAAAACTAATTGATTTGTCAAAACCAAACAAAAACAAATCTCTTCTGATTGATTCAAAATATGTACGTCACCACTGCCATAATTGTGCAATGCTTCACTATAATGCTCACAGTGATTTTTATAATAACAAAATAACAACTGATTTTAATTAAAGCCATTAAAAATTGAATAAAAAAAAATAAAAATATCATCGTATCATTTATTATTTTTTTTCTCCACAAAATAACCAAAAATTCACCAGGAATGTAAACAATATTACAAACACATAAACACACAAAATACAAAAACAAAAAATGAAATAAATTTAATTAAACAAACTGAATGTTAAACGTAAATAAATTAAATTTTAATTAAAAATTATTTAATAATGTGTCTGGTGTAAGATTAAAATGTATTTTTAAGTGATTCAAATGATGATGATAATAACGTAATAACAGCCATCATGGAAGGTGAGAGCAATCTTTTTAATTAAAAACGCATTTAAAAAGTGTTTAACATGTTGAAAATTATTTTGAATTTTACTTTTAGAGAGAGAGAGAAGGCAAAATATAGAAAAACTTGATGAAAAATAAAAAGAAATTCTGAACAAACTCCCATTAACAAAAACGGTTGAAGTATAAAATCTCATTTCAAAGTTTATTGTATTTATTTGCACTTCTTTAGACAAAAAAAAAGAATTTCAAATTGAGGACAGTAATTACAAGAATATGAAAGAAAACTAAAAAGAATTGCAATGAAAATGGAAAACACTTAAATCTTGAAGCAACAATTTTTGCAATTTAATTGCAAAAAAGTAGAATAAAAAGATAGGAATACTAATTGCAAAAGGCTGTTGTCAGTTAAATAACTATTTAAAGAGAATCTTTTAAGTTTGAAAGATTAATTTTTCAGATGGTTAAAGATCTGTTCGAGAAGGACCTAGAGACCTTTCATCTATTATGAGCTGCGGAAATCTACTGTAGAATATCACAGCCAGCATTGCCAGAAAGATATGTGTTGAGACCACAGATCAGCAATGAATCGTTTTTTCGCTACTCAAAATTCAAAATTCATGAACTTTTGAATATAATTGAGTCAACAATATTGAAATTTAACTTCTCTGATTCATTCATACTCACTACAACATTGATTTATAAGTACAGGTTGCAATGAGTATGCGTACAACGTTGACATCAAACTCATACCATTCGAAATATGTTTGATTCATAAGCCTACTCATTTAGATTCATAACTTTAGAAAAATACTTATCATAGTTATAAATGGTTCGAGTATTTCGAATCATTCATCAAAATTTACAGTCTTAGTTGTTGTTGCATTTACAAGAAAAGAAAAAAGACACATAAGCAAAAGGACAGAACAGCAAGCAAAGGAAGCACACAACCTTCTAGTAAGTATTTTAGTGTTCATACCCATTTTGTGATTCGTGTATGTGTTGAGTTATGCAGAGTCTACATCAACAACATCATACGTGTTGTTAAGTATGAATACGATGAGTACTTCAAACTTTGAATATGAGTAGAGGTTCCATGATATTAAAATAAGTATGAATGCGTAATGGAAGTCGCCGTAGTCTAGAATGTAGTGTGTTATCTTTTTAGACTGAAGGCCCGAGTTCAAACCCCAGGTCAGACATCAGAACGAAAACATGAAGAAAATATTTCTTCGGCAACTTCTTCTCAGCAGATTTCTGGGAAAAACTTTGAGAATAAATATAGTTGCCATGAAAAGCTTCTCAAAACTCTTTCGTTCGGAGTCTACTTTAAACTGTAGGTCCTGCCGCTCGTGTAAAATTAACGCACACAACATACATAAGTGGTGTGAGAAGCTAGGTCGTAATCCTGACTGAAGGGTCGTAATGACCAATTATATATGTATGTATGTATGAATGCGTATAAGTATCAGGAATTATGAGTATGATTCGATTCTATTCATCTTTTTCAATACTCATTGCTAATCTCTGGTTCAGACATATGTATATTGCTAGACCGTTCGACTGCTATTTATTAAAAAAAAAAATTAGAAATATTTGCCCCGGTATTTCAATCACTAGCGTGCTGCGTAATCAATATGTAAGGCTTTCATTTGATTGAAATTTCTTCTTGACTGCCCCCTTGCATTTATAGCACCTTTTAATATTTACCCTTTACTGTACGCTATGAAAACATATTTTATTAGCACAGCCTTGCAATATTTTTTACATTTCTTTTCTTTTTTTTTTTTTTCTTTCTTTTCAGAAATATTATTGGCCAATAAAATACGGTTGAAATACGGGTGAAAAGTGGTTAGCGTGATTGCTTTGGCTGTTGGTTATTAGTTGCCATTTATATTGGCTTTCAATAAAAAGGTACCAATACTTATAAAATGAAATGAAATTTATTATACAGAATTTATTGATTTTCTTACTTACTTGCCCTTAGGGTAGCAATACAAAGATCGATTATACAGCAGTTACAAGGCTACCAAGTTATATAAAACAGGCGATTGAATTAAAATGACTCATGAGTAAGCAATAAATTCAAAAATTCGTAAAAAAATTAACACTGCAAAGCATAACAACTTAAGACGTATTTAATTTTATTTAATTTAATTAATAATTATTTTTAAATTAGTTCATAAGCCATGTTCGTTTAAAATTATAATTAACTTTTGTCTTTCGTTTGTATTGAAATAATTTCAGCCTCATTTAACAAGATAACACCGCCATTAAAGAGACCATTTTCATAATGAAGTCTTTGCGTGAAAGCTTCACAATCTCTGAGAAATGAAAACCCATTTTTAGTTGTCTTCCCTCTTTTCTTTATTCATGCATCAATTAAAAAGGAATGATTTATTTTTGTTTTCCGTTTTGTTTTGAATTCTTTTTGCATTTTTCAGCATTTGTTTTTTCTTCTATTTTCTTAGCAAGTTTTTCGGAATTAATTAATATTCATAAAAAAGACTTCTTTTCAGAAAAAATGGAGAGTTTCAAATTAAGAAAGGCAATAATTAAGACAGAAAAAATTGTCTGTTTTTATAAAATGTTTAATTTCTTAAATAAACTTGAGTTAATCATTTTACTCCCAGATATTCTACGTTTCCTTTTTTTTTTTAAATCACATACCAAAATGCTGTTTTATAATCACATCATAAATGTCTCATATACGATGTGATAAAATTTGTTGCACAACTACGATAAAATATAGTTCGTCTGATTAAATCTGCATTGAAAATTTAATACCATTAAAGTTTCGTGCTGAATTATCCTGATTTAAGGCCAGATAAAGTTCCTTTTGGCTTTTGTGGCGTATGATTATTATAAAATATTTCCGATTGAAAAAAATTCAGACTTCACAGTGCATTTATATGGTGTTAATGGTTGGTTAAGCAACACATATTTTATTATTAAAAACCATAAAAGTTTGCTTTCATATAATCCGCCATAATTTGTATGTTGTGGACAAAAAAAAAAAAGTTGGTTATTGTACGCTACATATATGTACGTAGGTAATGTATTGTATTTGTTGAAATATTTTTCAAAAATTGGTAGAGGAATTCTACCATTTTAGTAGGCAAATAGTAGCTTATGCCACGAATTCAAAGTAATTAAATTCAATCTCAGTCAGTAGTTCGCTAATATTTCCATTGTCTTTAGTATTAAGGACGATAAACCGTAATACTTTGGAAACTGTCACCTATTTGTATGAATTTCAGTCAGGGATTTCTTAAAACTCTTGTAAAACATTCCAACATTAGATATGGAAACGTTATTATCGAAACACTTTGTCAGCAAAATAAATTATGCTGCAGTCTTCTAATTAAATAGAAGGTTACTAGGGAGTAAATTGAGAATGGAAATTAATGCCTTAGGTAGTGCTGATTTGCACAGGTCTACCAAACAAAAGCACCCCCGGGTACTGTACTTGTCTCTGTCGACAAGTACACGTTCTCTAACCTAACATAACCTAGGTGTGCTCTACCATGGCCTCATAGAATCATAAAACGATTACACGTTTAAGCCCCAAAATCTTGTTTGTTGCTCTCTGATAGGTGTGAAGCGCTTTATTATTCCAGAAGATTTTTAAGTTCAAAATAACCCTCAGACAGTAGAAACCTTAACACACAGTTACGAAAATAAAAAATCAAGATACCGTTGTTTTGCCTTTACATCGCTTACACTTAGGTCGGAGTGGTAGCTCTGATGTCACAAAGCTCACTTGAGAACCCATAGCGGCCCGTTGTGATGCCACGGGTGAACGCAGTCCCTGTACTGACCAAGTTCCACCACAATCAGGGAAAAGGAAGAAGTTAGTCAGCGCAAGGGCTGCACAACGGAAGCACGACTACCTCGCACTGGAAAACCAGCCAGAAAGTTTGATGAACGAAACTATATCCTTGATATCAATGGATGATAGCTTAACGCTAAAATTATAAACAAAAGCTACAAAAAGAAAACAATGCAGTAAATAACAACAAACACTAGCATAAAATAATGATAAACAAGTAATCAAAAATACCACAACAAACATCAGCACAAAAAAGGGTAAACAAGTAAACAAAAATAAAATAAAAAACACCAGCATGAATAAATGAAAACAACGATGTTTACATTTGTAGAAATTTGGAGTAGGCGAAGTTATGAACGTTTTCCTTCAAGAACATTTTTCAGACTGTTTACGTTACCATATAAAAGGCAAGGCAAAGCAGGCGACTGTGTTAGTGAAGTTCAGTCAGCCTTTTGTGAAGACGCGGTGCGTTTGAAGAGAATAATCGTGGTTTGAAGATCTCCGTTACAAGGATATGCGAAGGGTGTAAACAGAGGAATAACAAACAAAGCAATTGTTGTTGTTTACATAAAGTTGTGAACAGAGTCACACAGAATTGTGCGAATAATAAAAATTTTAATTGAAACTAAACACAAATTTATTTTTATTTCATTAGAAATCTGCAAACTCATATTTTAAACGTTTTAAAAAGTAAAAATGTAAAAATACAAAAGACGTTAAACACAGATAGACTTTTTAGCACGTAAAACTGTTAAACAACCTGTCTTGTGCTAAAATAACTGTCTCAGTTGATTGTAATATAGATGAGTAGGGTATCCTAAAATTGAATTTGATCCTCTATGTTGTGTACATTCTCTAAAGCATTTGCAATTAACTTATAAGTGATTGACAATACAGGCGCAACAATTAACAACGAAAATATTATTGTACTTAAAACAAAGTTTATTTAAAAATAAAAATGATATTCTCTATTTAAATGGCACTTCATTAACGACAGAATGAAAATTGCCGACGACAATGAAACAAACACCTGAGCATAAAGGAATGTTTGTGATTTAAAAATTATGATGTCATTTAATTATTTTGTTTATTTTTATGCATTTTCAAGTGATTTTGTTTTAATTTATTATTTTTTTTAATTGTTGTTGTTATAATAAAGAAAACACTCAATATTTACTTTATTGTTCGATTTTTAAAGGGGACTTTAACACTTTATTCCAAAAGAATTTTTAATTTATTTATTCAAAATTTACAGCCGTAGGCATTTTAGTTCTATTATTTATATTTTCTTCTTTTATTATTTTATTTAATTTTTTTATTTTTTTTTTTTTTTTTTTTTTTTTTTGTTTTTCAATTTATTGTTGATTGATTTGCTTTAATTGTGTGGTATAATTGATATTAAATTTTATGTTTTTTTTTTTAATTTCTTGTCGAATCTATTTTAATCCATCCTTATATTTTCTTATCTATATACACCCGTACCTCGGTTTACGCGGAACTCGGATTACGCGGTTTCGAATTTACACGGTTTTTAAAATGAAGAAAAAATTTTTTTTTACTTATATTCTATTCAAACTGAAACTAATTCTACCATTGCACAATCTAATGAGATGACTTTATCCAGTGATGAGTCGGAAATCATAGAAATTCGTAAAAAAAGACTTGTTGTTGAAAATGATAGCGATTAAGTTACATAGCTTAAAAATTGTATGTTTTGTGTAATGAGGTACATAGTATATGGTATGTGTATTTTTTAATGGAATAAATGTTTATGTTTTTTTACTTAAATCATACTTAATTAAATTATTAACAGTATAAAACTATATATTTTTTTCAATGAAAAAGCTTTTTTACAGTACGTATTCGCTTTATGCGGTTTTTCCATACAAAAATGTAAATTTCGATTTACGCGAATTGGCCAGGAACGTATCTACCGCGTAAATCGAGGTACAGGTGTATTGCGTTTTTTAATTTTAATTTCATCCAAAATTCATTCTCTTATAAAATTTTAAAAATAAAACAAACATTCCACATGCTTTAATTGTCTTCTGTACGTATGAGTAATAAAACAAAACCAATTAAATGTTACTCATACGCTCACACTGCCAAAGAGTAGAATATTTTTGTGTTTATTTCTTCTTACCAAAATCTTCAGCCAGCCATGTGACTGCAAAAAATAATTGAAAATAATAAAATAAATTTAAAAAAAAAAATGTTTTGCTGTTGTAGGAATTTCATTAAAAATCCATTTGAAGATTTCATTAAATTTTCAATTTATTTAATTTATTTTGACAAGATTTTCTTCTTTTTAAAATCAATTAAAATACTGTGTTCATATTAAAACAGAATATAATTGTTGAGAGTAGTATTTTTAAATTTCAGAAAACATGTTAATTTTCAATATAAAACTCAAAATTAAAAATTACAAAAACTACAAGTTAGTGCTACAGATAATGCAATTTCTGCCAGAGACAATTAAAATTATTTACAATATATCCTAACGTTTTTGTGCGACGTGGAAGCTTTTAAGTTGTGTGACAGCATATGAATTTCGCGCCAAAAAAGTATTTATACTTAGAGTCCTAAACTAATTAAACATAGACTATTCTGTATAGAGTATTGTCACAAATCGTAGCCGATTACATGGCTGGTGAGGCAGCACTTGCCAACCACAATTTTTTAACTGTAAGCGTTTCTTTGCTGGCTATGCTACCTATCGTTGTCTCTATGGTATAGTACGTCTTCTTGTCTAATCGCATATTCCAGGCATGCTTGTTCCATACTTATTTCCAACGAATAAATAGTGTTCGATACAGATCTCCTATTATTTTCTGGTCCGATTTCATTAGAATATAAGGTTCAGGTTTAGGTCAGAGGACGTGTACTTACCAATTGAGACAAGTACAGTACCCGGTGGTCCAGTTGACCCATTGTACAACGTCCTAAAGGGGAGAGGATAATAGGGGAGATAGGGAAAAAGGAGAGGAAGTAGGAAAGGGAGATAGAATATAATATGTAAGATATTTATGATCTCAGAAGACGTCGATAATATAGTTATTTTAACTAATATGCCAAACATCTCAAACAGTTTCTTATACTTTTGTTGTACAATTCATATAAAAATCTTTGTTTATTTTACGGCTTTCATGTAATATTTCTAACATTGAATTTTCCCGACCTTTACACTTACAAAGGTTGTAAAATTGCTTCTAATGATTTTCATTAAGGTTAAAACAATCTGCCAGGACTACCACTTTTAACCTGTATAATCAGTAAAAACCAAATCCGGATAAAGGAGGTGGAAGACCTCAAATGCACTCTGAATAAAATGGTGCCTGCTTACTAACATTGGTAAAACACTGATAGCAACTACTACACCTCAGTTTTTTGATACGTTTGGTACATGTATATAGAACTGTCTCTCTCGTAACCATCTAGAATAATAGAACCAGTTTACAGTGAGTTTTATTGCTATGATGAAATGGAGTCAGCTGGCTTCATATTGGATTTGTACATTTCAAAATTGTTTACTCTCAGAATAACAAAACGCAGCCTACTGCACAGACGTAAAATGGAATATTGGTCAATTTGGAATCATCACTGCGAGATTTACATATATTCCCACGGAACTCTACAATGCTGTTGTGAAACACAATTTTTGTTCTTATTGCGATAAAACTTAAAGAAGCGGCAAGCATTGGCGTTATATAAAAAATAAAATAAGAGCAGTACGTATCACTAAAATTAAAAATTTTTAAACAGCTGGAAAAAATTTTGTCCGAAATTTGTTCCAGCTATCACACTTTAGTTTAAAAATGCTTCTAACATGTGAAGTTTTCATAAACAAATTTAAGCAGAATAGCAATTAATTCCATCATACCTTTTAAATCTGGTTTGAATCTTTAATTGGATTAAAATTTTTATAATTTTTCTTAATAATAGAAATTATCACATAAACACTTATACACTATTTTATATGAAATTTAACTTTATTTAACGATTAAATGTAATAATTAAATTATTATTATTTTTATTTGAATTGAAAATTTTATCTTTTAAACATTAAGATTTAATTTAGTTTTTAATTTTTTTTTTTTTTTAATTGTCAATAAATTTTATTTTTCTTAAATTTCAATTCCTTTTTTCTTCACAATTTTTGTAATAATTCTTCTTTTATTATTTTAAAACTTTATTAAATATTTAGATATTGATTAACATAATTTATCAGAAAACTTTTCTTATGTTATTTCTAAGAATTATTTTGTTCCGTAATCCATTGTGGTCCCGTGGCGTATACGTCTTTTTATTATTCCATACAACGAATTAAGTATTCATCATACGCCTCATCGATAATCTCTTTTACGAGTATAAAACAAAACAAAACGAATTTGAAACTTTTATTTGTTTTAATCCACACGCGTTATCTTCCGTTTGTTTAAGATTTTTTTAATCTTTTTTGATAATAATTTCTCTTCGTTCATATTTTCTCCGGTTTCCATAGGTCTAAACGCTTGAAAGTAATACGAAATACTGAAATCTTGTAATGATTAGTACATAGATTTCCAGCTTCATTGTGTTTTGGGATATTTGTTTTGAATAACAAACTTAACATAACAGAAGACTGTTACTGTTAACTGTTGCTTATCATAATACCATTGTTATGAAAGGATGCTATTCATAAATAACAGCATAAGAGCCAACAAATCAATTTAACTTTATAAGAGCCGAACAAAGTTTTATTCTGTTAAATATTTCCCTAAACTTTGTCAAAATGTAATAAAAAAATGTAAAAAAAACAAAATGTAAAGTAATAAAAAAAACGTAACTAACATAGAAATCAAAAAATTGTGATAGTTTAAGACTCTATAATCTGATTCAACAAGTGATCAACAAAATTTGCACAAAATTATTACAGGTTGATCAGCAACGGAGTCAGTAAAAATTCAGTCAGTCTTGTGTGAAGACGCGGTGTGTTTGAAGAGAATAATCGTGGTTTTAGGATCTCTGTTACAAAGATCTGTCGAACAATTGTTATTGTTTACACAAAAGAGTGTAAATAGGAATAACAAACAAAGTAATTGTTGTTGTTTACATCAAGTTGTGAACAGTGGCACACAGAATTGTGCGAACAATAAAGAATTTTAATTAAAACTAAACAAAAATTTATTTTTATTTTATTTGCAATCTACGAGCTCATATTTAAAACGTTTTTAAAAGGCTAAAACATAACAATTGGCTGATACGCTATCTTGAACCTTGGGAATTTACTTAGATTGCGAACTTCTCTTGCTGTCTTCCCTTTCGGTGAGCATATCTTTCTGAACTGATTTACTACTCACTCCTAGCAATCTCAACTGCTAACTCATTACCTGGAATTCCCACATAACGCAGAGGGTATCCATATTTTCATGTTTTAAACTGAATCTGCTGGTCCAAGCAGTTCCAAAGTAATCATGCGACAAACGTATAAGAAATAAGCGCCCGTGATTGCCAGATTGTGTTACTAACACCTGTCCTTTACAGATAGTCTAGACTTCAGCTTGGATGATATCCAATGGGTTTCAAATTTTACACTCTGTAGCGGAACGCAAGCGTTACTGAACAGGTTCTCTTTGTCATAATATTAACACATGCCAATCTCTAAATCTTATCCAACTCCGTCTGAGTTATTCTCAAATTCGTTCGACCTCACGTAATAATGGCCCCACAAATCAGAATTCTCTACAGGGTCATTGCACACATCCAATGCATAATTCTGCAATTGCACATATCTGTGCTTAAGCCTTCAGTAGAACTATTCCTATACAAACCGTTGATTCTAAGTACACTGTGAAGAAAGTTGAGCATTATTCCATATACTGTGCGGTGTTGCCTATTAAACTATTTAAGACAAATACGAGTACATACCTTCGAACACCCTTCCATAATAAGATGCATTAGCCTGAGTAGAATGTATTTAAATAAACAATCTCACAGACAGACAAACAAATGTGTTCTAAAATAAGAAAATTATTTATCGACTACTTTCCTATGAGCATTTCCTTTAATAATTCCTTTAGGAAATCCATCAGACTATAAATCATTAATCATTTATAATTGCATTTTAAGCATTTCCCTGAAATCATCCAGTATTATCGTATGTTGTCGATTTATAATTCAACATCATCAGCATTTATTCCCTCAAAACAAATGCATTTCTGTTGTTGATCCAACAGCCAAAATCTTCAAAACAATTGCCAAAACAAAGATTCAATAGAAAACACTCAATACATACACTCGTGCATCATACATCGTAGAACTATATGATGATAAATAACCACATGATAATGGGCTTGCTGTTGACGGTTCTTTGTTTGAGTTTGGCTATGCAAATACGTCAGACAGAGTATAGCAGTGTGGCTCAATCGAGTGTTGCTAATGAAATTAATTTGGAAATTTCTATTTAGGAAGCGTAAGGAAACCTAAATAATGTTAAAGATTTGTTTGTTTTGTTTTGTTTGTTACAAATAAAATGTATTTGTACGTCACTGATTACATATTAATTTGCTTTTGCCATGCAATAGAACCGTTCAGCAGGTGGTCAATCTTTATCGTGGGTTTCAAGTGTTCTGGTAAAGGCAGTTCAACAATATAAATCACTTTACAAACATATGTTTTGGTTTTGGGGAGGAAGGTAATCAATTAATTAACATTTATTCATGGAATTTCCAATTTTGTAAGCCAATGTTTAAGTTTCAAATTGTTTAAGTTATAAAAAGAACTTGAGAAAAATCTCCTGTGACTATTTTTTAATATGGCAGGTAAATATTTAATCATTTTACTTTCCAAAAGTATTTATTTTTCAATTAAGAAAAGTGTTTTAGATTAGTCGACTGTCATGTTAAAATCAATATTTTTCAATGTCTATTCCAAGCAGATATTTTTGAAAGAAAATTTTAACAAACTTTTTATAGTTTTTTGTTTTTCTTTTACAAACAAAAGCAGAAAAAGAGTTTCTGATTATGACCGGCATTTATTTTGTAATTTTCAGATGGACGTTAGTGTTTAGGTGAAGCTAAGAGATGAGCTAAGAAAGTAATTTAATTTAGAAGAAGTTTCAAAACGTTGAAAGGGGATATTGTTACGAAAATGGAAAAATCTAGATACTGGGGTTTTGTTTTTACATCGTTTAACATTAAAATTATAAACAAAAACTACAAAAAGAAAAACAATGAACTTGTTTACAAATTATCACACTGCGTAATATAACAACAAACACCAGCATTAAAAAAAATGATAAACAAGTAAACAAAAGTATACCAACAAACACTACAAGAATAAATGTAAACAAAATACACAAGCAACAATAATGAAATAAAGATTTTTATATTTATAAAGATTTCGAGAAGGCGAAGCCGGGAACATTCGCCTTCAAGAATATTTATCAAACTTTTTACGTTGCCATACAAAAGGAAAGGCAAAGCAGGCAACTGAGTTAGAAACCTAAAAGTAGTTCAGTAAGTCTTGTGTAAAGACGCGGTGTGTTTGAAGAGAATAATCGTGATTTGAAGATCTCCGTTATAAAGATCTATCGAACAATTATCTAGTAATTGTTATTGTTTATGCAAAGGATGTAGTAAACAAAGGAATAACAAATAAAGCAATTGTTGTTGTTTACATCAAGAAAGAATTGTATGAATAATAAAGAATTTTAATTAAAATTAAACACAAAATTATTTTTATTTTATTTGCAATCTACGAGTTCATATTTTAAACGTTTTTAAAAGGTAAAAACGTAACAATATTTAACGTATATAAATTTGAAAGAAACTATAATAAATAGCCATTAAAAGAAATAAATTTTCATAAAGCACATCGAAATAATAATGGGGGTTTTACTTGTGCAAGAAGAAATTCGCAAAAAATAACGAATTGAAAATTTTATTCAAAAATAATAACAAACATGGTCAATAATTTGAAAACCAAAAATTAATTTTAATAATTTCAAAATTCTTAAACTTTTCCATCATAAACAAAAATATGTCTTAAAAATTTTTGTTTTTCTGTTTCTCTCACTTTTTAACTTCCTTAAAATTCTTTTCTTTTGAATTATTCAAAGGAAATAGAGTTCATAAAAGAGTATTTATAACGTTTCTTCGAAAATTCGTTAGCGAATAATTAGTTCTAAGAACACCACTCAATTACAACAGATGCTTTCAAAAATTAACAAAAACTTACCTTCAAAAATAAACTCCAAATAGGCTGGTAAAAACATGTAAAAAGATGTTCAATTTAATTAAAAAATTAACACATCATCATCATAATTAAGCATAGGCCTACCAGCAAGCCTGTTTAGACCCAAAAATAGTTGCTTAGCAAACAAACAACACAAAACAAAAAAATATTCTCTAATTAAACATAATTTTTAGTCTATTCATGTTCTCTTTGTTTTTGTTACTTATCAGTCATTATACCTTTTGCCTTCCGACAAATCTCGTTAAGAAGCATTCACTGGAACAACTGCTGTTTTTTGGGTCAATTTGAAGGCTTATGTAATAAGCAAGTGAAGAAGTGAAAGGCATTAATTGCTTAATGCCGTCTATATAAACAATTCATTCATCATTATTTTCGTAATTAGCAAATAAATGAAGATTATTTTCTATTTAATCGACTAATGATAATTAAAATCGAATAAAAAGGCGCAGTTTTGCTTTCTTTACTTTTGTCTTTCTCTTAAATGGCTTAATAATAGGCGCAGAGAGCTTATGGGAAGCAAACATACATTGTATTTAAGTAAACTTATTTATGCTTCAATCAAACAAAAACATAATTCAGAGAAATAATAAAATAAGCTTTTAATAGGTTTTCTACTCGCTCACAATAAAATTATATTTACGTTGTAATAAAATTTTATCTACAATTACAGGGACAATCATCATCGCTTCACTACTTACATGGTTAATGCCCACGTTTATAATAAAACAGTTTAGACCATGAGAAATTTATTATTTATATACGACCAGAAAGAATACGAATGTTGGTTCATGAAATTCTAGAATAATATCCCGGAAGGCTTCGAGAGAAAAAAGCCCGCTTATAGGCGTCAATAGCTTTGAAAAAAAATCAAATATCGTAAGCGAATGGAATAATGTCTTTAAAAATTATTGCAAAAGCCCTTGCTTCCTATTTAATATTGTTACGTTTTTACATTTTAAAAACATTTAAAATATGAGCTCGTAGATTGCAAATGAAATAAAAATAAATTTGTGTTTAGTTTTAATTAAAATTCTTTATTATTCGCACAATTCTGTGTGCCACTGTTCACAACTTGATGTAAACAACAGCAATTGCTTTTCCTTCTTATTCCTCTGTTTTACCCTTTGTATAAACAATAACAATTACTAAACAATTATTCGACAGATCTTTGTAACGGAGATTTTCAAACCACGATTACTTTCTTCGCACAAGACTGACTGAACTTCACTAACTCAGTCGCCTAGTTTGCCTGGCCTTTTATATGGCAGAGTAAACAGTCTGATGAATACTTCTGAAGGCGAATGTAAGCATCGTTGTTTACATTTATTCTTGTAGTGTTGTTGGTATATTTTTGTTTACCATTTTTTTATGCTTGTGTTTGTTGTTATATTAAGCAGTACGATAATTTGTAAACAGCCTTGTTTACTGTATTGTTTTGTTTTTGTAGCTTTTGTTTATAATTTTAATGTTAAGAGACGTAAAAGCAAAACACCAGTATCGAGATTGTTCATTTTCGTAACAATATCATAATTCGCTAAACGATCCACTTAAATTCAAGTATCCCGCACCCTTGCTTCCTTGTTAAAATTTAATTTTTATTTGAATGCTTTTTATATGCATTATATGCTATTAAAATGCCTTTAAGCAGTCATTAACTAATTAGCCTTAAAAGCTACACACCTATAGTCACTCGCTCTCTATAAAACTTTGCTTTTAAAACACTACAGGGTATAAATTATTCTCTGTTTTTTTTTTTACTTTTAATTTAAAATTTTTCTTTTTATCATAACATTAACAGGAATTACTTTTAGCTGTGGATTAAGTTGAATTTTTTTTCCTTTAAAGAAATACAGAGTTAAGTGCTGAGGCCTAGGCAAGTGAACAAAAAATAAATTTAAAGCATACTTAAGGGGGCAATATAATAGTAAGTATTGCAGCATATACACAGGAGGCTTTTACCTTATTTAAAGAAAGGTTTTAGAAAGTGTTCTGCACTAATTTAAATGAAGTTTAATTGAAGTCTTTAAAAAGTTTAATGGAATTTGTGAATAAAATACTACAAAGGCATAAACATAGTTTAAGATTCCGTAATTTTTAAATGTTAGTTACAAAAAAGCCTGCATATTTCTCAAAAGCTATACCCAAGAGAAGTTATGAAAATTTATTAATTTTTTTTAAATTTTATTTATTTTATTAAATTTTTCTTTAAGAAAATCCGACAATAAAATAAAATTTAATATTTTAAACACTTTCTTTTTTATTTACCAATTTTTTCAAATTGAAAAATAAATAGTTTCGTTATATCTTACTCACTTTCTTACATTTCCAAGGACTGGTTTTCATTTTAAACACAATTACCGTAAACAATATTTTAATTAACAATCTTTTATAAATGAAAACAAAAAAACTTTATAGAAAAAATATTTATCTTAGCTCAACAATTATTTATTTTCTTGGAATATAATTTTGAAAGACTTTTATTTGACACAGTTTTTATTATAATATTGTCTGTCTGTGTGTGCTATTGTCTCCTTACTATTCTCTCAATACAAGCACTCACAGTGCACAATGGGTCATTGTGGCAACAAGAAAAAGAAAAATAAAGAAGTGAACTTTCAATCTTTGTATGGTTGCTAATTGAAAGGTAGTTGACTTAGCAAACTGTATTGTTTTGATCAGAGGGATTATAATTAAGGGTTGTTGATCAATTGCTAAATAAAATTTAATTGATTACTTTGAAGATTCAAAACTGTTTAGAGGCTATAGATTTAGAACTACGGCATCAAAGTCATAACCAACTGTGTGCAAATAATGTTAAGACCTTAAAATCTTGTGATCAAATGTCTTCAGTTTTAACAAACTACCGCTGATTATTTCAAACGACATTCTCATTATAAGATCGGGATCAAAAAAGTAGCACCCAGTGCTGCCATCTAAAAAGAATTCAGAGGTTAGATAGGTTTGTTAATATTATTCGTGAGTAGCCAGACAACTGTTAAAAGGAAATGGTCAGCTTGCTTACACTTATTTCTAACTGACTGTACTTAACCCAATACTAACCTCCACCAAATTCCTCTGATTCGATCTATATCTTGACCTTTACATACATACATACATAATTGGTCATTACTACCCTTCAATCAGAATTACGACCTAGCTTCTCACTCCACTTATGTTGCGTGCGTTAATTTTCTACATGAGTAGCGGGACCTACTGTTTAAAGTCGGCTCGGAACAACAGATTTTTGAAAAACTTTTCATAACAATTTTATTTACTCTCAGAGTTTTTGACAGAAATCCGCTGAGAGGAAGACGCTGAAGAAATATTTTTTCAAATTTTCATTTTAATGTCTGACCTGGTGTTTGAACCGTGGCCTTACGTCTAATAAGCCAGCACACTACCTACTAGACCACGGCGAATGCATCTTGCTTTAACTACAACTAATCAAGGCTCTACTAAGCAGTGGTTGTCATAAGTATTTCAAGAACAGACAATTACGTTTACTCAAGGGTATACAGGAGAAAAGAGAAAGACTCACGCTTATTCATTTTAAAATTTTTTTTTTGGTTCAATAAACGCCATTGTGCAATGCTGTGAAATGCACAACATTTATTGTTGAAAGACTTGACTTTGTGGCCAAGTTTTTGTTAATAGCAAGTGAGTAAGTATAAATGTGTGTGAGTGAAAATATGAGAGTGCATAAATATTTGTGCAAGTGCGTTAGTGTCTGTTTTATGCAGTTATTTGACATAGTAGTATATGTGCATAGACGTTTGCATCGTGTGTGGTGTGGGTGAGGGCAGAGTATATATGGAATTTTCACTTCCGTTTACGTAGTGAGATGTGCCCCAATACGGTTATTTAAAACCCACAATGGCAAACAAAAAAAGAACGATTTTTTTTTCTACTTTTTTAAAACAGACTCCAGGATTTGCTATTGTCAGTTTTATTAAATGGTCGACAACCCAGTAAACCTAGGAACTTAATTTCTGAAACGAATAAAGATATAAAAGTAAAAGTTTTTCTCTCCTTCAATAATTTCATCGATCATATGTATCTTCAAGATGATCTCAATAATTTCTTTTTGTGGTGCGAGTACAATATGATGGAGCTGAATATTAAAAAATGCAAATGTATGCGGTTCTCAAGAAATAATTTTATTGCGGTTAATTACTTGCTTGGAGGTCATCAATTAGAAAATGTTGACTCTTTTATGGATCTTGGGATCCTATTAGACCCAAAATTAAACTTTAATGATCATATCGCTTTGACTGTGAATAAGGCAAGGAGCACCCTTGGCTTCATAAAACGTTGGGCAAAAGAATTTTCTGATCCATATATTACGAAACAGCTATTTGTATCGCTTGTCAGACCAATTTTGGAGTATGGATCCATGGTATGGGATCCTCACTGTAATGTTTACAGCGATCACATTGAATCTGTGCAGAAACAATTTCTACTCTTCTGTTTGCGTGGCCTGAGATGGAATTATTTGGATTTGCCTTCATATACTAGCAGACTGGCATTAATAAAACTGCCTACCCTTAAGAGTCGTCGAACAATGCTAAATGTATCCTTTATGATTAACCTGATAAATGGTAATATTTGCTGTGAATTTCTGTTAAAATCGGTTAAATTCAATGTTCCTTGTCGTAACTTCCGCTGTTATAATCTTATTTATATTCCATTCTGCAGAACTAATTATGCTGTTGCTGATCCGTTTACTAGAATTTGCCGTCAATTTAATTCTTTGTCAGACTTTGTTGATTTTTCTTTAAATTCTTCTGTTATAAAACGGAATATTATTGTTTTTCTCAATTCGTAACTTTTTATATTTTTATTGTAATAATTAATTGTATTTTTGAAACTGTTAGTCATTGTATTCAATTTTTTTTCGTACCTATTTTTGTTAGTCAGTAAGGAATTTGTCCATTGACTTAAATAAATAAATAAATAAATAAATATAAAATTTTCAAATTCAATTAATTAGTTTGCATAAGAAAAAGAAAATTAAAAATCAAATTCACACAATATTTTAAAATTTTTTCTTAAGTATTTAAGTAATTTTAAAAATTTTATTAAATTAATTACTGGGTTATTTTGATACTCATTGAGCATAAAATATTTTTGTTGACAAACTTTGTGTCTGGGTTTCACACACACACACAGTGTCAAACAGATCTGGTATTTGACAGCGAAAATACTTCCACCACAAACAGTAGTTGGAGCTGATCAAAATAAAAAAAAAAAAAACTATCAAAAAAATGCAGTAGCTTATTACAAAATAAAGAAAAAGAAAATTTGCCCTTTCACATTATAATTTCCGCTGCCATAGTTTTATTTAAAATATGAGGTTAAAACTTTATTACAGCACAGAAATTAAATTTCCACTTCTGCTACGATTTCAGTGGAAACGTGTATGAAATTCATAATTTAAACGAAAGTATTGAAAAGTATGCCACATAAAATATATCACGAATAAAGGATTTTAAGGAGCTTGAAACGAAATAAACTTTAGTTTTAAGGAACTAGAACATTAATACATTAAAATAAGAAGAAAACTCCAAAGAAAAACTAAAGGAACTAAAACAGAAAGGAATTATAGAAACTGCCATTAATAATATTCAAAAAAAAAATTTAAAAGAAAAGTAAGACTGCTACAATGTAACACAGATACAATGTGTGATAAAATTTTCTTTAGAGCAGATTTGACAATATTAACGAAAATTCTTTCGAAAATAACTCTGCATTTAATTACTTTTCAGAGAAATATCTCCCTTCAGCTTCTTTGGTCTCTTCCGATTTCCTTTCTAATTACAAATTCCTGTTAAAGTCACGTTTATTATTGTTATGGCCTCTTATAATTTAGGCAAACAATTTAATTCGTTTATATGGCTGTTTTGATTAAAACCAAAATTTTTATTTTTGAATTCTTCGTTCCCTTTTGCTCAGTTTAATCACTACTTTTCATGCAGTCATTGACCAGCACAACAACAATAAGAAACAAATCGATTAATGAAACAATGAAATTCTAATTGGTTTTTAATCTCTGTAGACTCTGTTTTATGCAACAATAGCCCATTGCCCCCATTAATAAACTTCTACGACAACAATACAAAAGCAAATCCTTGGATAAAACGAGCCAAAAATAGAAATACAAATGGAAACAGAAGTAATTTAGCAAAAATACATACAAAAGAATCGAATTTCTACAGTGTTTTGATTAAAGACTGTTACAAATGAAATTATATTCGGTTTAGATAAGCGAAAGAAGAAGAAAAGTTATGCCTTATAAAATTTGCATTAATTCCTAAAGCAATTAGGTTTTCTAAAAAAAAGAGAGAAATGAATAGAAAAAGAAATTCTGTGGTGAATTAAAAACAGATTAGGAAATGCTTAACAGCGAACGAAAATAGTAGAGATAACAAATTGAATTTAAATGCTACACACAAAACAAACGAAAAAATAAGACAGAAACTCAAGGCATAGATTAAACTAAAATTTTAAATTTACGATCATTTTCAATGACCACAATTTCATCTTAATAAAAAGTTTCTTATCATACATCTGCTTTTAAAGAATTAAAACAAAAATATCTCATTATGAAGGATATTAGCAAGAAAAGAAAAAAGAATTGCTTTAAAAGTGCCATTTTTCATTAAGAAATCTAAATTTCATAGACTCCCATTGATAGGGGCCAATAAACATTACAACCATCTTCAGTCTTCTTTAAATACCACACAGATTCAAAGACTGTTTTACAATCACAAAAGAACCAAATCCGCCCTTGATTAAGAATACCACTGTAAGCACATGTTGCGGCAGTGCTTTAAGAAAGAATAGAGGGCGCACGATCAAAAAAGGTAATACGATAGCAATTTTTAATTCTCAAAGATAAACTTCTTAGTACAGTATTATTACTAATACGAAAATGAAAAATCTAGATACTGGTGTTTTGCTTTTAAAACGCTTCACACTAAAATCATGAACTAAAGCTACAAAAACAAAACAATGCAGTAAACAAACCTGTTTACAAATTATCGTACTGGTTAATGTAACAAAAAACGACAGCATAAAAAATGGTAAACAAGTAAACAAAAATTCACAAACAACACTACAATTATAAATGTAAACAAAATATACAAACAACACTACAATAATAAATGTAACAACGATGTTTCCATTTATAAAGATTTCGAGAAGGCGAGGTAACAAACATTCGCCTTCAAGAACATTTATCAGACTGTTTACCTTGCCATATAAAAGGCAAGGCAAAGCAGGCAAGTGAGTTAGTGAGATGGTTTGAAAATCTCCGTTACAAAGTTCTGTCGAACAATTGTCTAATAATTGTTATTGTTTACGAAAAGGATATAAACAGAGGAATAACAAAGAAGAGAAATTGTTGTTGTTTACATAAAGTTGTGAACAGTGCCGCACAGAATTGTGCGAATAATAAATAATTTTAATTAAAACTAAATACAAATAAATTTTTAATTTATTTGCAATCTACGAGCTCATATTTTAAACGATTTTAAAAGGTAAAAACGTAACAATAAAATTTAAGAGGCTCTTATACACATACATAATTGGTCATTACAAACCTTTAGTCAGGATTACGACCTAGCTTCTCACACTACTTATGTTGTGTATGTTAATTCAACACATGAGTGACGAGACCTTTAGTTTAAAGTAGACTCTGAGCAACAGATTTTTGAGGAACTTTTCATGACAATTTTATTGACTCTCAGAGTTTTTACCAGAAATCTGCTGAGAGGAAGTCGCCGAAGAAATGTTTTTCATATTTTCGTTTTGATGTCTGACCTGGGATTTGAACCATAGCCTTACATCCAATAAGCCTGCACTCTACCTACTAGACTGCGGCAAAGCTCAGAGTGTTTCATAGTATATCACTTTTCCCCTAAAATAAGATTTCCAAACAAGGTCTCTAAACAAGGAACAATTTTTTTTTTTCAGAATTTTTGTTACTCAATTTTGTTTGTTTAAGCAATCTCTTTGCCTTAGATTCTATTGTTTACTTGATTTTAAAATGAAATGAAATTAAATTTAATTAAACTCTAACAAAACAGATACAATATAAGGAATTTATTTCATAAACCTAAATAAACAATTTTACAAATAAATACGGATGTTTAAAGCATTTCTTGCTGTTGTTTTTATTTATTTCAACAGATATCCTGAATATTAAAATATCTTCTTTCATTGTATTTAAATAAAACTTTATTATTTAATAAATAAATAAAGGGGAGTGCAATCCCCTCTTTTTTGCTGGCTATTGATTTAAACAAAATTTTTTATTTTTATACGACAAGGGAGCAGAAAAACTTTATTGCTTCTTTCCTTTTCCTGTCTGTGTTTTTATGGAAAACTTTATTCTTTAAAAAATTTTTTTTTATTTTCTCTCTTTTTGTTTCTTCATTTTTGTAGAAATCTTTTAATTAAAATGCAACAATTGTAAATGCATTTCATACATACATACATACTTGTATGTGCCTGAAAAAAGAGATGTCTGTATGTATGCTTCATACTTGTCTTTATGCATTCAAAAGTCAAGGAAATGCTTATTTACCATTTAGTTCCTTTACACTGAAAGCAAATGTCTATGAAAGCCTTGTGGGCATGTTAAACATGATGACAATTGAAAGGCTTTTATTACCCACAGCAGAGTAAGCAGTGCTGCTACATAGTCTTGATTTCTACAGTCACAACTTCAATTTTTTACTTTGTAAACACATAAATTTAAATATTTTTGAGAAATTATAGAAAAATATTTAGATTTTTCAACTTGATTTTCATTTGTTTATGAAAAGTTTAAAAAAAAAGATAAAAACCCCTTTCTAGTTCAACAAATGTAGTCGTAGTAGGAAATATAAAAAAATTCTCATGATTTCTTAAGTAATTGCTTGTGTAATAAGATTCCCCGCTATTGCAATTTAATTTAAAAGAGGAAAACTATTTGTAAAAATTAAAAAAAAATCGCAGGAAATAAAATCTATTAACAAATCTCAAACAAGACTTCAACAATAGTTTGCCGACAACTCCCCTTGAGTTGTGTCTTTGTCCATTGCAACAATTGCTGCTGCAGTACCAATGTTTTCATCACAATGATTATTATTTCCATTTTCATTTTACAATCACTATTCTTAAACTCCAGCCCCCTTTTCCCTCTGCAGTTATTTTATTACCTTCATAGATTTGCATCTACGGCCATTGTTGCATACAAATTGCTGGCAGTTTTAGTTGCATTTATTGCAGTGATACACTGTTGGGGGTCTTCCTTTCTGGAAATGTTTTTGTCTTGGCAATTGTAGGGGGTTTCAAATGAAAATAATTTCATATTTTTATTTGAATTTTCTTTTCTTTTTTTTTTTGAAATATTTATTCATGGAAATATATTCAAATTTTAGAAAAATTAATAAAAATGTTTAAATAAATATTTAGAACTTCCATTTCAACTATATTGTTGTTTTAATGGATTATTTTTCTTTACAATGGCGAGAAATTTTGCAAAATATTTTATAAAATTTTTTCATTTGCAATTCAAATCTTTCTATTTTCATTCATTCGTAAATAAATAAAAATTTGTATACACTTGGACGTATGATTAATATTTATTTCAAAATAAATATCGTACGACCATAGCTGCCAGATTTGAGAAATTTTGTGGTCCAAAAAAATCATATTGTTACGACAATGGAAAAATCTAGATCCTGGTATTTTGCTTTTACATCGCTTAACATTAAAATTATAAACAAATGCTACAAAAACTAAACAATACAGTAAACAAAGCTGTTTACAAATTATGGTACAGCTTAATATAACAACAAACACCAGCATAAAAAAAATGTTAAACGAGTAAACAACAACAAACACTATAAGAATAAACGTAAATAAAATACACAAACAACAATAATGAATGTAAACAACGATGTTTACATTTATAGAGATTTCGAGAAGGCGAAGTCATGAACATTTGCCTTCAAGAACATTCATCAGACTATTTACGTTGCCATATAAAAGGCAAAGCAGGCGACTGAATTAGTGAAGTTCAGTCAGTCTTGTGTGAAGACGCGGTGTGTTTGAAGAGAGTAATCGTGGTTTGAAGATCTCCGTTACAAAGATCTGTCGCATAATCGTTTAGCAATTGTTATTGTTTATGGTTATAAACAGAGGAATAACAAAGATAAACAATTGTTGCTGTCTACATCAAGTTGTGAACATTGGCACACAGAATTGTGCAAATAATAAAGAACTTTAAATTAAAACTGAACACAAATTTATTTTTATTTTATTTTCAATCTAAGAGCTCATATTTTAAACGTTTTTAAAAAGTAAAAACGTAACGTAATTTATGCGATTTTAAATTAAAAAATTTTTTTTAGATTTTAAAATGTTATGATACTTTTTAAACTTTTGCATCATTTATAAATTAAAATAAGTTTGCACCACTAATATAATCATTTATGTTAATCCTACCTGAAGGGTTGTAATGACCAACGCTGTTGATTCAGAAAGCGGCAGTGATTTCCCTGCGGTTTGAAAACCTTTCTTATATGGGATTCTCTTGTGAATGTGATCTGTAGTTTGAGCCTGACACCTAATACTATCAGATCTCTATGCCGAATAGCTTGTGAAAATCAATCATTCTAGTTTGTTTCCAATTGGAAAGTCAATTGATTAGCTTTAACTATGCCAATAAAAGCCTTCAAAAGTCAATCCTTACTTATGATTTAAAGAATCTTTTATTTAAAGAAGCAGCTCCTTTTTGATAACTGGCACTTTAATACTCTTATTCAGAAGAAACAATTAAACTTTCTAAAAATTCGTTGATCTAGTCCCCTACATATGTATGTATGCACACCCTAATAGGTACATATGTAATGATAAAAGTGACGTCGAACCAATTCCAAAACGATACAGAATGATTGATCGTACATTCATAATATTTCATATTTTTTGGATCATTTTGGTTTTTTCTGTTAATAATGAATTAATAATTTATTTTTGTTTATTTTTCAGAAGTTTTTGTTTTTATTGTTTAAGAAAATGAAATAAATATACTTTTGTTGATTTTTTTTATGCGATTTTGAATTTATGCGGTTTTCCAGGATTTTAGAACGTATCGTTAATTTTTATATGAAACTAGAGTATCGTTTTATGCGAATTCAATTTATGCAATTTTTTTTGGAACGCATCTATCGCATAAAACAGGTCTCGTTTTAATACGTAACATATAAAATACTTACATTCTGAGCGTATGAATAACATTGAATTCACAAATATTACGCATTCGGCTATTTATGTACTGTAAGAATAACTTGTTGTAGTTTATGTAGTCTCCATGGCGTATGAGTGATATTTTATTTCAATTTCAGTTTTGTAATTTCCATAAACCAAACGCCTTCATTGTTTTCCCATTACGAATCCAGCCTTAATTAAGTATTTTGGTTTTTCTAATTTGTACTCATTTGTAATTATTGTTGTTTTAAATGCTTGTTTCTCTCAACTAAAGAGGCCAAAATTTATTTCTTCTCCTTTTTTTTTCTCAGACAACTACAACAGCAATAACAGCAACAACAACAATAATATTAATTATATTGTTTAAAAATAAAGGAACGCAACCGAACAGAACATAAAAAGGAAAAACATTTCTTTGGTTTAATTTCAAATTTTATTGGCAGCCACATAAAAAGTCTGTCTGTCAGTCTGTCTGTTTTTGTTTTTTTTTTAGTTTTTGTTTTTGTATGTTTGGCTATATACACTCAGACATTTTAATTGCTTAAGTGGTAAAAGTGGGTAAAAACAACAAAAAGGTCATTATCTTTCGGCTCTTAAAATAACACAAAATTCACACAACCAAAATACATCAGCAACAATATCAGCAACAGCAACAACAACAACAAAACTTTAAAGGTCGTCTGAAAAAGGAAATTCCGAAAAAAAAACGTTAAGTAAAGAAAACGTTTATTTTTTGTGTATTTTAGCTGCGAAAGAAAAGGTCAGAGAGTGTTGTGGCAGAGAAAAAAGGCAACGATGTGGCAGTTAAATAAATTCAAAATAATTTAATCTGATTATAAATGAAATTGAACAGCCAAAAAAATAAGGAAATTATTTGAACATCTGAGAAATGAATGAAGGAGAATCAAAATAAAATATTTCCTTAAAGTTTTTTGCAACAAAAATAAGATGGGATTTGCAATCATAATATTTCATTTGTTCAAATTTTTTCCAGCTGTAAAGTTCAGTTTTACGAATTCTTTCCTTTTTTTTTTTTCTTTTCAGCAAAATAATGTATTTCTCTTTCTTCACTTCCGCATAATATTTTATGAATTTGGGCTGCAAAATTTATTGCATATCCAGCTTAGCACAGGATCTAGAGCATAAAACTATTCAATGAAATTCTTTTTTTAAAGCTGCCTTTTATCTCCGGAAAGAACTAAATTTGATGGCCATAAATTATCGCTTGCATTATAATCTCGATGGAACATTTAAAATAAATCCACATATCGCTACTTTAATATAGAAAATCCATCACAAATTTTTCTGTTGTTTTGTCTACGTTCGATTTCTTTTGATCCTTTAATACTCATTTGATAGGCATTTACCTTCTTCTTGTGTTCAAAAAAAAAGATCTTTATAGAAGAAAAAACTAATTACAGCCTTTCTAAATTAAGGTAACGACATGCAATATATTATTGTTGTATTATGAATCGCTGTTTTCAAATCGAAATGAATTAATTACCGGAAGGAATATATTTTTATGAAAATACGTGCTAAAACGTTAAAACTTTAACAAATTTTTTGACTTAAATTTTATTTAAAAGGATTAAAACAAGGATATTTTGATAACAAAATTGAAATGTTTCTAGTTTGTTGAATAATACTTTTAGCGTAATGCAGCCTTTTAAATTTTTTTTATCACTTAACCAACTACCACATCCACCAGCATTCGTTTACTAGAGTGGCTTTTCTTTGGTAAGTTAAGACTAGACCACGGCAACTAGGCAACTCTGAAGATTGTTACGTTTTTACCTTTTAAAAACGTTTAAAACATGAGCTTGTAGATTGCAAATAAAATAAAAATAAATCGGTGTTTAGTTTTATTTAAAATTCTTTATTATTCGCACTATTCTGTGTGCCACTGTTCACAACTTGATGTAAACAAAAACAAATGTTTTTCTTTGTTATTCCTCTGTTTATAACTTTTGCATAAACAATAACAATTCTAGACAATTAGTCGACTGATCTTTGTAAGTCTTCAAACAACGATTACTCTCTTCAAACGCAACGCGTTACGTGAACTTTAATGACTTCACGTTCTCGAAATCTCTATAAATGTAAACATCGTTGTTTCATTATTGTTGTTTGTGTATTTTGTTTACATTTATTCTTGTAGTGTTGTTTGTGGGTTTTTGTTTACTTGTTTATCATTTTTTTATGCTGGTGTTTGTTGTTATATTACGCAGTGTAATAACTTGTAAGCAAGTTCATTGTTTTTGTTTTTGTAGTTAATTTTAATCTTAAGCGATGTAAAAACAAAATACCATTAACTAGTTTTTTTCATTTTCGTAACAATTGAATGTAGTGGTCAATAAGGTGGCATAAGTATATAAACAAATTAAGAAGAGAACAGATTTTATTTTTGAAATAATCGCGTACCCATTCACTTTGAAATGCCAGTGTAAAATCAAAATCAATTTCAACAATTTTTTCTACTACTTTGGATAGCCTAAAGCGTTGTAATTTATTAATGTGATGTTAGGACTTTCTTTAAAACATTTTAAATTCAAATTGAAGTGAATATTCAATTTTATAGTCTAATACACGAATGTTGTGTGAACTACAGCTGCCTTTGTACGTTTGCTCTGCATTCCGTTTTATCTTGTAAGGCAATTAAAATACACAATTTAAGCCTAATTTACACGTAAATTTTCAAGGAAGACAAATAACCCCTAATAACATGAAACTACTACCATAAACAGAATAAATCTCTTTCAAATCTATTGCTGTAACTAACATCAACACTTTCTTCTTGATAATATCAAAAAAGAATACCAAGCGTAAATTAAATAAAACCCATAAGAATGTCACCGTTTCTGCAAACAAAACATATCTCCCATCACCATCACCATCCTATCTCCATTACTCTTTGGTCTTAAGGCCTTGAAATGAACATAAAACAGTCTCTTAGTCGGTAACCTAGAGAAAACAATTAAAAACTACCACGTTAACAGGGGTATAACAACAAAGCCACTTACAGCAGAGATTTGAATCGCTAGCCGTAGGCTTAAATAACCTACGCTGATGAAAAAAAAACAAAGTAGTAGATGAGTATGTGTAGGAGATGGTGTATAAATACAATGTGTTTTTTTACATGTTTACACATGTAAAATATTATGTCCTCTCTTCTCTTCTAAATACGAATGTATTTAGATAGTGTAGGTGCATATGTTCCATGTAAAAAGGAAGAAATATAAATAAATTGTGACAAATTTATGGTCCTAAATAAACACTTACACTCTAAATGTTCTATCTGTTCTCTCCTTGGTTTTTTTGATGTTTTTGTTTTTGTAACGAACAACATGCCAGGAATAAAAATAACATTAAGAATAATTTATGGCCGACAATGTATGGTTGCCTTCATTTCTATCACATTCTATGGAAAAAAACGGAAAAATGAAAATTGTTGATACTTTTCTTCGGCGTAATTAATTGTTATTGCTTTGCTTTCATTTCTTAGACAAATTACAATTGTTTTTAATTTTTTAGGCAGAAATCAATCAATGTTCAAAGCTGGTTAACGATATTTTGTTTATTGCCAAAACACAACAGTGTTTGCCAAAAGCCCAAACTGACATTACAAATTTAAAAGAAATTTCGGAATTTTTAAAAACAATAAAATTAAAACTATTTTAAGATATTGAAGGTATTTTTCCATCGGAAGACATTATAAAAGGCAGATAATTTAAATAATACGAACAAGTCAGTTGGGACCATCTTTTGTCGTTCATTTAGTGAAAGGGTTGCCATTTACAAATACGGATAGTTCAACCAAAGAATGTGTAAAAATATTGTTACGTTTTTATCTTTTAAAAACGTTTAAAATATAAGCTTGTAGATTGCAAATAAAATAAAAAATAAATTTGTGTTTAGTTTTAATTAAAATTCTTTATTATTCGCACAATTCTGTGTGCCACTGTTCACAACTTTATGTAAACAACAACAATTGCTTTGTTTGTTATTCTTCTGTTTACACTCTTTGTATAAACAATAACAATTACAAGATAATTGTTCGACAGATCTGTGTAACGGAGATCTTCAAACCATGATTACTCTCTTCAAACACACCGCGTCTTCACACAAAACTGACTGAACTTCACTAACTCACGCGCCTGCTTTGCCTTGCCTTTTATATGGTAAACAGTCTGATGAATGTTCTTGAAGACGAATGTTCCTGGCTTCGTCTTCTCAAAATCTCTATAAATGTAAACATCGTTATTTTCATCTATTATTGTAGGGTTGTTGGTGTATTTTTGTTTACTTGTTTACCATTTGTTACATTCTGGTGTTTGTTGTTATATTAAGCAGTACGATAATTTGTAAACAGATTTGTTTACTGCATTGTTTTGTTTTTGTAGCTTTTGTTTATAATTTTAATGTTAAGCGATGTAAAAGCAAAACACCAGTGTCTTAGTTTTTCATTTTCATTACACTACGTACTGTTGTGTATTTACACGATATCCAATAAATAAAAAGATGTGTTCGCCTTGAGCTTAGAATGCATAGTGTTCTTATTAAATCCATTATTTACTTGACATCTATTTGTTTGCTTTGTTACTTATATTCTATGACAGATTGAAAGGTTGCCAGATTGTCTATATTAATATAAGGACTATTAATGGATATTTTACATCAAATATCCAACACGCCTCACCTTAAAGTTGTTTCTGACTAACAAATTCATTCTTATCTTTGTATATTAACAATATGCATTTACAACTATTTATTTTTAAAAAGAATTATTATTCATTATCATTCTGTATTTTTAAATCAAAAAAAATTAAATCAATTAATGTTAATTAGGTTTTACTACCTTTCCATCTTTTCTTGGTCTCAAGTTTCTATTTAACGAACCCTAGCAAACAGCCTCTCCACTCTCAATATTGACTTCATTCCTGGACGTACTTGCACCAGTGTTACCTTCGATGGTCGTCCCCGACGACACATTTTCTTCTTTGTTATTACAAAAATCATTGCCGTGTTGCGACTGTTCAGTGCTCGAACTACGCATTTGATCCAAATGTCTTTTTATTTCACGATTATTATCCGAAAAAGTACACAAATAAGATTGCTTTCCCAATCTTTGTCCAACCGTAGCTGGAGACCAGATAGGTTTGTTACAATCCCTATAATTTCTAATTAGAACGTTTTCACCTTCCGAAAACTGCAAACTGCGATTTCCTTTGTGAGAAAGAACACTTTTTTCCTGAGATTCCTTCAACTTCTCCCCGACCAACGGTGGTTTTAGATTATTAAAACGTGTCTTAAGTGAACGACCAAAAAGTAATTTCGCTGGTGACGCACCAGTAGAGCAATGCGGGATATTGCGATAATCAATCAAAAATCGATTTATCAAAACATCAAGATCAGAATTGCTATTCTCCTTTAAATTTGCCAAAAGTGATTTTTTTACGGTTTTCACAATATTCTCCGCTTGACCGTTGGTGGACGGATGTCCAGGAGCTGTCAAGATGTGCTTTATACCATTTCTCTTTAAAAACGTTTTAAATTCATCCGATACGAATTGCCGTCCATTATCACTTACAATGGTATCCACCAAACCGAAACTACTAAACAATTCCCTTAGTTTACCTACTGTAAAATGAGATGTTATATCCCTTGTGGTGAAAACTTCAACCCATTTCGAAAACGAATCAACTACAATCAACAAGTACCGTCCCTTAATAGGCCCCGCAAAATCAATATGAATGCGACTCCAAACTCCAAAATCAGTAGCGACCATCTTTTGTCATTCACTGAGTGAAAGGCTTGCCATTTACGAATATGGCAAAGAATGTGTAAAAATAGTTAAAAATTATTGCATGTGATTATGGCATTTAAGATCCACCTACTGTGCAAGGAGTTCGGCAGATTATTAAAAAATTTGAAGAGGCTACAAGCGTTTCGGAAAACTATAGCCCTTATAGTCTAGTAGATTGTAAATTTTTCTGTTAGTTGGAGAAATATTGTAGCAAAACTCTTGTCGCTTCCTTGCTGTTTTAACAGCGCTTACCATGCCATACCTTATTTTAGCAACAGTTGGTTGCATATATTTTTTTTTATATGTTTTCTTGAATATTGTAAGTTTTGCAAATAATAACAGAATTATTTACGTTTACCAACTTACCGTATAATTGATTGAAGGTAACATTTGGGCAAGAAACAAAAAAAAACATAACCAAAGATTATGTCCAAAACTTAATGGCTGTTGTTAAACACAATTTTTTTGTACAACGTATTTAGGCTTGAAAACTTTTCAACCATCAATCACTGCAAGCTCAACAAAAATCTCAAATGATTAATAAGATTAGAGATGCCTTTCCTGCTCCCACTACAGGCTGTTTGAAACCCAAGGGGGGGAGAGAGAGGAAAAGTTAATAAAACAAACAGGAATTGTTAACATGCCAAATCAAATCCTTTTTATAAATCAATGATAACATATACCCAAAGGCATATGTATGCCTTTACATTCCCACACACAGATAAAGGGATCTACAACAATTGTTCGAGCAATACAATACAATACAACAATAATAATAATACGGAACACCTACGTCGTTGGAATACAAAATAAAAATGAAAACGAAGAGAAGAGTTGTTGAAGAGTTTTTCAACAAGTCTAATGATTAAATTTATATTGATTTCAATATCGAATTCTTGGAAATACAAAATATTTTATTATAACACAACGAAAGGATTTAGCTGTAGCTGTCTGACAACAAAACAACAATTCCAAAGAAAAACAAAAAACCCCCGAAAGGAAATCATTCAAATTGGCTTAAATGTGTTCATATGTTATTGTGCTGACAATAACATATGGCTCAGACCGTGTTATTCGCTAACATTTGTAATCGATCAATTATTTAAGACGCAATTAATGAGTTTCATTAAGAGTTCGAAGAACAATGAAATTCTTTTTAATTATTTTCGAAAACTAATCACCATCCACCATTTAATAATATATTGGCCCTAAGGCAGCAATTATGCTGTTCTGTTCAATAAATGCAATTCTCAAGTGCAAATAAATATTTTCATTTTCACTTCCCAAAGCTGCATCCTTTTTCACGTGACATGCATTACTGTTTGTTGCTGTCGTTGTTATTATTTGTGGTCAAAAAAAAAAAAGACAAATTTTTACTTGTTATTCTCTCTGTCAATTTCAAATAGAGCATGAGGATGTAAGCAGCACATCCTCTTGTATTGTCTGCTATTTTCAATACATGTCCCGAGAAGTGGCAAGTATCATGTACAAGTACGTGACAATGGTGTTCAACATGCCCCAAAATTGTCGGGTTGCATGCAATACAGCGAATAAGACAACACAATGCCTCAAACAACCATTGAAAGGAAAATATTTTCATTATTTCTGTACAACAACGCTGTATTGCAGTGATGCACTTAAGCTTTAGAGATTAGAAAACTTATTATTATTATGGCTGTTATTATTGTTGTTTTTGTTGCTTGTGTTGTGGTTATGATTACGTTTATTTCGCTTGGCTTAAATCCAAGAAAAACAAAAAACTTTATAATTTAATCTTGAAAATCTACCAAAAAATATATCCAAAGAAACAGATGAATATCGTACTAAAAAACGATATCATTGGAGGAAATAAAAATTCAGAATACAAAACATTGTTTTAAAAAACAAAATAAAAATAATTCTTTTTAATAGACTTGAACCTTAACAGATTATAAAACAAAACTTAAACATTTATGTTACATCAATTGAAGATTTCGTTGGCAAACTCGTAACTATAAAAATAATAAATATCTCTACGTGTCCCATTTTATAGCATCTTATCCCTTCACAGTTTCACTCAGAGTGTAAATAAAATACGTCAGTATAATTTCAGTTGTTGCAGTATACCTCTCAGCTTTAAATCATTTGCCGTTTATACATAAATATACTAAGTTTTGTGCCAAAACATCAGCTGCATTGCATACGTTATCGTTATGCAAAACCCATGAATTTCTAATATTTTTGTTCTGGGAGCACCTCCAATGCAGTATCCTGCACTGAAATCAAATTAATGTCGATGATGTTAGAAAATTTAATCGGTTTTCAAACTCTTTTTGGTTTTATTTGAATATTAAAGAACTTTGGCTTTAGTGAAGTTAGCATCACTTATGATCGAATTTTGTTTCCGATGTCATGTCATGACTTACGTAGCATTTCACGGGCGATAGAACTCTCTGTTCGAATCCATGAAGGAGGCTTTGGAAGAAATCTATACGATATTTAGATTAACAAATTTTTTGTTTTTTTTTTTAATGAAACCAGCACTCAGGGGATGGCCCCTACTCATGCAGTGCATTGTGCAGGTTTTTTAGGAAAGGTGGAAAGGGGGAAGATGCGAACGGCTAGGAAACGAGTTGCTGCTAGGTGACTATAAAATGGCCAGTGCTATACCTTCACCATTAGACAGTCTACAGGCAATCGTCCGTAAGAAGCCCGCAGTTTCTCACACCACTTATGTTGTGTGTGTAAATTTTATACATAAGTGTAGGGAAAAATTCAAAAAATGCAGGGAAAAAAAGGTTTACAATATACAAATTAGAAGGTACGCTGAGGTAATAATTTGAGGCATTTCGTTCTCTCAGTCGTGTATAATAAATTAAGTATACTTATGGCTTGCTTATCTAGCTTTTTATTGACAAGCTAGGGAAGACGACAGATTTTGTTTTCCGATCACTGATCTCGTTATCAATAGTTGCCTTGTCTTGTTAAATGTTGATATCTTAAAACAGCTACATTAAAACAAAACAATTTAAATCGAAAATATTGTTACGAAAATGAAAATTCCAGATATTGGTGTTTTGCTTTTACATTGCTTAACATTAAAATTGTAAACAAAAGCTACAAAAACAAAACAATGCAGTAAACAAACCTGTTTACAAATTATCATACTGCTTAATATAACAACAAACACCAGCATAAAAAAAAATGGTAAACAAATAAACAAAAATATACAAACAAGACTACAATAAGAAATGTAAAATAAATGTAAACATCGAGATTTCAAGAATGCGAAGGCATGAGCGTTCGCCCTTAAGAACATTCATCAGACTATTTACTTTGCCATATAAAAGGCAAGGCAAAGTAGGCGACTGAGTTAATGAAGTTCAGTCAGCCTTGTGTGAAGACGCGGTGTGTTTGAAGATAGTAATCGTGGTTTGAAGATCTCCGTTACAAAGATCTGTCGAATAATTGCCTAGTAACTGTTATTGTTTATGTAAAGGATATAAACAGAGGAATAACAAAGTAAAGCAATTGTTGTTGTTTACATAAAGTTGTGAACAGTGGCACACAGAATTGTGCGAATAATAAAGAATTTTAATTAAAACTAAACACAAATTTATTTTTATTTTATTTGTAATCTAAGAGCTCATATTTGAAACGTTTTTAAATAGTAAAAATGTAACAATATTATCATAATATTTAATATGTTTAGAAAATTTCATAACTTTTAATATGTCTTCCAAGTTTTTTGCACAGAACAATAAAATTTGCTCAGAGTATATGACAGATGCGAACTCTAATTTCTGACTTTGCCAATAAGCCACTCATGCTTAAATTTCTTACCAAATAAACGTAAATTTCTTAAATTTTTTAATTTCCATGTCCATACTAAAGTAATAATTCCGTAAGTGATTCCTATTAATTTTCTTAATTAAAAATCTTGTGCTTATTTCTCTATGACCATAATTATTATAATTGAAGATGTTCGGAAAAATAGAAACCATTTTCTAAATCAATTCCACTTATTACACCACAATTCATTCACTTCAAATTGAAAAGCAATTTTTTATAAGAAATCTCATCATAATAATATTTTTAAAATAAATATAAATTTTTTACATACATACACATACGCATACACACAGACAGACAGAAACTTGATTGCTAAAGTATTTTATTTTTGAAAAGAATCTCTTTCTCATTTGTTTTTAGTTTTTTCCTGTTCCTGTAATGGTGGCTTAGCAATGTGCTCTGAAAAATTGCATGGAACGTGTAAAATTGCCTGTGTTGTGTGTTTGTATGTGTGGATGTGGGTTAATAAAATCATTCAGTTGAATATAATAAACACATGTTAAATTAAAGTACGTGAGCATAGAAGCCCTTAAAGCTCTCTTTGCTCTGTTTAAATGTGGTCATGTTGTAAGATTGTATGTATGCATGTAAGTGTGTTCCATTGTTTATATTTGCCAAGTCATACTAAGACATGCCTTTAATACTTACCCATTAACATACTTATTTACTTACACTCACACAGCCACACACACATGCATTTGTGTGAGGGTATACAATAATATTGTAAATTACCAATAAATGTTACATCGGCAAATAAGTAAATAGGCCTTTAGTTAACACATGAGTACCACTTACTATACATACATATACATTTATATATATATATGTATATACATACCTATAGATTTATAAATACACTGTTATATATGACCACAATAAACATATGTTATGTTAGTATGCATGTGTGCATATGTATGTGTGCTTATGTAGTTGTGCGTGATGCTTGTCATGTCATAATTGAATAGACTTACGAATACATATGATGGTAATGCACTTTTGTTACAACAAAACAAGGGACAACCATTAGATGATGGCGGGCCTATTTCGATTTGTAGATTGGCGTATGAAATAAAAATAGTGCTGGTCAGGGGATATTGCGCAGCCCTTACGCTAAACAACTTCTTCCCTAGTTTGGTGGACCTCGGGCAGTACAGGGACTGCGTTTATCTGTGGCGTCACAAAGGGCCGCTCTGCGTGCCCAAGTGAGCTTTTGGTATCAAAGCTAGCACTCCAACCTACCTACATATCTACGTGATGGGGGGTAAATCTAAATTAAATCAGCCTAAATACATACATGGCTGACAATCTCTGACAAGTTACAATGCAAATGTATTCCGATTGCCTCAGTTAAACAAGGTATTCTCCGATCTTTCTACAGGGAGTATTAACTTCATTGGCAGCCGGAGGATATGTACATTATTGTCAGGCTCTGCTGGATAAAATAAAAGGAATTAAAAGAGAAGTGAATGTATTATTTCTGTTAATCGCATGACCATTCATCACACCATTGAGGTTGTAACAGAGTATTTGTGTTTCATAGTTGAAAAAATAGCCGAGGCTATATTCTATTTCGTGTTCAATGCCCCTCTCTTGCTATAAAGAGATGGCAGTTCTTAACCTTATATTCCCCGTCATTTGTGTCTGAACTTTTCAAAACTAAGATTTAAGGCAATGCGTCGGGTATTCATTTCTAATGTCACAATGAGCCGCCGCCTAATCTATCCTCTGTTATCAACCGTTAACAAATTGCCCTTGTGGAATACCAAAAGCAGACAAATAATGGTTTAATAAAACTGGAATAAATTTCCCAACATATTGCGTTTTGTATTGTTTATTGCCCCTCCCTGCTTAATGCCACACAATATCCTTCTGAGTAAAGAAACATGACATACAGAAATTACAATCTGAATATAATTTTTCATATTTATTGGCATACGCAATTGCACGTATTATTGGAAATAATGGAAAATCATTTTTATTAAAAATACAACAAAAAAAACAAATAAAATAAAAAAGAAACAGCAGCAGAAAATCCCCAACGCAAATCCTCAACTACAATTTTCACGCTCTTATTTCTTTATTTCAAGCACAGGAAATATGGGAGGGAGGGGCAAAAAAGCAACAGAATTGTGAACATTAACGCCAACGCGCTGCCATCACTGCCATCACTCAGAATGCTGACAGCAGTAATAAAAAGTTAAGTTGTATACGTGAGAGATGCCTGCCAACCAACACAACGTGAAGCCCTTTCACAGCCGGAAACTGCACTACAGGTAGAAGAAGTATGGTATGCGTAACAGAAGGAACAGCCACCCACACTCATACACAGTAAAAGGCTGTCAATTAATGGTGGCCAATTTCTTTAAGCAAAAATTATAACAGGTGGTACGTACAATTGAATTAATGTATTGAGAGTAGAGCAACAGAAAGATGTTCAATAAGGAAATCTAATAGAAAAGAAATTAAGCAAAAATGATTAAGGAAATGATTGTCATCAACTATGATTTTGAATAAAAGAAAATTTATTTGGTTGCACTTTTGTTCTTTATTTAAAAGAAGAAATATTTTTGACTTTGAAAAACCTTTTACTAGAAAATATTTAACATTTGTTGGCCTAGACAATTGAAAAACACAGTCTCTTACGAGTCAATTTAGTTGTCTGTAAAACTTTTAAGACAAAAACGTTCAGACAAGTGTCAACAGCACAATTTTTCTTTTCTTTTCTTGTGGAAATTTAAATAGAAATTCATAAGAAAAGTTCTTAAAACTTGCCAACTTTTCAACAAAGCCTATGAAAATATAAAAATTCTTCCCAAAAAAAAAATAAAACTTCCCAGTGATAAAGAGACAATCCAAGTAAAATCTTAATGTTAAGTTAGGCCTTTAATAGTGTGCCTTTAACCTGTGTATGCTTTTGTTATTTGCGAAAGCAATAAAGAAAGTCAACGTGCCTAAAAGAATTTCCATAAAGTTGAGAAATCTTTTTCAATAAATAAATTAAATATTGTGCCCGAAACGTTTTAGTTAAGAAATCTTTTATGGCCATAAAGAGTACCAAAATATTACCTGTTTAGAACAACAAATGAAATTGAAAGTAAACGAACATAAGTGCTAAGTAGACAATGGCAAAAGTATATTCTAGATGAATATTGTTACGTTTTTATCTTTTAAAAATGTTTAAAATATGAGCTCGTAGATTGCAAATAAAATAAAAATAAATTTGTGTTTAGTTTGAATTAAAATCCTTTATTATTCGCACAATTTTGGATGCCACCGTTCCCAACTTGATGTATACAACAACAACTGCTTTTCTTTGTTATTCCTCTGTTTATACCCTTTGCATAAACAATAACAATTACTAGACAATTATTCGACAAAACTTTGTAGCGGAGATCGTCAAACCACGATTACTCTCTTCAAACACACCGCATGCATCTTCACACACGACTGACTGAACTTCACTAACTCAGTCGCCTACTTTGCCTTGCCTTTTATATGGCCGAGTAAACCGTCTGATGAGTGTTCTTGAAGGCAAATGTTCATGACTTCGACTTCGCAAAATCTCTGTAAATGTAAACATCGTTGTTTACATTTATTCTTGTAGTGTTGTTTGTGTATTTTTATTTCTTTGTTTACCATTTTTTTATGCTGGTGTTTGTTGTTATACTAAGCAGTACGATAATTTGCAAACAGGTTCGTTTACTGCATGTTTTGTTTTTGTAGCTTTTGTTTATAATTTTAATATGTAAAATGTAATGTAATATGTAATGTAATATGTAAATACCAGTATCTAGATTTTTCATTTTCGTAACAATATATTCTATATACATACATATGTATGTATGGGGGTCACTCCATACTTCAGTTTTGGAATCTCAGCATACTATTTGCTTTAGGAACACCTCAGTTACATTTATAACTAGGCTGGCATTTAATTATTCACTATGTGCTTCTCTTGCTAACTACGTTCAGTAAATCCACACACGAAAATATTCAGAATTTTGTACAATTCGAAATTTAGAATTCTCCCCCGGTTAACACAATAAAATACTCGATATTTCTGAAACCTTCGCAATGATAACCAAATAATAACAAAACAAAGGACCAATACTCTTCAACTATTTAGTCAGGGTAGATGACAAGTAAGACTGCTAAGTTTATCTCATAATTTTCATACTTATATTGCTTGCTTTTTTATTTCTCCTACGCCTTAATGTAACTTTAAGATTAAAATATTTTTTCCACTTTTAAGAAAATCCCGTTCTTAGTAGCCAATACGAACGATGTTTTGTTCCACACCAAAGGAATTTCCGTCTTATCACACACAGAAAACTTAAAGTAGCGCAACAGATAAGCCAAACCCACACGTGATTGCATTAGACCAAAACGCATGCCAATACAATTGCGGGGCCCATCACCAAACGGTAGCCATTCCACTGAATCGCGTTGTTTGCCGTTTACGCTGGAGAAACGATCAGGATTGAATTCTTCCGGTTCAGGATAGAAATCGGGATCATGGTGGATGGCATAGGCGGGTATTAAAACCGGCATGCCTTTTTTGATAATAAATTTCGGATGGCCGGGTACCTGATAGTCTGCTAAGGCTTGGCGATTTAAATGAGGCACTATGGTGTATTTCCGCAGTGTTTCTAAAATAATGAAGAAAATCTTAAGAAAAATGCTGTAAAATTTTGAAATTAATTCAAAACTTACCCGATAGAACCTGGCCCATATAGTGCAAGCTATGCAAGTCTTCATAGGTTATACGGCTGTTTTCATCAAAAGCGTGATTTATTTCGTGGCGCATTTTGTCTTGTATTTCCTGATGTTGGGCCAACTCATACAAAGCAAAACCCATGGTGGAGGAAGAGGTTTCAAAACCACCCAAAAAGAAAACAAACGCCTGGGCAGCCATTTCTTCTATACTCAACTTGATCGCCTTTTCACTTTGCTTGTCATTCTTCAAATCCATTAGAATACTGAGAAAATCATTTCTTTGTATTTTATTGGCCTCACGATAGGCCACCGCTTCCCTTACTATGCGCATATAAAAGGCCGTGATGTCATCTGGTGTTTGTTTCATGTGCAATTGACGTGCAAATTCGGGAAAACCCTGCATAAAAGCCAAAAACAAACCGGCATGACGACGTTCTGAGAGTGAACGTTTCCCCATCAAACGAAATTCTGCCTGGGGATCCTTCAAACTATTGCAGTCGATGCCAAAAGCACAAGTGCCTATAACATCGGTGGTAAAACGGGCCAGTAACTCTCGTATCTCTACAACTGGCGATGTCTTCAGATGGTGGACCATAACTTTTATGAATTCTTCAGCCACTTGTATTACCGAGGGATACATAAATTTCATTTTACCGGAGGTAAAGGTAGGCGATAATTTTTGACGTAAATTTTTCCATTTGCTGCCATCCAACAGAAAAAGATGACCTGTCAACGGATCATCTTTCTCATTGTGAAACATGCCACGATCGGTGAAATTTGAAAAATCTTTTATTAAAATATTCTTCACCAAATCAAGTTCCAGAACCACTACCGCTGGTCTTTGAAAGAAATAGAAGCCACAGAAAGGACCAGTACCTTTGAATTGTTCATACGTCTCACGAACACAATCACCAAAACTGCGCGTTGTTTTAAAGCCTTGAAAATTGCCCAACCATAGGCTGGGTTCGTTATGAGCAATGCCCACATCTTTCCAATAACTCATGCGTTTTTTAAATAAATAAAACACCAGAGAGACTAAAAATATTAGAACACATACTAACACCGCCGTTATACCCATGTTGCGCAATGAAACAATTGCAACTGAAGTAATTTCCTTCATAGACTGATAAATATATAGCAGAGCTAGAATTACACTCTATTCTAAGAGAGTAAAGAGTAGAATTATTGTATTCCAGAAAGTATCGATTAATTCTCCATACCGGAAGAGAGATAATAAATGTACAATGAGTTCAAAAAATTTAATTCGTTTAAAATACATCATCAAACCTTATGAAATTCTATGAAAAAGATAAAGTTTTTGTGTTTGATTTTTTAAACCCACTGTAGTTCATGATAATTTTGTTAATTTGTTTTCTATAAAACAGTTCTCCATTAAGGTATTAACAATTATGGCTACGTTGTGGTGATGTAAGCATTATAATGCATTTTTCGTAAACCATTGCTGGTCATAGCGTTATTGCAATTGTATGTGATCTAATAATTGTTAGCACCAGCTAATACGCATCAGAGATCGGCAATGAGTATTCAAAAAGATGAGTAGAAATAATTCCTACTCATAATACGTGATATTTATACGCATTCATACTTATTTTAATATCATGCAACCTCTACACATATTCAAGGTTTGAAGTACTCATCATATTCATACTTAACAACACGTATGATGTTGATTTCAACTTTTCATAACTCAACATATACACGAATTACAAAATAAGTATGTATGATTCGCGTACATACACTAAAATACTCACTAAAAGGTTGTGTGTTTGCTCTGCTTGCTGTTCTGTCTTTTTTGCTTATTTGTCTTTTTTCTGTAAAGTCACAAATCATTTATAAGTATTTTTCTAAAGTTATGAACCTACATACATATATAAGTAGGCTTATGAATCAAACATATTTCGAATAGTATGAGTTTGATGTCAACGTTGTACTCACACTCATTGCAATCTGTACTTGTAAATCAACGTTGTAGTGAGTACGAATGAATCGGAGTAGTTAAATTTCAATATTGTTGACTCACATATATTAAAAATTTCTTGAGTGCTTATGAATAGCAAAAAAAAAACGATTCATTGCTGATCTCTGATACATACATACAGCATTATAGTTGAAAGCTTTTTATTTTTAATACTCTTTAGCAAAACCTCTCTCTTTTTCGTAAGCAAGCCGCTTTCTATACAATTTTACAGCTTTGGTTATAAACAATTAAAATTTTGTTTTTAACCGGCATCATATAAGAAAAAAAAAATGAAACAATGAGGCACGCGACATGGGCACGAGGGTGTGTAAAACAAACTTGTATAAATAATTAATAAAAATCAAGCGTCGCATTTAAATGAAAAAAAAAATGTTTTTTGTATAAACAATGATTCGGCATAATTGATAATAAAAAAATCAAAATGATTTAAACATTAAGTATGACCGGCAGTTTGATTCTTAACTTATTTTATTTTTAATAAATTTATATTCTCTTGACAAAGTGGTGACATAATTGGTTTCTTTAATTTTGTGGTTCATAATTGCTTAAGTATCTAAATGTCTAATGTTACTCAGCACACTAACTTTATAAGAGGTAAAGGAATGTCCAATTTAGGAAAAGGAACCAAAAAGATAATAAGAGTGGGGTTGCCACTCGTCATGAGGTCTCAATCTTCTCCTATAATTTATTTTTGAAATAGGAAGTTTTAAAGTTTGATTTTTACAGTTATTTTCGAACTAACGGTTTTATTCTTACTAATATGATAGGAAGGTTTAGAACCGACTTAACGTGGGTGATAAAGCGATATTAATCTCTCTCTCTCTCTGTCTATCTTTTGCTTTACAAACTTTTTCCATTAGCTGCAATAAAAATGAACACACCAAATTAGAGAGTCGCCGTAGTCTAGTAGATAGTGTGTTGGCTTATTAGACGTGAGGTCACGGTTCAAACCCCAGATCAGACATCAAAATGAAAATATGAAAAAAATATTTCTTCGCGTCTTGCTCTCAGCAGATTTCTAGCATAAACTTTGAGAATAAATAAAATTGCCATGAAGAGCTTCTCAAAAATCTGTCGTTCAGAGTCGACTTTAAACTGTAGGTCCCGCCATTCATGTATACAATTAACACACACAACATGAGTGGTGTAAGAAGCTAGGTTGTAATCCTGACTAAAAGTAACTGTAAGCCGCCATAGTTGAGATTACTTTAATGACATGGAAAAGTATTTGGGTTTCGAACAAAATAGCTCTGACCAAAGAAAACAAAATTTTCAACATCTTATAGACAATTTCGGATACAATAATTCATTAAATTGAAAAAAGTTATAACAATTTTAATTCCCTATCATGTACCTCTTAATTGCAAAACCCCTATGTACCAGATAAACTTCTGACTACAACGCCTGTTGGTTTGTGTTAAAGTCACGGTTTCATATCATATCAATTTGTATTTATATTTCAATTAAAAATAAAACTGATTAAAGACTCTGCAATATTTTTGTTTTCTTTATTTTTTTTTTTTTCTTTTTTTTAATCTAAAATATCACTTATGGTCACCTGTTATTCCTGTTGATAAGTATATGACAGCTTTTATATGGCGTCTATAAACTATGGGTACCTGCTACCCCCTAGTAATTATTATGTTTATTATTTATAAACAATAATAATGGAAAAATAAAAATCAAATTAGCATAAGCAAAACAACAAAAGACAATTTAAATCAATTAATCACAACCATAGTACAGGCTTATCATTAATAATAATGATTAATAATGTTAACAACTACAATAAGCGAATATACAAGCAAATGCTTTAATTAACGCTCATAATCTTTAAAACCTACCCCCACATATGATTGTCATTTTCGAAAAGTTCAAACAAAATCATGATTTAAAGTTACCTTTCAATGAAAGAAAGCACTTTTTGACCATTCCCTTTCAAAAGAAAAACAGTTCCCTGTAATTTATAAAATAAGTTTTTTTTTATTTATATCGCCTCTACGTTTAAATAAATAATATCGTTTGGTGAGTATGTTAGCGCTTTCGGATCTAATTTAATGGGTATCTGAGTCTTGGAACAGGGAGAGAAACGGAAATTTCTCACCAAGTACGCTAAACCCAAACGTGATTGCATTTTGCCAAATCGTTCGCCAATACAATTACGTGGCCCATCGCCAAATGGTAGATATTCCACAGGATCGCGTTGTTTGGCTATTTCGGGAGCAAACCGTTCAGGATCAAATTCTTGAGGATTTGGATAAAATTCAGGATCATGGTGTAAACCCAAAACAGGTATCAACACAGGCATATCTTTTTTAATAACATAATTAGGATGACCAGGTACAACATAATCATTCATAGCCTGACGATTGAGTTGGCCAACAATAGGATATTTACGTAGGGTTTCTAAGGTTAAATAAAGGCACACATTAGATAAATTAACATTAAAATATAAAAAGAAGTCATGGTTTTTACCTTGTAACACTTGATCCAAGTAAGTAATATCCTTCAGGGATTCATATGAGAATCCTAGATCCTTTTCAAATGCCTCATTTACTTCCTCCCTTACACGATCTTGTATTTCGGGATGCAAAGCCAATTCGTATAAGGCATAGGCCATGGTAGAGGAAGAGGTTTCAAAGCCTCCCAAAAAGAAAACAAATACCTGGGCACACATTTCTTCCAGGGTAAGAGAAATTACTTTATCATCGTTGTTTAGTTCCAATAATAAATTCAAAAAGTCATTGCGTTGGATTTTATTCTTCTGCCTATAGGTGATGGTATCCGTAATGGTTTTCATAAAGAACTGATGCACATCTTCCGATACTATGCGCATGCCTAGTTTTCGTGCAACTTTGGGAAAACCATCTATTAAAGCCATTATTAAGGCATTGTGGCGTGGCTGTTCTGTTAATTTGCGACCCAAGCGGGGAAATTCCGAATGAGGATTTTTAAGGCTATTGACCTCAATGCCGAAGGCACAACTGCTGATAACATCGGTGGTAAAGCGACCCAACATATCACGTACATCGACAATGCAATCTTCTGCTACTTTTTCCTTTAAAACCTGCATTAATTGTTCTGCCTCCTGAAGCAAAGTGGGAAACATAAACTTCATTTTGCCAGAGGTAAAAGTAGGTGATAATTTGGTTCTTAAGGCGCGCCAGAGTTGACTATCCACGAAGAATAAATTTCCTGTTAAGGGATCATCTTTTTCATTAAAGTACATGCCACGATTAACGAAATTATTGAAATCCTTTATTAAAACATTTTTAATCAAGCCTTTGTCCAATAACACAACAGCAGGTCGTTGTACTAAATGTATGCCAGCAAAGGGACCGGTGCCTTTAAATTTATGATAATAATTGGCTATAATTTCGGCCACCTGGTATTTAGTACGCAAACCCTTAAAGTTGCCCATTATGAGATGAGGTTCCTCATGGGGTATACCTTGCCGCTTCCAATAGCCCAAATTACGTTTCACCAAATACACAGCCAATGAAGCCACGGCTATGATTATATAGAGCAGCACTGTGGTTAATTCCATTTTTTTTTCTTATTCCCCTTTAAACTTTAAAAAACGTGTCTTACTAGAGGTTGTTTATTAACAACTGAAAGTATTTACATCATAATCGAAGGTTTTTATTTATATTTGGTGTTATCTAGGCAGAAATATATTCAATGCTTTAGAGCTAGTGAGAGAGAGAGAGCGGAGATATGGTTATATGATATGAACTATAATTAAACTGTAGAAAAACACTTTCAAGTATCCATGACTATGCAAAATTGAACTCGAGATATAAATTGAAAAAGAAATTAATTTTAAATTAGAAGGTAAGAGAATTATAATTTTGAAAAGATTGCTCTTAGGGATATACACCTTGTTAAGAGAGGCAAACTAATGCTGAAACATTTTCCATGATAACGCGTTGCAATTGTACAATCTGACAATGAAAAGCTTATCTTGGCGCGTATTTTTTTGTATTTTTTTTTCAATTTTTTGCTTTCTGACATGATTAGAGAATGACAGACAACAGTATGCCTGGTTTATCAATAATTCCCACGTTTAAATTGTATCTAAAAAAAGAATTAAAAAAAATTAAAACGAAACGCAATATTTGAATTGTTGACAACTTTTTTTCTATCAACATAATTAAGATTTACAACAGGTAGTTTTAACAAATAATTGTTTAATAAACAAACAAAAATTCTCAACCACATTGGCTTGCTAGCAATTATGACCACCCGGCGAAATGATAAAAATAAATTTGACTGATAAGAAATCAAGATACGATAATGAGCACGTACTCGTACAATTTAAAAATATGCTCAGGTTTCTTTGGGGTTTGCCAAAGAGCTATCAACAGTGCAACCAGGCATTATGCATTGTAATGCCAATTTGGAATTTGTTTGCTCCAGTGATTTGCACAAAGTTCAGTCTTATCTCTTCTTAATTCCTTAATAAAACTTTTTTTTAAATTTGCAATTAAAAGCGACAATTTGTAATGACTTTACAAAAGATATTGTTTTTAAATAAAAATATTTCCTTAAAAAAATATGTCAATGAACTATGATATACAAAAAGTTTTAAGCAATTAATCCGACTATTTAAAACTCTACTCTGTTGTTTCAAATACATACATTCACATGTTGTTTATACCAAGAAGCCTATTAAAGTGATATGGAAAGCCTTAGTAGGACTACGTAGTATGAATTCAATAAAGAATAAATTCAACTTTAGTGACTCTTCGAATACTTTATGATATCCTTAAAAGTGAAAACCTTTTTTCAATTTTTATTTACATACATATCAGAGATCAGCAATGAGTATTGAAAAAGATGAGTAGAATCGAATCATACTCATAATATCTGATACTTATGCGCATTCATACTGATTTTAATATCATGCAACCTCTACACATATTCAAGGTTTGAAGTACTTATCATATTTATACTTAACAACACTTATGACGTTGTTGTTGATTCCGACTCTCCATGACTCAACATATACACGAATCACAAATTAAGTATGAATCGCGTACGAACACTAAAATACTCACTAGAAGGTTGTGTGTTTGCTTTGCTTGCTGTTCTGTCTTTTTTGCTTATGTGTCTTTTTTATTTTTTTGTAAATGCAACAACAACTACGACTGTAAATTTTGTCTTATAATTTGAGTCACTCGAGTGACATTTATAAGTATTATAAGTATTTTTCTAAAGTTATGAATCTAAATGAGTAGGCTTATGAATCAAACATATTTCGAATGGTATGAGTTTGACGTCAACGTTGTAAGCATACTCATTGCAACCTGTACTTATAAATCAACGTTGTAGCGAGAACGAATAAATCAGAGTGAGTAGTTAAATTTCAATATTGTTGATTCACTTATATTCAAAATTTCACGAGTGCTTATGAATAGCAAAAAAACGATTCGTTGCTGATTTCTGATACATATGTATCTAATCTCCTGTTCTGTAGTTAACAAAATTCAAAACAAAAGATAAAAACAAAGATAATTTCAATAACTTCCATTCGAAACGGGCCATAAATACAGAACTGTTTGATTAAAACCACATCCTATAGCGTTATCTAAAGGCAATGCATATTCTAACTAATCCCATCATATCTTCTTTAATAGTTACAACCAGTGTTTGTTTTTGCTTCACTGTGTTTCACTTTTGCTTTTTTGCTTACATTGTACATTTTACAACATTTCAAAGAGAATGGTGCAAACACACAGTTAATTTCAAACATAAAAAATATCTTAAGCAGTGCTTGTAAAGTAAAAGAGCGCAGCAAAAAGCACAGCAAAAGCACAAGAGAAACCACAAATGCTGAAATGCTGTAAGCAGTGGGAATCGCTGTGAAATTAATCGCTGTGCTTGACTGCGTTAGCAGAAAACTTTTTACTGTACCACTACAGCTAATGAGTTTATTTTTGTTTCTTCTGCTTTGCTGTTTGCTTTTGCTTTAGGTACAATTGCTGAAAAACTTTAAGCATAGCAGAAATTTAGGTGCTTTTGCTAATTTCAAGCAAGCAATACAAATCCTGGTTACAACAACTACGATCTCAAACAATGGAATTAATAGAGACGCTACTATATCTGCTTATTGGCGTGATAACGTTGACTTTATATTTCCTCCGACGGAATTTAAATTACTGGAAAGTGCGCGGCATACCTCATGTAGAACCCCATATTGTAATGGGAAATTTTAAGGGCATACGCACTGAATACAGTTTCGGTCAGATAGTGGCCAGACAATATCGTAAATTTAAAGGCACTGGACCCTTTTGTGGTGTACTGGTAGCAAAACGCCCTGCTGTTGTGCTGCTGGATAAGGCACTCATTAAAAATGTCTTGATAAAGGTTTCAGCAATTTTATAAATCCTAGCTTATATTGTAACGAACAAAATGACCCCTTGGCAGGTCACTTATTCCTCCTGAGTGGTTAGAAAATACTTCGGCCGGGTTCAAAGAAGAAAATATTTCTTCGGCGAGTCCTCTCAGCAGATTTCTGGCAAAAACTCTGAAAGTAAGATAAAATTGCCATGAAAAGTTTATAAAAAAAATCTGTCGTTCGGAATCGACTTTAAACTGTAGGTCCCGCCACCCATCTATAAAAATTAAAGCACACAACGTAAGAGGTGTGAGAAGCTAGCACGTAATCCTGACTGAAGGGTTGTAATGACCAATTATGTATGTACATATATATAGCTAAGATCTTTATAGGAATTATTCTGACTAATCCGATTCATCAGTCGCTGTGGGATTATCTTTATTACTTCTCTTTTCTACATTCATTCAGAAAGAAAAGTTTCCGTAAAGTGTAACGTGAAATGGAATTTTGCATCTTTGTGCTAAGCTTTTAATTGCAACATGCCTAGTGATTTCAAAGTGTTGCCACACTGATAATCTAGTGCTTTTTTTTTTTTTTTTGTCTATCTTATCTAGTTGCCTGTTATCATTGTGGACGACCCTTAATAAGCACCCAAAACGTGTTGTATTATGAATTACTTTATTCTGGTGCTTGCTTCTTGAACGTTATTCCTTTGTTTTCATTCTGTAGATTACAGGCAATCAAATGTTAAAGTTCCTACAATATTTTTATCACTGTCATGGTCGCCTGTTACCTTTGTTGATAAGTCGATGAAAATTCCAACAGAAGTATTGTGCATAGCTGCTACCCCCAAGTAATTATTATGGCTTGTATATAAACAATGATAATGCAAGAATCAAAATCAAATTAGCATAAGCAAAACAACAAAAGAATTTAAATCAATTTAATAACAACCATAGCATGGGCTTATCATTTTTAGATTGCTAATGAAACGCCGAATATATGTCAAGTGACAAGCATTTCTTTAATACAAACAAATATCTCTTAACGTTTTTAATCTTTAAAACCTATCCTAATATATGACTGGCATATTTAAAAATGTACAAAAAACATATGGCATTTAAAATTTCTTTTTTTTTTTAGGTCAGAGGCTTATCATATCAAGCTGTCAACAAATATTTCTAGCTGTCTCCCAAATAAACAACAGTTCCGGAAAACATTTCTAAAATTAAAATTTTTCATAAACATACAAATGTATTGTACGGCACTTATGCGCAAAAACTCCTTCAGAAAGTACAATGTTTTTCATTTTTTGAAAAAATTATGTTAAAAATCTGCCTTTAGTTGAAGACCTTGACATTGACGATTTCATATTCTGCAGAGTTTATGCAGTAGTTGTAAGAATTTATGGCTCCTATGACCATTTTATAATGTATACAGAATACATTATCCTTCTTTCCTCCCTTCAATTCCTTTAAACCACACAAACAACAGTTTCCTGTAATTTATAAAATTAATTTTTTTTTTATTCATATCGCCTCTACATTTAAATAAATAATATTCTTTGGTGAGTATGTTGCCGCTTTCGGATCTAATTTAATGGGTATCTCAGTCTTGGTACAGGGAGAGAAACGGAAATTTCTCACCAAGTACGCTAAACCCAAACGTGATTGCATTTTGCCAAAACGTTCGCCAATACAATTACGTGGCCCATCGCCAAATGGTAGATATTCCACAGGATCGCGTTGTTTGGCTATTTCGGGAGCAAACCGTTCAGGATCAAATTCTTGAGGATTTGGATAAAATTCAGGATCATGGTGTAAACCCAAAACAGGTATCAACACAGGCATATCTTTTTTAATAACATAATTAGGATAACCAGGTACAACATAATCACTCATAGCTTGACGATTCAGTTGGCCCACAATAGGATATTTACGTAGGGTTTCTAAGGTTAAATAAAGGCACGCGTTAAATAAATTAACATTAAAATATAAAAAGAAGTCATTGTTTTTACCTTGTAACACTTGATCCAAGTAAGTAATATCCTTCAGGGATTCATAGGAGAATCCTAGATCCTTTTCAAACGCCTCATTTACTTCCTCCCTTACACGATCTTGTATTTCGGGATGCAAAGCCAATTCGTATAAGGCATATGTCATGGTGGAGGAAGAGGTTTCAAAGCCTCCCAAAAAGAAAACAAATACCTGGGCACACATTTCTTCCAGGGTAAGAGAACCTACTTTATCATCGTTCTTTAGTTCCAATAATAAATTCAAAAAGTCATTGCGTTGGATTTTATTCTTCTGCCTATAAGTGATGGTATCCGTGATGGTTTTCATAAAGAACTGATGCACATCTTCCGGTACTATGCGCATGCCTAGCTTACGTGCAACTTTGGGAAAACCATCTATTAAAGCCATTATGAAGGCATTGTGGCGTGGCTGTTCTATTAATTTGCGACCCAAGCGGGGAAATTCCGAATGAGGATTTTTAAGGCTATTGACCTCAATGCCGAAGGCACAACTGCTGATAACATCGGTGGTAAAGCGACCCAACATATCACGTACATCGACAATGGAATCTTCGGCTACTTTTTCCTTTAAAACCTGCATTAATTGTTCTGCCACCTGAAGCAAAGTGGGAAACATGAACTTCATTTTGCCAGAGGTAAAAGTAGGTGATAATTTGGTTCTTAAGGCGCGCCAGAGTTGACTATCTACGAAGAATAAAGTGCCTGTTAAGGGATCATTTTTTTCATTAAAGTACATGCCACGATTAACGAAATTATTGAAATCCTTTATTAAAACATTTTTAATCAAGCCTTTGTCCAATAACACCACAGCAGGTCGTTGTACTAAATGTATGCCAGCAAAGGGACCGGTGCCTTTAAATTTATGATAATAATTGGCTATAATTTCGGCCACCTGGTACTTAGTACGCAAGCCCTTAAAGTTGCCCATTATGAGATGAGGTTCCTCATGGGGTATACCTTGCCGCTTCCAATAGCCCAAATTACGTTTCACCAAATACACAGCCAATGAAGCTACGGCTATGATTATATAGAGCAGTACTGTGGTTAATTCCATTTTCTCTTTTTTATTATTTTTCGTTCTGCTTCTGTCAACGTGTCTTTTCAATGCTTGTTTCTTAACAATTAAATTCTTTTTGGGACAAAATCGTAGGTTTTTATATATTTTTCAGACGTTGTCTCACTAGAAATATATTCTCTCTAAGAGAATATATTAAGAGAAGAGATTATTTTACTGATAAAAACCTTGTTGAACTGCAAACAATTTAAAAACAAATTGAAATAGCCATGACTAGGCAAAACTGGGCTCGAGATACAAATTGAAAAAGAATTTATTTTTTAATTATAAAATAAAAGAAGCCTTGATATTCAAAGATTGCTAAGAGAGTGAAACATATTCGATGGCGGTATACGTCTTGAGAATGAAGAGCTTATCTTGGTACGTATTTTTTACTTCCAGACATGATTAGAGAATGATAGACAGTATGCCTGGGTTATCTATAATTCCCACGTTTAAATTTTATCTGAAAATAAACATAAAAAAATTAAAACGAAACGCAAATATTTGAATTGTTAACAACTTGTTCTTATCAACACTTGCAAAAGTTTTAAATTTATAAACACAATTGAAATTAAAAAACGGGTAGTTTCTACAAGTAAATGTTTAAAAACCCCAAAAAAAAAAAAATTATCAACCACAATGACTTGCTGATAATTAGGACCACCAGGCTGAAAGATATTGAATCCATAACGCTATCTAAATGACATTCAAGTGCCTAAACGAGGAAGCGTCTCACTTAGAATAATAAAAACAAAACGCGACACAATTTAAAAATACCACTCTCAGCAGCTGCCGACTATACGACTAAGCGTTATGAATTGTAATGCCATTAGAATTTTATTACTCCAGTGAATTACACAAAATTCACTCTTAACTTGTAAGTTTTATATGCTCTTAAACCCTTAACAAATATTTTTTAAAATTTCACCTACGAAATGGTCAATTTAATGGCTTTAAAAAACAAGTTTTTTGTTAAACAAAAAAAAATGTGTCACTGAACTATGAAGGAAAAAAAATTCTGGATCATTAGGCCGACTTCTGAATACTCTACTCCGTTAACAAAAATAGCCAGGATGATGGCTCAGTTTCTCTTTATGGCCGCTTACACCTACGCACACTCTAATTATGTCACAAGCTTTCTCTTAATTTCAACAAATACGCTCCTATTATGTATTAAAAGTGTTCATACGCTAATGTTCTCTTAGCAAAGAGAATACAACACACCTTAATGTAATGTAAGCGATAATGATAACGAAAATACCTGCCGATTTGGTATATAAACTCAGCTAGTTTTTGTTAAGCTAAACAGTTCAAAATTTTACGTCGTCAATTGAATATCTCACACAATGGAATTAATAGAGACGCTATTATATCTGCTTATTAGCGTGATAACGTTGGCTTTATATTTCCTCCGACGGAATTTAAATTACTGGAAAGTGCGCGGCATACCTCATGAAGAACCCCATATTGTAATGGGAAATTTTAAGGGCATACGCACTGAATACAGTTTGGGTCAAATAGTGGCCAGACAATATCGTAAATTTAAAGGCACTGGCCCCTTTTGTGGTGTACTGGTAGTAAAACGCCCTGCTGTTGTGCTGCTGGATAAGGCACTCATTAAAAATGTCTTGATAAAGGATTTTAATAATTTTACAGATCGTGGCTTGTATTACAATGAACAAAATGATCCCTTGACAGGCCATTTATTCTTCTTGGAAGGTCAGAAGTGGAAAAGTCTGCGAAATAAATTATCACCTGCATTCACCTCCGGTAAAATGAAGTTTATGTATCCTACCTTGTTAAAGGTAACGCAACAACTTATTCAGGTCTTGCAAGAAACCATAAAACGAGACCCTGTACTGGATGTACGTAATATTTTGGCACGCTTTACTACCGACATTATAAGTAGCTGTGCCTTTGGCATTGAGTGCAATAGTTTACACAATTCCAATTCAAAATTTCCCAGCATGGGTAAAAAAGCTGTTGAGGAACCGCGTCACAATTCATTTATTATGGCTTTAATAGATAGTTTTCCTCATATGGCTCGTAAGCTGGGCATGCGCATTTTACCGGATGATGTCCATGAATTCTTTATGTCTACCATTAAGGATACCATAAACTACAGAGAACAACATAACATCAAACGTAACGATTTCCTAAATATTTTGCTGGAATTGAAAAACAATGAAAATGATAAGTCCGGCTTAGGAGGTCTCAGTATTGAAGAAATATGTGCTCAAGTATTTGTATTCTTTTTGGGTGGCTTTGAAACCAGTTCCTCTACATTAACGTATGCCTTATACGAATTGGCTCAACAACATGAAGTACAGGAACGTCTCAGGCAGGAAGTAAACGAAGTAATTGAAAACAATGCCGATGGAATCATAACCTATGATCATTTGAAGGGGATGTTGTATTTGGATCAGGTGATAAAGGGTATGTTTATAGTAGAGTTTTCAAAAATTTAAATAATTCATTATACATTCATTTACTTGCAGAAACTTTACGTAAATATCCGGTGGGACCTGTTCTTAATCGCCAGGCTTTAAATGACTATAATGTACCCGGTCATCCCAAGTATGTTATTGAAAAGGGCACCCCTGTTATAATACCCCTTTTAGGTATTCATTATGATCCTGAGTATTATCCCCAACCAGATGAATTTCAACCTGAACGTTTTGATCCCGAAGTAGCCAAACAGAGAGATTCTGTGGAATATTTACCTTTTGGTGATGGTCCCCGTTTTTGTATCGGCGAACGATTTGGTAGAATGCAATCCCTTTTGGGTTTGGCTTATTTAGTTAAACATTTCCGTTTTAGTACGTGTTCTAAAACCCAAATACCAATGATATATGATCCAAGATCATTCACCCATGTGCCAAAGTGTGAGATTTATTTACAATTTGAAACTGTGAATTAATTTTTGCCTTATAAAGCTTAAGGATATTAGCATAAAGTATGATAATGTAATGTACCAATGTACCAAAAAGTACCAAAGCGATTTAAAAAAATTTAATAGTACTAATTACTGGGTACGAGGTACCTAATTGATATGAAATTAAATTAATTTATTTAGTAAAAAACTGTATATAATTTCTAGCGTTATTACAATGTTGGTGAGTAAATTTTTCAAACCGCTTTCAGAAATTCCAGAATTTCTTGTTTTTCGGCAACTCTATTAAAAAGCTTAATTCAACATATTGTTACGTTTTTACCTTTTCAAAACGTTTAAACCATTAGCTCGTAGATTGTAAATAAAACAAAAATAAATTTGTGTTCAGTTTTAATTAAAATTCTTTATTATTCACGCAATTCTGTGTGCCACCGTTCACAATTTGATGTAAACAACAGCAATTGCCTTTTTTTGTTATTCGTCTGTTTATACCCTCTACATAACCAATAACAATACTAGAGAATTATTCGACAGATCTTTGTAACGGACACCTTCATTAACTCACTTGCCTGCTTTGCCTTGCCTTTTATGTGGCATGTTCTTGGAAGCGAATGTTCGTGGCTTTGCCTTCTCGAAATCACTATAAACTTAAACATCGTTGTTTCATTATTGTTGTTTGTGTCTTTTGTTTACATTTATTCTTGTAGTGTTTGTTGTTGTATTTTTGTTTACTTGTTTACCATTTTTTATGCTAGTGTTTGTTCTTGTATTTTTGTTTATAATTTTAATGTTAAGCGATGTAAAAGCAAAACACCAGTATCTAGATTCTTCATTTTCGTAACCACTCATCTTTCTTTACACTGCTGATGAGATCATGCTCTTAATCGAGTTCTAATTTAAAATAAGCTTCTCATCCATATTGTATACATCCGATAATGACAAGGGAATTTTTTAAATCTCATTTAAGAATTCAGCAATTTTTCTTATATGGCAGCCCTATTTTAAAGCTTTTCCTTTACAATTGTTCTGGCACGTCAAAACCACAAACATGTTTTAAAGCACAATCACTTTTACTTTCGTTGAGAAATTTTCCGGAGTTCTCCCCACATTTGTTTGACTTATGGCAACCCGGTTAAAAAGCTTATATTTATTTATTATCGATGGTCTAACATTTTACAGCCACAATATCTTGATAGCACATCCAGAAATATAACGTCAGTCGATAGTAATTAGTGTTTATTTGACCTCGGTTCCGCGAAAACGTTCTAAAAATTACGCACAGTGACAAATTATTGCCACAATGATTACGAATATATTATTTACTTCGGCGTTAGGTGGACTTTTAACTTATGTGTTATGGTGGTTTAAGAAACGTTTATCATACTGGAGCGATATGGGTGTGCCCTGTGACACACCCCATTGGCTTTGGGGCAATATGAAGGGTATAATGACTGAAAGGTCTTTGCAGGAATTGTGCAATAATTATTATCAAAAATACAAAGGCCAGGGACCTTTTGCTGGTTTATATTTTGGCACGAAGCCCACAGTATTTGTAACGGACCCCAAGCTGATACAATCGATATTGATAAAGGATTTCTCCAATTTTACCGATCATGGTTTCTATCACAATGAAGAAGATGATCCCTTAACTGGCCAACTATTTCTATTCCAGAAATGGAGAAACATGAGAAATAAATTATCGCCCACATTTACTTCGGGCAAAATGAAGCACATGTTCCCCATAGTCATTGATATAGCCGAGGAGTTTATACAGGTTATAGCACAGGAAGTGGAAGAACATGAAAATGTTATCGAAATAAAAGAGCTAATGGCACGCTTTACCACCGATGTTATTGGCACCTGTGCCTTTGGCATCGACTGCAATAGCCTCAAAGAGCCCAATACCGAATTTCGCATTATGGGCAAACGGGCTGTAAAAGAACAGCGTCATGGTCCTTTATTCATATTTCTCTTGCAAGATTTTCCCAATTTGGCTCGTATGTTACATATCAAACAGACTCCCCAAGATATCGAAAACTTTTACATGAATCTGGTTAAACAAACGGTGGAGTATAGGGAGAAAAACAACATCAGACGCAATGATTTAATGGACACTTTGATTGATTTGAAAAATAAAAAACTTATCAAATCTGAACATGGTGATGAGCTGACTAATTTGACTTTCAATGAAATTGCCGCCCAGGCTTTTGTGTCTTTCAATGCGGGCTTTGAAACCTCATCCACTACCTTGTCCTTTGCTTTCTATGAATTGGCCAGAAATCCGGATATACAAGAAAAAGCCCGTAGAGAAATCGACGAGGTCTTAGAGAAGTATAATCAAATGTTTAACTATGACAGCATGAAGGAAATGAAGTTTGTGAATCAAATAATCGATGGTGAGATAAAATTCAATTCAATCAAATATTCAATTCAATTTTGCAAATATTTTCATTTCCAGAAACTCTACGTTTATACACCGTTTTACCCCTAATAAGCCGTCGTGCTGTTAATGATTACGAAATACCCGGTTATCCAAATTTTACAATAAAAAAGAACATGAATATTACCATACCCGCCTGTTCTATACATCTCGATCCAGAGTATTATTCAAATCCGGAGGTTTTCAATCCCGATAATTTTGCTGATGATATGGTGGCCCAGAGACCGCCTTGTCTTTGGTTGCCTTTTGGTGAAGGCCCTCGCAATTGCATAGGCATGCGTTTTGGTAAAATGCAAACCATTATAGGTTTGGTTATGCTATTGAGAAATTTCCGCTTTTCCATTTGCGACCAGACTGAAATTCCCCTGACTTACGATAAGACCAGTTTTATGCTAAGCACCGAAAAGGGTATTTATTTGAAAGTGGAGAAATTGTAAAATAAATTGGGATTGTTTTTTTTATTTAATAAAAATGGGTAACCCTTAAAAGAGAAAAACTGTGAGTAAAAAGAGCTTTTTATTATGGAGACTAAATTAAATTAGTGAGTAAAAGAATGATTAGAACACAATGTGCTGTATTATGCGTTTAAAAAAACGCGATAAGAATTGTATTTTCTTTGTTAATATCTTATGTTTTATTACTAAAATTTATTTATGATTCCTTAAGATTTTTTAAACAAAAAAGTACAAATAAATTTTTAAAAAAAAACGTACCAAAAAAGTACCAGAATTTACAAAACCGTATTACAAATGTATAAAAAGGAGTAAAAAAAAAGTTTTTTTTATTAAAAAATCTACACATTCTTTATTTCCATCAATATTGTGTACTGATCATAAATTTTTCTGCCACAGAAATAGTACTAAAAATTATTCTTACAAATTATAAAGTACCAAGGTACCAAAAAGTTACTTTTTATTAGAGGTTGGGTACATATTTATTAAAGAAAATATAAAATTTACAAATAATATCTAAATATGTTTCCTTTGTTTGTTTTTTTTTTTGTTATTGCAAACAATTTTAAACACCAAAAAAAAGCGCTACTTTGTTAACACTGTTAAAAATGATCTCATAAATGCATATACAGAATACATAAAAGATTGTTTGTTTATTAAACTTAAATCGCAAAAAAATTATATACAAATACATTATTGTACAACAACAAATTGATAGTAAACATATGTTCATCAACATGGAATATTAAAACATTACGGAGTAATGTATTCCGTAATTTTAGTGACCTTCAAATAGATGCCATTGTCGGCACCCAAAAAGTATGTTTTCTTATCGAAAACCATTGGTATTTGAGTTTTTTCACAAACCGTAAATTTAAAATTTTGCACCAACACTGCCAAAGCCAAACGCACTTGCATTTCACCAAAGCGTTGGCCAATACAATTACGGGGTCCCTCACCGAAAGGCAAATACAAAATGGAGTCACGTTCCTTGTGTTTGGATGGTAAAAAGTTGTCAGGATTGAAATCATCGGGACTGGGATAAAACTCAGCATCACGGTGTAGACCTATAATGGGTATTAACACATTCATGCCTTTCTTGATAACAAACTTGGGTTGACCGGGTACAGGATAGTCTTCGGTACAGTAACGATTAAGTACAGGTAAAACGCTATATAAACGTAAGGTTTCTAGAAATTTTATTAAAAAATTTTATCGATTACCGATCGGGTTATAAAAAAAAATTAAATTTTTATCGTTTACCTTGTATAACTTGATTAAGATACACCATTTCCTTAATACTTTCATGGGTGTGCTCTTTATTAAATTTCAGCCAAATGTTATTAATCTCTTGCCTTAGCTTGTCTTGCATATCCTCATGCAGAGCCAATTCATAGAGCGAAAAGCCTACTGTGGTGGATGATGTTTCAAAGCCGGCCGTAAAAAATAAAACCATTTGGGCAGCCATTTCCTCCACAGTCAAGGGAGCCAAATCCTCACCACTATCTGCCTTGATTGATTTGCAATTTTTTAATTGCAAGAGCAAGTCCAGGAAATCATTTCTTTTAATTTGATTTTCTTCCCGATATTTGACTGTATCTCTTACTAGACTCATAAAGAAATCGCTGACTTCATCGGGTAACATTTTCCAGTGTAGCTTCTGTACCAATTTGGGGAAATTAAATACCAATGCATTGCCCAATACACCATGACGCTGTTCGTTAAGCATGCGTCGTCCCATAATGTGGAATTTAGCATCTGGATTGCTTAAACTGTTGCATTCAATGCCAAATGCACAGAATCCTATAACATCTGAGCCAAAGCGTGCCAATATGTCTCTCATTTCAACTTCATTGCAATCATTCTCTTGGCTTTTCTTTTCCAAAGCCGTTACTAAATCCTCTGCAACTCGTTTTACTGTGGAGAACATTAACTTGATCTTACCCGAGGAAAACGTGGGTGTTAGTTTTTGCCTTAAAGTTTTCCACTTAATACCGTCCAACATAAACAATTGGCCAGTTAAGGGATCATCTTCGGGATTGTGAAAGAAGCCTCTGTCAGAAAACTTATGGAAATCCTTTACCAATATTTGCTTCATTAAGTCCGTGTCCAAAATTAAAACAGCCGGATGACTAAACCAATAAAAACCTGAAAATGGTCCGGTTCCCTTGAATTGTCTGTAGTGTTGCAGCCATATTTCGGTGAATGATCTTTTCGCTCTTAGACCAGTAAAATTACCCAATAAAGGATTCGGTTTCTCACAGGCTATCCCTAAAGATTGCCAATAATTTAAACGTTTTTTCATAAAAATAACGAAATACGTTATAAGGGCTACTAAAATGCCGACCAACACTGCCGTTATCAGCATAGTAGTGCTATTTGTCCAAAAAACAGAGGAAAACTAACGGCAAAAAAGAAAAATTTCTTGGACTAAAAACTCTTTTATTAGAGGAAATTTGGGAAGCGAGAGAGAGAGAGAGTTTCTGATTAGAAAGCTTTTTTATTTGAGAGCAATAATCTTTAGAAACTACTAAAGCTTCAACGATAGACTCAGCAGGTAAACGATAAACATTTTAAGAAATTACGGAAATATTACAAAACAAATCCTGACTATATTTTCGATTTAAAAAGATTTTTTTTTTTAATTTTTAAAATTATTTCGTTCATTCTTTGTTTGGCGTGCAAAAGTCCAGGTATCACTTCCCATTTATTATGGTATTTGGCAAACTTTGCGGAGTAGGTTATTTGGCACAATATTGTTACGTTTTTACCTTTTAAAAACGTTTAAAATATGAGCTCGTAGATTACAAATAAAATAAAAATAAATTTGTGTTTAGTTTTATTTAAAATTCTTTACTAGTCACACAATTATGTGTGCCACTGTTCACAACTTGATGTAAACAACAACAATTGCTTTTCTTTGTTATTCCTCTGTTTATACCCTTTGCATAAACAATAACAATTACTAGGCAATTTTTCGACAGATCTTTGTAACGGAGATCTTCAAACCACGATTACTCTCTTCGAACGTACTGCGTCTTTACACAAGACAGACTGAACTTCACTAACTAACTAACTCAGTCGCTTGCTTTGCCTTTTATATGGCAACGTAAACAGTCTGATGAATGTTCTTGAAGGCGAATGTTCATGACTGCATACATACATACATAATTGGTCATTACAACCCTTCAGTCAGGATTACGACCTAGCTTTTCACACCACTTATGTTGTGTGTGTTAATTTTATACATGAGTGGCGGGACCTACAGTTTAAAGTCGACTCCGCACGACAGTTTTTTTTTTTTGAGAAGGTTTTCATGGCAATTTTATTTACTCTTAAAGTTTTTGCCAGAAATCTGCTTTCGTTTTGATGTCTGACCTGGGATTCGAACTCGGGCCTTCAGTCTAATAAGCCAACACACTACCTACTAGACTACGGCGACTTCAATGACTTCGCCCTCGCGAAATCTCTATAGCTGTAAACATCGTTGTTTACATTTATTCTTGTAGTGTGGTGTTGGTGTATTTTTATTTACTTGGTTACCATTTTGTTTTATACTGGTGGTTGCTGTTATATTAAGCAGTACGATAATTTGTAAACAGGTTTGTTTGCTGCATTGTTTTGTTGTTGTAGCTTTTGTTTATAATTTTAATGTTAAGCGATTTAAAAGCAAAACACTAGTATATAGATTTTTGCATTTTCGTAACAAAATGTTCGTAATTTTTATGGAATGCTGGAAGAGGAATAATGACACAAAACGAACACACAAATAAACTAATCAATTCAGTCTATCTCCTGCACAAATTTCTTGACTAAAATCTGTTTCATTGAATTTCTTGTATTACGTACTACTCAATGGCTGTAAATACTTTTTCGAACACAATGGGATTCGTTATACATTTTAATTACTGGCCTCTGTAGTAAGTCTGTCCTTTCCTCTAACAACGAAAACTTTCTTTTAAGTCACTAAACACATTTAATAACTACTTCCCGAATTTCCAAACTCTTCATTTCTGCTACTAAATATGCTTATGATGTGTAAAAGAATGCAACACACAATAAATTAATCAATGAATTGTAAGGTTTTATTGAAGGCAAGTGAATTCAATGATGAATATGATTCAGTATGATATTCGCATTTTCAAATCATAAATTAATTGAGTATTTAACCCTAACCATACCACCAGAAATTATAAGGAACTGACAACAGAATTTGCAATTAAAGCGTGAAATTTAAACGAAACAATAAACATTATTTTAATGTATGCTTAGGGTTAAAAAGCTATTAAAAAAAGCTTTTTCTAAATTATTTGTTTACTAAAGAGAGTAAATTAATCAAGATACAGAACACATTCATAGTAATCAGTCAAGTTGAATTTGCAAATCATGTCACAAACTAACATACAATTAAACAAATTTATTGAAAAATAAATAAATTAATACAAAAACAACAATTTATTGTAAATAAAAACCGCATTAAACTAAATGACTACAGATTTTTATCTTTTTTTTTATTTATTAATACAATTCGTAGTACATGTTGCCAATGAATTAAACTTTTGTCACCTTCAAATGAATACCTTTAACGGTACTCAAAAGGAAACTCTGTTTGCTTAGGGTTAAAGGTATTTCGGTTTCCTTACAAACCGAAAACTTGAAATTCTTTAGCAGCAAAGCCAAACCAATAATTGTTTGCATTTTACCAAAACGTAAACCAATACAGTTACGGGGACCATCGCCAAATGGCAGATATAAAACGGAATCGCGTGCAGCCACTTTTTCCGGTGAATAATTATCCGGATTAAACACATGCGGATTGGGATAATACTTTTCATCACGATGTAATGCACCACTGGGTATAATAATAGGCATACCCTTTTTAATAACCAAATTCGGGTGGCCAGGCACAGGGTAGTCTTCCAGACAGGAACGATTTAGTATCGGTAAAACCGTGTACATGCGTAGAGTTTCTGCAAGAAGAAAAAGTAAAAACAAATTGATTTTTATTATCTCATGTTAAATAAAGATAATATTATTTACTAGACTCTATTTTAAGTTTTATATTTTGTTTAATTCCTTATCATTTTTACTCCATTCTATTGTCTCATCTTACCTGCCATAACCTGATCCAAATAAGTCAAATCCTTCATGCACTCATACGTAAACTCTTTATTATGCTTTTCGAATGTTTTTAATATTTCCTGGCGGGCCTTTTCCTGTACATCCTCGTGTTGTGCCAACTCATACAAAGCAAAGCCCATAGTGGTGGAGGAGGTTTCAAAACCGGCACTAAAGAAAACAAAAGCCTGTGCAGCAATTTCTTCCAGCGTCAAATTTGTCAATTCATCACCGTGTTCACTTTTAAGCAGTTTCTGATTTTTCAAATCGATCAACATGTCCATAAAGTCATTGCGTCTGATATTGTTCTTCTCTCGATACTCTACCGTCTCGCGTACAATGCGCAAAAAAAATTCTTCAATATCATCGGGTGTCTGTTTGAAGTGCAATTTACGTGCCAAATCAATGAAACTAGCCATGAAGGCGATAACCAAACGATTGTGACGTTGTTCTACCAAAGACTTACGGCCCATAACACGAAATTCAGCATTGGGATCTTTCAAGCTGCTGCATTCGATGCCAAAGGCACAAGTGCCTATAACATCAGTGGTGAATCTAGCCAACAGTTCTTTAACTTCCACAATGTTGTTGTTTTCCTTTACCATGTTATCAAATACCGTTATAAACTCCTCACCCACACGCACCACTGTCGGAAACATGAACTTCATTTTGCCTGAAGTAAAAGTCGGTGACAATTTGTTTCTCATATTCTTCCATTTTTGGCCATCCAACAGAAACAATTGACCTGACAAAGGATCATCCTTTTCATTGTGAAAGAAACCGCGATCGGTAAAGTTTTGAAAATCTTTTATCAGAATACTTTTAATCAATTGAGGCTCCAACACAAACACTGCCGGTTTATAAAACCAATAAAAGCCCACAAACGGACCGCTGCCCTTAAATTTATCATAGTATTGTTGCCATATCTCATGGAAACCCCTTGTGGTCTGTACACCCTTCAGATTACCCAACAGCCAGTGGGGCTCTTCACATTTCACACCCAACATTTGCCAATACAATAGCTTGCGGCGTAAATGGAGAAATATAGCGATGAGCAAACCACTGAGTGTGGTTAAAAGAAACGATAAAAGCGACATGATGATATGTAAGCGTTTAAAAACAACCGTACTCTCTAAACGCCAGAGACAAACTGAATTTTTCTTTTGTTTCAAGACTTTATAAAACGTAATGAGTAGCAGTAGTATTAGTGCAAAACATTACTCCGCTAATCTCAATAACGATATTATGAAATTCTATTGCAAATTCTATTTTTGTTGTACATTAATCAAGTAAATCTAGTAAGTGCGCCAGTAAAGAATTTCGCATTAATGAACAATATTTGGTACGTTTTTTAGTACCTTCTGCTAAAGAAAGAGGGAATAATGAACCCACTTGTTTGGGCTTGAATTACCCCAGACGCAGAGTCCATTGCACGATGCATACACGATTATAAAATATACACCATAGAACTTCTTTTCCATTATTGTTCAGCAATTGGAAACCTAAGAAGAAGAATCTTAAAGCACTCAGAATTTATTAATAGAAGGTGCCAAAGCCAAAGGTAAATTGGGGTCAAAAAAAGAATCAAAACTGTGTGACAGAATATGTACTATCGCTATTATGTTACGAAAATGAAAAATGTATATACTGGTGTTTTGCTTTTACATCGCTGAACATTAAAATTATAAACAAAAGCTACAAAAACAAAACAATACAGTAAACAAATCTGTTTACGAATTATCGCACTGCTTAATATAACAACAAACACGAGCATAAAAAACATGGTAAACAAGTAAACAAAAATATACCAACAACACTACAATAATAAACGTAAACAACGATGTTTACATTTATTAATACTGTAACGGAAGTGAAAAATCTAGATATTGATATTTTGCTTTTACATCGCTTAACGTTACAATTGTAAACAAAACCTACAAAACAATGCAGTAAACAAGCCTGTTTACAAATTATCGTACTGCTTAATATAACAACAAACACCAGCATAAAAAATGGTAAACAAGTAAACAAAAATACAACAACATACTCTACAAGAATAAATGTAAACAACAACAATAAATATAAACAACGATGTTTACATTTATAGAGATTGCGAGAAGGCAAAGTCAAGAACATTCACTTTCAAGAACATTCATCAGACTGTTTACTCTGCCATATAAAAGGCAAGACAAAGCAGGCAACTGAGTGAGTGAAATTCAGTCAGTCTTGTGTGAAGACGCGATGCGTTTAAAGAGAGTAATCGTGGTTTGAAGATCTCCGAAATCTGTCGAATAATTGTCCAGTAATTGTTATTGTTTTTACAAAGGGTATAAACAGAGGAATAACAAATAAAAGCAATTGTTGTTGTTTACATCAAGTTGTAAACAGTGGCACACAGAATTGTGCGAATAATAAAGCGTTTAATGAAAACTAAATACAAATTTATTTTTATTTTCTTTGCAAACTACGAGCTCATATTTTAAACGTTTTTAAAAGGTAAAAACGTAACACTTTTTAAGGCCGCTATCAATTTAAACTACACCTAATGAGCCTTTAAGTTTGACTGTCAAATAAAGTTTTAGAAACTGCTTTTACAGAACTGCTTTTAAGGCAAGTACCAAAGATACTTATTTATTTAAAAACAATTTCAATTTTTACATGAATGAGATGTAAACTTCCATAAATTTCAAAATAAAAAGAATTTTGAAATTATTTTAAAAAATTGTTGGGTTTTCATTGTTGACTTGAAAAGCTTTTAAAACCTTTGGACCTTGCCAGCAATCGATTACTTACTTCTAATACCAGTTCTATGTTATATTTTAATTTATAAATAAAAAGATTTATTGTCTTTATGTCTTCATAACTTATCACTAAAATTACAGAAACCATTTTTAGATTTTTAATTTTATCAAAAATAATTACACTAGACTACAGAATAATATAAAAAATGTACAAATTATTAATCGAATTACTACACAATTCATAGTTTTTTATTTGTTTACAATTTAAATTTATTTTCAGACACTTGTTCTCCTTAAACCTTACAGGCTCTTAAATACAGAGCCTTGTCGGGTGTAAGCATGAAATTTTCCTTGTCATATTTCATGGGCACTGGAGTCTCTTCGCAGATGGTGAATTTGAAATGTTTCAGCAATAAAGTCAAACCAATTAAAATTTGCATTTTGCCAAAACGACTGCCAATACAATTGCGAGGCCCGTCACCAAAAGGTAAATATAAAACGGAGTCTCTTAGGGCCACCTGTTCTGGTGAGAAATTCTCAGGATTGAATTTATCCGGATTAGGGAAATACTTTTCGTCACGGTGAATGCATATGGCGGGTATAATAACTTGCATGCCTTTTTTAATAACAAAATTTGGATGGCCCGGTACAATATAATCCTCCAAGGCTTCTCTATTTAAGGCTGGTAAAGGGCTATACATTCGCAATGTTTCTAAAAAAAAATATTTTAAACTTTAAATTTCTAATTTTTTATTTTGTTTTTCATTTTTATAAAAACAATACCTTGCAATACTTGATCCAAATATTTCAATTCACTCATGCACTCATAGCTTAACTCCTGCTGGTGTTGATTTAAAACTCTATTAATTTCTTCGCGTACCTTGTCTTGTATATTTTGATTTAAGGCCAATTCGTATAAAGCAAATGTCATGGTCACTGAGGATGTATCAGAGCCAGCTACCAAGAAAATAAAGGCCTGAGCAGCCACCTCTTCTAAGGTCAAATTGGTATTTTCGTTTCCACTTTCGTCTTTCATTACTTTATTATTTTTCAGTTCCAACAGCAAATTCATAAAGTCACTGCGTTTCACTTGATTTTCCTCACGATATTTCACAGTGGCCTTGACAATGCCCATGAAGAAATCTTCTATTTCGTGTACAGTGTCACGCATGCGCAAACGTGCAGCCAATTTTGGGAAACTAAAGCGAAAAGCCACACCAATACTACCCAAATGGTTTTCCAACAAGGCCCTCTTGCTCATGACATGGAACTTGGCATGTGGATCTGTTAGACTATGGCACTCTAAGCCAAATGCACAAGAGCCTATAACATCGGTGGTATAGCGTGATACAATATCTCTTATTTCCACTTTAGAATCTGTTTGTACTAGCTTATCAAAAGCCTGTACAAATTCATGAGCCACTTTCACCACCATGGGGAACATATACTTCATTTTGCCTGAGGTAAATGTGGGTGATAACTTACTTCTCACATTACGCCATTTCTGACCCTCCAAATTGAATAAGTGACCCGACAACGGATCATCTTTTTCGTTCACAAACATGCCTCTGTCGGAGAATTTGTTGAAATCTTTTATTAGAATCTGTTTTATTAGGCTCACATCGGTGACAAAGGCCGCAGTTCTATAGAACCAATAAAAACCGGCAAAGGGTCCTTCATTTTTATACTTGTAATAGTAATCCTGAAATATTTCGAAGAATGTGCGATCGGTTACAGCTCCCTTGAAACTGCCAAATATCCAACTGGGCTCATCACAGCCAATGCCCAAATTCTGCCAGTATTTGTAATGATTTCGCATACATTTGAAGAGATAGACGACTAGACTCACTAGAGTAATTAATAAAATTAAAAAAATAGACATTTTCTTCCACTCTCTTAATTGTTGTTCAACTACAAAGATTTGTTTGTCAACTAAATTCAATACTAATACCGCTCGGTGTATATGAATATTTCGACGAATGTTTTGGCATGTTTAAAGTGAAATCTTATCTCTTCAAATAATTATCTTTTTTTTTTGTTCTTTTTTTTTTTTTTTGTTAATGTTCAATAGAATTTAAAGCTGCCAGAGTTTTCTACTTTATAATAAGGAATAGGGGAATTAATTATGGATTGATTGGGCAGAGTGAAGAATATTTTCAAGACATTAAATGCTACGAATACTTTGTTAAGGTTTTTTACATGGCTAACTAAGCAAAAAGCGATTAACTACAGTTAACACCAATTACTAAGTCATATTCGGACCACAAGTGATAAACTGCCCAAATTAAAACGAACGAAAAGGGAATATATTCACCTTGAGTTATTAACAAGTGAAGAAAGGTTAATCAAGTAACCATACTCATCTAGCCGATACATACATAATTGGTCATTTTAACCCTTTAGTAAGGATTACGACCTAGTTTCTCACACTACTTATGTTGTGTGTGTTAATTTTATACATGAGTGGCGGGACCTACAGTTTAAAGTCGACTCCGAGCAACAGATTTTTGAGAAACTTTTCATAGCAACTTTATTTGATCGGAGTTTTTGCCAGAAATCTGCTGAGAGGAAGTCGCCGAAGAAATATTTTTTTCATATTTCATTTTGTCCGAGATGTCTGACCTGGGGTTTGAACCGTGGCCAGACTTCTAATAAACCAACACACTATCTACTAGACTACGGCGACTAGCCAATAGACCTGGAAATTCAAACAGATGATTATAAATTGTTTGCCTCTTTTCTGCAGTAAAAGTATCCTCGTTCATATCGACAGGCCAATGATCAGTAAACATCGGAATTAGTTTTAAAATTGAGTGCTGGAGGCCTGTCCAATCCAATTCTTCTCTGTGCCTATCCATAAAATTTTCTGTAGATTTCCCTCTGACGACAGTCATAGGGCAGCAAATGTGTAAGTAGGAAATGACGGTTTTCTTATATATCGGAGCGGTCTAGAAAGGGTAGCCTTTGTAGTAGCAGTAGTAGTAGCTATTGAGCGATAACTGGACCTTGATGGCGACTTGACTATCGGAGAAAATTGTAATTATACTATTGGTACTCCGATTTTGCCTGCAAAATAACAGGAACTACCACTTGTGGTGTGCTCAAAGGAACTTATCTGTCTTAAAATCAAGATACCATTGCGGCCACTTAAAGAGACAAATGTGAACATTAATAGACAGTACGTGCTCCCTGGCAGTATTGGCCCAGTTATACTCAAATAAGTTCTCTTTCAATCCTTTCCAGATTAGTGCGGATTAAGCCTTTGAAAATCTTGTCGCACCACATTAGATAAGAAATAATACAGGTCTTTTTCACATCAATTTAAAAAAAATTAATTGCCTTCCTTTCCAATCCGAATAATTCAATCAGGAATCTTCTCCCTGATAACATCAACCCACAGACCTCAAATTACAATACTTTTACACTTCTCCCAGCAGATTTCTGGCAAGAACTCTGAGAGTAAATAAAATTGCCGTGATGATCTTCTCAAAAATCTGACGTTCGGAGTCGACTTTAAACTATAGGTCCCGCCACTCATGTATAAAATTAACGCACACAACATAAGTGGTGTGAGAAACTAGGTCCATAATCCCGACTAAAGGATTGTAATGATCAATTATGTATGTATGTTTACGCTTCTCCATTATGAAATTTATCGAAACTTATTAAAAAACTGGAGAACTAGAAACTGTCATCAAATTTAAAGATTTGATTTAATTTTTTGCTGGAGTACAAAACATATTTTTTTATCTAAACAAAAACGGTTGGAATTTCATAATTTCTCAATGAAATTAATCGACCAAAACATTTAATGAGCTAATATGCGAAGTTTTTGCGTAATCCAATGTTATTATGAATGATAAGGTATTAGGGGTGTCAATGTACGATTTTGGTATTAATTGATAATTGAACTGGCATAGTAACTTTCAAGTTATAACAAAAGGTGAAATTCAATTCCTGGTAGCATGACTATAAAAATTTTAAATTGACAGAGCAAAATTTGGAGAATAACTTAACTCTTATTCCCAATAAATATTAAAAATACATTTTCTTTAAATCGGAAGTGCTACTATATACATTTTAAAGCCATTTTACGTTTACAGAATGCTAATAAACTTCCCTAAATGTAGGCAGCGCCAATTAATTGGCGTTTCGGGTATACCATCCTGAGCTCTCCTCAAAACATGACCGAATCGATTACCTCTTCTCATTGCTAATATATATTGTGGAATTCGTTATATAACCAGCTGCATATTTAATTCACACGGAGGACAGGGGGATGACAAATGTCGTCTGTTATAGGCCTCAGTTTATCAGTTTTAAGTAGCTCCAAGTTCCTGCTACCTGTCGTTCCGTCGTAGTATCTTTTTGTTCACATAGCATTTCTTGATATAGCAGCAAACGAAGCTACAGAATAGTAAATTTCAAATATTTCTATCTTTTTCTCTCGTAAAGCATTTAATAATATGTCAACAACAACAATTTGAGTCCTATCCATATTTATTCCGATAACCGTTGACTCGTTAAAGCTTCCAAACTTTTTTTTACAGCCAATTTAAACAAAAAAAATGAGAAACGTTAAGTAACAAAAACAAATTTCCAAAAATTTTGTAAATGATTCATATTCCACCCTATAAAAACAAGCCTTTTTTTAATTATTTTTATTTACAATTTCATTAATTTTATTAATCTCATCGTATAATCCATGTGTTTAAAACATAATAACAAATGTAAGCATTTGATACACTTTTTATTCGTCTACGATAAGATAAAAGGCAATTCCTTCAAACTGCCAACATCAACAAAAAAATGTTTGTTTCGTTCTAAACTTTTGTAACTCGCAACTGAATACCCATTTCTGAGCTGCATAAAAAGTTTTCCTTTTGGAACTTAATCGGTATTTGGGTCTGCTCACACACCTCAAATTTGAAGTTCTTCAATAAGACTGCCAAGCCCACTAAAGCCTGCATTTTGCCAAATCTCATGCCAATACAAATACGAGGGCCATCACCAAAAGGCATATGCAAAATGGAGTCACGTTCGGCTACTTTATCGGGAGAGAAATTATCGGGATTGAAATTGTGAGGATCGGGATAATAACGTTCATCACGATGAATACAAGCAGCAGGTATCAATACCATCATGCCCTTTTTGATCTCGTATTTTGGATGGCCAGGTACTGGATAATCTTCGGTAGCATAGCGTGTTAACAAAGGCACAACCGTATACAAACGTAAGGTTTCTGTAAAAGAAAGAAAAGAAATTAAGAATAACTCTAATATGGATTACAAAATTTTTGTGTTTTTTAAACTTTTATTTTACCCAATAAAATCTGCTCCAAATATTGCATTTCTTTCATGGCCTCATAACTAAATTTGCCATCATATTTATTCAATATCTCATTGATCTCTTCTCTAGCTTTGTCTTGCATATCCTGATGCTGTGCCAGTTCGTACAGAGCAAAGCCCATAGTGGTGGATGAGGTCTCAAAACCAGCCACTAAGAAAACAAAAGCCTGGGCTGCAATCTCTTCCAAACTTAAACTGGTTAATTCTTCACCAGTTTCTGATTTCATTAACTTGTTGTTCTTCAATTCTATTAGCATGTCCATAAAGTCATGGCGTTTAATATTATTTTCCTCACGATAACGCACAGTTTCTTTAACAATGCCCATGAAAAAGTCTTCCACTTCTTGTACAGTTTCCTTCATGTGCAATTTACGGCACAATTTCGGGAAACTAGCACGAAAAGCAATACCCAATTGGCCATAGCGTTGCTCTACCAGTGATCGGCGCCCCATCTGACGAAACTTGTTATTGGGATCCTTTAAGCTGCTCATTTCCAAACCAAACGCACAGCTGCCTATAACATCTGTGGTAAAGCGTGCCATTAAATCGGTCACTTCAATAATTTCCTTTGTCGCCACCTCCTTATTGAAAACATTCACAAATTCTTGGCTTATGCTAGTGATAATGGGAAACATGACTTTCATTTTGCCAGAAGTAAAGGTGGGTGATAACTTGTTGCGCATATGACGCCATTTGTTGCCCTCCAAATTGAATAACATGCCCGACAAAGGATCATCCTCTTCGTTAACAAAACCACCACGATCCATAAATTTATTAAAGTCCTTAATCATGATCATTTTCAGTAAAGCAGGATCAAAAACCATTACAGCCGGATTGAAAAACCAATAGAAACCTGCAAAAGGTCCTGTGGTCTTATATTTATCATAGCATTCTTGCCAAACATCTGAAAATGCTCGCTTTGAACCCACACCGGTAACATTGCCCATCCAAAATTTTGGCTCATCACAGGGTATACCCAATTGTTGCCAATAATTATAGCGTTGACGCAATATTTTGTAGCCATACACCAGTAAGGCCAATACAATAGCAATTAGAATGATTAAAATCATTTTCCAGATGCTCTAAAACGTATTGTTAAGTTTTTTTTTTTATTAAAACAAACAAAAAAATAATTTCTATTAAATACGTATTTTTTTTTAAATTTAACACGTTAAAGAAGCTTTTCCAACCATTCCACTCAAACGTTGCAATTCAAATGAGAAACTGAATGTGTTTTATTAAATAATACTGCCTCCAATTAAAATAAACAAAATTTGGAAAAAGCTTTTTTCATTTGGTTGACCCCTCTAAATATTGTGATCTCATTGCGCTTATAAAACACAGGTTGTCAGGTTTTTATTAAAAATACAATTTTATAGTGAAAATATAAAAAAAAAATTTGATTTTAATTGTTGGAATTCTAAAATGGGAAACTGGTCTCTCTAGAATACTTTTTAAATTACTTTTCAAATCGAGAGATAGTGGTGAACATTCTTTGCAGTATTATTTAGGTATGAGGTAAACTGTTATCTATTTAACGAGAATCCTCCTGCGTACAACAGACTATCCTAAATACTACAGATGACCTTTCAAAATCGAAAATTCCGTACAACTTTTGATGCAGTGGACTGTGTTTGGTCAGAACTGAATTTTCTAAACGAATATTAAAAAGAATATTGTTTGGTGCCAACTACAGGGGTAGAAGCCTTCTCCCTATCGCATATAAGGTTCTTACAGGGGTATTATGTGAACGACTGAAGCCACTCGTCAAAGCACTGATTGGACCTTATCAGTGCGGCTTCAGACCTGGCAAGTCCACCATCGACCAGATCTTCACACTACGCCAAATCCTGGAAAAGGCCCACAAAAAACAAGTCGACACACACCTTTTTTTTGTCGACTATAAGGCAGCCTTCGATAGCCCCATAAGGGCTCGTGTTTTTGTCGCAATGTCTGAGCTCGGTATACCTGCGAAGCTGATAAGGCAATGCAGAATGACGTTGAGCAATTCCTGTAGCTCCGTCAAGGTAGAAATGGACCTCTCCGAACCTTTTGATACCGTGCGAGGTTTCAGACAAGGCGACCCCTTACCTTGCGACCTCTTCAACTTCGTCATGGAGAGTGTTCTGCGAAAGGCAAGAGTGCATCGCAATGGTACTATTTTTCAAAAAAGTGTCCAATTGCTTGCCTACGCTGATGACATCGACATCATAGGTCGTACCTATGCCTTTAGTGCTATTGAACGGGAGTCTACTAAGATGGGTCTGGTAGTAAATGAGGGCAAAACAAAGCATATGTTATCGACAAGTAGAGACGTGCGGCATATTGTTTCTCAGATTACGGCCGATAATTGTACTTTTGATACAGTCAAAGATTTTATTTATCTTGGCCCCGCCGTTACCACCAAAAATGATGTCAGTCTGGAGATCAAACGCAGGATTACTCTTGCCAACAGGTGCTACTATGGTCTCAATGGGCAATTGAGTAGCAGAGACCTCTATCGTACGACAAAACTAATACTCTACAAGACGCTCATCCTACCCGTGCTTCTTTATGGCGTAGAAGCATGAACCCTATTAAGAACTGATGCAGCAGCCTTGAGAGTATTCGAGAGAAAAGTCCTACGTAAGATCTTCGGTCCAGTGCGAGTTGGCGATGATTTCCGCATCCGATCCAACAGTGAGCTGTATGAGCTCCTCAACGACATAGACGTTGTGCAGCGTATTAATATCCAGCGGCTGCGCTGGCTCGGCCATGTCGAATGGAGGAGGATGCTCCGGCGAGACGGGTATTTGATGCGGGGATCTGCGGAAGACGGCGAAGAGGACGACCTTGTATCTTTTAGAAAGACCAAATCGAGGCAAAATCGATGACAGGGCTTCATCGATTGGTGTGACCAACTGGGGTAGGCGCGCAAGAATCAGAGGCGCCTGGAAAGAAGTGTTGCGGCAGGCCGAAGTCCGTTAATCGGGTTGTTAATGGCCAATTAAGTAAGTAAGTAATTGTTTGGTGGGACCATCCATATGTATTTGAAAGCGGGTCTTCTATGATAGTTTAACAGAAATGGCGATTGGCTACTGCCTGTAAACAACCGACTGAAATGGCAATCAATTTTCATTATTCATTTTAAATTTATTTTGACAATAAATCAAAACCTTTACCGACAAAACAAACATTAAACATTAAGGGAAAAAACCATTTTACCCATAAAATAAAGAATACCATTCTTTCCAATAGAATCCCAAATCGTTGAGTTACAATTTCTCCACTTTCAAATTGATGCCGCTTTCAGCAGCAATTAAGAAATTTTGTCTCGATATACGTATGGGTACTTGGGTGCTAGCACAGCGTTCGAAACGAAATTTGCTCAGCAAATAAATTAAACCGATTTGTGCTTGCATTTTACCAAAACGCATGCCTATACAATTGCGAGGACCATCACCAAAAGGCAAAAAGGCGCAGGGATGTCTCGACTCCATAGCCTCTGGCAAAAAGCGTTCGGGTATAAACTCTTCAGGATTTGGATAGTAATCAGGATCATTGTGTATAGCATCCAAAGGCAATATAATGCGCATACCCTTAGGCAAAACAAGATCCATGCCGTGCACTTTATAGTCTTGAGTGCATTTGCGTACCAAGTGTGGTGTAACAGAATATTTGCGTAGAGTTTCTAAAAAAAATTGAATTGAAAAAAAAAATTTTATAAATTTTCTTCATTATTTTATAAACAAAAACTAACCTGATATCACCATATCCAAATATTTCATTTCCTTGATTGATTCATAAGTAACTTGTTGATCATAAGTTTCTAAAGTCTTTAAAATTTCCTCTCGTAATTTATCTTGCACTGGCTGATTTAAAGCCAATTCGTACAGGCAAAAAGACATAGTTGTAGAGGACGTGTCAAAGCCTGCCAAAAAGAATACCATGACTTGAGCTGCCAATTGTTCTATATTCAAACCACTTGTCAAATCATCTTCTTTAACTTCTTTGCCTTCTTTTAGAAGCAGGTCTCTTTGATTTTTCATTTCGATTAGCATGTCCAAGAAGTCATTGCGTTTTATATTGTTCTCTTGCCTATATTTCACTGTTTCCTTAACCGCATTAAGGAAGAATTCACTGATGTCATCACGGAACGTTTTCATTCTCAGCTGGCGTGCCAAATGGGGATTGGTAAACATAAAGGCTTGAACAAAACCATTATGACGGGGTTTCTCAAATATAGAGCGGCCCATTTCACGGAATTCAGCCTGTGGATCTATTAAACTATTGCATTCAATGCCAAAGGCACAAGTTCCAATAACATCGGTGGTGTAGCGAGCACATAAATCCTTAGCCTCTATTATGCCGTTACCTTCATGCATAAATTTTTCACAAGCTTTGGGCAATTGTTGTCCCACTTTTACCACTGTGGGAAACATAAATCTCATTTTGCCTGTAGTAAATACCGGAGATATTTTATGTCTTAAAACGCGCCACTTTTCACCATCCAAAAACAATAGATTTCCTGTTAAAGGATCATCACGTTCATTGTGAAATAGGCCTCTCTCACTGAAACTTTGAAAATCTTTAATCATGATTTGTTTCACAAGATCTAAATCCAAAATAAAAGCGGCTCTGGTCAAAAATGTGTAGAAACCCACTATGGGTGCAGTATTTTTGAATTTCCGGTAAATACGCTGATTAATCTGTTTCCAATGATACTGACGTCCTATGCCCCTCATATTGCCCAAAAAGAATACTGGTTTCTCATGTGGCACATTGAGTTTTCGCCAATACGAATAGTGTTCTTTTAGCCAAATATAGATCGTTAATAGCAGAATTATCATTAAAGCCAACAACAGCATTTTATTTATTTCTTTTCTTTTACTATTTTCTTTAGTATTTGCGTTAAAGTATGTGCAAACAGTACGAATTTCAAAACTCTACTAACAGAATTGATTTTAATTTTCAAAATAACAATGCATTGCAATGGCTCTCCATTTCACCAGGTTAGGCCTTTAATTTCTATACACTCTTGGTACTTTTTAAAGTATTTCCTATAAATTGGGTACTTTTTTGTTGTTTTCTATGAAATAACTTAAAAATTTATTTCTTGGGCCTGTCAAAGAGTTAGTTTGTGTACTTTCTTAAAACTTTTTGAGGAAATAATCCAAACCAGATATCAGCAATAAATCGTTTTTTCGCTACTCATAAGGACTCACGAAATTTTGAATTAAAGTAAGTCAACAATATTGAAATTTAACTATGTACTCCGAACTCATTCACTCTCACCACAACGTTGATTTATAGGTACAGGTTGCAATGAGTGTAAGTGTACAACGTTGACATCAAACTCATACCATTCGATATATGTTTGATTCAGAAGTATACTCATTCAGATTCATAACTTTAGAAAAATACTTATAAATGATTCGAGTGACACTTAAGCAAAAAAGGCAGAGCAGCAAACACAGCAAACACACAACCTTTTAGTGAGTATTTTAATGTTCGTACTTGATTCATACATATTTTGTGATTCTTGTCATGGAGAGTCGAAATCAACAATATCACACATGTTGTTAAGTATGATATTAAAATAAGTATGAATGCGTATAAGTATCAGAAATTATGAGTATAATTCGATTCTACTCATCTTTTTGAATACTCATTGCTGATCTCTAATCCAAACCTTATGAACAATTGGATAAAAAGGTACACAAAATTATTTGAAAGAAACTTTTTGAGAATTTGAAAACAAGTACTTCAAAAGGTATGATATTTTAAGACCAAATCAATTAAAAAACCTACAACGTAAAATATAGAAAATTCTCACAAAAGTTTATTTTTAAACAAATGAGTTTTTAAGTACTTTATTGAACATTGATGGATAAATAAAATATTGTGAATCATTTCAGAGAGAGAGAGAGCAACTTGGAATTGATAAGGTGGAATGTGATAATAATTTTTTTTTAACAATTAATGCAATGAGGGAGGAGACATAATGCAATAAAGACTGATAACAATTAGAACAGATTTTCCTAGGTGATCGGAACAACAAAAATATTTCCAGAGATTGTTTGAAAAGAGACGATCAATATTATATCGGCTACAAAGTTATATGCAGGTACTATGTTGTTCTACTTATTTCCACTGCACCCGTGCTATTGTCTTTGCCTATTGAGACCTAGTCCCTTTAAGCATAGGCACTGCTTAACATTCCCGCGATGTTCATTGTTTATGTTGTTCTCTCTCCAGAATGAATTACTTGTCACAACTTTAATAAGAAATAAATAAATAAAGCTTTTTGAGTACAGAGTGAATTAATTGAAGAGAAAACATTAGGTGATCTTGTTGTTTTGGTTTAGGGGGTTTCTTACTCCCCCTAGACTACACATTCCAATTAAAGCTTTTTTTGTATAGAATCAAATTTGTTTACAAATGAAACAAAAAACATTGTTGAATTATTAATTCTAATAACGCATAAAGTCTATAAACCGAGTATTAAGATATCAATAATAAGATCGCCCCTTGCAATCACCTATCATGATGACTAAACAGTTTTAATAAAGCCAACAGCTTCAGCTCTAAAATCAAATCAATTCATTGTACTACATACCTGACTATGTTTTTTTCGGACACAAATTTTTAGTATAAATTTAAATTATTTTTATTCTAAAAAAAAAAAATTATCAACAAATTTTAAAATACAATCTTATTTGCCTCTGTCCAGCTCTATGACTATCAATTTGATTCCATTTTTGGTTGTCATTAGGAAATTCTTCTTATCAATTTCCAATGGCTCTTCAATATCATTGCTCAAAGCAAAGCGATATTTCGTTAGCAAAGAAATTAAGCCAATTTTTGTTTGCATTTTACCAAAACGTGAACCGATACAATTTCGGGGACCTTCCCCAAATGGTAAATAGGCAAATGGATGACGCTTCTCCACTTCAGAGGGCTCAAAACGCAAAGGATCAAATTTAAGCGGTTCATTGAAATATTTTGGATTTGTGTGTATAGCAGCTATGGGTATAAGAATGGTGATGTTCTTTTCAATAACCAAAGTGGAATTGGGCACCTTGTAATCACATACCGCTTTGCGTATTAAATTCGGTATTACCGGATATAAACGTAAAGTTTCTGTAATAAAATTGATTTTAATTTTTTAATTGTTTTATTTTTGTTTAAACACACTTACCTGCAATAACTTGATCCAAATATTTCATGTTATTCATGGTTTCATAGGTTAATACACCTTTAGTTGTCTCAAGTTCTTGTTTTATCGTTTGTCTTAATTTTTCTTGTATTTCTGGGTGTCTAGCCATTTCGTAAAGACAAAACGACATAGTGGTTGAGGAGGTTTCAAATCCAGCCAAAAAAAATACAAAAGTCTGAGCTGCCATTTGTTCAATAGTCAAGCCTTGCGTTAAATCAATACCTTTATTTTCACGGGCCAAGCTTTCATCTTTAGCCTTCAGTTCTATTATCAAATCCATAAAATCGTTTCTCTTAATATCATTCTCCAGGCGATATGTTACAGTTTGCTTGACTATATTCAAGAAAAACTCGGTTAAATCGTCTCTAAAAATTTTCATATGGAATTTACGTGCCAAATCGGGATTTGTTACCATAAACAATTGTACAAAACCACTGTGACGTGGTTTCGTAAATATGGAGCGTCCTTTGTTACGGAATTCTGCCTGGGGATCTTGTAAACTGTTGCACTCAATGCCAAAGGCACGGGTGCCTATAACATCGGTAGTGAAACGGGCACACAGATCCTTTATTTCCACCTCACACTCGGCACTCTGCTGTGATTCTTTTTTTAAAGTGATTGCAAAATTCTCACCCACTTTCACTACAGTGGGGAACATGTACTTCATTCTAGCCGATGTAAACACTGGCGTCAATTTATTTCTCATTGCCTTCCATTGTTGACCCTCTAAGGTCAGCAAATGCCCGGTCAAGGGATCATCCTCGACATTGTTAAAAATAGCACGATCATGAAAACTAGCAAAGTCTTTTACCATTATGTGCTTGATTAAATCCAAATCCAAAATTAAAGCCGTTTTACTAAAGAACATGTACATGCCACAGAATGGAGCTTTGCCATCGAATTGATCATACAAACGCTGAATGATTTCCTTGAAGTGCAAAGTGCGGCCTACACCCTTTAAATTTCCTACGATCGGTAAGGGAGTTTCATAGTATACACCACGCCTTTTCCAGTAAGTGAAATGGTTGTAGAAATACAGTGCCACCAGCGTAATAATGCCAAGAAGCAAAGTGAATACCAAATTTAACATTTTTTAAAGCAAGACGTTGTTATAAGCAAGAGCTACAAAGCTAAACTGAATTGAATTGATTATCAAACAGTTTTCTTCTCTTGCTAGTACGAAGAGAGCTTTTTCAAGTGTTTTTAGGGTATGGGGTTCCCAAACTTAAGTTATAAACCTAAAAATAAGTAAACTTTTTCAATTTATCATGAACAATAAATGGTATTTTTAAATCAAAATTTTACATATCAATACCTTCATAATCTGTAGCATTGCCAAGCGCTTAGAAATGAAATCCCCATTTAACATGTAAGCAGGGAACAGGGGACAAAATATTTTGGCTTTGTTTGATGCACAGTGTTATTTTGTGAAGCTTTTTCTGCTTATCTTTTTAAAGAGAGAAACAAAGCGAATAGAGCGAAGAGACATAAAATTTGCACCGAAATTCAAATTTTGCTTTCGTTTTATGACTCTTATCTTGAGACACAAAGATTTTACAATGCATTGTTGCGTTCAACCACTTCAGTGTTCATTAACTTCTTGTGACTTAAACAACAATTTTGTATCAGAGCAAAACGGTTTTTTAAAATGTTTTATTTCTTGGCTGCATTCATTTGCCTATTAACAACAATTTTTTATTGGCTGAAAACAAAACACAGCTATTGGCAACGACGCAATGTGGAAACGGCCAGCATAAGGGAATTCTATGGCCGAAATCGTCCGCATATAGCCTTCATCATACAGAAAATCTATCAGAAAATTAAACAGGAAAATAAATTATACATGGGCATATACAGTGTGATAACGCCAGGCTTGATAATCACCGACTTGGATCTTATTAAAAGCATACTCGTCAACGATTTTAATACATTTCCCGACAGAGGTCTGTACTTCAATCCCCATAATGATCCCCTATCATTAAATTTGGTTCGTTTGAGCGGTGATAGATGGCGTAAAATAAGACAGAAGTTAACTCCAACATTTACCTCGGGAAAAATGAAACTCATGTTTGCCAACGTCAAGGAAATTGGCGATCAATTTGTCAGCACCATGTATGAAAATATGAAAACTCAGAATTCGGTAGTAGAAGTACGTGATCTGTGTGCCCGTTTTACCACAGATGTGATAGGCAATGTGGCCTTTGGTTTGGAATGCAATAGTTTAACTGAGCCCCATGCAGAGTTTCGCATTAAGGGCGATAAGGCTTTTTACACCATACATCCTTTAATGGAAATGTTGGCTTCAACGTATCCCAACTTCTTTCATAAGTTGGGTTATAAGGCCTTTACAACAGAACTTATAGACTTTTATTCGGATATTGTAAGAAAAACTGTCAACTATCGTGAGGAGCACCACATCAAACGCAATGATTTCTTGGATATGCTAATTGAATTTAAAAACAATAAGGAAGACTCAGAGGAAGACTTTTATCTCGAAATGGAGGATGTTATTGCTCAGGCCTTTGTATTTTTCATAGGGGGCTTTGAAACTAGTTCCAGTACCATGGCATTTACTTTATATGAACTGGCTAGAAACACGGAAATCCAAGAAAAGGCCAGGCTTAATATCCAAACTGTGTTAGAGAAACATGATGGCGTTTTAAATTATGAAAGTCTAAATGAAATGCTTTACATCAAACAAGTTGTGCAGGGTAAGTTTCATATTACACCATTTCAATCTTGATAAGTTACTTAAAGCTTTTGTTATAGAAACCTTGCGTAAAAACCCAGTTGCACCGATGACAAGAAGGGTATGCCGCTCCAGCTATACTTTACCGGGTCCCCAAGCTATAACCATAGATGCGGGTGTACAGATTTTTATTCCCATCTATGCTATACACCATGATGCTGAATATTATCCTGAACCAGAAAGATTTCTACCTGAACGATTTGAATCGCCAGCTAAGGATCAACGTCATTCTATGGCCTATTTGCCGTTTGGTGCTGGACCTCGCATTTGCTTAGCTGAACGTTTCGGTCTAATGCAGGCCATGATTGGTGTGGCCTTAATGCTAAAGAATTTTAGATTTTCCGTTTGTGAAAAAACTCCAAAACAATTAAATTTTGATCCGTCAAATGTAAGAGTCTTCAGCGTTAAAGAAGGCATATATTTAAAGGTGGAAAGTGTTGTAAACTAAAATATGAATTGAAAGTTCTTAATAAAATATGGCTGCTAAAAAAAAAGGTAAATTTTATAACAAAATAGCTTAGGGAAGAAGTCGAACATAAATTTTTAATTTGCTTTTAAGCTACGTTTCTATTATTTTTGTTGTCCCCAATACTGTTGTTAGAAACTGGGCTCAGTTCCAGTTCTACAAATAATTGCATAAATTTCCCATTTTTCAGTACCTTTAAAACGACAGGTATTACATACATAAATGGTCATTACAAAACCCCTTAGTCAGGATTACGATCTACATAGCTTCTCACACCACTGACGCTGTGTGTGTTAATTTTATACATGAGTGGCTGGACCTACAATTTAAATTCGATTCCAAACGACGAATTTTTGAGAAACTTTTCATAGGAATTTTATCTTACTCTCAGAGTTTTTACCAGAAATCTGCTAAGGGGAAGTCGCCGAAAAAAATATTTTTTTTTTCATATTTTCGGTTTAATGTCTGACCTGGGGTTTGAACCTTGGCCTCAAGTCTAATAAGCCAACACACTATCTACTAGACCACGGCGACGTTAGAACGACAGGTATTAACAATTGAAATTTAGTTCATAAAGTTTGGTGGCATTCACTCGTATGGAGTACAGCGATATTGTAACGGTTACAAATAGGCTTTCGTGCAGATTTCTTCTTCTCGGTAATTGAATCAATGCTTACATATTGGTCGAACACTACAAATTTCATTATTTTAGCAACATTTTCGACAACTGCACTAATTTCCTTTTAATCAACCTCAACCAACTGGAATTTTTGCCTTTACAAGCAATAATTGAGTATTTTCTGTCTGTCGTTCAGACAATATTGTTACGAAAATGGAAATGGTGTTCTTAAAAATGATAAACAAAAGCTTCAAAAACAAAAATAATGGACTTGTTTACAAGATCAGCGAATAAACAAAAAAATAGCAACAACATCAGTATGAAAAAAAATAAGGGAACAAAATGTAAACAGCCAACAACAAAGTGCAGTATAAAAAAATAGCGGATAGACAAATAAACAAGCAAAAACAACTCTGCCTGGACGAACGTAAACAAGATACACAAACAACAATAAGGAAAACAACTTGTTTACATTTTTAGATATTTTTTGAATGCACTTCATCAGACTGCTGACCCTTGTGATATAAAAGGCAAGACAGAGCAGGCAACGGCGATTCAGTTAGAATTCAGTCAGTCGTGTGTGAAGAAGACACGTGGGATTCAGTAAGAATTCGGTCAGTCGTGTGTGAAGACACGTGGGATTCAGTTAGAATTCAGTCAGTCGTGTGTGAAGAAGACACGTGGGATTCCGTAAGAATTCGGTCAGTCGTATGTGAGACACGTGAGTTGAGAAAGAATTCAGTCAGTCTTGTGTGAATACACGTTGCGTTATGTGCGAAGAGAATCGTGATTTGAAGTTCTAATGAACGAGTGTAAAAGAAAGAATAACAATTAAGTCAAATCGATAAAGGTGGCACACGGAATTGTGCGAACAATAAAGAATTGATTTAAAATTAAATACAAATATATTTTTATTTTTTTTGCAATCTACGAACTTATATTTTTAACGTTTTTAAAAAGGTAAAAACTTAACAATGTTAAGGCAAGCATACTACTAGCTAAATCTAGCGTAATATAATCAAATATTCAAATCGATATAACATTTAAAAGATCGCAATCGCTAGACTACACTGGTCAAAAGCTAAAGTTTTAATAACGCTTATCAAACAACTTGATTTGTTATGCAAATTTCTTTAGTAAACAAATGTTAGTAAATAATAAGCAACTAATAGGGCGCCCAGCAGTTGTTACAATTCTGTGTATGTTTTTATTTTTTATTTTATTTTATTTTATCCTCTCTCTCTACACTGAGGTAGGTCGAGATTTTGAGTCACAAAGTACTACAACCTGTTGAAATGATTTCCGTCGATTTCCAACTTAACAGAGAGTTAAGTGTTAAGAGAGTGAAAATGTTTTAGTATTGCTTCTAATATATGTATCAAGTCATGCCATTAAAAGCTGTTAACAGAGAAGTTAAACGCTGCTCTTACCATATTTACTGTAGCGTTTTATAAGATTTTGTTAGTATTTTAGAACTTCCCATAGTGCAAACAAGCATTACTAACAAATTAAACGTATTCGTAAGCACTTAAACTAATAAAGATGACGAAGTTAATATAATAAACAACAAATATATAAATATACATACTATATGTACGTATGTATAGCTATTGTATTGTATTTTTTTTTTATTTATTTATTTGTTTGTTTGTTTGTTTGTTTGTTTATTTTATATATTTAAATACGTACGTATACGTTCCACACAACCCCCTGACTTATAAAACTTTCCTTATCAAACAAAATTAACAGAAAATGGAAAAGAGTTAATGAAACGCTTTTTATGGATTTTTTGATAAGACCAAAAAAACAAAAACCAAAAACAAAAACACCAACAAAAAACGCTCAAATAAAGCATTTAACAGCGATAAACGAAAAAATAGAAAAAAAAAATCGTTGAAAAATTTAAACAAAATACGTCTGTCGGCGTTGTCTATGGCGATGAGTTCACTTCTACACAGAGTTTCTAGAGCGTCAGTGTAAAATTAGTTGCGATCCATGTGAGAACATTAGACGGGGTGATCAATGTTCAGCGAATTAAAAACAAAACAAGAAAACAAAAAATTAATACAAACAAATTAAAATGTATTGTTAAAATAGTTAAAACGAATTAAAACAAATTAATTAATTAATTAAAACTGATATTGAAATTGAAATTGAATCTGCAATGAAATGTTAATGAATGTAACGTACGTAAAGGAAACAAAGTGTATAGTTCAAAATAAATAAAAATGTGGGTGCCTTTTTTAATACTGGGTTTAGTCATCTTCCTATTGATCGTTTTGTGTGCCATTGGCATTAAATATATACGCGACTATTGGCATTTCCTGGGTGTGCCTCATGATGAGCCCAAGCCATTAACCGACATTTTTAAGACTCTTAGCCGGTATGGCACCTGTAAACAGCTGATGGAAGAGCATGAATACTTTCATAAATTGTATAAGAAATTTAAAAGTCCTGGTCGTCCCTACTGTGGCTTCTATCATTTGCTGGAACCTCGTGTATTGGTATTGGATCAAGAGTTAATGCAACAGATACTGGTTAAGAACTTTTCGAATTTTAATGATCGTGGCTGTTATCATAATATAAAAAGAGATCCCTTATCGGGGGATTTGTATAGTTTGAGTGGTGAGCAATGGAAAGAGATGCGTCTAAAATTAGAGCCAGTATTTCAAAAAGCTTATATGAAAGCTTTTCACGAGAGCATAAGAGAGGAATGTGAAAAGACTCTCTTATTGTTTGAGTTGAAATTCCAGGAAGACTCTCTTTGCCGTAATAATAGCGAAATGGTATTGGATGTTCAACCATTAATTCATCGTTTCATTTTGGGTAACATGGCTAAAATGGTTTTTGGCTTAACACAATCCCTATATCAGAAATATCCTCTCGATGAATTTGATGCCATGACCCAATTTGCTTTACATACCCATAAACATGGCACTTTCCTAACCACCATCATGCAGAGATATCCAAATTTATTTCGTTCTTTAAAATTCACTACCACCAAAGACAAGGTTCAAACATATTTCCTATCACTGCTGAATGATGTTATAGCCCATCGTGATAAGTGTGCAGCCTATAAGGAGGACTATCTGCAATTACTCATTAACATTATGACACAAGAGATGAGCACTCATGAAACAGAGCCTAATTACGATCCCAAAGAACTCAAGGAACATTTAATGGGAGAACTGGCAGCTCATGCATTTACGTTTCTGAGAGCGGGTCTGGAGCCAACAGCGAAAACGTTAACCTATACTCTATATGAGTTGGCCAAAGATGTTGTTTTACAGCAACGTGTACGAGAAGAAATTCTGAAAGTCTATGAGGAAAACGAAAATCAATTCAATTATGAATGCATTCACTCGCTGAAATTTTTAGGGCAAATAATATCAGGTGAGTTTAATGGCTATGGATACAGACTGGCAACTTTTTTTCTTTTTCTTTTGCCGTTCGTAAAGTAGTATTTTAAGTACTTTTCCTTAAGCTACTTAAATAATTAACATTAAACTAGATTTTTATAACTCAAAGTAACAAATTATCAAAGGAAACTATTAAATAGTACTTTTTTCGTGAATACTAATCTAAATAAATTGATAAAAAAAAGTACTTTTTAGCACAGGAAAAAATCCCTTTTTTAAAATATAAGAAAAATACTTTTAATAAAGGTACTTTTTATAAAAAATATTAAATTACTAGGGAGAAAAAGTAATAAAAGCAAGCATTAAACATTAAAAGTACTTTTTAAGTGATTACTTTCGGTAAAATTTAAGAAAAATACTTTTAAGAAAGGTACTTTAATCAATCAAATTAACAATTTATCAAAGGAAACTATTAACTAGTACTTTTTCGTGAATACTACTTCAAATACATTGATGAAAAAAGTACTTTTTAGTACAGAAAGTAATACCTTTTTGTAAAATCTAAGAAAAATACTTTTAAGAAAGATACCTTTTTCAATCCAATTAACAATTTATCAAACGAAACTTTTAAATAGTACTTTTTTTAAAACTAATTTGGATACATTGCTGAAGAAAGTATTTTTTAGTATGGAAAGTAAACACTTTTTGTTAAATGTAAGAAAAATACTTTTAAGAAAGGTACTTCTTTAATCAATCAAATTAACAATTTATCAAATGAAACTATTAAAGAGTACTTTTTCGTGAAGACTACTTCAAATACATTGATGAAAAAAGTACTTTTTAGTACAGAAAGTAATACTTTTTTGTAAAATCTAAGAAAAATTCTTTTAAGAAAGATACCTTTATCAATCCAATTAACAATTTATCAAACGAAACTATTAAATAGTACTTTTTTTAAAACTAATTTGGATACATTGCTGAAGAAAGTATTTTTTTAGTATGGAAAGTAAACACTGTTTGTAAAATGTAAGAAAAATACTTTTAAGAAAGGTACTTCTTTAATCAATCAAACGAACAATTTATCAAATGAAACTATTAAAGAGTACTTTTTTGCATACTAATTTGGATACATTGCTGAAAAAAGTACTTTTTAGTACTGAAAGTAATCACATTTTGGAAAAAGTAATAAAAGTACTTTTCGGCAAGCACTACATGTTTCTTACAAAAGATTTTGGTCCAGTTTTATACCATCAGCATCATTTCTGTAAAACTAGTTTTATTTTAACAAAAAGTATCCTCCAAATAGTACTTTTAAGCAATGTTAACCTAATAATTTCATTGTAACATATGTATGTATAATTGAAATTTAATTTGTTTTAGAAACCCTGCGTCTGCATCCTGTTACTCCGTATATAATGCGTCGAGCTCAACATGACTACCAGTGTACCGATCATCCACAATATTTGATACGTAAAAATATCTACGTCATCATACCCACCCATGCCATACACAATGATCCAGAATACTATCCCCAACCACATATATTTAATCCTGATCGCTTTCTTGCACAGGACAATAAACAAAGACAGTCTTGTTTATGGTTGGGTTTCGGTGAAGGACCACGCAACTGTTTGGGTCTACATTTTGCCCAACTACAAATGCGGCTGCTATTGGCCCATTTGTTGCTTAAATATGAATTTACTTTGGATACGCGACACTTGGTGGTGTGCTGTCAAGAAGGTGTTGCATTAAGGATAAAACCATTGCATGAGAGATTTGAATACATTGAGTACGAAGGCAGAGAATCAGCTGTGATGATTTGATAACCAAAAAGTAGAGTGGATGAAAGAATAAAACAGTATTAACAGTATTGTTTGTACATAATTGTAATTATATAATTCTGTTGTTATTTATTGTTTAAAAAGGGAATATTAATTAAATACATTGTATTTTAGTTTAATTAAAGGAGGTGAAGAAAATAAATAAAAAAAAAAAATATTTCAAAACAAGCTGTGGTTGTGATAGCATTTAAAAGAAATTTATTTTTGTTTTTGTTTTTTAATATGTAACTATGTAGGTATACTTACCTAAGACAATCATTGTTTTTTAGTTAATATTTTATATAATAAAACAAGTTTTTGTTTTATATTTTTTTTTTTTTTTTTTGTTAAATATTTCTTAATAAAATTTATTCCATTTGTAACAATGTAAACGTATGTATGTAAATATATACATATATATACTCTTATATATTCTATGTATATATATATAATTTGTTTATTTATTTATTAAAAAAAAAACTACATATACAATATTTAATTAATTAAAAGAAAAAAAAGTGTTGCATCTCACTACTTAATTAAACTTTAGAACAATAAAACTACCAGATGAACACTTTTTTTTATTAATTTTTGTCTTGTTTTGTTGCATTAAAAACCTTGATTTGTAATTCTAACGTTTAAAAGATTTGTCATTATTTGATATGATTTGGATAACAATAAAATTGTTTTTGTTGGTTTTTGTTTTTTTTTTTTCTAAAATATTTATTTTTTATTTAAAATTATTAAAATTAAAAATAAAATTAAAATTTATTTAAAGTAATTAAAATTAATTTTTAACACTAAAAAAATTAAATTACTTAAAAGAAAGCATAGGTTTTAAGAAGAATTAACAATTTTAAATAGACGGCAATAAACTATACAAAATAGATTGAATTTATTGGAAATTATACTCAAAAACTTTAAAAAAAAAATATAAAAATAATAAAATTAGTAAAATATTTGAAACTTTTAAAATGTTTTTTATTCCAATGGTTTGTTTAAATTTTTATGTTTTTAATCATTTAAAATATTTATTTTAAGTTATAAAAATTAATATTTCGACTTTTGTTTAATTATTCTAAATTTTTTAGATTTTATTTTTTTTTTTTTGATATTTTTAATGTATTTTGCCTTAATTTTGCAGTTTTTGAAAAATAAAGATCATATCAAGAAATATGAAAAACCAGTATATTTATCTGCTCAACCTTAATCGAAATTATTACCAGACTTTGTAATAGCTCTGATAAAAATGGCAATTAAACAGAATATAATATAAGCCTAATTTAGACTAGGCTTAGCTTAGAATTCTGGGCAGAAAATGTTTCCTCTTCTGAAATAAGAGATAAGGCAGGTTGTTGATCTGATTGAAAAAATTTTGTGCTTAAGGAACAATCAAGATTAAACATTATTTCGTACAAAACGAAACGAAATTTAAAGAAAGTACTTTTGAAACCAAAATATTCAATTTAAAAATAACAGAACTTTTAAATTTTGTATTCGATAATTAATTTTTTCAATGCCAAAAATGACATTCTTTTCAATTGTTATTCAGAATCTGCAAAATTAAGGCCAAAGTAATTTAAAAAAAGCCATTTTTTTCTTCTTTCTTTTATATTTTTTTTTAATTTTTTTATGCCTTTAAAAGCATTTTGTGGAGGGATTTGTTTGTGTATTTCATTTTATTATTAAAAAAATTTTTTTAAGAAAAATTTTTTGGTGCTTTTATAAAAAAAAATTGTGCCTTTTTCTGCATCAGTGTTAGAAAATTTGTTTACATTGATTTTTATTAAAAATTATTTTTTTTTTTTTTTCATTTAAAACATCAGTTTAAAACACCTTCGTTTGATTTTGAAATCGAATTCGTTGTTGAAATCCTTGGTTTTTCAATGGATTTTTGGCTTTTTTTGTCAATATTTGATGGAATGTAATAAACAGGTGTTTTTAAACTTTTTCTTTATGTGGTGTACTCGTTGAAAGTTGGCTTTTTCTTTTACCTAATTTAATTTAAATTTAAAATTATATTTAATTATAAACTATTATAAAGGCATTTTAAATGCTTCTTTTTTAAGAAATTAAATAAATTAAAATTAAAACAGATTACAAAAAAATAAAACTTTTGTTCGTTTGTCTACCTTGAAACTGGCCTACTCTCAGTTCAAACCAATTTACAATGGCCTTATTTGGAGGGCTGCCTTTTGTGAGTGTAACGGGGAGAGGTAGCAGGAGGACTGCGCTTGGCCAGCAAAGGTTCACCACGATTCGGCATTTTACTGCGTAACATTTGCTCGTGAACATATAAAAATATGCCAATATCACGATGACCGGCCTGCCAAGCAATTTTGAAAGCGGTACTGCCATCCTAAATATTAAAAAATTGTTAAATTTTTCTTTATCCATTCAAAAGAAATAAAATTTAAAAAGTTCTCTTAATAAAACATACCACATCCTGTATTAATGAATCACAATCGGGTTGTGTTAGTAAATGTTTAACAATATCACTGCGACCATGTTCAGCGGCACACATTAATGCGGTACTGCCATCTTCATCCTGTATATTGATGTCTGCACCAGCTGCCAACAGCAGCTGTACCATTTCGAGATTACCATGCGATACAGCCAGCATTAAAGCGGTTTGGCAATGCTAACATTTTCAAATGATTCCAAATCAAATTTTACATTATATTTACAACGAATGTCCTTTAAAGGTTACAAAAATGATTACCTACCTTTTTTGCTCGTATATTGACATCAGCCATCTGAAACAGTCGTTCAACGACGGTACGATGTTCTGGATTCTTTAGTTTTGCCAATGAAACGAGCATGACGCATGTGTATCCTGCATTATTCATTTGGTTTACATTGCAAACCTTTGAATCCAACAGTATGGATACAACGTCAAAATTACCATGGGATACGGCATAATGCATGGCGGTGTTGCCCTGGAATAATGAAAACAACAGTTTGTATATTCAAAAAAGTTAAAAAATAAAAAAAAGTACTTTTTGTAAAGGTACTTTTTTTGTTTAAAAATTTAGTTTTTAAAGCGTTTTAAATAAAAAGTACCAAAAATTGTTCTCTGTAAAGGTACTTTTTTGTTTAAAAATTTAGTTTTTAAAGCGTTTTAAATAAAAAGTACCAAAAATTGTTCTCTGTAAAGGTACTTTTTTATTTAAAAATTTAATTTTTAAAGCGTTTTAAATAAAAAGTACCAAAAAATGTTCTCTAATAACAAACAAAGTTCAGTTCCATAAATAGTTCAGGTTAATACCACTGAAAGAACTGGGACAATTTCATATGGTACAAAATTACTCTCCATAATAAGTTTAATAAGTACTCTTCTGAAAACAGTACCTCCTCAGAAAATGCCTTTTTCGAATGGATTTCCTGCTTTTTATTCTATTTGCCCGGCAATTTTTTATCTCTTTAGCTTTCTAAAAGCTTGTTTGTTTTTTTAAGTAAAAAAAGTACTTTTTCGAGTACCAAAAATGTTTTGTTTTAAAATATTTATGTACTTACATTGGCATCCACCATATTGACACAGTACTCTAGTAATGGCACCGATAGTTCTTCAAAACAATCCAAATAATCTTCGACTTCATGAGGATCAGCATTTTCCGAGCTGGATACACGGAACCATTCCTCTTGTATGGTCTGTTTGGACGTTTTCAAACTTAACGATGAAATCGGTTTTGAGCCTAATTTTTTCAGTAGAGAATTGTTAATTGTTTTTAAAGCCGTTAACATTTCCTTAGGCGGTGTTATCCTGTTAAATAATTAAAAAGAAAACCGTAATTATTTCTAATTAATTTTTAAATAATTAAAACAAAAGAAAGTACTTTTTCCTTGGCTCTGTTTCTTTCATGGCGATTTTTTGTAATAAAGCCTTAGAGGGTGCGGGTTTTTGTGGACTATCATCTGGTTTTTCTGTAACCTTAGCTGTAGAATCTTGACTAGATATTAAGGGTGAGGGCAATGTTTTCTTGCGGGCTCCTTGTGATATTTCCTTAGCTGTTGTGTTTAAAAGAGTTTCATCGTCTTTTTGCTCATCATTTAGCGCTTTGTGTGTGGATGATGTTAGAGGAGTGGGTGCTGGGGAATTGTCCCTAGACCAGCTAATGCTTACACGTTTCTCTTCTCTGACTATGAGCTCATTATCGCCCAATTTACTGAGGTCATAAAGTGATTTACGTTGCGGTGAACCCTCTGGGGATGTGTCGCCTGTTAATTTATCCTCGACCGTTGCAGTATCATGTTGTGTTACTGGTTCGTTTATAAAACTTTGAGATTCACCGGAAGATTCCAATTGATTAGATGAGGGTTTTTCTTGCAAGGAACTGTAATTGGAGAATTTTTAAAATTATTTCTTGGCAGATATAGTGTCTGTTATTAGGAGTAATATTTACGTAAACACTAATGCTGAACAGCCACTTACTATCAAAGGATAGCAAGTGAAACTGCTGAGGCTCCAAATCATGAGTTAATTTTTTATTCAAAATTATTTTTAATGAAAAACTTAATGAAAATTAATTTAAACTTTTAAGCAAAATATTTATAACAAGCTATAGAACCTTTTAAAATTCAACAATAACTATACTGCGAAGGTCATTGCTATTGTTCAACAATTCGCCAGGGTACAGAGATGGTGAATTTCGAATTGAGATTGCGCAGTTAACAATATAGCCAAGCACAGAAAATTTCAATTGCAAACAGGGAAAGAAATTGTCTTAAAATCAAATATATTTACATGGCACACTCATATAAAAGGCTCCATAGTTTTCCGAACTCCCCAAGAACAGAGAGCGTATACTTGACAAGCACAGCAGACAACATTTGAAGTGGATTTTTGATCGGAAATTCAGACGAGGTACATTTTCTCTTCAGAAAACATTTCTTTATATGGACATTTTTAACTATATCCTCTCAAAAAAATTAATTTATTGCTATAATCCATTATTTATTGGACATTTTGGGTATTTTTATAAGGACTTGATAAAATACATTCAAAATTAAAAATATTGGGCATTTTTGTAAAATCCCTGTATTTTATGTTTCTTAGCTTCGGTGTAAACCCCCGTCACAATTATTTATTTGTACAATGTAGACTAGGTCAGTGAGTATCTGTGTTATTCACCTCATTACACCACCTTCAAATACATTATTTTGGCAATCGGTTGTTGTCTCTGCTAAGCACAGTCTCTAAATTTTTATCTTAATGTCTGTACTTACCTTGCCATATTTTTCTTTTCCGCCACTGGACTGGGTGTTGGTGAGGGTGTTATTGTATAGGTATTTTGTCTGGAAAATTGCCTTCTCACCGGACTAGGACTGGGTAGATTTTTGGGCCGAGGTATTTTAGATTCAACTGCTCGTGTAGGCAGAGGACTGGCCAATACTTTGGAAAAGTCTTTTGCTAAATTTTTAATGGCATCTTTACAGGAATCACAGTAATTATCGGCACAGGCTATACTAATATGAGGCTTGACAATATCACCACAAGCTATATCCCGTTTGTTGACTTCCTCCGTATTGCAGGATGTGGAACTGGTGGTCACTGGTGGCAAAGTATTTACACCATAGTCCTGATACTTTTTAATATCGGTATTGCTGGCCTTTGTGTGAACAACAGGTTTAACGATTTTCGGTTTTTCCTCTTTCACTATTGTGGGCGGTGAAATTTCCTCTGTATTTGTCTGGCTATTGCTTAAACGGATTAAATCCCTGGTATCAGTTTGTCGGGCCATGGTATACAATTCAAATTGGGTGCCTGTATTTTGCTGTTCCGGTGAGAATTGTACACCTATGGTATGCAGCAATGTAGTGGCCGTTTGACTGCCTGTGTTATGTACCACTATAGGTGAGTACTGGGTGCCAATGGTCTTTCTGCTTATATTTAACTTCTCATTATCACCCAGACTGAAAGTGTTACTGCGTGCCGGCATATCCAACAGCTTAAGAGAGACTGTTTTTGCTGTTTCCCCTTTGGCAGCATCTTCGGTTGCACATGCTACAGAACGTTTCGTGACCAAACATTTCTCACACAATACATCAGTCACGCGATCATTAGAGCTGCCAACTGATCTTACATCAGGTTTACAAGTGGTGAAACTTTCACGTGTAGCCGGCTGGGCCATTACACTAACACTGTATTTTTGTATCATTTTTTCGGGTTTCGTTTGATTTGCCATATCTTTTACATCTCTTTTGGCCGTATACATTTGAGTGCCCACTGAGATAAGGCCCTTTAAACGTTCCAATTTTTTACGTTCCTCATGTTCTTTTATGGACATTCTTATGCGCTCCTCCACATCAATTTTTGTATACAAATTATCGTTGATTGTTTTCGTGACAGCAGCATTACAGCCCACATCTCTTTGTGTCTTCGTGTGGGGTATGGGACTGCCTACGGCTATGTCACGTGTAGTATGTTTACTGCACATGGTACTCACATCTCTTTTGAGAACTGGCGATTTGTTAAGCTTATCTGAGGAGCTGGAAGAGGTTCTCATGCGTGCCCCCATACTTTCCAAAGAGATGGGACTAACGCGCTGAGGTTGAAACTGTATAGGCGAGTTTATTTTGGGACTAAGCACAGGACTAGGAGAAGAAGAAAATCGTGTGGCTTCTTTAGCCTTCTGTAGCTCCTCCTCTTTGCTTTTAACGGTCTGTTGTAGGCGTTGCTTCTCCTCACGCAATTCGTTAAGCTCGGTCTAGAAACAAGGCAATTCAATTATTAGCATAAAATGGGTCTAAAAGGTTTAGTTTTAAATATTTAAAGCTTTTCGTAAACACTTGTAATCAATTTTATTGATTGAAATAGTAAATGATGTGGAAACTTTAAAAGCTTTAAATTGAAAAATGCAAAACTCACCTGAAGGTCGGGTATTGTTTTAACCTGCTCCTCCAAGTCCTTCATTCTCTTCAAGCTTAATGCCATTTGTTGGCGTATATTAAACAGTGTTTGAGCATCAGCTGCTGCAGCTGTTGCAGCAGAACCCATATCTTTATTTGGAGATGCCATAGAACTCTGTGTACCTTTATCAGCACTGTCGGTAGTGCAAGTGCTAGTATTTGTTGTCACTGCAGACGGAGGAGGAGTAGTAAGCGACAATTTCGCCGTTAAGGTATGACGTCTAGGTGGCGGTGTTGGTGGTGCAATGGTCGGTAAAATCTCTTCCACCGGCGACTTGGCATTGGCCGCCACAGTGGCCTTAACATATGATTCATATTGCTGTTCGGCTGGTGATAACTTTTGTTGAAATGGCAGTGGTTTTGTATAAATGCCAGAGGCACGGGGTGATTTGTTGCCAGTCACACAGGAATCTACAGAAACAAAACAAAAACACAAAAACATACACACACAATTAGTTTTGAGGCTTTCAAATGAAATGAAATCAAGCTTGTTTTCTATAAAGCTTTATTACAATTTTCTTCAGCATTTTGGCACAGTTTAACTAAAACAATTTTTATGGTGAGTCTATCCATTAACACGGCTACTTTAGAAATGCATTTTTAGCTTATAAAACTAAATTAAAAAAACAAAAAAACGTTTAAAAAATCTTTTGAGGGTTATTTTTGCCAAAGACGTTTGGCATAATTAAGGCAAATGCTTTTATTTAGTTCGTCATTATTTTTCTGTGTTTTTTCTTCGTAAATTTTAAACAAATTTTTTATGTTATCTATGAACTGGCTTAACTTGACTTGAGATTTGTAAAGAGACTGTGCCGGCTGGATTTAAACTTATAAATTGAATGTGACAAATCGAAAACTAAATCGAAAGCAACAACAAATATAAGCGAATTTGTTATTTTATCTAACAAATAATTTTATTGTCAACAGCAAAACAAGAAAAAAACAGCAGCAGTAGCAGCAACAGCAGCAGCAGTGCTAAGCTTTTATTTGTTTATTTTTTGTGTTTCCAAGTTATTGTCAAATTTTATTTTGCAAAAAAATTATACAAAAAAAACCCCACTCTGATAAGCTTTGGTATGGTGTTGCCTTTTAAAGATTTCCTATTCAAATACTTAGATCAAAGAAGAAACAAAAAAAAGCTCTTTGAATGCTTGAATTATTGTCGCATAACAAGTATTTCTGATGAATAATAACTCAATTCTTCTGAATGGTTTGATGTTCAAGACTTCTTCTTCCCCAACAACAACATTCTGTAATTATCAACACTTGTTAAGCAGCCATAGATCATCCAATCGATCGATCTACAATTGCCAAGAGTTCAGTTAAGTGGTAATCAAATCATTTAATTGGAAATACAAAGTGCCAATAATCTTTGTTTTATGACCAGGCGATGCAAATGCAAAGGGCAAGACACTTTAACAGAGATAAAGTCCAATACGTACGTATTACTCAAAATAATTAAATTCAATTCAATTATCAACGAGATGTGTTTACTACAAACATATTAATTTACTGAAGCTTTAAATCGAAATACACACACCGAGAAAAATAAAACTACACGCAAAATATTCCTCTTTCTTTTTGTTTTTAATAAAATTTAAAATGATTGGAATAAATTAGAAAGTTTTGTAAAAAAGAAAAGTTTTCCAATATTCTTATTAGTTGTTCTCCTCAATTTATTTAATGTTTGTAAGTTTTTTATTTTATATACCGCATGAAATCCCATGAATAAGTCTGAGTACAAAGAGAATTCAACGCATGAGTTAACCTAAATATGCATGTATGTATATCTCGAACCTAACTCCCATTCATTTCTAAACCGAAAGGAAATTGATGGTGAAAAGACCGTCAAGGGAATACCGATGAAGAGGCATCAGGAACTGTATGCTGCTGTCGCATTTAAGGCACTATTCTGGCGATCAGAACAGAAAATGTATGTATTACACTAGGACAACAGCAATTTAAAACATCTCTTATAAGTACCTGGAGCCTGGTTAAAAATTCCTATGGCATCATGAACCTATTTCGTTATCACTTAGACTATGACAACTAAACTTGTTGAGTAAATTCACATGTACAAATTACCTGTTCCAGTATTTTCGAATGACAATTAAAATAACAGCAAAAGTGATGACAAGCGATCCTCAAAGACATGATTTCAGTGATTTTTTTTTTTTGAAACCAGCCCTCAGGGGATGGCCCCTACTCATGCAGTGCATTGTGCAGGTTTTTAGGAAAATGAGTTATAGGAAGGTGGAAGAGAGGGAGTAGTGTTTGTGGACATCTCAAGATGCGAACCGCAAGGAAACGAGTTGCTGCTAGGGGACTATAAAATGGCCAGTGCTATACCTTCACCATTAGACAGTCTACAGCAATCGTCCCCAAGAAGCCCGCACCCTTCAGTCCTAGCTTCTCACGCTACTCATGTTGTGTGTGTTAATTTTATACATTGTTACGAAAATGCAAAATCAAGATACAGGTGTTTTGTTTTTACATCGCTTATCTTTAAAATTTTAAACAAAAGCTACAAAAACAAAAGCAATGTAGTAAACAAATCTGTTTACAAATTATCGTACTGCTTAATATAACAACAAACACCAGCATAAAAAATGATAAACAAGTTAACAAAAATACACCAACAACACTACGATAATAAACGTTAGTAACGATGTTTACATTTACAGGGATTTCGAGAAGGCGAAGTCATGAACGTTTGCCTTCAAGAACGTTCATCAGACTGTTAACTTTGCCATATAAAAGGCAAGGCAAAGTCAGTGAAGTTCAGTCAGTCTTGTATGAAGAAGCGGTGCGTTTGAAGAGAATAATCGTGGTTTGAAGATCTCCGTTACAAAGATCTGTCGAATAATTGCCTAGTAATTGTTGTTGTTTATGCAAAGGGTACAAACAGAGGAAGTAATTACTTCTGTATGGACTCTCTGAACTTATATGAAGATAAGGTTATACAGTGTCTTTGATAAAATATATTTAGGAATTTGTGATATAACTATGGAAAGTCTTAATTATTAGAGCTAATGTATGGTTTGAGGATTTTATAAGAGTGTATTAGAGTATGGAGGACCACCCAAAAGACTTCTACCAACCTATTATATAAATTTGTTTGTTATTTGTAATTATATTTTTAGATTTTGAAGGAAACATATTTTTTTTTATTTTTGTTTCTCGCATTAATATTTGTATTTTGGTTAGTATTTATTTTTGAAGACTTTTATGTTTGCATAACTCACATGTTTATTGACCCGGTAACATGAACAATTTTTCAATGCCCAATAGGAAATTAAGGCAAATTAAATAGATTTTTATATCGGCAATAATGCAAAAGTAAATTCAAAATTAATAAGGAAGTTATTGAAAGGTTCATAAATAACGGCTAAACTGCCATCTGGAAACATATATATTTCTACTATCTATACTCTAAAAAAATTAACTTAAGCCCACTGACATCTCAAAATCTCATATTTTAGGGATTATAGGAATGTGTCCACCGATCTACCATTCAAGGCATTTCAAGATATTGTCGACTAACCCTCCGTACAAATAAAGATGATATTATAAGCTTTTTTAAAAGTTTATTTTAATTTTGTCTTGGTCACATAGCTGCCAGATTTGACGATTTATCGTCATTTTGACGATTTTGTGATCCAAAAATATCATATTGACAACATGACGATTTACGACCTTCTTTTGACGATTTTTAGCAATTTAAAATTTACATAATTTTCTTCACTTTAGTATATTAAAAGCCTCCATAAGCTTTGTATTTGCTTTGCAATTGTTACTATTGAAAATTTATGTTAGTACTAACAAGGAGTTATTTTCGAATACCTGTGATAATTTTTCTGTATTTTACGCCTTTTTAATACCTTAAAAGCCAAAAAATTACAACTCCTAAATAACATCGTAGTTGCGCATAAATTATTATTTGTCATTGCAGACAATTTTAAAAATTCGATTATAGCTTCTAAAATTACCATCGGAGGAACAAAGGCAAGTGCCATTATTTTTTTTCATACGACCAACACTCAGGAGATGGCATTGTGTTTGGAACTAGGAAAATATATTATAAGAAGGAGGAAAGAGTGAGCACTGTTTAAGGACACTAGGTTTGAATATTTTTATAACATTTTTATACCAAGTAACAGGAAAGATCTCTGCAGGAAGAGAGTTCCACATACGAATAATCCGTCTAACAAACGAACTTTGTCTGTAATGCAGTGTGCGATACACTGGCCAATCGAACATATACGAATGTGCTAGCCGAGAAAGACGAGCGTTATGTAGGAATACATAATACATTTCATAAACAAGTCCCCTTATTTCGTTCGAGCAATATCCGCTTTAGTAGCGATAGAACAGTGAAACACAAGCCACATTGCAACGATGCTCCAATGAATCAATGGAGATGGACACACTATCGTGACTAATGAGCTACTAGTTAAGGGCCAACCCATACATGAGAGTTGTATTCCATTCTAGGTCGGTTATAAATGATGTAAATGGTAAGTTGATCAAATGAAAAATGTATCGTTCTAGCATCACACTGAATTTTCATGCCCATAACGTGAAGATCTTCTGACTCCCTAATATTTACACCACACACGGGTATAGATGATGCAATATTATTGCTGCTTAACATTCACTTATGTTATGTTTTTGTTTTTAAAACCTTTCAATTTATTTATTTATTTTTTCTGACGATTTTTTTACGATTTGTATGAACGTCTTTGACGATTTTTTCTCAAATATTTGACGATTTGCTTCATTTATCTGGCAGCTATGCTTGGTCAATCACTAATTGTATAAAAAAATACAAAATCTATTTGGAAACTTAATAAAAATTTCCTACAGGGATTTATTATTATTTTTGATTTTCTTTATTTTTTTATATTTCAAGCACTACTAACAACCTAGACATTTAATGCCCCTTTTGTTATTGTCCCATAATTTATTATTTTTTTTTTAATAATAGTTTTTTTTTTATTTTTAAACTGTTTGTATACACAGATATGGTTTTTTATTTATTTTTCATTTTTTAAATATTTATTTTTTCATTTCTTAGTTTTGTTTGTTGCTAAAGAGTTCAGTTTTTTGTTTTTTCAAATGTTGGCCAAAATATCAATGCTATGGCGGTTCTCCCAGTCGCTAAACAAAATGATTAATAATTTTCATTTTATTTTTAACATTCAAATTTATTTATTTTTTTTTTCGTATGTATATACTTTCGTTGTCAGCTATTTATACAGAAATCATATTCAATTATAAGTTTTTTTATACAATAAAATACCCATTAAATTATGGCAGTTATGAGAAAGTCTTTGAAGATTTATTTTTAAAATAAATTTGAAAATAAAATAATTTTAAGACAATGTTTAGTGGTAAAATAAAATTTTATTGTTATTATATAAAGGCAATCAGAGAAAAAGAGTCTCAAAACTAACCGTAAAAGTTAGTTTTATTATTTAACACGTTGACTGCCAACTACGAGATAACTCGTAGATTGCGTTCCCTTCTAGGGTGCCAACTACGAGTTATCTCTTACTCATTCGTAGGTCCTTTGTCTCCTAAAAAACATAATTTTTGCTTTCTGATGATACCTATGATCTAGAAATAGAGTTTTTAGTAATATAATGTGAAAAAATCAAATTGTCATTTTTGGCCAGTTTTCTGAAAATTGCCCTGACAGTCAACGTGTTAAGAACGCATGGATTGGCCAATTAAACTTTTCTAATAAAATAATATTAGATTTCCTAATAAATTTTTGCAGTTTGATAAAAAAAAATTATAAGTAAATATCTGAATATAAAACCAACCCTTATGCTGTCATTTATTAAATATTTTTCCTTATTACTCACTTTTTTAATAACAAAAAAGAAATTAAATAAAATATTTTATTAACCAAAAAATTAATGATAAACCTACACTCCTTCCACCAATTAGTGTGCAGTAATGCCCGGGCCTTTTTAGCCGTACTGGATACTGAAGACTCACTACGTTGTGGCGAAGTTTTCTTAGGGCGCCTTTTCACAGAATTCGTAGAAGCAAACATATTTCAAATTATTTTCTTTTAATTTAAAATTATTATTAGCTGTTATTAAGCGGCGTTATAGCGGCGTAAAATGCAAAAAAAAAAAATTTACATTAAAAGCTTTAAGCATTATTCCATGAGTATACTTTTAATAATTATTATTTTATTTAAAAATTCTTTTTATTTTTTATTTATTTTCTATTTAGTTTTCAACTGATAAACTAGAAGAAGGCACTACAAGCAATAAAAAATTATCTATTTTGTTATCATATCATTTCATTATTATTATTATTTTTATTTATTTTAAATTAATTTCTTTTTTTTTTTTTTTTTTTTTTTTTGTTACACAAAAAGACACAATTTAAAAGCTTTAAGCATTTCAAACAAATGCATTTATTATTTTGATTTTTTCAAAGGTTACACTATTAATAAAACAATTTTGTTAATTTATTTTGTTATTATTGTAGCAGCTGTTGTTTGTAATGTTTGCTTTAAATTAATTGAAATTTTAAGATAAACTCACTGTAAATCAATTCGTTTTTAATTTTTTTCAATATTGATAAGAGCATGATTTTGTATAATTTCTTTTTAATTAAATAAAGATTTTCAATTCTAATTTAATATATTTTTTTATAAAAACAAAATTTTATTTTTTTAGTAAATAAATCATTTGCGTAGTTTTTGCTCTTTAGTTTTGGTCGAATATTCGATGTTCGTTATAATTTTTTTAATTACGCACTATCATGTCGATTTTTCAATTGAAAACTTATTTTTCTTATTTTTTTTTGTTTTTGTTTTTGTTCTTGCATTCAAAATATATTCAATTTTTTTTATTTTATGCAGAAGATTTTTATGTTTATGTTTCGAATATTCGTTATTATTTCACTATATCGTTGATATTTTTATATTCTGTAATTAAACATCAAAATTTAGGCAAACCGTATATATTCTTTACGGATTAGAAACTATGACTCCTAAATCAAAGATTTAATTTTGAATATTTTAACAAAAAAAAAACTCGGCTGCAGTTCTTTGAATCAAGAGTAGTTAATTATACGAATTGGCACTATGAAAAATCTCTAATAGAAATTAAATTGCGATGTTGCATAGCAGCCACTGAAACCATATCGTAGGGCATTTGTCCTAACGGGATTTATTCAAGAAATAAGTTAATTTGTATAGCAGCTCATATGAAATACATGTGCTACTTTATTACAGGCTTATATAGAAATTCAAAAACCCACTATATATATCATCCTAGGATATGCTGCAGTAGGCCTATTACGTTCGTAGTTGGAAACGAAACTGCAGCAAACCAAAGGCCAAATTCTAGATTTAGGTCCAATATTATTGTTCGCAATATTATTTCTGTCCTTCTCGTAAACGCTTTGAGACCCAGACATCAATGAACAAAAATCTGTCATCATATATAATCTCACTTATGTAGACCGTATACAGACTATATGCAAATGGTAGTCCAGAGAGTCCTCTTTCGAACCGTAGTAGTAGGATAACTGGAATAATTTTGAAAGTTGAGATTTTCAATTTTGAAAAAATCGATTTTTGGCCAAAAATATATGCAAATTCTCCAGAAGATCAATGACCATTTTGGAACACATAGGAAATAGTACACCATACAGACTATATACAAAGGGTAGTCTAGAGGGTCCTCTTTCGAATCGTGGTAGTGGGTTTGGTGAATGGCGGTGGGAACAATATCTAATTCCCGAATATAAGTAGGTATCTATTAGAAATATTTGTTAGACAAATATACCACTTGATACCACAAAATTTCTTAATAATCATTCTATATAATATTTAATCCTGATCCCTAAATGATACATACATACATAGTTGGTCATTACAACCCTTCAGTCAGGATTACGACCTAGCTTCTCACACCACTTATGTTGTGAGCGTTATTTTATACATGAGTGGCGGGACCTACAGTTTAAAGTCGACTCCGAACGACAAATGTTTTGAGAAACTTTTCATGGCAATTTTATTTACTCTCAGAGTTTTTGCCAGAAATCTGCTGACAGGAAGTCGCCGAAGAAATGTTTTTTCATATTTTCGTTTTGACCTGGGGTTCGAACCGTGGCCTTAAGTCTAATAAGCCAACACACTACCTACTAGACCACGGCGACTTCGACTTCATCCCTAAATGATACTTCTTAAAAATGACACGTTTTCAGTTAACTATCTCACTAAGTCCTAGCACAACCTGACATGCTCGGTTAACACATAGTTTTTGGCATGTTTCGAATACCATGAAAAATTACGCTTTAAGTGCGTATAATATTCGATTTACCCGTATTTATTGGAGTAACATATTATGGTATTCTACACGCTGATTTGTAATAAGAAAAAAATTATTAAAAATATTGTGAGTTTTTTTCTATCAAATCGAATTAATTTTTTTTTTTTTTGCTTGAATATTTTTTAATAACTTAATAATTTCTTTTTTTATAATACTTATTTCATAAAGTAAAATTTTGAGCACTTAATTCTCTTCGAATATTTCACTTTTTAAACAAAAATATTCAACAATTTCGAAAAAGTGTACAAATTTTATTGATTAATTTTTTTTTTTGTTATCATCAGATGTAGATTAATCCGTATTATTTTAATTTTTTTTATTAATATTATTTTTATTAATATTATTTAATTAACTGCTCAGAGCACTCTTTTTGCAGTTTTTTATTATTTAATTAATTTGCATATTCATATTTATTTTCGGGAATCAATTCTCATTATAAATATGTATTCACATGATAATCATTTACTTTAAAATCTCGTGATATATTTATAGAGAAGTGAGATTATAATTTTTTAATATTTTCTTCCTGCAATATTACATTTTTATTTAATTTTATTACTTTTATTATATTTTAATTTTGCCTTAAATTAATTTAATGTTTTTATTCTTTTTTAGAAACAAAACAAAAACACAATTTTCTAATTATTTCATTTTATTATCAATTTTAAGTTCTCGTAGTAGCGTAATATAATAATTATTTTTGCTTTTTTTTAGTTAAATTTTCTTATAAATTAGCCATAATTTTAACGTGTTCGTTTCGAAAGTTTTCTACAAACTAAAGCATGTCTGGTGCAAAAAAATCAGCTGAAGAGACGCAAAAAAAAAATTATTAAAAAATTAAAGCAGAGACTCACATTCATGTATTGATGAGAAAAATAAGAAAAAGAATAGACGGAAAACAACAACAATAATAATTACCAAAATATAATAAAAATATATATTTTGTTTTTATATTTTTTTTTTAGCAAACTCTTATTTTCCTTTAATCTATCCGTTGAGTAGAAAAGAAAAAATTATAAAAACAAACAAAATCTCCTCAAAAAAAAAGCAAAAATGGCTCTCTTTTTTAATAAATTAATACAACAAAATACCATCATAGCATTATTAACAATTCATGCCACAAACAAAAAAAAAATATATTTTCATTGTACTTTAACTTGAATTTTGTTGGTACTTTTCTTTCAGCCATGCATGGCTAAAAAACAAATAATTTTCCTCTCTTTTTTTAACAAAAAAAAAAATAGAGCTTTACTAACTAAATAAGAAAAACAACAACAATAAATATATTATAAATAATTTTATACATTTTTTATTACAGATAAGAAATGAAATAAAAATCAAAAACATTTTTTACTCAAATCGGCCTACTAGTTCTCCTGCTCTCTTTCAAACTCTGCTTCATTATTATTTTTTTCTTTTGTTATTAAAAATCTAGTTTTTGTTTTTTTAATTGGAGTTTTAATTTTTAATAGGTGTAATTATGAATTATTTTATGGACTAGTTTTACTTCAGCAATATTTTTCTGTCTGTTACTCAGGTTAAAAGAAAATCTGTGTATAATTTTCCCTTTCAACTGTATCAACTATATCATGTATGTGGTGTGATGATTTCTTGCGTTTTGTAAAGGAAATTTTTATTGAAGAGCATATTTATTTCCATCGTTTTCTCTTTGAAAAATAAAAAAGAAAAACAAAAAACACAAATAATTATTTTGCTTCTCTTAAATGAAAAGCAAATTGTAAAAGAAAAAAGAAGAAAATATGAGAATATCGTAATGCAAACAAAACAAAAACCTAAGTTCATAGTTAAGGTCATTTAACCCATTCAGATTTAAAATAAAAACTGCATTAAATTCTATTTTTATGCTATAATGAAGCTGAGTAAGTAATGAGCAATTGGTAATTGAGGCCACTCATAATGCTTAATTCTCAATGCTTTAACATGTTCACGCTGGCGCGTACCACCGGCGCGTACCACCACTAGATTACCTTATCGGGCGGCGTGTACCACCGGTGGCTAGCACTAAACTGCAATTGATCGAGTTATTAGACGATACGTAATACCAAATATTTAGATCTTTAACACTTCGGCTGTCGAAAAAAATAGCTGAGAGTCACGTTCACTTAAAAGCATATATTTTTAATAACAATTATAATTAATAACGTCTTATAAATATAACAGCCGCCCGTAGGCAACAAGCATGAATTAAAGCGCCGGTGTGAACATGTTAATACATTTTTTTATGAATACATGCATAATTTTATATATTTGCAGAAGTCGAGAAGTATTTCATTCAGTTACCACAGCCTAATTTGGGGTCGCTGATTACAGATCTTCATTCAGATTTTAAAAATTCAAAACCCCCGAGTAACAATTTTCAAGTAAATCTGATTAATTTTTATACACATCGACCGCCATATTGGATCCGTTTTGAATTTGAATTTTTAAATCTGAATGAAGAACTGTAATCAGCGACCCCAAAAATCCCTGAGTAACAATTTTCAAGTAAATCTGATTAATTTTTGAGGACCTCCGTTATGTGTTTCTTTTTCTCTTGCATCCCTTGACATAAATCCACCTCCTACTTTAAGGGTGCATGCAAACAATTTGACTTTTGGCTCATTTTAAAGAGCAAAGTTCAATTGTCAATTTCAGGTAATAGCGATGGTGTTAGCACGTCAGTGTTTAGCTCTACAATTCTTCAAAAATTGCCAAAAACGCTATTTTTCTCGAAAACCTGACATGATGGAAAGTTTTCCATCCACAAAATGCCTTCGGAAACACCTGGAGCCATCTTATTTGCAAAACCCATGCAGGGCTGTGTAATTAATGTAATTAAAATACCATTGCCCAATTACAATGCTTTGTGAATTTGATAACAGTACTAATGCTTAAAGTAACAAAAGTAATTGGGTTTACTATTACGGACTATACGGTTGTTTGCTGAAGTTACCGTGAAAATGTATTCAATTGCCCTCATAATTGAGTTCAATTTATATTGCTTACTTTCTTAATTGATTTAATTACATTAATAATTAAAGTAATTAAAAAAAGGAAATTAAATCAATTACATTTAATATTTAAAGAATTCTGTTATGAATTGTTTCAATTAAATGTTTACATCAAGGCTTGTATATAGAAAAGTCTAAAGTTTACTAACCTTACTAGCATTTCGATACAACGTTTGTAAAATGTTTTGTAAAACATTCTGTTTTTGCAATATTTATGAAATAATTTGTTCTGAAATCTATATGAAAACATACATAAATCTGTAACATGTGACGCATTAATTTTTATAATTTTTTTTTTTAATTTTTTTTTTTCTATAAAATCTTGTAAGAACAACATGTTTTGCGCTTCGATTTTGTTTTAATCTTTTATTTTTTAGTGTGACGTGGGAAAATATACTAAAATAGATAAAAAAAACACGATATTTTTTATATCTTTTTTTTTGTGCTCTTTGGTAAAGTAATGAGTGTATGTTGGTTTGTATTTTTAGCTGTTCTATAGACTTCATACAATATGTGCTTCTTTTTTAATATTATTTTTGTTGTTGTTTTATTTCTTTTATTTTTTTGATTTTATTTATTTGATTTTACTGTGTCTAAATAAATTTTGCACGAGTTGTATTGAGTGATTCATAGACTCACGCAACTGTTTTGTATGATTTTGTTCAAATCAAACAAGAAACAAACTAAAAAAAAAGAAACATCAAATGCTCTATAAAAACAAATTAAAAAATAAAAAATAAAATTGCAAAAAAACAAAAACATAAACAAATAAATCGTGCAATTAATGTTTATTCAATATTTTTAAATAATTTTGTCAATTTTGTTATACTCAAAAAAAAAATAAAATAAAACAAAAATAAACAAGAACAAAGCAAATTAGTTGATTTTTGTGAATTTTGATTTTTTTCTAAATTATGAAATAAAAAAAATCCATTAAAAATTATTGCCCACCATCACCATATTTGTCATTTGGAAAATTTGTTTGTTCAATTCAATTTTATTTCAATTTTTAAGCCATAATTTATGCAACCCACTATTTCAGTGTGTAACTGTGTGTGAATTTTTTACATAAATTCTGTTTATTTAAAGTTTTAAAAGGCTTTAGAAAATTTCCATTAAACGAAAATGTTTTTCAAATAAATTTTTATATGCAATTGCTTTTAAAATTCCTCACTTAATATAAAAAAAAATATAAAAAAAAATCATGACAAAATTTCGGAAACCAATATTTTTTTCTGCCAATCTTTGTCTGTCTAAATTTCAAATTATTTGGCTTGAATTGAAATTTATTTTCTCAATTTTTTTTTATTTTTCTTTTTTTTTAGTTTTATTTTGATTATTTTTTGCATAATATTTTGGTAACGATTTAATGTAGTTTTTAAAATGCAAATTTTGTTTAAGATTTGTCTGTCAAGCATTTGAATTATTGGAATTCATTTGAATTTTCAACAGCATTTGGCAATTGAAGTTAATTTTATTAATAGTGACGGTGATTATAGTTTCAAAGGAAAATTATTAAAAAAAAATAAAATTAAATCATTGGAAACCACTGTTGGAATATAAAAGTAAAAAAAAAAATTATGCGATTCAGTCCTATCTCTACGTAAAAGCTACAAAATTCAATATTTGGCCAGCACATCGTTAATCGTATCCAAACAGCACACTTATAAAGCTATATCTAGGTATAGACTTCAAAAATCAAGATTTGTTCACTATACACTGCAATCGGATAGAGAATATTGTTTAGTTTTGCTATCCAGAAGGTATGATCTCCGAAAACTATTTAATAAGGTCAGCACATCGTTAATCGTATCCATACAGCACACTTATAAACCTATCTCTAGGTATAGACTTCAAAAATCAAGATTTGTTTACTACACCCAGCAGTCGAATAGAGGATATTGATTAGTTTTGCTATCCAGAAGATATGATCTCCGAAAACTATTGGATAGGCCCAGCACATCGTTAATCATATCCAAACAGCACACGAAAAATTTTAATGATTAAGCATTGCATAGAACACCACATTAGTTTCGCAGCGTTTAAAATTAACATCCTTAACTGAAGAAGTAATTTACAGATAAGAAACATGAATGGCTGGTCCTCGGCGTGTCCAAAAAATACAAACGTTTGTAGGTCTTTTATTCAAGTAACCTTTTCTACGGCAGATTTTTCGTGCAATCCAACAAGAAGATTAGAACACAAAAATAGCAAAGGGTTGTATACACTCTCAGAAGCGCTCATCACAAGAAAAGTCACAAAAGGGAATTTACAAGGCATTAAAAAACTTTAAAAGCAATGATACGTAGCTAAAACATTTACATTTGGCGATTAAAGGCATATATGCAGAAATAAACGTAACTAAATAACAAATTTTAATATTTCAAAAATACCTTAAAATTATTTCACACTTCTGAAGAGAGGGCCTATTTAAGCATTTTCAATAGCCAGAATTAAACAAACTCTCTTTTGAAATATCCTAAAAATATGCCCGTATTGCGAAAGAAATATAAAATTAAATTTTTCTTATTCCCTTAACAAGGGCCTATTTACTGAACCTACAAGCAATATATGTATGCTTCAAGTGACGAAATTTATAGCGTTAAAAGTGTAGACATAATTTAGATACCCTACATCATCATACATAATCATAGTCATTGCCTTTAACCCATAGATGGGCACATTTTTATACTGCAGCATACAGCATGTAAAAGCTGAACTGAATTGGATTTTATATCTCAAGTATTTAATCACATATCCTCTGTAATCCATAACTTGAATAGATTGATTGCAGCCCCCTATTAACCCCTAAATACGCTACCTATTTTAACCCTACAAAAATGTAACTGTAAGCTACTGAATGGTCACTCTTAATCGATAGAAATTTCTCTCTTTTGTATATGTTATCTAAAGCACTATCGCTCTATTTCTTATCTATTCGATACGAAAGTTTAGAAGTCTTAACAATAATAGCCTCAGTTTGATTTATGCATTGTTTCGTTAAACACCAGTAACTATTATGGAGAATATGTCGCTGACCGTAATTTTATTAACAATTGTCGTAATACTAACAACATTTTTAATTTATCATGTCAAACGAAAGCTTAGCTATTGGCAGGAGCAGCAGATACCTCACCGCAAGCCCCATTTTATTGTGGGTAATTTTCAAGGTTTTCAGAAAACCCATAGTTTAGCTGAAATTATAACCGAACACTACAATGAGTTTAAAGGCTCTGGTCCCTTTAGTGGTTTCTATTTTATACACCGAGCGGCAGTATTGATTTTGGATACCGCATTATTAAAGAATATCTTGATAAAGGATTTTCAAAATTTCAGCGATCGTGGCCTATTTAACAATGAGGACGATGATCCTTTAACAGGTCGTTTATTTCTGTTGGATGGTGTAAAGTGGAAAAATATGCGTTCGAAATTATCACCCACTTTTAGTTCCGGTAAAATGAAAAACATGTTTCCCTTGGTATTAAAACAAGCTGAGACATTGGTGGAAGTCTTAGAAGGACTCATCTCACAAAAGCCCATTCTAGAAATCAAAGACATTTTGGCACGTTTTACCACCGATGTTATAGGCAGTTGTGCTTTTGTCCTAAACTGCAATAGCCTAAGGAATCCCCAGGCTGAATTTCGTGTAATGGGTTTAAGATCTCTAACAGCTCGTAGGCATGGTCGTTTAGTATCACGATTTATACAAGGCTTTCCCGATTTAGCTCGCAAATTGCATATGCGCATAATGCCAGACGATGTTACCGACTTCTTTATGCGCATTGTCAGGGAAGTGGTGGAATATCGGGAGAGAAATCATATAGTGGCTCAGGATTTCTTGGCTATATTATCCAGCATTAAAAAGGAAACCGGAAATAGATTAAGCATTGAACAAATGGCAGCCCAGGCATTTGTTTTTTTCTTGGGCGGATTTGAAACCTCCTCTTCGACTCTGGGATTTGCTATATACGAAATGGCTTTAAATATGAAAATCCAGGATAATTAAGAAAAGAAATCAATGAAAACTTTCACAATAATCATCTGACATATGAAGGGCTACACGAACTCAAATATATGGGTCAGGTAATAACAGGTAAGTTTTAAAAATCATTCGAAAGAAAACTTTTGTAAACTAATTCACTTTCATTACAGAAACTCTACGCAAATATCCTGTAATACCGGTCATTACACGCCAATGCCTATCAGATTATGTAGTACCGGGCCAAACAAAATATGTCATTAAGAAAGGTATGCCGGTTATTGTGCCCATTTATGCTATACATCATGATGCTGATTTCTATCCAGAACCTGATCAGTTCAAGCCAGAACGTTTTGATTATGATGGGAACCCCTCTAGGGATTCACTATCTTGGCTAGCCTTTGGTGAAGGCCCACGTAACTGTATAGGTTTACGTTTTGGTCTCATGCAAACGAGGATAGCTTTGTTATATTTGTTACGAAATTTTAAATTTTCGATTTGTAAGCAAACAGAAGTTCCTTTGGTGTTAGACAAAGCCTCGGTTTTATTGAGTGCTAAGGATGGTATTCATTTAAAAGTGGAGCGAATTTGATAAAAAAAAAAAACGGAATTATAAAAACGTAGAAATAAAGGAATGTTTAGTAGTTTAAGATAATTTTTATTATAGAAATTCAAATGTTTTTTTTCAATTTTTTAAAGCTCCTGTATATAAAAAAAGAAAAGTTGTCGCGGAAAAAAAAAGAAAAAATTTTAATAAATTTCCAGATTCATTTTAAATCATTAAAATCCTTTAATAACTAACGGGGTCACTTAACTGGCATTCATTTTAAATATTTTCAATGTTTTCTTTTTAGTTTTCATTATAAAAAGTATAAGAGTTTTTTGTTTCCGTACCCTGATCTTTTGTTAAGCAATTCAATTCAATTTTTTTTTTTGTTATGAAGTCACTTACATAAAATTCTATTGAATTTAAAATTAGCTTGTTAAAGTCTTCCAAAAAACAACAACAACAAAACCAAATAAAAATTAAAACAATTTTTTTTTTTAACATAAAACAGATTTTGCAACGACACATTTGATGTGAAATGAACGTGATCTTCACAATGTTTACCACACAGTAGAGAAAAATCAAAAAAAAAAAAAAAAAAATCTCAACAAAAATAAACTTTTGAATGCTGATGAATGCTAAGCAACAAAAAATTGCTAAATTTGCATAAAAAATGCAATCAACACCAAAGAAAATCTGATTTCATATATAAAGTAATCAAAGCGTTTTTTCTTTCTATGGTTGTAAACTGCAAACTAAATATAATAGGTGACAGTATTCGCGAAACACAATGGCAACGGCAGGCGTCGTCTTATATATCTTTTTCACTTACCTCTTAAGTCCCATGACCATGTACCGTTTCGCGACTTCTCCTGGTAGCTATAGCTCATAGGCTTGGGATAGTTGTTATTGCGATCCATGCTATAATACCTATTTAGAGGGACTTTTGTAATTCTATTGCTGTCACTAGAGCAACCACCACCACCGCCTGCATCATCTCTTAAACTCGGGCCGGTCTTTTTACATCTCTTAGAAGCCCTCTCCAAAGTTCTTTCAAAATCACTGCACACTTCATCTAAGGCATCATGTAGAAAAGCCTTAGTTTCTGGAGGACTATTAGCAGGCTTACGCATAGCATAGGGCACATCACTTTCTGCTCCCCTATACGAGGAGCAGGTGGAAGAGGCCGTGCCAAAGGGTGATTCAGAACGAGGATAGTTCGAGTTTGGTGAACTGTAGTTAAAGCGAGGCACTGAGGAAGAACGCTGGCGTAAAGGTTGATACTGATATGGAGTAGAGGTAAAGGAGGGTGTACGCTGCAGACTATGATAAGGTGATTCTAATTCGCTTTCCTGTGGCAGCTGTAATCAAAAACAAAAATTTAATTAATGCCTCATCTGTAATAATTTCAATTAAAATTTTATAACCATGATGAGTGAGGGTTTTACATGATTTTTCTGTTTTTTTTTGGTTTTTTTGTTTCTGTTTCGTTTTTTTTTTTTGGTAGTAAGCCGCTTTGGTCTTTCAACACGTGCTAAAAATTTGCTACAGTTCACTGTATATTTAATAAGTTTTGTCACACTTTTCAAGCAATATACCAGCAGCATACCAGCAGCATACATTTGCCCTAAGATTACTTGTTCTATGCCCAGACATGAAATTATTTTCTTATGTACGCGCTGCTTGAAGTTAAAAAGATCGCGCGAATATTTTTTGAAGTGTTTTATTTTCTTAGTTTAACTCTTGAGTGTTGAAAATTTTTATGTTTTAATGAATTTTTTTATGACATTTTCGATTAAAGTAAAAATCTTATGATGTAATAAGACATGCATGGTATTGATAATTGAATAGATTAGGTAAAGGCAATTTACGGTTCAATGCCTCTTAAGAAAAAGTATCATGAAGAGAATTTTTATGTATTGAAACATAAATTTGAAAAGAGTTCAACAGGAGTTATAGGAATATTTTCCTTAATTTGCTTAAATAAATTGAAATAAAAGACAAATTTCGTAACATTTCGACATTAAAATTGGGCACAAAATTGAAAATTGTTGTAATTATTAAGTGAAAATAATACATGAAAGCAAAATATCATTAATTTGTCTAAAACACACAGCCTTTCTTGCCAAATTCCATCAATAAATTGCTCAAATTAAACTCTTGTAACCAGGAAAAAAAATTAAAACACCCGCTTACAAACAATACTGAAAAATGTGGAAAGAAAACCAAAAATTTCGCAAAAACTTATTCCTTTTAATAAATTTAAAACTTTAAACTTCAAACCCCCAAGACAAATTTATATTTTTGCAGACATAAAATAATGCTTTTTCAATAGGCGGCATAAATTATTTGATTTTTTTCGTTTTCATTTTGCAGTTTCTTAGTTTTTGCCTCAACCTACACTTGAGTGCACATTTCGAGAGGCACAACCATCACCATCATCATCCAGCCACACACACAGAGAGAAAAAAAAAACAAAAAAAAAAACTTTAAATCTGACTTACCTCGGTTAATGTTTGCTGTCGTCTATCGCTGGCATCCCATTGATCGAATATTGAATCCAAGCCCAACATAAATTCCATTGATTTTCGTGATCGACGACGACTGCGCCGCTGTAATTCCTCTTCAGATGGTTTAGCATTGGCCAGCGATTCACAGTAACGAACAAAATCCAAATCGATGTGATAGCCATAAGGACAGCAATTACAGCTGCGTACATTGGCATATTGTGGTAAATTACCTACAGCAGAGTACAAAGAGACAAAGACAAAGCCAGACAGACCATCAGTAACAAATAAAAAACTTAATACATGAAACATAAATAAGAATAATTTATAAACAAAAACAAAAAATAAGAAATAAACTAAACACATAAAAAATCCATAAACTTAATATGTAGGCATGTTTAGTTCTAGTCAGTTATTTGTAACATTTCATATATTTTTCAAGGACGCTTTCAACTCAAGTTCAATTTCTTTTGTTTGCCAGTTAAATTGTAATCGATCTACAATTTAATTTTTTACTGTTTTTTTTTGTATTTTTATTTAAGCCTTATAAAGCCAATCAGGTATTAAATAAATGCCTTTTGGCTAAAACATGATTAAAGAATTTTAAGCCATAAACAAACACCATGAAATCCGATCAAATTGTTATGACCACACCTGTGGCTATTTGGTATTGGAGTACTAAAGATTAATAATAAATATTATTTGCAAAATAAATTTGAAAGAAAAAAACAAAATTTACAAATTACCACCTCAGGAGTCATAACATTGAAAATCGTAGACAAAATTCTTTATTTTAAAACACTTCATTTGAAATAAATTTTTATTTTATTTCCTTACGGTCGGGCATTACTTGGGAACGGAGATATAGGCGTCAAAGCTAATTGTTTTCTTCAAATGGGCAACAAAAAATTATCTGTGTAAATACAGATAAAAATTCAATTGTGGAGAAATTAACTTAAAAATTTTAATAATTCTCTTTGAGTTAATGTGCATTTATATACATATGATGCGTTTATTTTGAAAGTGGTTTAAGTCCATTTTTTAAAAAAATTTAGTTAATGCTAACAATAATCATAATCCTATATAATCTTTTATTTTATAAAAAATTTAAGTCTAGTATCATTAAAATTGCTATGATTTGGGGCACTTGAAAATTAGTTAGTTAACGAAATGGAAAAAAAATTATTTTGAAACTGGTTTAAGTCCATTGAAAGAAATAATTTTTTTCATAAAAGATTAAAACACATTAGTGGCGAAACTGTAAATTGGCTAAGGATATGTTGGATGCGATTTATAAAAAGTAAAACCTATAAAATGTTTTAGAAAGAATCTATGGAAGTGGATACAGAGTTCAAAATACTTGATTTATTACCTTGTCGGGGAAGACCAAGGAACTTCAATAAAATAAAATTAGCACCACTATACAAAAATGTACGTTCCATTTCAACTCCTAAGTATAAGGATATGATGGAGTTAGTAAGGTATATACTACCTAAGCACCATGAATATTTTAACAACCTCACACATAATCTAAATGAGGAGAAATAATATGGTAAAATCTTTAATATTATCCTTAATAAATGAATGTTGGTTTAATTTTTTAATAGATGAATTAATATTATTTTTAAATACATATACATATATATCTAAATTGAAAGCTTCCCTATTTATTTTAAAGCTATTACATTAATCTACATCAAAAATAAAATATTTACAATTTCTGTTATTTAATATCTTTAAAATAATAATTTCAAGAACTTATCTTAAAAACCTAACTAATTAGAGGAATCACTAGGTATACAATTCTTTTGGATAATTTGTTCAATATTATTGTGAAACTAAAGTATTTTGTTGACTTAGGGGACTTATTCCTTTTCACAAACAAAAAAGTCATTTTATTAATTTTGAAAGTGGTTTAAGTCCAGTTTAGTAATTAGGTTCTGAAACACAGCTTATTTTTCTAGTAAAGTTTAAAAAAAGTATTACGTTATATATTCTAACATGTTTAAGGTTACAAAGACATAAAAACAACTTAATACCAGTTAACAATATTTTTGAAACAATTCAAACGCAAACCCTTAAATATCTCAATATAAGAAAAAATGGACTTAAACCACTTTCAAAATAAACGGCTCATATATGTATAATAAATAGATCCAACAAACTGTCGTGTTTTTCGTAATTTCCATTTTTTTGATGATTCCTATTTTTTGATCGATGACTTGCATTTCATTGGTCGATGACATGAATTTTTTTGGCCGATAACTTGCATTTTGTTGGACGATGACTTGCAGTTTTTGGTCGATGACTTGCATTTTTTTGTCAATGAATTGCATTTTTTGGTCGATGACTTGAATTCTTTGATGGTCGATGGCCTGCATTTTTAATCGTTGATAAAGATATTAGCTTCAGAGTCTATATTATCTTCGACACTGATATCTTCGGTCCAAAGAAACTCCCGGCTGTAAGAAAAACCGTTTTAGAATCCTTGATATGATGGCTATACAGCCCATCAGCATCATTTCCCCTACTGGGTCCATTTTTATCCGATTTTTCCCGATTTATTTAGAGCAATTTTCTTCTTTCTGCTAATGGAAAAAAAGTTAGATTCGTCGCCTATATGTCCAATCTAAAGTAACGAAAAAAAGGGACAACGTTTGGCTCTTGCTGGTTAAATCTTTTCACTGAAACTTGGTGCAAATTTCAGCAAAAACAGGATTTATTGGATCTCATTTGTAGGGTGATAATACAAAATATATGAATGCCAACTAATAATATTAGTGGTAGGTATAGGTATTTTCAGCGTTCAGTAATTGATGCAGGAACTGCTGCCAAACAGTAATAAGTTTAGGGTATCGATTTTGTATGATTATAGACGTTAGTGTATAAATATCGTTTAAAATTTTAGATTGAAGTGTTTATTAAACAATAAAACTTACAACACAATTCTGGTATTTCTCGTAAGTCTTTTAGTTCCAAGAATACTGTTTCAGATGGAATTTGATCTTGAACTTTTCGTTTATATTTAACGAAATACCATAAAAATATGAAAAATATTAAAAACAAATTCAAAAACATGTTTTTATTTTTTTATTTTATGCACTATTTTTTCTTTTAAATCGTATGTGGCCGACTCATTATTTTCCGATTATTATTTTTTTACCGGCAAACAATATCAGTTTTTATCCACAGCGTTTACAATTGAATACTGGGTATTTTAAGTAGTAAAATACATTAAAAAGAAATTCTTGTTTAATTTGAATGTTCTTCTTTCTCCCTTGTTTTTAATTTAATTTTGATTATCTTGTTGATTGAGAAATTTTTGATGTACTCGTTTTATCCGTGAGACTAATCTACTTTTTTTTTGTTTACTTGGAAGGTATGGAATAAGAAATACTGGTAAATATTTCAGAAACTATTAAAATAACATAGTATTACGAAAAAGAAAAAAAAAAACAAATAAATAGGTATAAAGGGAACTGATAAGACAATGTTTTTTATCTAAATGAGGGGGTTAAATACAAAGAAACGTAACGCATACTCGTATACTCATAAAAAGCGGTGAGAAAAATTATAAACCAACGACAGAGACAAAAGCTAAAATTCTTGTTAAAAGCTGTTAAAATTTAAAGCTTTTCATGAGAATACAAAAAAAAAAAGTTTTAACCAAATAATTGTTACAAAATTAAAAAACAAAAAAATTTTAAATTGTTAAACGAAATAAAGGTGTGGGAAAATTACAAGACATTGCATACTTCCAGACACTTTCATGGCCCTATTCAAAGACTAGTTATTGTTTTTTTTTTTATTATTTTTCTATTTTTTTTTTAGCAGTCATATGTCCACCCATTTGTCGGCGTATTAGTTTAATGACCCACCTTTTTATATGTCGCGCTGTCCATTTAAGTGGCACTTTCTCATTGATTGCCTATCAAAATGTTTAAAATGTTTCTCCATGTCTAGCTGGCAAGTGTCAAACTGTCAGTCTTAACGGCCGTCTTACTGTCTTGCAACTGTTTCACACCCTCATATCATGACATTTTCTTTGCAGCTTAACGAAAACTGTTTAAACGTTAAAAAAAAAATTTTTAAAAAATAAAATAAATTTTTAAAGAAAAATTATTAACGATTAAGAAATCAACAAACAATTGATTGATTTGATAATTTTTTTTTTTTCAAACACGCACACACACACATGTACTCATAAACATGGCTTAAAAACTATTGAATTCTTTTCTTGTTTTATGGCATCCTTTTTTTTAAAACTTAATTAACCCATACCAGCCAGCACTTGGGGTCTCCCTTTATGGAATTTTTTTAACATTTTCGTTGCTAAAATGCAGCAACATTAATAAAAAAGAACAACATTAATAATAAAAACAAAAACAACAAATTAATAAATTAATTTCATTTTCGTATATAAATTCATGTCGTTGTTACATGTCACGCAAACAATTTTGTCATATAAAACACTTTTTTACTTGTACTGCATGTATGGATTGCCTTAAAGCGCAACAACAAATTACAACAACCCTGTTACAGTGCCAACAGATCATAGTTAATGTGTATAATGAACTAACAACCATTTATTTATAAATTTATTTATAATACTTTTTCACAGAGGATTTTATAAGATTCTCATGTAGTTTACATATGACTTATCAAGTTCATAGCAAAAATACATCTGACATAAGCAGTGTTTTTTTTTTTTTTTTCAACAAACTGATAATTTGAATTTAACAAAACAATATTTCGGGGACCAAGGAATGGAAAAGTGCAATCCAATGGCCACTCAATGATGTGCACTAAGAAAGTGGCATGTAATTTCGTACGTAAATACTTTCGTACCTTTATCGAAGTAGCACTCCAAACAAAAACACAAGTAATTTTTAATCAATCTAAAATTCAATGTGAAATAGTAAAGGATTTTTGTAGTCGATCCGATATCTAGTAACGTCAAGTCCATAAGACTAGAGAAGAGAAGTCTAGAGAGTGACATTGACAATACTCCCATACCGTCTCAGCCCTGGATTATACCGATCTTTGGCAAATAGACAGCCTAAAGAGGTGCCAGATATATCCATTTTCATGTAGAGTGTGCTACTCTAGCAAATGTATCAGCTACAGAATTACCCGAGATATTCCTGTGCCCAGAACTCCATATTAGATAGAGAGATATTTAACCACTTTAAATATGAAGTTTTTTTTTACCGGAACATAGGGACATTCCCGGTAACTGCAGAGCGTTTGAACTGGCCAGAAGGGGCACGACCATCGTACCTGCAATCTTATAATTGACAACGCAATCGTGGACCTTGTTAACAGTAGATGGGCAGCTTCAGACACGGGCAGAATGGCTCCAAAAAACTGGCCAAGGCTGAATAAGAGCAAAGAGCAAAGAAATATGCTCAGCATTGTTATCGGGTTTATTATGGGTCATTGTATTATAGGGACGCATGCGAGACGTATTGGTCTTGGACGCCTTGCAAATGATTTCGCAGAAGCTGCGGAGATAAGGAGTAGGATGAAACTGTTCTTCACCTACTTTGTACATGCCCGGCACTTGGTCGAAGGAGAAAGAGGGACCTGAGTGCCTACTACAAGGAGAAATTGGATGAACAGTCATGCATGGATATTGACAGTCTGAGCCGGTTCATCGAAAGCTCCAAATGGTTCCTGGACTAGGGGAGAATGTGAAACTGTAGTATCACAATGGGTCCTGTGTGCGGCCTAAATGTGTCCGCTCATGACTCCATCGAGGGGACAGCCACTTCTACCTACCTACCAGAGATCAGCAACGAGTATTCAAAACGATGAGTAGATTCGAGTCATACTTATAATTTCAGCTACTTATACGCATTCATACTTATTTTAATATCATACTCATACTACTCATATTCAAAGTTAGAAATACTCATCGTACTCATACTTAACAATACGCACGATGTTGTTGATTTCTACTCTCCATGATTCAACATATACACGAAGCACAAAATAAGTATGATTCGAGTACGCACACCATAATACTCGCTAGAAGGTTGTGTGTGTGCTTTGCTTGCTGTCTTTGTCTTTTCTTTTCTCTTCTTTTGTAAATGCAACAATAACTACTACTGTAAATTTTGATGAATGATTCGAGTGACTCGAATCATTCGTAAGTATTATAAGTATTTTTCTAAATTTATGAATCTGAATGAGTAGGCGTATGAATCAAACAATGAATCGAATGTTGTGAGTTTGATGTCATCGTTGTACTCATACCCATTGCAACCTATACTTATAAATCAATATTGTAGCGAGTACGAATGAATCAGGGTAGTTGAATTTTAATACTCTTGACTTACTCATACTCAAAATTTCATAAGTACCTATAAGTAGGGAAAATACGATTCATTGCTGATCTCTGCTACCTACCTAACATGAAGTTTGCAGCCAAAGGAGATCAGATTGCTGTTAGAAAGGCTAAAAATTGTTCTTTAATAGATGACAATCGATGACATTTAATTTCTTTCAATGATTTTTAATTCTTCTGACATTTTGTTATAATCAAACGTAGCCTATTACAAGACTTTTTATTAAACACCCGTAGACAATACTGTCAGTATTAAAATAAAAAGAAATTAAAAATTAGAAATTTTGTATCATGTTCTATTTTATGTGTTCACTACTCACCATTAGGTAGGAAAAAAAACGCAAAAACTAAAAAAGCGTTTTTATAAAAACAAAGAGAAAAAAAAGATCACAAAACGTTCTCTATAAAAATTAAAAGTCGTGTCATGAATTTTAATGATCATACAAAACGACTTAATGAAATCAACAAATTCAACCAAATCGACAGACAAATGCAACGCAGTTCAGCTCAACGCAGTTCAGCTGCAATTTTCTTCTTCTTCTACTTCTTGCCAATGATTTTTAAATGTTTAACTGTTTGTGTCTACCGTTTAAAGTTACAATTTTAGTCTGCAAAATTTTGAGCTTCATTAGTGACGTTTATTAAATAAACTGCCAATTTAAGGTGAATATAATTTAGTGGCTCTTTACATGTGTTTTAATGCATTCAGCTTTTGGATTGTATAAGGAGCAGGGCAGAGCTCTGTTATCGGCTCTATGGTGCGTGTTTTGGTTTAGTGGTTTCAAAAAAAAAAGGAAAAAATTCAAAAACTACATGGAAAATAAACATAAAAATTTATGATTGACATTACGGCTGTTTTGGCAATAACAGACACATGAATTCCAGCTGCTTTAACAGTAGAGAGTCCGCATTAAATGTGTTAATTTTGATTTGTTTTTCTCCGGCGTTTATTTTTTTTTTCCAATTCAATTCGAAAAGCTAAACGCCAGACACGCATGCGCCCACAACAAAAAAAATGTGTTTTTTTTTAATGCATTTAATGACGCCTACACAATCGATAGGAATTTTTTTTTTGTAAGTTTGTGCCATTTAATGGAAATCCTTCATTCACAGTGACTTTAAATTGGAAGTATATTGAATACGATAATTGATTTGTAACACATGACAAGAGATATTGGGAATAATAAGTATATGATATCAATTTGATAGCTTTGTCAAATGCTTAGGACTTTCCAAATAGACCCGCTATTACAAAATATGAACAAAATTTTAAAAGAATTAAACGATTAGGAACTGGAATACTCTGAAAAAGGGAGACCCTACGATATGCGCCAACTACACATATAAGGTTCTTACGGGCATATTGTGTGAACGAATGAAGTCATTCGTCAAAACACTGATTGGACTTTATCAGTACGGCTTCGGACCTAAAAAGTCCACCATCGACCAGATCTTCATACTACGTCAAATCCTGGAAAAGATCCACGAAAAACAGGTCGACACACACCATCTTTTTGTCGACTACAAGTACTATATAAGGTATTCGGTCCAGTGCGACTTGGCGATGATTTCCGCATCCGATCCAACACTGAGCTGTATGAGCTCCTCAACAACATAGACGTTCTGCAGCGTAATACCATCCAGCGGCTGCGCTGGCTCGGCCATCTAGTTCGAATGGAGGAGGATGCAAATTGGCACTAAAACTCACAGTCTGCAGTATAATAGATCGTATGCCCAGGGGTGTTTTAGAGGTCAGTGTTTCGATATGGCATTAAAAGATCATTTCAAAAAGACTAATAAATAGGCCTCCAACAAAAATATGAAACTTATTTCATCTATCAAAAGCAAAAAACAAAACCAGTTATAATGATAAGTACATACATAATTGACCATTACAACCCTTCAGTCAGGAATACGGCCTAGCTTCTCACACCACTCATGTTATGTGCGTTAATTTTATACGTGAGTGGCGGGACCTACAGTTTAACGTCGACTCCGAACGACAGATTTTTTTGAGAAACTTTTTCATGGCATGTTCATTTACTCTCAGAGTTTTTACCAGAAATCTGAAATCTTTTGCCAGGAAATCGCCGAAGAAATATTTTTTTTTTTATATATCGGTTTGATGCCTGACCTGGGATATGAACCCGGACTTTACGTCTAATAAACCAACACACTAGTAGGTAGTAGACTATGGCGACTTCATAATAATTAGTGGTAGCTGTTATTATAGTCCCAAAACAAGGAATCTTTACATTTTATTTGTAGCGTTAAAGCTGACAGCCAATATTTAGTAGTCATATGTCAGCTTAATTTGGTCGGCAATTTCAATTTCAACAATAAACGCATATAACAGAGCCAAAAATGGTTTTCAAAATTATGATGGACACAAATGAAATTAAAAATTACAAATTTGTTTAACATGCCACCGATGAGAAGGAGGAGAAGAAAAAAGTCGAACCAAAGGCAAACCAAAAGAAATTTATGACTGTTTAAACAACTGACTTTTAAAGGCACTTTAAAGAAATGAATTCTTTTCAAAATTTATGATTTTCATTTAACACACTAAATAACCAGTTAAATGAAACCATTTTTGTTTTTTTTTCTTCTCAATTTTTGCAAAGTGGGTCAAATGTAACACGTTGTTGTTTTCTACACTCCCACATTGTGGCACTTATTTTGCAAAAAAATAAAAAAAAAAATTAAAAAAATGAAAGCAGACAGACAGTTAGACGGTTTGGTAAGCGTTACTCAGACAGCTACTGACAGTCTGTTGTAATGTTTTTTTTTTTCGTAATAGATTTTAAGAATAACCACAGTTCTGTGTAATTTCATTTCAAATACTAAACAAGTTTAGCTGACACCCACATTTGAAATTAATTTGAAAGAAAAAAAATAATTCTTCTTAAGAAAATGAATGAAAAATAAAATAATTTACAGGCTTGAGAGTAACAGTAGTTTAACATTAAAGACGTCAATAAGAGTTTCATAAGAAAATTAAATAATGAAATTGACAATCAATAGAATAGAATTAGTTGTGAAGCTGTTATGAAATATAAGGCACTGTATTACAGAATTATTAAGGGTATTCACTTATTATGAGAACATAATTTGCTTTTTTACTTGCTACAGAATATATTTGTAATATCACTAATAGAATTATTTAGACGTACACTCTTGGTAGTAAATTGAAGCCAAATTCATTGACAGCCTAAATTATTTAAATTCGGTATTATTTAAGATTTTTTGACATTCTGTTTCCAAATTTGCAAACCTTCGGATAAAAATATCTTATTACTTCAATGTCATATCCTGCTGTTCTTGGCTGAACACCTAACCTCAGTCTGAGCTATGCCTTGGGTACTCCATATACGTCTGTGCTGGCAATAATCTTACGCCGCTATCCGCTGCGTTTGCTGGATTGGGCAATTGCACAAATGAAATATGGGTTATCTTAAATGAATTTTGAAATTTCAAAAGTATCGACTACGCGACACCACACTATGACTTGTCGAGGAAAGGCAAAACATCCATTCCGAATAGAGAGCTTTAGGGAGTAACTCACCTCATTCACTTACTATACCTTATGCATACTCAACTACCCTGTTCTGATATTAAATTTCGACTATTGAAGAGTTTTCTCTTTTTGTGGGAGAACTGAAAGAATTTTGAGTCGACAATTAGTTTACTTACTACTTACTTAATTGGCCATTAACAACCCGATTAACGGATTTCGGCCTGCCATAACACATCATTCTAGGCACTTCTGCTTCTTGCGTGCCTACGTCAGTTGGTCACACCAATCGATGACAGGGCTTCCTCCATTTGGTCCTTCCAACGCAAACAAGGTCGTCCTCTTCGCCAACTTCCGCAGATCCCCACATCAAATACTCGTCTCGCCCAAGCATCCTCCTCCATTCGAACGACATGAATGTTAATACGCTGCATAACGTTGTATGAGCTCTCGTTGAGGAGCTCATACAACTCACTGTTGGATCTGATGCGGAAATCATCTTGAACTCGCACTGGACCGAAGATCTTACGTATGACTTTTCTCTCGGATACTCTCAAGGCTGCTGCATCAGTGCTTAATGGAGTCCATGCCTCTGCGCTATAAAAAAGACCTTGTAGAGTATTATTTTTGTCGTACGAGAGAGGTCTCTGCTACTCAATTGCCTATTGAGACCATAGTAGCATCTGTTGGCAAGAGTGATCCTGTGATTGACCTCCAAACTGACATAATTGTTGGTGGTAAAGGCGGAGCCATGATAAATAAATTCCTTGACTTCGAATCCGAGGTCAGACATCAAAACGAAATTATGAAAATAATTCTTCGGCGACTTACTCTCAGCAGATTTCTGGCAAAAACTCTGAGAGTAAATAAAATTGCCATGAAAAGCTTCTCAAAAAACTGTCGTTCGGAGTCGACTTTAAACTGTAGGTCCCACCACTCATGTATAAAATTAACGCACACAACATAAGTGGTGTGAGAAGCTAGGTCGTAATCCTGACTGAAATGTTGTAATGACCAATTATGTATGACTATGTGGAAAGTATAGTTATCGGTCGTAAGCTGAGATCTAATACCCCGCATGTCTCTACTTGTCGATAATACTCGTATATACTTCGTTTTACCCTCATTTACTGTCAGACCCATCTTTCTGGACTCCCGTTCAATAGCACTAAAGGCAGCAGTAACATCTCGCTTGGTACGCCCTATGATGTCAATGTCGTCAGCGTACGCAAGCAATTGAACGCTTTTTTGAAAAATAATGCCATTGCGATGGACCCCCTCCGTCCGCAGAACACTCTCCAAGACGAAGTTGAAAACGCCGCATGATAGGGAATCGCCTTGTCTGAAACGTCGCACGGTATTAAAAGGTTCGGAGAGGTCCATTTCTACTTTGACGGAGCTACAGGAATTGCTCAACGTCATTCTGCACAGCCTTATCAGCTTCGAAGATATACCGAGCTCAGGCATTGCGGCAAAAACACGATCCGTAATGGGGCTATCGAAGGCTGCCTTATAGTCGACAAAAAGATGGGGTGTCTCGGCCTGTTTTTAATGGGGCTTTTCCAGGATTTGACGTAGTGTGAAGATCTGGTCAATGGTGGACTTATCAGGGCTGAAGCCGCACAATGAGGTTGCTTATCGGACGTACATATACTATCATAATAAGATTATAGGATTGCATTCCTACATGACTCTTACGTTATACTCCCTCTCATAAGAGGAAAAACAGTTGAATGATAATATGTAATTATCACGCTTTTTTTTCATAGCCAAAGTTGAATGAACTATTTGTCTTATGATCTGAATAGACAAATGATAGGCCCGATAAAAATAAGTTAACAAATTTTGTGAATATCCTTACTGCACAAGAGAATAATATTCTGTAAAACGAAAATTGAATGTGACTTTGCAGCAATTTGTGTTAATGCGTCCAACCTACTCAATATTTTTAAATTTTAATTTTTCAATGAGTTTAAAATTTTGAACAAATTTTTACTTCTGCTTTTTTTAAATATTTGTCTCTTTTTTTTTAGCCGTTCAATCAACTTTTGTTTAATGAATAACAGTTATTTGTTACGTTTTTAATTAACTGTAATTTTAACTGATATTTTATATCAGCCTCTTGGCTGTATTTGACTCTTAAAAAAACCAAGAAACAAAATCCAGTTTTTATTTGTATTGCTGTCGTCGTTAAACCACAACATACTTTATAACGCGTTTATTTCATTCATTCATAATTGAACGGATATGGGTGTTGACTTGTGGGCGGTTTTAATAAACGTTTAAATCTTATATTTTATTTTTTCTTATTATTGATACAGTTTATTTTTTTAAGCTCTTCGCTTCAGAATCACTTCAAATGACAGCTTTTTTACGTTCAAATTTATGCGAATTTTTTTTCATTTTTGTCTTCTTTAGAAATTCTTGTGATTTTATCTCTTTACTCTCCTTGTTTTTGCTAGGATTTGACGTTTTCCTTTTCGACGATTAATTGCCTGTGTTTATGAGATTTGTGTTGGCAAGTGAGGTGATTTATTTTGTTAGCATTTCCAACAAGTAATTGTTAAATGGCTTAAAGTGAAAAATTTCATGTCTATAGTGTGCTTGCAATTGGCACTTGGACTAGTTTTGGGACACCCACTTGAAAATGTTGACAAAAAAAAACAAAATTAAACTGTCAAATAGTTTTTAGAGAAGCATTAAGAAAATATTCAAAATTTACTTAAAATTTAACGAGTTTTATGGAAAGCCTGCAATTATAAATGGTTGTCTTAAAACTGGCCTCAAAATGTATGACTGATGGCATGATGCTGCAAACATTTCAGAATTTAAAAAGAAAAAAAAATTTTTATTATTTTTGTAAGTCAAGTCAGGTAGCAGCTTAAATATGATAAATTTTACACAGTAATTAAGGTGTAGAAGATAAATTTGTCATTCGTACCTTTTGTTAAGCCTTTAAGTAAGAAACCTTTAAGTAACTACTCAACTTACAGTTGAAAAATCATTGCAAAATGACAAGGGCTCTTAACAGTCAAAGCCTAATTACTAACACTATCACATAAGTTCTATGTCTACCAGAGATAAGCAATGAGTATTCAAAAAGATGAGTAGAATCGAATCATACTCATAATATCTGATACTTATACGCATTCATAGTTTTTTTAATATCATGGAACCTCTACTCATATTTTAAGTTTGAAGTACTCATCACATTCATACTTAACAACACGTATGATGTTGTTGATTTCGACTCGACATAACTCAACATATACACAAATCACAAAATTAGTATGATTCGCGTACGAACACTAAAATACTCACTAAATGGTTGTGTGTTTGCTCTGCTTGCTGCTCTGTCTTTTTTGCTTATGTGTCTTTTTTCTTTTTTTTGTAAATGCAACAATAACTAAGACAGTAAATTTTTATGAATGATTTGTGTCACTCGAGTGACATTTATAAGTATTATAAGTATTCTTCTAAAGTTATGAATCTGAATGAGTAGACTTATGAATCAAACATATTTCAAATGGTATGAGTTTGATGTCAACGTTGTACTCATACTCATTGCAACCTGTACTTATAAATCAACGTTGTAGTGTGTACGAATGAATCAAAGTACATAATTAAATTTCAATATTTTTGACTCACTTATCAGCCATGTCACAGAACGTAATTCCGACCGAAAGTGGTTTCAATTCCGAAAGTACGAGTAGAGTCTTTAGAAAACGAAAAACGAAAAATTTCTTCGGAATGAAACCACTTTAAATTTTCAAAGTGGTTTTGATATTTTTGATGATTTATTAAAGAAAAATGTTAATAAAACTTAATCAAACTGAAAGACAAAATTGTATGTTTTATTATTATATAGGTTTTCTAAGTATTTAGTTAATATTTATGCTTAAGAAATTTAATTTTGTAAACTTGCTGAGAAAAACAAAACAAGGGGCTGTATTTTTTCATCGAAGTATTGCATCCCTCAATGCATTTCGGCGTACTTTTTCAACAACGATTTGTCGTCTCCTGGCTTTAACAACATATTTCATATAAAATTTTTAATTTTTTTTTGTTTTGAATTAATTTTTTTTTTTTTTTTGTTCTGCTTTTTATTCACTAATAATGTTTTTTTTTTCCTTTTGTCATGCACTAAACTGCCATACTTTATTTGAAAAACAGAAATTTTATAATTTTTTGGAATGAACAAAATCGTTCGGAATCTGAAGAATCTAAAACAAAATCGATCGGAATTGCATATACGGAATCAAAACCATTCCGATCGGAATCTGTGACATGCCTGTATATTCAAAATTTCATGAATGCTTATGAGTAGCGAAAAAACGATTCATTGCTGATCTCTGTTATACACCAATTAATGCGAATTTTACATTGAACATGGTACTATCTCAAGACATTTTGGACAATGGCAGAATTCTTGCGGGCTATAAAAACGTTATGGTTAATATCGACTCCAGAACAAAGACATTCGTCAGTATGTATTTAAACTTTGCAGCAGATACTTCATTTGTATTTAAACTAAATTACTACTGATACCTTATTTCATAAAATATGTAGCATTCAAAATGGAATTCGTGACATGTGTTAAAACCAAAATTCTAATATATAGTTGAACAATTTTGGTAATAAAGAAATATATGCTACAACCAATAAAAATTATAATTTCTTTTGATTATTAACGACAAATTTGTTTTTATGTTTCAAAGCTTAGGTTTTTAATTACGGAAATTCGACTACCATTTTTATTTCCTCGATAACTTTCAAAGCCTTTATTATAAAGTTGCATAACGAACACAACAACATTTGCTACTAGAAAAATACACAATAGTAAATAGCAAATAAAATAAATAATTAAACATATTTTTTTTAATTTAATTGTCATTATAAGCACGCCAACGGAGGTTTCTTTTTCTATAGATTTTTAATTTTTTTATTACCCACAAATGACCCTGGCCATGAGATTTAAGTTTTTTTCGTTTGTTTGTTGTTTTAAATACTTTTATAACTCTTTCAATAATAAATCATAACGACTGCCATTACTTCATAATAGAAATCAATTTTATAAAATATTTTTTCTTTCTATTTTTGTTATTGTTTTTAATTTTATTTGGTATTCAAACAAAGAAAATTATTGTAAATGGTTTAATTTGCAGTTAAAACTTGTACAATTGTAATGATGATGTTCGTAATTACGTGGGTGTCCACAACTACAACAACAACAATACGAAAAAAGTTGTTGTGGCCTTTTTAAGTTTTAAGCTAAGCTTGCAGGTTTATTACATATGGCACATACATACATACGTTCAAACCAAACTCCAAACACAATCATTCATTCGTACATTCATTCATGCATTCCTTCATTAGCTGGTTTGTGCCGGCCAGTTAGGTAGCCAACTTTTTCTTGGTTTTCTTATTGTTGGTAACAAAAGTAAAAAAAGTAGTAAAGAAAACATATATCAAAACAAACCAAAATCCATTCATACTTATTTTATTTAATAGACATGATATTATTTATATGGTCAACTGGTATTTAAAACAAGAGAAATTTGTTAAAAAAAAATGTTTTAATGTTTGAATGAATTCAGCACAAAAACAAAACAAAGAAAAAAAAAAAATAAATAAAACCAACAAAATATTGAAAATATTTGTTGATGAAAATAAAAGTGAAAGAAATTATTTATGAATGGGGGGTTACTGAAAAAAAAAAACTATTTTGAGAGCGTTTTAAACACACAAATAACCACAATGTTTATGAGGAAAATTTCCAGCAGTGGTATGGGCAATCCAAGCTGCATTTCTTCAATCCTGATAGATTTCGGTAACTTTAATACAAGAATCATATTATTTCAAGACAATGATGCCCTCTAGTCTAGGAGGTTAAATTCCTGCCCATTAAATTCCTGCTAGTTAAAGACAAGTTCTAATAATAAATCTGAGAGTAAATAAAATTGCCATGAAAAGTTTCTCAAAAAATCTATCGTTCGGAGTCGACTTTAATCTGTAGGCCCCGCCACTCATGTATAAAAATTAACACAAACAACAAAAGTGGTGTGAGAAGCTAGGTTGTAATCAGAGATCAACAATGAATCGTTTTTTTCGCTACTCATGAAATTTTGAATATAAGTGAGTCTACAATATTGAAATTTAACTACTCTGATTCATTCGTACTCACTACAACTTTGATTTATAAGTACAGAATGCAATGAGTTTGCGTACATCGTTGACATCGAACTCATACCATTTGAAATATGTTTGATTCAAAGCCTACTCATTTAGATTCATAAATTTAGAAAAATACTTATAAATGATTCGAGTGAATCGAATCATTCATAAAAATTTACAGTCTTAGTTATTGTTGCATTTACAAAAAATAAAAAAGACACATAAGCAGAAAAGACAGAGCAGCAAGCAGAGCAAACACACAACCATTTAGTGAGTATTTTAGTGTTCGTATACGAATCATACTTATTTTGTGATTCTTATAAATGTTGAGTCATGGAGAGTGGAGATCAACAACATCATACATGTTGTTAAGTATGAATATGATGAGTATTTCAAACCTTGAATATGAGTAGAGAGGTTCCATGATATTAAAATAAGTATGAATGCTTATAAATATCAGAAATTATTAGTATGATTCGATTCTACTCATCTTTTTTAATACTCATTGCTGATCTCTGGTGTGGACCTTGTAATTTTTTCTTTTCTTCTACAACTCATGCATAAACATTTCCTGTAATAAAAAGAAGAACTTCTAGTTGTACCCACGAGAAATACTAAAGAAACGTAGTATGTCTGATGTGTAGTTACATTAAAAGTGGAAAACAGAAATATTTGAGAAGAAAATCTCCCTATGTTTTGAACAAATCTTGTATAATAATTTAAGCACTTAAAATTACTTACCATTGCTTTCGGAAAATGCCCTCTGTGAACGTAATACTAAAGACCTGGAATTAAAACAAAATAAATATAAAATATTTTGTAATAAAACAAATTTAATATTTTTTTTAAATTTTTTAATAAATAGTTTTTTAATTAATAGTTCCTCCTAGATCTCAGACTCTTAACTTATATTCCCCCATATGTATTTACCAATTTATGAATTATTTTCAAAATTAAAATTTTTTGTTTTAGTATTTGTTCTGCTAATTAACATCTTTAGCGGTTCTTAATTGGTAACGAAAAATAAAAACTAATTATCATCACTCTGCTGGCCGTAGTAACAATTGTAGGTGGCATTTTATTTCATTACAAATTTTTCACAAAAATGTTGCACGCATTAGTGATAAAGACCACAGAAATGTTAAAGAAATACGATTATTTTTACAAATAAAGTCTCTACAGAATAAGAAAAAGAATTTTCTTTCTTTTGGTTTTTTAGAAAAGAAAAGAAAAAACGAAAAATCAACATAAAAATATAATTAATGTGTTGGTGGGCCAATGGTTACAGCCGAATCATAATTTATGTAGTTGCACCAAAAAAAAACTGAAAGAAAATTTAAGAAAAGTTGCATGTGAAAGAAAGGTATTACAAAATTTGAAAGGAAATCGAAAGATTTATTGAGTTTAGCTAGCAAGAATAGAAAGATGAAAAGTAAATCATAAATTTATTTAAAAGAGTAGGAGTGCAAAATCAATAAATTTTCTCGATTCACTTACTTGAAATACAAATTCCTTAATATTGGCATACCTTCCCTATATGAAATGTTTATTTTTCTTAATGCTACACTTTGATGAGTGATTTATGACTGACTAAGTTGACATTTCGAAAAAAAAAACTTAAGAAAAGAGTATAAAAATAGTCTTTAAATCTTCCAAAAATTGAATCAAATTAAAATTGCATTAAGATGATCAAGATAAAATCAAAACAAATTTAAGAGTTAAGCAATACATTCATACATACATACATATGTATAATCGCTTCGTGTAATACAGTGGGGCCTCGATTTTCCGTGATGGTCGGGACCGGAAGCATTCTGTATAATCGATTTTCCAGGTTAATTGAGTACCAATTTTTACTAGTTTTTTAATAGATATTTTTATTAATTAATAATTAAATATGTACAAAACTAAATAATTCAAGGATTTTATATACATACATGTTTCAAAAATATAAAAAAAAAAATAATTTTGTCAGAAAACAATGAACAGTAGATAAGAATTTCGTATACTAAAGAGAGAATTCCCCTTTTTCGCTTGTTTGTCCAAAATAATAGAAAAACATTTTTGCTTATAATCACGGATAATAGAGGTAATCACGGTTAAACGATGCAGAAAAATTTAAGTCGATCCAAAATAAAATTAAGTCGATGCAAAAAATTTTCTTTTTCCATCCCGGATAATTGATGTTGCCGGATAACCGAATCACGGATAATCAAGGTCCTACTGTATATAGTCAGGTGATATAAGAATAGAAGACAATTTGTCTTCTTATCCTCACTACACTACAAGTACTCTCATGATGCCCCTGAAGTAGATCCGTCCTCTAAATCGAACGAAGTACATTCCTGTAAAATCTAAGAGATTGTAAGTTCCCTTCAAGCTCTTGAATATATTCGAAACGTAGTCAAAAATGTTCTGAAAACTATATAAGAATTATATTTAAATAATCCGAATATTCCATAAGGAATCGCCACCAATCCTGAACAAATGTAGACGACGAAGTGACGTTCGTAAGAGTTTTAACGTAGTCTGGTTGTTTGAATAAATTCAGAAAACTGGAAAACACTGCAATAGCCATTTAGCTCATACGAATGCAAAATATTAGAACCCCTAATATATACCCCACAGCCTTTTCTGCCTAGTACTTTGGAGCCACAGGCATACACCTCAAAGACCCTACCGTTAAACTCCAAATCATTAGACTGGAAGTCCTTAGTTGTGATATACTTTATAGAGTTACTTTCTTTAAAAAGTACTTTTTAAAAAAATGGAAAAGACACCAAAGCTGTAGGCACCAATTAGGATTGATAAACAAAGCAAATTACAAAAGTGTCAACCCTTTACTCCTCCTATAGTTCGGCCAAATAAACACGTGTCTCCTTTTCTCTTTTAAAGACGTAAATTTAGCAATTTTTACCATTTTTAACCCTTTTGGCACCCAATTATTGGTAATCTTACTGTTCAAATTACAAAGTCTTTTCTCTTTACATTTCCCTGTACTTATCACGTTCAGCATCTTATTGAAACTTGTTAGCCTTTTAAACCTGAAATTCTAGTACATTTTTATATTATTTTCTATAGGCTTAAGGAGAAATTGCCTGTAATTTATCATTCCAAATAATGGAAAGCAAGCACTATGAAAAAATAAATTTGTTTTGTTTCGAAATCGTAACATAATGATGAATTATTTTAATGACTTGCCACAAATCAACAAGAACATGAATGACAACAGCAAAACCCTTTTAAGACTTTGTATATCAGCACTTTGTCTACCTACAGATGATACACATAAAAGAGACAGAATTCATCAGTAAATCAAATAAGAATTGTTTTGAGTTTGAATTTGAAAAAAAAAAATTCTGTTTTCTGTTTTCTTTTTGCTGTTTCCTGCATGCAATTAACACTTTAACATTCTTTTCCTGTCCAGAGTACAATTAAAATGACAACAACAATAATAATAACAACAACCACATCTAAAATAACATTATAACACTGGGGGCCCACCAGTCTCATGCACACACTTCAAACACTTGGCAGGCACTTCCCCACTGCCAACAATGTAAACAACTCAATGGCGCCCACTTAATCTCATACGGATACTTTACATTTCTAATCATTCGAGAGGAGAAGAGAAAAGTAAGGGAATACAAAACAAATATTTTTCTTTTTTCAAATAAAAATGAATTCGAAATAAAAACTTTTTTTTTTTTTGAATGTTAATTTCGAAAATGACTTACAAGCAGCTCGTGCTCAAAAATCTTTTTAAAAACATCGTTAAAATTTGAAAGATTTGAAATGGAACAATCCTACCTACTACTTGACATGGGGAATTGTGTCATAAAAATATTTTTCTTTTTCTTTGTTTCTTTCGTATTTGCTTGGCATTTATTTTAGGAATTGTGTAAATAGATTTGCTTTGATGTAACCACTGGATGTATGTATGTATTTCGTTCGTATTAAAGGAGTTTGACACCCCCCCCCCCACCCCTTATGGAACAAAACAACATAAAAATAATGAAGTTCTCGAAAATGTCAATAAAAATTTGAAATGTTTTCTTTAAAGAAATGGCACAAGTGGTTTTAAAAACTTAATAGGAAAACGAAAATAATTGAAAAACGACAACAAGAATAACAACTAACATGTTGTTAAATTGACAACTATTTAAAGCAATTATCTATTAAGCAGTATCATCAGTCCACTGGAGGAAAATGAACATTTTGCAGATGTTGTAAACACAAGCTACGAACAACGTCAGTTCTTAAAATATAATTCGAAGGAACATAAAAAACCTCTGCAATTATGGCATAGCACTGCACTTCTTGGTTCTTGATTTTGTTTATCGTAAGCGAAACCTTGGTCTATTATTAGGAAGAACAAATTTTAAGCGTTTAATGCCAACATAAAAATGTATTACAAAGCATGACAGTCCAATGTTTGTGCTATCTTTGGCTAATTTTATGAGCCGAAAGTAATGTGCCAGCATTTAAGGCATGCCAGGGAAAATCCATGGATGGAAATGAAACGACAAAAAAAACAGGAACGCTCGTAATACATTTAGTACAACTGGGGTCATCATTTGTTGCCAGCATTCAGAGGAATAGCTTCTACTATAGTCTGTTGATGAAAAATATTATTTCAAACACAAACCGCATTGTGGTTTACGTAGATTTAATTATGATTTACATTAGGATTTTAGGATTAGACCTACATACAGTGAGCGCCAAAAGAAACTGTACATTAAAAAAAATATACATTAATAAATTACCGTTATTTTTATTTTAACATTGTTTCATTGCCAGTTTTTAAAATCGCAACAAAAGAAAATTACAAAATTTACATACATACATACATAATTGGTCATTACAACCCTTCAGTCAGGATTTCGACCTAGCTTCTCACACCACTTATGTTGTGTGTGTTAATTTTATACATGAGTGGCGTGACCTACAGTTTAAAGTCGACTTCGAACGACAGGTTTGAGAAGCTTCTTCATGGCAATTTTATTTACTCTCAGAGTTTTTGCCAGAAATCTGCTGAGAGGCAGTCACCGAAGAAATATTTTTTTCATACATATTTCGTTTTGATGCCTGACCTGGTATACGAACCCGGGCTTTACGTCTAATAAGCCAACACACTACCTACTGGACTACAACGACTACAAAATTTAGTCAAATTTTTTCGAACACTCTCTTTAAATGGTAAAATTTGAGTTTGGTGATTGTTAGAATTTTATCCATAGTGTACAGTTTCTTTTGGCGCTCACTGTATGTAGGTCTAATCCTAAAATCTGTGTTCTAAATTGCAACATAATTAGGTATAAAATCCTATTTATTGTGTTTTAATCCATCAAAAAACGGAAAGTAACCATATATATGAAAAAATTTAATTATTTTTTTCAATTGAAGGCCTATTTACTAAGAAATTATTCGTTTATGAAATCGAAAACTTACTGCAACAACTGTGATTATCAATGATTAAAGCCTATCCTTATTGCAAATGCTTTTATATAATGAGTGATAAGCTTTAAAAACAAATATCCACCAATCATGTGATATAAGTTAGTGAAATAGCAAAAGAGCATAATTTTCCAAATAAAAGAAAGAAAATTCGGCTAAAATTTGCTTTTAGAGACCTATCTACTGCGATCACTATACCTATATTATAATTTCTTATTCAATAACTTTAACGTATATTTGTTAATAGTTAAAAACGTAAAACATTTTGGCATGTTTAACAATAAATAATTTTAAAGAAATCAAACGCTTTAAGCCGACAATATTTTAAATTATGTTTTGTAGATAAAAAAAATCTTTGAAATAAAACGAAACACGTAAACAAATATTAAAAATATATACACATATATCTATATATAAATATATTATCTTATTAACAAATAAGTTTCAATCTTTAATTTATTTGTTTGTTTTATTTTTACCTCCAAAATTTCTTTACAGCTTCCTGTTCTTGCGGTCGCAGATCTCTAAGTTTTTCATCGAAATTTTGCCAAGTTTCTACTTGGTTTTCTGTTACCATAACATTCATTATTTTTTCTTTCTTTTTAATTAATATTTGATATCGAATTTAATTAAATTTATTATTTATTTTGTAATTTACTTTGATGTTTAATGAAATTTTAAAGCCATTTCCACGTAAAAAAAACCACACTTTTTGATTAACTTTTTTTTATTAGAATTGGCCACAAAAGCCAATTGTTTTTAATAATATCTGCTGTATATTAGTCATAATGACGTCTTTTTCTATTTATTTTCTTTTTCTTTAGATTTTAATTAAATTGGCTTTTTATTGATAATTTATTAATCATAGTTTTTTTAAAATTTCCTGTAATATCTAAAAAATACGTGTAGCGTGCCAATTAATTCAGAAGAAATAAAAAACTTTAAAAAACATACACTGTTATAATATATTTTCGGTTGTATTTATTTATAACTTAATTTAAATAATTATTATTTATATTATATGAATTTTTTAAGATTATTAAACAGCATGCTTTGGTAAAAAAAATCACATACAGTCATACTTCGATAAATAGAATTTTGGCTTAATTTGTTTACAACCATTTTTGAACAAGTAAGAATAATTTCACAATTTCTGTCTCAGCTAGGGCCAAAGATTGTGCGATACTAGCCAAATTCATTAGAGTTGTAATACTTACGACGTAAACTGTATGAAAAAAAATTTATTTTCATATAATTTCATTATTATCAACTGACTAACTTCAGCTTATGCTGAGTGAAGTAAAACTTAAAGTAAAATATAAAGAGTGTTGTCGCTAGCCAAGACCGCTATTGCCACGATAGACTACTATAGCTCTCAATATAAATTAGCTTTATTTCAAGAAAAACAGAACCGAGAGTACTTTTTGCCATTCGTAATTCAACTAAGTGAAGTCGCCGTAGACTAGTAGGTAGTGTGTTGGCTTATTAGACATAAGCCCACGGTTCAAACCATAGGTCAGATATCAAAACGAAAATATGAAAATATTTCTTCGGCGACTTCCTCTCAGCAGATTTCTGCAAAAAACTCTGAGAATAAATAAAATTGCCATGAAAAGTTTCTCAAAAATCTGTCGTTCGTAGTCGACTTTAAACTGTAGGTCCCGCCACTCATGTATAAAATTAAAGCACACAACATATGTGATGTGAGAAGCTAGGTTGTAATCCTGACTAAACGGTTGTAGTAACCAATTATGTACATATCAGAGATCAGCAATGAATCGTATTTTCGCTACTCATAGGTACTTATGAAATTTTGAGTATGAGTGAGTCAAGAGTTTTAAAAATCAACTACTCTGATTCATTCGTACTCGCTACAACATTGATTTATAAGTATAGGTTGCAATGAGTATGAGTACAACGTTGACATCAAACTCACAACATTCGATTCATTGTTTGATTCATACGCCTATTCATTCAGATTCATAAATTTAGAAAAATACTTATAATACTTATGAATGATTCGTGTCACTCGAATCATTCATCAAAATTTACAGTAGTAGTTATTGTTGCATTTACAAAAGAAGAGAAAAGAAAAGACAAAGACAGCAAGCAAAGCACACACACAACCTTTTAGCGAGTATTATGGTGTTCGTACTCGAATCATACTTATTTTGTGCTTCGTGTATATGTTGAATCATGGAGAGTCGAAATCAACAACATCGTGCATATTGTTAAGTATGAGTACGATGAGTATTTCTAACTTTGAATATGAGTAGTATGAGTATGATATTAAAATAAGTATGAATGCGTATAAGTAGCTGAAATTATAAGTATGACTCGAATCTACTCATCGTTCTCTGGTACATATGTACGTTGATATATATTACAGCAAAAATCGCAGGCGTTTAAAAGGGGACTTGACATAACAGTCGGCTATTATTTTGAATCGTTGAATTCGTGAATCATCTAAGCTCTTTGAACTTAAACGCATATAACTAAAGGATTTATACTTGATTTGTAAATACACCAAGACCTACTGAAGTACATATAAATACGAGCTGAGTAGCTTAGGCCTTATGCTCATAGTAGTGTAACAGACCACACTCCCTGGTGGGAATCGAAACCAGGTTAATAACCGAGTTCGTGTGGTTAAATTAAGGCGTATTTATAAAGAATTCAAATGGCCCCAGACTAAACTAAGGCTTAAATAAAAACTAAAAAGGCTTAAACTAAGTTTCCTACATGTATTTGAATGTACAAAGACTGCTCGTTATAGGGTGTACTTTGCTCGCATTAAACATGTAAAGAGTATAACGAATAAAGAGAGAACCGTAAACCGTATTCAATAAAGTACCAATTTATCCAAATTTCCCATACATATTTAATGGTGAAGACTTGTTCTAAAAATACAAAATTTAACTGTGATATGAATTTATTACTGATTATATTTGGTTTTTTATTTTTAAATTTTTATTTTATATTTTGAAAAACACTTTCTAAACACATTTTTTGTTTGTTTTTCTTTGGCAATCAATATTAACGAATTGATTAATAATTTAATTGAATTTCGTTGCCTCATTTATTTATAAACACTCTCTCGTGAACTGACCACAATTTTATCTGTTTAATTTAGAATTTTTCATCTCAATTAATTAAAAACTTTTATTTTAAATTTATTATTTCAATAATTTTTTGTTTTTTATCTTCTTTATCTTTCTTATTTTTAGCGTTCGATTTGTGCGTTTCGTTTGCGAACAGACTCTAATTCTGTATCTTGTACTCTGTGTTACTCCGGCAACCGTCTAGCATATGCGTTGAAATCACACTAAACTTGGCAAAGCAATGGCCACTTGAAAAACTTCAACTTCTGGTTGAACTTTATTTTTTTTTAGTTTTTGTTTGAGATTTATTTTTATTTATTTTGTTTTGTTTTGTGTTGTTTTGTTTATACGACGACAACAAAAATAAAAACCAATTTTTTATACACGTTCGTTCGATTGTTTTTTTTTTTTTTGTGAATAAAAAAGAGTAAAAGATCTCAAGTTCTTATAACGTCTGTACGTTACACTATTTCTTCTCTCCGGCTGTCTCTTTTATGGAAATTTCAGATCTTTTGCTTTTGCATTAAACAAATATTCACAGAGTCATTTTAGTGTAATAAATAAAAGCCCAGCTTTATACAGCAGCCAAGTCACCTTTTGTTAATAACTTTTCAAACTTAACGTTTCAATGATAATTGAACAGAGAAATATTGTACGAGCGAAAAAAATTCAGTTTTACCGATACAAACAATCTGAACTGAACTGAAATGAAATGAATTGAAGTATCGTTATGACAGTTGGTCTAACTGAATCACTAACTCGTTGTAGACTGTCAGTGTAAATATTGTTGTATGAAAGAAGTAAAGAGAATTAATTTTAAACAGTTTAAACGTAATCGTACAACTACACTCAAATGGTGTGGCATTGTAGAGGAGAGGCGTGTTAGTCTGTTTGGAGTGTCAAATACTATCGTATGCAATCACTAACAATTATAACAACAAAAACTTGTTGTTGTTTGTTTTGGTTATGATGATTATAATATTTTTCTACTCCCAAACACTTTTTGAAATAGGCCTCCAAGACAAAAAAAAAAATTAAAATAATTAAAAATAAAATGATTGATACGAAGTGATTATAAAAATACCCTATAAGCTGACCACTCAAAACGTCATCGAATTCAAAAACAAGGATAATTCTCGAAAATGTTAATGAAGAAATGTTTCGATTGTTTAGTAAACATTTTGAGACAACCAGTGGGAGTTTAGACTACAACAATTGCAACGAAATCTATGCTTAAAAGAATTCTAATTAAAAACGATCATTGTCAAATCTATTTCTAATCTATTTCGAGATTCTATGATAAATTACACACACATACATACATATATAATTGGCCATTACAACCCTTCGGTCAGGATTGCTGCCTAGCTTCTCACACCACTACTATTGTGCGTGTTAATTTTATACATGATTGGCGGGACCTACAGTTTAAAGTCGACTCCGAACGACAGATTTTTGAGAAACTTTTCATGGCAGTTTTATTTACTTTCATTTACTCTCAGAGGGTTTGCCAGAAATCTGCTGATAGGAAGTCGTCGAAGAAATATTTTTTCATATTTCGTTTTGATGTCTGACCTGGGGTTTGAACTGTGGCCTTACGTCTAATAAGCCAACACATTACCTACTAGACTGAGGCTCATATACTAGTACTCCGTACATAGACTTCCTACATCAACATTTTATCATTGTATAAGATTTAAGGCTCTTTCCCTGCCTATATAATTTAGAATCGTTCTTTTTCCTTATAATAGTAAGCAAATTATCAGACTTTTAACAAGTTATTTAAAGCAAATGTTTTTCCATTTCCACCTTGTGTTCAATGCGAGATTCATAAGGGTTTCTTAAACTCATCTCAGTCCTAACAGCGCATCAACCATTCAATCCATATTGCCATATGTAGCTACCGTTAGCTCCCCTTATTTATTATATTTCATTAAAGAGTGCAACTAAACACTTAATTGTCTGTCAATTTGTTCCAATACAATATTATTGTAGTCTGCATATGTATTACTAACACTCACATATACAAACACACTCACAATGATTAGAAAAAACCGATAAGAAAATGCGTTTTTATTACACCCTTTTTACAAGACAGTTGGGGCCTACGTATTCATACATAATCTAACTTTGTTTTGTATAAAATTTGTTTTCCTACAAAAAAAAAAACAACATGTTTTAGTTGTTATTGTTAAATATTTATTTTATTATTGAATTCAAAATAAAACATTAACAAATGCAGTTGCGGAAATGATAAAATCGAGTACGAGTGTGCGTGTGTCTGTTGAAGTATTTGCCATCATGTATCTGCTTTATATTCAACTGCAAAAAGATGATGAGGTTGTTAATGATGAGGTGTGAAATGTGGTAATTAAAGGCTATTCAAATAGATAGACCTATATATAGACTAGTATACAGTGGATTAAATACTTAATGAACTTTTCGAATAATCAAGAGGAGAGTTGGGGTTAGAAAAGTCAAAGTTTTGCAGAATTCAGAAGTCAGGCTATCCAGAAAAGGGAAAAAGGAAATTTATGACACTCATCTAAAGATTCCTTCAAAATTCAACACTAAGCATGTGGAAGTTTTGTTGTGTCAAGTTTTGTTGCTTGAACACTAATCAGTAATCAGCCCGACTACCAAGCGAAAGCCTCAGCTGAGAATCTTGATTAAAACGAATTATCTCTTATCATAAATCGTAGTCGTCGTAGTCTAGTAGGTAGTGTGTAGGCTTATTAGACGTATGGCCACGGTTCAAACCCCAAGTCAGACATCAAAACGAAAACAAGGGAAAATACTTCTTCGGCGACTTCCTCTCAGCAGATTTCTGGCAAAACCTCTGAGAGTATATAAAATTGCCATGAAGAGTTTCTCAAAAATCTGTTGTTCGGAGCAGTGTTGCAAAACTAAAATTTTAAAATGGTACTGAACCATAAGTGAAGGAGTACTTTTTTGCATCAAATGGTACTCTTGTAAAATATACATAAATATATACTATTGGTCATTATAACCCTTCAATCAGTATTATGACCTATCTTCTCACATCACTTATTTTGTGTTTGTTAATTTTATACATGAGTGGCGGGACCTACAGTTTTTAAATTCTACTCCGAACGAAATTTTATTTTAATCACAGAGTTTTTGCCAGAGTCGGTGAAGAAATATTTTTTTTATTTAATATTTCGTTTTGATGGAGATGTCTGACATGGGGATTGAACCGTGGGCCCACGTCTATTAAGCCCGCACACTACCTACTAGACTATTTATTTATTTAATAAACATACGGCACGGAACAGAAAAACTAACGACATATTCGTGTTCCTCACATACAAGACAAAAACAGCTGATTCGGAACGTAACAAACCATAAAAGCCCCGTTTAGTCAAACGTCGATGGAACGTAATGCAACATTCGTTCGTTTTTAGCATATGAAAAGCAATGCAAATGCTTACCGATATTACATTACAGTTCGGCAAGCTTTTTCATTGCTTTTCGTGTTCTAAAAACGAATGTACGTTTCGTGGAGGTGTGACTAAGCGAGGCTAAAGCCCATATTGCTAATACATTAATAGTTGAAAAGCACAAAACATAAAATATGTAATAATAAAAAATTTGTACTGAAAGCGTCGCCGGGGTACTGCGGTATTTTTGAAATGAAAAAGTACTGAAAAAAGTAATAAAGTACTGAATTTTTCAACACTGGTTCGGAGTCGACTTATACTGTATGTCCCGACGCTCATGTATAAAATTAACGCACACAACATAAGTGGTGTGAGAAGCTGTATGTATGTATGTATCTAAAAAGCGACAAAGAAATTTGTGACAAAATCAAAACTAAGAATATGGAAGACTAAGTTTTGTTGCTTGAGCACTAATAAGGCAGTGACTAGTAATCAGCCCAACTACCAAGCGAAAGCCTCAGCTGTGAAAATCATATATAGTTTTGCTGCATAATACCACAGTTAGTTTCCATGGACAATTTTGTCTATAAGGCATGTATCTTAGTTTTAAGTGAGAGGAGAGTAACATCAGTCATGTGATCAGTACCAGTAAAAGACAGTGTAATATCCGACTTTCACACAGGTTAGGATACGATTAAAATATCGTTTTATATTATTCAGGAATCATCGGTTTCTTATAATCAGAATGGATCCAAGCCTTTCAGAGTTACTGGATAATATCTTAGTCAGTTCATAGTGCAGGTTTCTATTGATTAGTTATAATGTCTACAAATCAGAGCACGAAAATTTTTGCTTAAACCTTCAACGTAATGATCCAAGAGATAATAAAATTATGTTTAAATGTTTCTTTTACTGTCGCCTGCCGCTTGTGGATTTCATTGTGTCTCTTCTCATGCTCATACCATATTAGTGTCGGACGGATCATTATCTTATCTGTGTTACTTACGATTATGTTTTTGCCCTTCTGTTTACACACAGTATGAGAGCGAGTGTGTAAATACGCATTTTTTTATGTCAAATTACTATTGGAGAGAAGGTCTGTCTATAGACAGACATCGGTGTACAAAAAATAAAATGGAACCAAAAGTAAAAACAAAAAAAGAGAAGAGAAATACGGCACAAATGATTTTCGAAAAAAAGAAATCAGAACATTAATATTTTTGTGATAATCATAATTAAAGAAGCATTGTCATCATAAACATCATCATAAGTTTTCAGTTCTTTTTTTTTCCCCGTTTTTTTTTTTATTTTTCGTTGACTAAACAAAATTTAACTGAGAAGGGGAAAAAATGAAATCGAATGAAAGAAAAATGAAATTTGGGTTAAGAAGAGTATCACATGAATTGTTAAATAATACTTTATATGCTACAATAAAATAAACAACACAATTTGTTAAACTTTTAAATAAATAATAATGAAATAAAATTAAAAATTAGAGAATTTAATGGGTTTTTCATTTTATTATTGTGGCGTATTAAAATTGAACGGATTAAAAATTAAACGCATTTGTAGGCTGGTGTTAAAATTATAAAAGACTTTAAAAGTGTTTAACTCTAAGGCCATGATATTTAAGTTCAAGTTTTACATCTATTTTCACAGATTAAAAAGGGTTTAATGGATTTCTATTCTTCTCCGGTGTTTTATTTTCCATAGAATTAGTTGATGTCTTATTACATACATTTTGTACGGGTGTTACAATATTTTTTATTGTGCTTCATCAGCCTAATAGAACGATTATCTCCAATGGTGTGGTAAAGATCTTTAACAACAATTTAATAGTTTTAAGAAATCAGTCGTAAATATGTTATTAAAATGAAAATGAAGCGTTTAGTTTCTAGTAAATTTGGATTTGTGATATTCTAAGAAATGCATACAAAAGGGCTCACAAAAACACCTGAAGAGAAGTTCAACAATTACAACTTATGTTAGTATTTATCAAAGTACATATTTTTTAAAGTATATTTTGCGGATTTATTTGATTATATATCGCTTAAAAAGCGTTGATCCATCCATTCATAATTGATCATTACAACCCTTCAGTCAGGATTTCGACCCAGCTTCTCACATCACCTATGTTGTGTGCGTTAATTTCATACATGAGTTGCGGGACCTACAGTTTAAAGTCGACTCCGAACGACAGGTTTGAGAAGCTTCTTCATGGCAATATTATTTACGCTCATAGTTTTTGCCAGAAGTCTGCTGAGAGGCAGTCGCCGAAGAAATTTTTTTTTTCATATTTCGTTTTGATGCCTGGCTTGGCATACGAATCCTGGCTTTACGTCTAATAAGCCAACACACTACCTACTAGACTACGGCGAATTCACCTTACGTTAAGTAAAGGTAAATCACATTCGATCTTCAAATATTATGTCCTCAAAAGCCTCCTAATAAGCCTTTGAATTAGGAGGCAACCTAATCGAGATACTATTTCACAGTAGACTCCCTTTTTATTTATCATGGAGGATGAGAAAAACGTACAAACACCATTCGAAATATTATTTCGATAAAGTACCTTTTTTAATAAAAGTACTTTTTTGGTACTTTTTGAAGATAGCATTAAAAATAATGATGCCATAATTATTTTAAAATTTTTTTTGACTTTCAATAAAAAGAATAAAAAAAAATTAAGAACAACAGGTACTTGCAAATGATGAAACATATAAAGTACCTTTTTTAATAAAAGTACTTTTCTGATACTTTTTGAAGATAGCATTAAAAATAATGAAGCCATAATTATTTTAAAAATTTTTTTATCTTTCAATAAAAAGAAAAAAAAGTAAGTACAACAGGTACTTGCAAATGATGATACAAGTGTCAAAAATAAGACACAATCAAACTGAAAAAAAAACGCCAACTTCAAATGAATTCACAACCAACAGAAGACATGATGACTGAATAAGAAAAATATTCGTGTTTTGCTGAATATAAAATTGAAGTGCAATTTTGTAATTTAAAAGCAAAATGACTCAGCGTATTGAAACTTAAAAAACAGAAACTAGGAAAACAGATTTTAATAAATATTTTTTTTATCTTATTTGTCGGCTACATGAGAACTATAAAAATTCTTGGGAACATTGTAATTTTATTTTTAAAAACAAAAATTATGCAAATTTGTCTTCCATATTCAAAACACATAAATTTTAAATAATTTACGATTTTTTGATAATTATGAATAATTTTTATTGAATAGAATGTATATTGTATGCTAAAATTGTATACAAAAAGAATTTCGAAAAACTTGTATCATCAATTGTTGTTTTATTTCTTTGAAAAAAAAATACAACAACAAATATAAAACAATACTGGTGTATAGCTTTTAGCACAAGCTGTTAGAAGTCATTAAAACAATTATTAACATGCCAAATCAGCTGAACTAGACTTAACGACGTTGAAATTCAATACACCACAGGAATTTCATATTTGAAACAAAGAAACTCTATTCAAATGTAAAAACAAAAATAACACTTAATTAAACATTTGGAAAATTATAAAACAATTCAAATTATTATTAGAATTTCATTATTTCAATTAACACACTGCCAATGTTGATCATTGGCACATGACACACTAATTCTGTGTCATAAAAAAAATAATATTTTTCAGTTTATAATTTAATAAAAATAATTACGGGAATATCTGAATAAATACTTTCAATTTGGAAGACAAACTGATCACGTTTTAATCTCGTATTTCATTCTTAAGTGAATCACTTAAGCATTGTTCTTATTCTAAATAACAATTAATCTCTTTAATTGTTTAATAATAAATTGTATTAATAATTATGCTTTTTTGTTTAAATGCTATTAACATTTGAAATTATTCTTTTGTTAGTATTGTTTCACTCAATAAGTTTAAAACAATGTTGATGTCATTTTAAAAATTTAAATCAATATTTAGAAACAAGATTTGTAGTTCAATAGCCGTAAAATATAATGCTAAATAAAGTATGTGCACGAAATAAAATATACCATAGCATCTGCTACTGGAGGTGTGACAAATTCTTCGCTGTTGATGCCATGGCGTGATCAACAATTAGGTCTTTCAAAATCAGCTGATTATTCTCATTGGTAACGTTACTAAGCAAAATTGTTATAAAAAGCGGTGTCAGGTAATCCAAAAGTAATTGTGAAAAAACTATTGTATGTTAGTAAAATTACTGTTATGTGTTCACTATGGTCCAGGGGTAACATTGAGCTATTTCCTTAAAGCTTTTGTTTGTATATACTCCTGAACTTTATATATTAATTCATATTGTTACGAAAATGGAAATGGTGTTGTTAAAATAATAAGCAAAAGCTCCAAAAACAACACAATGGACTTGATCACGCATAAAAACAAAAGCTCCAAAAACAAAACAATGCAGTTGTTCACGTGATTAACGAATGAGTAAGCATATAGCAACAAAAACAACAGGGCTTGTTTATAAGATCGATGAATAAACAAAAATATAGCAACAACGTCCGTGTATAAGAAATACAGCAGAAAGACAAACAAACAAATCAACAACAACTCTGCCTGGACGAAAGTAAATAAGATACACGAACAACAAAAATGGAAACAAGTTGTTTACATTTTTGGATTGTTCCCGAAGGTCGTCATCATCCTTCAAGGGCATTCATCGCACTGTTGATCGAGTGATATAAAAGGCAAGATAAAGCGAGCAACGAGGATTCAGTTAGAATTCAGTCAGTCGTGTATGAAGACACGTTATTCCCGGAGTTCGAGTTTGAATTTAATCGTGTAAGAGGACGTCACGTCGGTGTGAGAATTAAATTTATCGAGCTTTAATTCAGTCAGACTTGTGTGCAGACAAGTTGCGTTTGAGAACACAGTTGTTAGTGTGGTGCTTACAAAAAAGGTTGTGAGCAAAGAAGAATAACTAACAAGTGTTGTTGTTGCTTATAAAAAAAGGTTATAAGCAGAGAAATATCACGAACAAGCACATATTGTGAAAGTTATCATTGTATACGTGGAATAAGTACGAACAGTGGCACAAAAGTTGTGCAGATAATAAAGAATTGATTAAAAAATAAACACAGATTTATTTTTATTTTATTTGCAATCTACGAACTCATATTTTTAACGTTTTTAAAAGGTAAAAACGTAACAATATTTTTATGTGTAAAAACATCAACGTGTGCATACTTTTAAACTTTAAGAGGATTATTTAAATAAATTCGTGATATTTTGTTTTTTTTTTTCTTTTTTTTTGTAGCTAAAATCTTAATTAATCTTTTAAAATAAATGTCGATAAATATTTAGCATGTTGATGTCATCTTGTTAACAAGACGTATGAACTACTATTGACATTTTTCTTTGAGTGTATTTTTACTGTACTGCTAACAACAGAAGCCTTGTAAAATGTTAATGAAAAATCACAAAAACAATATTTGAATAATGAATAAAACAACAACAACAACAAATACAACCAAAATAATTGATCATTATTTGGTTTTTGTAAAGAAAACATTTATTTTTTAAATTGCATTTATACGTTATGCAAAACTGATACTAATGCATTGAGCGGGTTGGTGGAAGATGGATGGGGGTATAAGTCTCAATCACAGTCATCAATTGCATTTGAGATGGCAATTCACGTTGTGGCGTTAATGATGCACTGCCAGAAATCAAAGCCATGTTTACAACCGATAATGATGATGAGATTTAAAATGATGTGAGCGAGGCCATCAAAAAAAGTGTTTTTTTTTTCTTTTTATTTGTTTTTTGGCTTTGAAATTTAAGCCACACACATGAAGCTATTTTCTTTAATTTTTTGTTACAAATTTTTTTTTTTTTTTTAAAGACATCTTTCACAATTGGCATTATTATGTTGGGTTTTTGTGAAATACTTTTCAGTTTAATTAATTTTAAATACTTTTGACACTGCATTGTGATTAAGAGGCTTGCAATTAAAAACTTAATTACAAAATTTTTTATTGTGTGTACAAAATTCGAAATAATTTTTTAAAAAGTTTTTAATCGTATTTTTGCTAAATTAATTTCTTTTCAAATTAAATTTTACTGGTTATCGCATATTAAAAAAATTAATTATAAACAATTTCCCCTTAATTAATTAAATTCATTCCGCTTTCCTTTGATCTGTGCATCTTGAGTTCAACAAACCCTGGAAAAATAACTTAAAGGACTAAATTTTATTGAAATTCTATTATCAATCACTCTTCCTGCTACAAACTGCAAACTCCAATTTACTCTTTGAATTATAATGTAATCATAATATTATTATTTATTTAATCGAATGTTTTTTTTAGCATATTAGATTGGAAAAAATTAAATTTTTTTTTTCATTTTTCAAAAATTGAATAAATTACTGCAAAGAAAAAAAAAACACAATTTATATGCCATAGCCAATATATATGCCTTTAAGTCTCAATTGTGCCATTAAATTTAATGGGGTTGCATTATAAATAGCATGTTTTGCAATTTGTTTTATTATTTCTTTAAAACCCCCCCCCCCCCCCTCTATGCATATAACCATGTTGTAATAATAAAAATTATTTTTATGACTTTAAATATCACATTTGCATGTTCTAACACTGGTTATGAAGCAAACCGAAAAAAAAGTACGCAGATTACATGTTTAGATTAAAGCCAACTTACAGACAGAGATACCACCAAACGATGGTGAAATCTAATTGCTTGGCCTCCAGACAATAGCATGGAGATTTACAAGATGGTTAAACGAAGATAAGACCACACAAATTATAATAATTTCTAATGAAATGCGAAAATAATAACAAGTTAAGTATAAAATGCGAGTAAAAAATGCTTTAAAGAATTTATCGATTTCGTATGAAAAAAAAAATTATTTTTTTAATCAAGGATTTTAAAAAAATAATTCTATGAGGAGGAAGCGCAAATTCATCAATTACTGCCAAGGAATGCAGTGGAAATTACACAGTAATTTACAAAAGAATACAAATTTCAGAATGTTAACTTAGCATATCGCGAGTAAATCGCCGAAGAAATACTTTTCGTATTTTGTTTTGATTTTTTTTTTTTATTATTATTAGTATTAAAAATACTTTAAATTTTCAACAAATTTACAATAAATGTATATACTACAAATTATTATTAAATAATACAAAATTAGTACACTTTTGTCTAAAAACATTTTCCTTTGGTTTCATTCTTAATGTTGTTTGTCAATGAGTTAAACAGCTGTAGGCCCTTGTAGAATATCGTTTTCTGCATTTGTGTTGACCTCACTCTTTGGATCCTAAAGTCACATGCATTTCTCAGTTGATATGGTTGGCTGTCTCCCACATAATGTAATTGATCACATAGATATTTCGGGGCGTCTCCTTGTTTTAATTTTCTAATAAACCTTAATGTGTTAAATTGGAGCCGTTGTGCTATGCTCATCCATTTTAGATTATTTAACATTGTAGTTAGATGTGTGTAACGATCGCAATTTAGTATTATTCTCATGGCTCTATTTTGCAGTTTCTGCATCCTTGCTAATTGATTTGTGCTGCTGCATGTGAATAAAATTGTGGAACCATATTCAAAATGTGGTTTTATTATCGTGCTGTATATGTTTATCGCTGTAGACTTTGATATTTTGCTTCTTATTCTTTTTAAAAAACTAATTTTTTTACCAACTTTTTTGCATAGATAATCTATTTGTTCATTGAAATTTAAATTTTTATCGATTATAAAACCAAGGTGTTTTATATATTCGACTTTTTCAATTGCTGTGTCATTTATTTTAAATATTTCCTCTGAATTTAAGTTTATTTCCATTATTTTTGTTTTATTTTCATTTAGTTTGAGTTTGTTCATTTTAAGCCATTCATCTATTTTTTTCATATCATACTTGATATTTTCGCGACATTCTTCATCACTATTTGCTATAGTATATAGTATATCAGAGTGTCATCAGCGTACAAGATAACTTTACATTTTTCCAAAATACTTGGCATTTCATTTATATAAATTATGAACAACAACGCTCCCAAAATGGAACCTTGTGGCACTCCGTAGTTATTTATTATTTCATCAAATTCTATGTCATTTAATTTTGTCGTTTTGATGTCTGGCCTGGGGCTCGAACCCTGGCTTTACGTCTAATAAGCCAACACACTACCTACTAGACTACGGCGACTTCAACTCTCTATTATGCATTGAAATTCCTCGAACATCCAAATAACACTCCTTACAACAGTATTGATCGTCCGTAGTTTGTTTAATTAGCCATGGAACAATTGGATATACCTACAGATTGGAAACTGGGTATTGATTCTGCGAGTGTACCCTAGACTCGTTTAATAAATGTCTGTTATTTATTACAAGTTGTGGTTAGAAAATAGACCTATATATAGAAAACAGTTTTATAGAAAAATACCAAAATTAAGTCGTTAGTGTTGTCAGAAGTCGATTCTATTATTGATTTGAAATAATTTACAATTCTCAGGCTCACTGTTCTAATTTTTGAATATAAACATATAATATAGTGGATAAGACACTGATTTCTTTAAATAATCATAATAAATCAATGTTTGTAGTTGGCTTTGAAAAATCACTATAGATATTCAAAGAATTTACTTTTTCCCTTAGCCAAGGTATTGTATTAATTAAAATCATTTAATTTTGTAAATATGGTTATTAAATCAATTTTCTCTTTTTGTTATTTTAATTAAAATTACTTTTAATTACTTCCAAAAACCATATAAAAGCCAAAACATATCGCAAAAACTAAATTATTTAAAATAAAAAACATACATTTTCTGTCATCAGTAGTTGTTAGTTATGTTGGCAAAATAACAGCATATCGTTTATTTTTTAATAATTTCTTTAAATTCGAGTGTTTCACAAACTACCCTTACCTTAAAAAACGTTCAATGCATTGCTGTAGATAAAAGCTTTGCTCGTTTTGATGATTGCGGCTATAGGACCCCAACAGATGGCTATGAAAGATTTAATATGATTATAAGGCTCCTAAAGGTACCAGTAACCAATTGTCAACTGAGAATAGAAGTGAAAATGATGGCCTTAACGTTGCCCGTTGCATTTAATGCCACATATGATGCTTGTAAGTTTATGGAGACTCGCCGGAAATATCGTATACTAAGGCGTTTATTCGAGACATTTCGTCCTTATATGAATATTAATCATTCGTGTCCTTATAATGTAAGTAATTTTTAATAAGAAAATCTTTAAATGTTTTTAATTTAATTTTTCTGGCATTTGGACAGCATGATATTTTTTTTACGGGTTTTAAAGAAATTCCCTTCCCAATACCTATATCCTGGCCTACTGGAGAATATGAGTTTAAAACCATGTGGATAATGGATAAGAAAGTTCGTTTTAGATTTGACGGTATTTCAGTTTTTAAAAAAAATGATGACAACAAAAAGATATCGAAAAAAAATTGACAAACCTAGAGTTTCATATCGAACACAGGAAATAGGCGTGACGGAACCATTTTAATGCCAATTGATTGCAAGATTTTTATTTCTTTAATAAACAAATTCAAAAATATATTTTATAAATAAAAAAGTATATATGTTACGTCTAACGTATTTTGAATTATTGAAATTTTTATTGTCGTAATTGCATACAACAAAATAATATCATATGCCACGCCCATTTTTTTCAATAATTATTACATTTGGAACTGGAATAGACAATATAAAATTAAAGCTTAAATTATTTAAAAAATAAATGTTTGGCGTAATTGCATAAAACAAAATAATATCATATGCCACACCCACTTTTTTCAATAATTATTAAATTTGAAACTGGAAAATAAATTAAGACAATATAAAATTAAAGCGTAATTATTTAATAAATAAATGTTTGGCGTAATTGCATAAAACAAAATAATATCATATGCCACGCCCACTTTTTTCAATAATTATTAAATTTGGAACTGGAAAATAAATTAAGACAATATAAAATTAAAGCTTAAATTATTTAAAAAATAAATAATTGACTTTATTAAACAACAGAAAAGTTTATATTTAATATCAAAACATTTCTCTATTTGTTGTAGATCTAAAAATAATTCCAACTTTTATTATAAATAAATTGAGATACGTAAATAAGCTTATATAAGATTTAAAAACAAAAGCCATACCCATGTTATAATTCCACTTTAAAAGGAGTTCTATAATTTTCTCAAAGAATTTGTTGTTATTTTAATGAAATGCCTATTAGCACTATAAGCAAGGAAAAATACCGATAAATAAATTTGCTTAAAAATTGTTGAAAGAATCTATTTAGAAAAGTATATGATGTCACGACCATTTTTTCTTTCACTATAAAATTTTAATTTCTGAAATTTTAAATCATAACTTTCCAAAAAAAAAAAATACTTAATATTATTCGTTTTTATTTTTCCTTTTTCTTAAAAACCTCTAAAATCACATTCACAGTCAAACGTATCTTCTTATCCACTATCCAGGATGTTAGAACGTCATAAATCCCATTTGGCCAGGGTACATCGAAAGGCACAGGTACACTTTTCAAATCTTTGACTATAATATCATGCTGAGACAATGTAAAAAAATCAATAGATAAAAATAAATAAAATTTTTTTCGTTCTTACACTTACATTATATGGACAAGTGTGATTGATATTAATGTAAGTACCAAATGTGGCATAAAAACGCTGTAAAACGCGATATTTTGAACGATTTTCCATAAATTTGCACGCATCAAAAGTGCTATTATAGGATAAAGGTATACTAATGTCCGTCACTGTTTTAAATTCAAATTGCAATTTACAATTAGTAACTGGCACCTTTAGCAGACGTAATATCATATTAAAATTCTTGATTCCGTCTTCACCTATTCGGGAGCCACACTGGTCGAAACGGCAAAATGTTGTGTCCACTGCTTGACAGTTAAAATCTCGTATCATAAAAAATGTCCTTGAGTGTACACATTGCGTTAGAGACACAATAATGAAGAAACTTAAAAATTTCGAATTCATTTTTGTCGTTATAAACTTTACGGCAATACTAAAATTGTTTCCGTTTTCCAAAAAAATAGCAGCATTTAAGAGTGTTTTAAAATAATTAACAATTTTCAAACGTTTATTATGAGATTATTATCCTCAATTATAGATAACATTAATGATATTGTTGGTTAAGTGAAAAAATTATTTCGAGAACGGAAAAAAAAACATTTGAGCTGTTACTTACTATATATGCATTGGAAAATGGAATACAACTCTAATGTATTAGGTACCTATTGTGAGAGAATTTCCACATTACCCAAGACCCAGCAGACGGTAATCTTATTTTCCCTATGGCTATGTCATTTAAGAACCCCTATATTGCGTTGCTGAAACGATATTTTCTTTAATATTCGAGTTTGTGGTCTGATTTTTCTTGCATTTCCTTTTCTAATTGAATAGATCACGTTTTGAACTTTTCCTAAGCCCCTATAATTAATTACAATAAACATTAAATTGATATTTAACAATGGAAAATTATTTATTCATAAATAGTTTACAAATAGAACAGCGGAATAAAGCCATTAAAAATCAATGATAAAATTTTAATTGATCGTCACTCAACTTTAGAAAAAAATTTATAAAAACTGTCTGCAACTATTTCCGGGAAAAAAATATACATTTTTAACACACATAAATCGACATCGTCAGAATGAAAACAAATTTATTTCTCTTCATATTCATTTTCAATTATTATGGACTCAAAATGGTAAAGAAAAAAACTTCAGATTTCCTTCAAAGGTATTCTAAAATCTTTGAACTTTCTAGTGTCCAGCTGTTATACTTTTGAAATCCCTGAAATGCATGGCCAACTGTCCGAATTACTTTCGCATTGGACAGTGTGAATTGAAAAATAATACTCAGGGCATTATGGAAGGTTTTATACATCTCAATCATGTAAAAGAACCTGTTGTCCATTGTGATATGCAATTAACACTGAAAAAGAAATCGAAAAGTCACAACTCGTTGATCTTTAATAATACCTTCGATGTTTGCGGTTTTATGGCGGGTCACAATAAGAATCGTATATTTTCGGTATTTTATAACTTTATAGCACCATATAGCAACTTAAACCATAGCTGCCCTTATGAGGTAAGTATTTTTTTTTTTTAAGTTATCTTTTAAAAAAGTTATTTTATTTCTATCTTTTGCAGCATGATGTAATTGTTAATAAATTTAAATTTAATACTTTCTCTAAACCTTTACCCTGGCCTGCAGGTGATTATGGTTTGGAATTTAACTTTCTTTTGGATAAAACTTCACATTTAAATGTAAAATTTGCAATTACTTACATCAAACAATAACTACTAAAGTAGAGCCAATATACAATGTATTCAAGTCTGTATGCTCAAATAAATTCATTATAAGGGGTGATTTTTAAGAGCTATAGGAAAATTTTTCAAAAAAAAAACACATAAAATTCAGAAAAATGCATGAAATCTTTATTTGAATCGATAGTACGGTCCATATAAGTTAATGTTTGAAGATTATTTCATGCAAATGTTGACCGCGACTGCGCCTCAAATGCTCCATCCGCTTAGTCCAATTTTGGCATACTCTTTCCAACATTTCGGCCGGTATCCCACGAATAAATGCTTCAATGTTGTCTTCCAATGCGTCAATTGAAGCGGGCTTGTCTGTATCGACATGAGCTTTAACATAGCCCCACAAAAAATAGTCTAAAGGCGTTAAATCGCACGATCTAGGCGGCCAATTGACCGATCCCGAACGTGAAATAAAATGTTCACCGAACTCGCCTCTCAATAAGTCCATTGTTACGCGTGCTGTGTGGCATGTGGCACCGTCTTGTTGAAACCACATGTCATGCAAGCCAAGCTCTTACATTTTGGGCAAAAAAAAGTTGGATATCATCTCACGGTAGCGCTCACCATTCACAGTTACGTTACGATTCGCAACATCTTTGAAGAAGTACGGTCCAATGATGCCAAGTTCAATGATTTGCAAGCGTTGTTCGTTTGTAAGACGATTCATGGTTAAATTATAGACCAAACTGAAGATGTTTGACAGTGAAACAAAACACGAAACGTGCGTGAGCTGTTTAAACCAGTGTTGCCAAAAAGATAATAGCTAAAAAATAAATCACCTTTTACATTTCATTTATTAATAATTAAGAAATCTAGATTTGAAAATCTACGTTTATATACATTCTGGATATCTTATCTAAAATATAAGTTAATTCACTTTTGTATAGGCCACTAGGCCAGGGAAACATTTTACGGAAATAGTCATTAATAATATTCGGATTGAAATCTTTAATAAAAACATCGTGCTGAAATTAAAAAAAAAATGTTTTTCTTTTTAATGTTTCAAAAGCAATTCCTAAAAAAAAAACTTACATCATATGGGCAGCTGTGATTCATATTGGTAAATGGTAAAATTAAATTAAGAAGCATAGCCAATATTTTATTATTTTTACGATTTTTCATATAATCACAGACATCGAAAGTTTTGTTGAATACGAAACGATTTACACGATTCAATTTACCTTTTACCACATATTGCAAAAGACAATTCTCGACGGGACGACTCATATAACGTAGTTTAATGGTCAATACCGGCAAACCCTGGGTATTATTGTGCAACTCACATACTTCAAATTGATAATATAAGGGTCCAGTGGCATAACATTTCAGCTTGCTCATAATAAAGGCACAATGGCACTTAAAGTGTAAAATAAAAGGATTTTAAATAAATTTTTGAAAAATAATTCAATTTCACTTACCATGCCTAAGAGCAAGAGTTTTATAAAAAATAAATATTTGCAATATTTCGAAGACATTGGGAAATGTTTAAACTTGCTTCACTTTGTAAAACTTTATGGTAGAAATATTTAAAAAAAATTGATTATTTATAGATTTTAATAAAAAAAACAATGTATTCAACATATCAAATTGAATAATTAAAATGTTTCCTGTGTATTATCCCTAATTAAAATAAAATATTTAAAAGCCATTATTATTAATTGTTTTAATCTCTCTCTCTCTCTGTTTATTTTAAAAGCCAAAAAAAATTTAAACTTTATATTTGACCCATAACTAATGCATTTGCTATCTCTTGAAGCCATTTACACAATGTTATTTAAGCCAAATTTCATTATTTACCTTCATTATTTCACTTTTTTTCAATAGTTTATTCAAAAAAAAAATTTCAAAACTGTGCTAATTTTATGCAACACAGCAAACAAATAGAAAAACTAATAAAAAAAAAATTTGTTTAAAAATAAAACTAAAAAAATCAAGTACAAAATAAAAAAAATAATCATTTATTTGAAAAAAAAATAGCTTAGCTTGCAAAATTATAAAATTTGTATACGATTTAATAATAAAACGTGTTTTGAATTCTTAACATCAAGAAATTAAATTAAATTATTTTATAAAAAAAAAATTAAAAATAAAAAACAAACGGAAGAAACAATGAATAATTTATGAAAAACAAAATATACAATCCGTCATAAACTAATTTTAAAACAAGAATGACACACATTTTCAACGTAGCTTAAACAAATAATTTAGAAATTAAGGTTAATAAATCAGAAATTAGAAAGTGTTAGAAATAAATTAAAAATAAAAAAAGTTAAAGCAATAATAATAATAATGTTCTTAATCAAATACATTTTATGTTGAAAGCATAATTTAATATTTAACTATCATTGGTTAATTCAAAATCCAGCATTAAGCGATTATTATAACGTAATCTCTATAAAAATAGGTATTAATGAAATCAGTTTTATTTTCCAGTAAAGTTGTCTAAATTTCCAATTCAAAATTCCCTTTTATCGTATCAAAAATTATTTCATACCTACTCTGTACTCTTTACGATCTATCGTTTTACTTTTATTTTATTTTTACCTATAAATATATGCATATAAGTCTCTCCTAATTTTTAAAGTCTTAATTTTGTTTACAGTTATGTGCCAACCTGTCCTGGGTCAATGAGCAGTCCTGCTCTACCGCTAGGCTCACTTGGCCCTCGATGGATAGAAGGCACACCAACCAGCCACTTGAACTGGGTGTAGCGTTATCTCGATCACAGTGGCCATGCTTACAGGTCATTGTGTTATGGGAAGACACACGGAAAGAATGCAGCTCCCATCTAACGACTTCTGCCGTTGTGGCCGATTCGCTGAGGAAGACGAAATTGTTATCCACTTTCAGATAACAGATCCCCAGAGGAAGAGGAGACTGTTATCCACTTTCTTTGACAATGCCCATCTCCTGCAAGGTGCTGATATACATAGGTTATTTGGCTCTCCAATCCTTGTCAGCTTGACGAAGCTATCATCCATTAATGTCTAGGATATAGCTTCGTTTATCAAACTTTCGGGCTGGTTTGTCAGCGTGTGGTAGTCGTGCTTTAAATGTGTAGTCCTTGCACTGACCAACTCCTCCTTCTTCTATGGTTTGAAGGAACTTGGTCAGTACAGATTCTACGTTCAAGTGAGCTTTTGGTATCAAAGCTACCTACCATATGGATTTACAGTACTGTGACCATACAATCTACTGTATTGTCCTCAATCTACATATATAGAGTATCCCTATGTCTTCCACTATACTGTTGCTTTAACCAACTATAGAATGTTATTCGGTGTCATAACGAAAATATACAATATTCCCTTGATTTACGTCGTCTCGATTTACGTTGTTTCGATTAACGTCGTCAAATATTTTGTTCTCTTCAACTTCGATTTGCGTCGTCATTCGATTTACGTCGCCTCTGTTGTTTATAAACAAAATCAGGGGAAATCCCTCTTTAAAAAAAAATTCAATGCATAGAATAAAAATTTAATTATTTTAGTTTCTTTTTTGTAAAATGTACATAAATAAATGAATCTAATAGTATGAGCTATTTGAAATTCGATTTACGTCGTTCGATTTACGTCGCCTTTTTCCAGAACATTCTACGACGTAAATCGAGGGAATATTGTATACGACAAATTGGAATGGAGAAAACTGTTAATGTTAACAGCTGCCAATGCAATATTTAAGAGCTTATTAGAGCTTTCCTTTAATTTTTCAGACCTATGGCACTGTCTAAAGGTGCGTTTAGACTGTGCTAATATTTGCGCAAAATCATAAAAATTTTGTTTGTCCTAGTGTAAACACTCGAATTTGTTAGCGACCAAATATTTTTCGACTGTTTGTTGGCTAAAAAATCTTTGTTTGTGAATAAAGCTTTGCATAGTGTAAACACTTTGTCAGCACGTCGTTACAAATATTTGGCTCGATATTTTGTTTGTTCTCACAATATTTTTGGCGGAACAAATAGCGACAAATAATTGTAGAAACGTGGGTTGCCAACAGTTATTTTTGACAGTGCTTAACATATAAAAAATGAAATAAATTGAAATGGCAATACTGGTCAGCTTTATTTGAAAAACATTAACATATATTTAATGTTAATATGCTGAATATTGTAATCAAGTTACCAAGTAATCGAAGTCATTTGAACCCATGCGCACGAAGTTTTTATGCAGCGAAGGTTCTTCAGAACGTAGTGCCTTCAGAAGTTTTTTGCAACATCCTTCCATTTTACGACGCTGCACCCAAGCTCGAACCTACATTCTTCTGGATCTTCTTTTTTTCTTTTTGCTGGGTTTCTGAAACTGCTATAGCTCCAGCAGTTATTAATAATAAATCTTCAATATCACTGTCACTAAACATTTTAACTTTTCACGTTGTTTCACAAACACAATTTGATACTATTTGGCAGATGGATTTCATAAACATAACAACAACATTATTTGACAGATGTTTGTCATACACACCGGACAAATAAAATTATTAGTGCAGTGTAAAGGGGTAAACAAATATTTGTACCAAACATTGCTGACACAAAATCTTCTGTTATTTGTGCAAATAAAATTCAAACAAATATTAGTGCAATCTAAACGCATGCCCAAACATTACTCACAAACCATACTATTAGCCCAAACCATTATTTGTTGTGTTTGGACAAATATTAGCATAGTCTAAACGAACCTTAACACATATACAGCAACTTACCGGCAGTGCAACTAATTTAAGGAAATTTTTATAAAATTATTTCGTTCAACATAATAACTTTAATTTGTTAAAATTTATAATTTATTATTTTGTAATAATTTAATAATTTTGTGTAATATAAATAATTTATATTGTAATTTATTTATATGCATGTCTTTGAATATGTAATCTCTTGATGTAATGTATGAACATTGTTTTCCTGTACATTATATGAAAAATAACAAAATGACTTTCGAATATGGCTACAAAGTTCAAGTATTTGTTCATAGTTAAACAGAACTATAAAATTTTTAATATTTATTTTCAAATTGTTTGGCCATAACGTCACTTTCACGTCATCATTTGCATTTTTTCACTCAAAGATCATTCTCTAGACTATTATTAAAAAATGATTAGAGATTAATTTTTTTTCTGTTTTTGTTTTTGTTTCATTATCAGTTTTTTTTATTTGTGTTTAATTTTTATGACTATTTTTCTTTTTTCTGTCAGCGGAAATTGTTTATAAGCTTCGTTTAGATTTTGTTATTACTTTTTGTAGTTTTTTTATTATTTTTCTTCTCTAACCCCTTAATTAGCTTCAATTTATCAGCCTAGTCTTTTCACAGAATATTGATTAAAGGCAAGTAAAATTATGGCTCATAAAGGGATGTCATAAGTCTATGACTTCCTTTTAAGGAAATTACGTGTGTTTATTAAATAATTATAAATATATTAAATTTAATTTTTTATAATGTAATTAAGACTACATTTCTTGATTTCTTTATGTAAATCAAAATTTTACGAGGTTTAATCTAAAATTAAATAAAATACAGTGAACTCGCGAAAACGTGAACTAATTTTTACCAAGACAGTTCACATTTTCGAGTTTGTTCACGTTATCGAGTACCCAAATTTAAAACAAAAAATGACCCTATTTATTATCAGCGATGTCATCTTTGTCCCAAACTAAATTTAAAATACTTTTCCAGCAATTGTTTAAAATTTGTTGCGAAAGTCTACTCCATGCTGAGTCCAAAAGATTAATTCCATCTTTTATAGTTATCATCTTAATAGAATTTAGCAATTCTGTTTGTTTTCCAGCTACTAATGCCAAGAGACTGTTTCTATACTACAGCTTTGTTATTTTAAAAACATTCTGGTCCATGAGCTGAATTAACGATGTGACGTAGGGTGACAAAAACATTGCACAAATGAATCCGTCATCAGAAATCAATTATGATTCAGCCGGATGTGAAGGGGGCATTGTCTATTAACAGAAGGGCGTTTACCGGTATCCCTTTTTAGTCAAGAACTCAGTAACCTAAGGCCAAAAATTATAACAAAGTTTTCAGTTTTAAATTTGCCAGTTGAAGTATACCTCTTTAACAAAACATTGATGAAACCAGTCATAAAACAATTTTACATGTCATCAATGCTGACTTGGAGAATTTGTAATTCACTGGACAAGTAAAGTTTTTGAAACTTCGTAGATTTTTACATTTCCCAATTACCAGTAAATTAAGTTAAGTTTGTGAGTCCCCGACGCATTTGAACAGCCCATGAAAGTTAATCGTTGTTTCTTCATCTTTGCGCCTGGAGCACTTTTCTCCAGTGATGACAAATATGTTTTATATGGCAACTGCTTCCAATATAAACCGGATTCATCAGCATTATAATGCTGTTCTTCACAAAGAGAGATTTCTTTCATTTTTGCTTTTAACTTTTCCTTAAGTGGGTCAACATGTTGCGGCTGCGCAGCAAGCTTTTCTCTGGAAATTTTAAGAAGGCGAACACCCAACCTTTATTTAAATTTTTGAAGCCATCCTTCACTGGTGTTAAAACCACGATCATTTTCTTTAATTTGATCGTGAATTTCTAAAGATTTCACAATTTAAAAACAGATTAAAAAACAAAATATAAAAAAAGTGTTCACGTTTCAGTGCTTTCAGATTTTGTTCACGTTTTAGAATACTCTGTGGAAAAATAAATTTGTTCACGTTTCTGAGGTGTTCATACTTTCGCGTGTTCACGTTTTCGCGAGTTCACTGTATTATTTAAATTTATTTTTTTTGTCCGGCTCCCAATGGGTTAATTTTGATCAATTATTTAATTCCTTGATTTCTTTATGTAAATCAAAATTTTACGAGGTTTATTCTAAAATTAAATAAAATTTTATTTGATTTTTTTTTTTGGCCGGCTTCCAAAGGGTTAATTTTGATCAATTATTTAATTAAATAAAAAGCTGTAGACAATAAATTGTATTTAAATATTCATAAATTATCCATTTGTTGCCTTTACGAACACATGGGTCAATGATATCAGAATTTTTTTCTTTTTTTTTGGTTTTATTTCTTTGAACACACTAATCTCGACTTAAATCTTTACTTTGTATTGCAATTGTATTTGAAAAATATTTCAATGCTAAATGATAAACAAAAAATAAAAAATTTGTTTTAATGTTCAAACAACACTTTGTTTGTATTTATTTTTATTAACATTTAATTTATAAGATTTGTTAACTGGGATTATCTTTGAGAACGCCCCTTACTTACCAAAAACACCTTCTCTACAAATTCTATCAAATAACATAGCATAGACTCGAAAGCATATTTAAACTTAATCAGTTAAGACAACAGAGGGGAAGAGAGAAAGAGATGTATAGCCATGCCAGCTGTAGCAAATGTTTCTAAGCATCTGAGGTAAAAAACAAAAAAAATCTTAAAAACGTACAATTTAAAGTCATTAGTCAAGTGTAACCAAATTGTAGATTTTTCGCCAACTTTTTTGCTAAATGAAATATTTTTGCTGATCAAAACAAAAAAAAATTCATTGAAAAAAATCTGCAAAAATTTTTGTGATTTTTTTTCAAACATTTTTTACGTTACGATACAATCAATTGACTGTATGCTAAAGTGTGTATTCAAGTCTCTGGAGTCTCCGTATATTGTATATGAAAACGCCACTCGCTGTTGGCTGGTCTTCATTCATTTGCAAGACATTAAAGTTTGGCTGGCTGTTGCTTTAAGGCCCAATGTGCGTTTTCTAAACTCATTAAATTTGCCAAACACGTTTAGGTAATCAATTTTGCGTTATTGCTCGTAAGCAGTTCTGTTTTTTTTTTTTTGCTTCTTTTCATTTATTTGAGTAGATAATGTTGTTTTTAAAATATTTCTTTTAATTTGTTTTTGTCTTTTTGTAGCCAATGTGTACCAAATATTTGTTGGCCTTTTTTGTTTTTGTGTAATATTTTGCAGCCACAAATATTTGAAGTATTAAAACCGTTCTTTACTTATAAAAACAGCTTTTGAGAAAATGCCGACAATAAATAAATCATCAATTTTTACAATCAAAGAAGCACAAGTGACTATAATTTACACTTAAGGCTTGAGGAAAAGAAAGGAAAGTTTTTTTTTGTTTTGTAGAAAATAAACTCCCTCGAAAAGAAAGGAAATTGGAAAGAAAAATCGTTAAAAAAATTGAATATTTTGATTTATTTGCAAGGAAATTAACAGATACCACAGATAAGAAAAACTTCTAAAAAAAACTATTACATGCACGCTTTTATTTACAGTTAAATATTTACACGAAGTAAAAAATGGCATCAATCAAAAATAGTCCTTGAAATGATTTTTTCTTATTCTTTAAAATTGTTAGACAAATGAGAAGCAAACGTTAATAAATCTCGAATGTTTTCTTATACTCATAATAGAAATTTTGTGCATAATAATTTACGCTGATGTAAATAATTGTAGTATTTGGGCATTATATGCATTATGTAAAAAAATGTTGTAAATATCTGTTGTTTTCAATTATTAATTTGGAACAAAATATTTTACACAATGTAAACAATTTAATAAATTCTACATTATTGCTTCAATTACAGTAAAATTGCAAAAATTATAAAGTGATGAACTTTACAATAACTTTACCCTGATGTAAATAATTGTAGTATTTGGGCATTATATGTAATATGTGTAAATACCTGTTGTTTTCAATTATTAATTAACAACAAAATATTTTACACAATGTAAACAATTTAATAAATTCTACATTATTGCTTCAATTGCAGTAAAATTGCAAAAATTACAAAGTGATGAACTTTACAATAACTTTACCCTGACGTAAATAATTGTAGTATTTGGGCATTATATAAAATATGTAAAAAAATGTTGTAAATACCTGTTTTTTTCAATTATTAATTTGGAACAAAATATCTTACACAATGTAAACAATTTAATAAATTGTACATTATTGCTTCAATTTCAATAAAATTGCAAAAATTACAAAGTGATGAACTTTACAATATCTTTAGCCTGATGTATATAATTGTAGTATTTGGGCATTATATGTAATATATGTAAATACCTATTGTTTTCAATTATTAATTAACAACAAAATATTTTACACAATGTAAACAATTTAATAAATTCTACATTATTGCTTCAATTGCAGTAAAATTGCAAAAATTACAAAGTGATGAACTTTACAATAACTTTACCCTAATGTAAATAAGTGTAGTATTTGGGCATTATATGTAATATGTGTAAATACCTGTTGTTTTCAATTATTAATTTACAACAAAATATTTTACACAATGTAAACAATTTAATAAATTCTACATTATTGCTTCAATTGCAATAAAATTGCAAAAATTACAAAGTGATGAACTTTACAATATCTTTACCCTGATGTAAATAATTGTAGTATTTGGGCATTATATGTAATATATGTAAATACCTGTTGTTTTCAATTATTAATTTGCAACAAAATATTTTACACAATGTAAACAATTTAATAAATTCTACATTCTTGCTTCAATTGCAGTAAAATTGCAAAAATTACAAAGTGATGAACTTTACAATAAATTTACCCTCATGTAAATAATTGTAGTATTTGGGCATTATATGTAATATGTGTAAATACCTGTTGTTTTCAATTATTAATTTGCAACAAAATATTTTACACAATGTAAACAATTTAATAAATTCTACATTATTGCTTCAATTACAGTAAAATTGCAAAAATTACAAAGTGATGAACTTTACAATAACTTTACCCTGATGTAAATAATTGCTGTATTTAGGCATTATATGTAATATGTGTAAATACCTGTTATTTTCAATTATTAATTTACAACAAAATATTTTACACAATGTAAACAATTTAATAAATTCTACATTATTGCTTCAATTGCAATAAAATTGCAAAAATTACAAAGTGATGAACTTTACAATATCTTTACCCTGATGTAAATAATTGTAGTATTTGGGCATTATATGTAATATATGTAAATACCTGTTGTTTTCAATTATTAATTAACAACAAAATATTTTACACAATGTAAACAATTTAATAAATTCTACATTATTGCTTCAATTGCAGTAAAATTGCAAAAATTACAAAGTGATGAACTTTACAATAACTTTACCCTAATGTAAATAAGTGTAGTATTTGGGCATTATATGTAATATGTGTAAATACCTGTTGTTTTCAATTATTAATTTACAACAAAATATTTTACACAATGTAAACAATTTAATAAATTCTACATTATTGCTTCAATTGCAATAAAATTGCAAAAATTACAAAGTGATGAACTTTACAATATCTTTACCCTGATGTAAATAATTGTAGTATTTGGGCATTATATGTAATATATGTAAATACCTGTTGTTTTCAATTATTAATTTGCAACAAAATATTTTACACAATGTAAACAATTTAATAAATTCTACATTCTTGCTTCAATTGCAGTAAAATTGCAAAAATTACAAAGTGATGAACTTTACAATAAATTTACCCTCATGTAAATAATTGTAGTATTTGGGCATTATATGTAATATGTGTAAATACCTGTTGTTTTCAATTATTAATTTGCAACAAAATATTTTACACAATGTAAACAATTTAATAAATTCTACATTATTGCTTCAATTACAGTAAAATTGCAAAAATTACAAAGTGATGAACTTTACAATAACTTTACCCTGATGTAAATAATTGCTGTATTTAGGCATTATATGTAATATGTGTAAATACCTGTTATTTTCAATTATTAATTTACAACAAAATATTTTACACAATGTAAACAATTTAATAAATTCTACATTCTTGCTGCAATTGCAGTAAAATTGCAAAAATTACAAAGTGATGAACTTTACAATAACTTTACCCTGATGTAAATAATTGTAGTATTTGGGCATTATATGTAATATGTGTAAATACCTGTTGTTTTCAATTATTAATTTGCAACAAATTATTTTACACAATGTAAACAATTTAATAAATTCTACATTATTGCTTCAATTGCAGTAAAATTGCAAAAATTACAAAGTGATGAACTTTACAATAACTTTACCCTCATGTAAATAATTGTAGTATTTGGGCATTATATGTAATATGTGTAAATACCTGTTGTTTTCAATTATTAATTTGCAACAAAATATTTTACACAATGTAAACAATTTAATAAATTCTAAATTCTTGCTTCAATTGCAGTAAAATTGCAAAAATTACAAAGTGATGAACTTTTTACATAAAAAAAACTCAATTACTGTTCCATTAAAAAAAGTTTTCATTTTAAACCGTAGGTAAGTAAAGACGACACAGGCAAATGTTTTAATCCAAAGCACTATACTTAATGGATTTTTTTTTATTCTACATCAAGCTCAAGATAATTTTTGATTTTAAGAGAAGCAAAAGAGAAAAATGGCAGCTTTTTATAAGGCTTCTCAATGCATATTTCTGTTTTAGCCATAATGTATGTTTAGGTAGAGGGAATTTTAGAGAGGATAGCATTCACTTTAAGTGTCCTTGAGTCGTATAATAAAACCCATTATTCTTAATATTTCAAGCGCAATAAAAAACCAAAAAGATTTTATTTTTTTTTTTCTGTTTTAGTCCAGAACATTTGATGTCTACAACGATTTATTTCGTTTTTTATAGAGTTTGAAGTTTTGTTTCTTTTTTTCGTTTTGCTATCAGAAGACCTAAAGGTATAAATAATGGTTGGTGATGATGTTCATGATGATGGCAAGCTTAGTTTGTTGGGGATACATTATGCCTCTGACAGTTTTTATTTTGCGAAGATGATCGTGCTTAATGTTTGGTATGGTTGTGTATTAAAGGCTTAAAAGCGTTTTTTTTTTCGTGGCATAAAAATTTACAATCAAATTCCAATGTTTCTATTCAATTTGAGCTGGATTGAAGCCAGCAATTCTTTTTAATTTTTCGTTTATTGCAAGACAAATTTTATTGAATTCCTAAAATGTAAAAAATGCCTTGTGATATGTGTTATACTATATAATAAACTATGTTTTCTGTACCCCCTATAATACGTATAAGAGAAGATATCAATGAAATGCTTCATAAAAAATTAAATAAAATATTACCAAATGTCAGCTAAGAAATATCTTACATTTATAAATGAATCGTATAAATGAAATAAACCCTCTTAATAATATTTAATCTTTAAAGAAAGCTTTCTATTCTGTTAAGGCCAAAGGTCATACATATAAAATCATTTCTTAAGGCAACACACAATTATAAGAAAGAACTACAGTCAGCGCAGTTTAAGCATCTGCCGTCTAAAGACCTCCTTTAAATATCTTCTTAAGGAGCTTAAGTACTTGCAAGTTAAAGTAACAAAATTTTAAATATGTAAATTTAAGTCCAGGGGTCACTAATCTACACCATGAGTCTGGGGGCTCACTTATACGCCGGACAATATTTCTTATTCCAAATTCAGACAGTTGTGTCAGGGATATCAAGAACAGTATTCCCTGTATTTCGGGGCGCTTCACCAGTGTCTCTCTGGTGTGGGTCCCCGGGCACACTGAAATTCCGGGAAACTGTAGGGCCGACGAGCTCGCCAGAGCTGGTGCGCTCCTTCCAGAATCCTCTTCTGTTAAAGTGGGTATTCCACTTGCCCCGGTTAAGTTGACCATTGCGCGAAAATTCTTTCGGGACGCCAACCTATCCTGGATCAATGAGCAGTCCTGCTCCACCGCTAGGCTCACCTGGCCCTTGATGGATAAAAGGCGTACCAACCAATTACTTGGTCTTGGTCGTGACGTCATCTCGACTACAGTGGCCGTGCTTACGGGTCATTGCGTCATGGGTAGACACGCGGAAAGAATGAGGCTCCCTTTTAATGACTTCTGCCGTGGATGCAGGTCCTCTGAGGAAGAGGAGACTGTTATTCACTTTCTTTGTCAGTGCCCGTCTCTTGCTAGGTGTAGATATAGGTTATTTGGCTCCCCATTCCTTGTTAGCTTAACGGAGCTATCATCCATTGATATCAAGGATATAGCTTCGTTCATCAAACTTTCTGGCTGGTTTTCCAGTGCGGGGTAGTCGTGCTTCCGTTGTGCAGCCCTTGCGCTGACCAACTTCTTCCTTTTCCTTCATTGTGGTGGAACTTGGTCAGTACAGGGACTGCGTTCACCCGTGGCATCACAACGGGCCGCTATGCGTGCTCAAGTGAGCTTTGTGACATCAGAGCTACCACTCCGACCTAACCTAACCTATTCCCTGTATTTTAAGTTTTTTTTTATTCACACAGTGCTGGACAGTGATACATTAACTGACAGACGGTCTCTTCCTCCTCCTCTGAGACGAAACTTCTACAGAAATCATACAAACCATACCGGCGTTCCAACGGGCATGCCGCCCTTGAGGACAGAGAATACATAATAAATGTCAAGTGGAGACAGAAAAATAAGTTTTTCTGTTCTGTCTAAATTAATATGCCGTCTAGCGGTCGAACAGTCTCTTCTTCTACCCAAGATGCGAAATATTTCCTAACATACATACATAAATGGTCATTACAACTCTTCAGTCAGGATTTCGACCTAGCTTCTCACACCACTTATGTTGTGTACGTTAATTTTATACATGAGTGGCGGGACCTACAGTTTAAAGTCAACTCCGAACGACAGATTTTTGAGAAGCTCTTCATGGCAATTTTATTTACTCTCAGAGTTTTTGCCAGAAATCTGGCATATTTTCGTTTTGATGCCTGACCTGGGATACGAACCCGGGCTTTACATCTAATAAGCCAACACACTACCTACTAGACTACGGCGACTACAATATTCCCTAATGTCTTGCCTAATCGCTGCCAAGGAATCATATGTGTTTCTTTTGCATGTGTCTGCAATACAATTACAGGCCTGTCCCTAAGCCCAGGGACCCAAATAATGAAGAGGAATAGGCGTCGGTATGACTATCGAAGGTATCAGTCAAAAGTGTATCAGCATACTCCTAAGAAATATATCAGCACATTCCCTGTACATATTCCGCTACTGAGCAGTCATTTAATCGCCATAAGGATAGCAATGACTTTCGTCTGGAGGACAGTGCAGTTCCTGACACGGAAGTTCTCTATATACATCAGAGATCAGCAATGAATCGTATTTTCGCTACTCATAGGTACTTATGAAATTTTGAGTATGAGTGAGTCAAGAGTATTAAAATTCAACTACTCTGATTCATTCGTACTCGCTACAACATTGATTTATAAGTATAGGTTGCAATGAGTATGAGTACAACGTTGACATTAAACTCACAACATTTGATTCATTGTTTGATTCATACGCCTACTCATTCAGATTCATAAATTTAGAAAAATACTTATAATACTTACGAATGATTCGAGTCACTCGAATCATTCATCAAAATTTACAGTAGTAGTTATTGTTGCATTTACAAAAGAAGAGAAAAGAAAAGACAAAGACAGCAAGCAAAGCACACACACAACCTTCTAGCGAGTATTGTGGTGTTCGTACTCGAATCATACTTATTTTGTGCTTCGTGTATATGTTGAATCATGGATAGTCGAAATCAACAACATCGTGCGTATTGTTAAGTATGAGTACGATGAGTATTTCTAACTTTGAATATGAGTAGTATGAGTATGATATTAAAATAAGTATGAATGCGTATAAGTAGCTGAAATTATAAGTATGACTCGAATCTACTCATCGTTTTGAATACTCGTTGCTGATCTCTGATATACATCCTCTATATACACATCATTTCCCTGTCCAATATTGAGCCGTTGGTGTATATTTTCAGAAGAGAAGGATCTGGATTGCAGGCCTCTAGCCTCTACTTGATATGACAGTATCGAAATGATTTTGGTGGACCATATAATCATTAATTGAATTTATAGGTATTAAAAACTACTTCATTTTTTTTTTAACTAAAAACAATGTTATGCTATTGATTTCAGTTTCAGATCCGAAATTAATTGCAGACGTTCCTTTTCTTATTAATCTTAAGACCAACAATTTCAAAATATTTCTTCTTTTCCCTTCGGACATAGCATAGGAACAGGTCCTAGCATAATCTATTAGCATTTGAAATATTTAATACGACTTCTGTTGGCTAATCATATGACCCACATTTTATTCTTATTTTGTGTTTTTTTGTATTTTTTGTTAAATTTTTCAACGTATTCATAAATTCCTGTTTCAGGCACATTAATATTCTTTGACCTGCCACTGCAATTCATGCAGAAGATAATAGTTAAGGACTACCTATCTTCTAGAGAATATAACCATATACATACGTACACACGTATGTATGTATGATGTTGAGGAACGTAAGAATTATTTTACTGTTGCTTTTGTTGTAGAAAATTATTAACATTTTTGTTGTTATACAACAATAACAAACAAAAAAAAAAAAAATAAAAGTACAAGAAAATTGTTTTGGAAAGTCATGGCAGGCAATAATAAACCAAAAAAAAAAAAAAAAAAGAGGAAAGAAATGAAAAGAAAAAAAAGAAAAAGCTGTACTTACATTTTTGGTTAAGTTTTGTGTTGCAAGTTTTAAAAGAACAGCGCGGTAAAAATTGTAGTATCACGACCAAATACTGATGCTGGCTGAATGACTGGATGACTGGATGGTGGCTGGATGATGATGATGATTATGCAGAAACGTAGACAATAATGATGTTGAGGCGTAGAATGTTGAGGAGGTTGCAAGTAAAGGTTTAAGAAAAACACAGACAACAATGAACTGGATGCTGCTGGTTTTCTTTAATGCAGCCTTTTTTTTCCTTTCTTTCAACACACTACAAAGAAAACAACAAAGAAATGCAGAAACCATAGGCATCTGTTTCTGCTAAAGAGTGGTAGACCAGAATAATTTTAAACTGGTTTGTTGGTTGGCTTTAAATCTTGCTCGAGACTGCTGCTGTGTTTCAAAGTGAATGAAATCAATGAATGATGCTAATGCTGGTGCTAGAGCTGGAGCTGGAGCTGCAATTGTGTACAGGAGCTGCAGAGAGCTATGTTGTCATATGTACATATATCTGTTTCGTATCTCAAGTAAAACGTTAAAAGCTTATTAACATTTTTATTTAGTTTAGTGGTTTAATTTACACCTCTGAACAGAGAATGACTTAAAACACACATTTCAATTAATTTCAATATTCAATACCAAGACCATTATGTGTGTCTATGCCCCTGCTGCTTATGCATAAAGCAACAACATTAAAGTCAGGCTTTAAAAACCACTTTTAAAACAGACTTTAAGACGTCTTTTAATCATGTAACTAACTTAGAATGTAACAGATATTCCTTTACTGGTATATCTGCTGTTTGTTTTGTTCTTTCCATAAGCCTTTATCGATTTATGTGACAACGTTTTAATAAAACGCTGTGTTACGTGAAGTGCAGGACAGCTGCTGTTACTGCTACAACTGCTGCTAGTGTTTCAAACATATGCCAAAGACCAGCCAGCCAATCGATGCATATGGCATATTAATTAATTATCGATTTATTTTCAATGCTAAAATAAAATAAAAAATGTTTTAGAAAAACTCTAATAAATTACAATTTTCGTATTCATTAATCATTCTTAGATTTCTACTATTACGAATACAAAAAAAATGCTTTGAATGTAAAACATAAATTATTATTTCATTGATAATGAGGGGTTTCATAATTATTTTCTTCATTTAGCAGCATGACATCTTAAATAGGCCATGATCTAGAAAACTAAATATTCTTTAAATACTCAAATACATAGTGAAACAAAAAGTTTCAATCTTTTAAACCAATATCTCTTAGAATAAAATTACCATCTCGAATTTAGAACAAAAATTTAAAAGAAAAGAAAAATATGGCTAAATCGCTAGTCGCCTTACGCTCTTATTCTAATTCCATTTACAAATGCCACCCATACTTTGTTTCTTTTTTTTTTTTTTTGCTTTGCTTTTTAAATTTGTTTATTGTTTATAAATATTTAAAAAATTTTAAAATATTATTTACTGGCATATTTTCTAAATATTTTTACATCTTCCGCTTTTTGTTTCAATTCAATGCTTCTTTTGTGTGTAGTGGTCTACAGTAGTTGACTTTTAAAGAATTTTTTTTTATTATTTTTTGTTTTCTACAAAATGCTAATTTATTTGTTTATAAAAAAAATTTATTTATTTACTTAAAAAATTTACTACGTTGTGGGTGTAAATTTGTTATAAAAGTTGTTGTATTGCATTAAATAACCTTGTCTATATGAAATCAGCAAAATCTTAAATAAAAAAATAATAATAAAAATTGTAAAATTTTTTTTTTTTTTCATTTTTCTTAATGGCAAATCACAAGCCTTAAAAAGCCAAGTTTATCTTCTTTAACATTTAAAATTTCATATTCAATATTATTTTACCAAATTTTAAAATTTTGCAAGAAATTTAAAAATATTATGGCTACAGACAAGAACATTTTGTATTTAAAAAGGCATACTGATATGAAATCATTGTATGGGGGTGGAACTAGAAAAAAATATATGAAATAAAAAATTGTTTAATAAATCTAAAAATAATACAATTATGAAATAATGTACAGAATAATAAATTTTGATAATTTAAACAAAATTTTAGTCATTCATTTCGATTGAAAGCCTAAATGGATGTTTCCAAAAAGAAGTAAAAATAAAAATTTTCTGGTCATCAATACATGAAGCAAAATAAGTATTAAAATATATAAAATAAATAATATATAAAATAAATAAATAAAAATAAATAAATAAGTATATATAAATTAAAATAAACATAAATATTTACTTAAACCTACATACATTTATTTCTACATAGAAGGCCTATTTTGTGAAACATGTTACGTCCTTTTAAATAGATTTTATTCCCTTGTTATATCAAAATTATTTTGCAAAAAAACTCAGTGTCTGAACTTATTTATGGTACTTATTTAAAGAAATTTAGACGAAACTTGACAACCTGATGACAGTAAATCTATCTTTTGTTTTGTTTTGTGGACATACATTGGTTGTAGTCCTATTGATTAAGTCCTACTCTTCCAGATCTTCCTATATTCGTTGTTGTTCATGGTATTCATCAATTTTCTTTTAAGTACTAACCGGGTTTTTGCTAGATACTGATATTTTAACTTCATATGCTAATGATATGATATGAAGTCGCCGTAGTCTAGTAGGTAAAAACTCTAGGAGTAAATAAAACCTGCCATGAAAAAGTTTCTCAAAAATCGATCGTTCGAAGTTGACGTTAAACTGTAGATCCCGCCACTCACGTATAAAATTAACGCACACAACATGAGTGGTGTGAGAAGCTAGGCCTTGATCCTGACTGAAGGGTTGTAATGGCCAATTATGTATGTTTGCTAATGATTGGCTACCCATTAAATCACGCCTAACTACAGTACAGAAATATCATGGCTTGTTAGATCGAACTTCTTGCGATGAAGCCTCTATTCAACCCATAATTTTTAGAGGAATCTATGGTAAGAACAACCAAACACCTGGTCCACACGTCCTATAGCAGCTGCAATTGTGCTCTTTCAATAGCGTGCTAAAACAATATAGTCCGGTCAACATATGTTGCAATGAATACGTTTGAACGTTTACGATTTTCAAAAAGGTATGGCCAGCTGCTACTTCAAAAGTAGGCCTATTTACAGCGAAAGTCTTTCTTTTGATAAAAAAAAAATTACCAATGAAATTGTGAAATGTAAAGTTCAAACAATTTAAATTGCCTGAAATTGTTGCATGTTGCATGTGACAATAGTGTGTCGGTCCTCATCATCTTTCCACTTCATGTCATGTCAGTAACATCTGCTTGATTTAAACGCCAGAACTAAGAAAAGCACCTGCTTCCAAAAATAATATAAAAATTGAAAATAAAACAACCACTTTTAAGCCAACTCTGCCAAATAATAAAGGTTTACCTGACTGTAACACAAAAAATTTAAACTCACAAAAATTTGTCCGTGTTCTTATATTAAGGCAATGAGTAGAACAGAAAAGCAAACCAAAATACAATACTTGGAATTGAAAATAAAATAAAAACCAAAAAAACAAAGAACAAAAAAAAATTCTGAATAACAAACAAAATAAGATTAAAACGATTAAAATTATAGCATTTGACATCATATGTGGGTTGGATGAACATTAAATGAAATACAATAGATGCTTAGAGGAGAGTTATGACAATGATGGTGGTGGTGGTTTTTTGATTCGAATTAATAGATCACAGACATTTTCGAAAAAAAAAAATTTAATTTTCTAAAAGATTATGAGATGATCTAAAAACACCTGTATTAAAACGTGTAAATGACAAAAGAATTAAATTTCATTGGCAAAATATAAACCCTTTTGTAAGCGAATACACCGCAAAATGCAATTAAATGTGGCATTAAATTTTTAAACTACTTTTAAATGCTTTTTTTCCCAATTTGTTTTTGAATTTTTAAATCAAAATTTATTTTGCCATGGCAACGACAATCTATAAAGGTAATTAATTGTTCATTAAATACAAAGTGGAAACGAAATTGTAATTAAAAGCATGTATATACATAGGTATGTAGGTATTTAAACTCAAAGATACTGTTAAAAAATAAACGAAAAAAAATTATTTAAAACACACCTGTTTAAAGAATTTTGACTTTAAGCCACACGCACATAAAATTACACACAAAATTTTGAAATAAATTCATTAAAAACAAAATATTTCAAAAATTTTTTTATTTATTTACAAAAATTTTTAGTTAAATTTAGTTTCTTTATTTTTTTTTTAATATTTTTTTTTAGAAAATTTCAAATTTTTTTTCTCTTTTCCTCGTTGTTAATAAGCCAATTCGTTATATTAATAATAATTATTTTTTTTTTGTATCACATTTAAATTTTTTTCGTTAATTTTGTTTAAATTTCCAACGCATGTTGCACGTTTTATCGCATGAATTTGCCGTTTTTCTATGTATCACAACGTTGTTGCAAGCACGACGTTTTGTTTTCAACTAAATTGATGGATGCATATTTTGTATCTGTATAACCGGCAGTAACAAAACAACGCACAACTCACAGATACTTTTTTTGAAAACTGAGTAAAACAGAGCAGAAAATAGACAAGTTCAAGATACAAGATACATTTCCATTTATTTTTAAACTAAAACATCTTTTGCAACAACATCCAAAGCAACATTATTTTGTTTTTTCAATTCAATTCAATTTTGTCATTTTACATTTGCCATACAATGTGTCTTTTTTTTGCTTGGATTTGTATTTTTTTTTTCCTTAAAATTCCACACGATTATTTTTACGTTCAGCGCAACTGTTGGCAATTACGAAAATATTTTTCTTTTCCGCCAAAATAGAAACACAAAAAAGAAACAGAGAAAACGACAACTAAACTTTCGCACTCGTTCAAAGTTTACACAAGACTAACGAAAGTTCGTTTAAACACGATTAAAACAAAGCAGGGCTCTTCATAATCACTGAATACTACTGCATTACAATTAAGGTAAACTTGAAACTTAACCCATTGAGAAGCAATAACATGACATAAAGTCCACTGTTATTTGTCGCCGTAGTCTAGTAGGTAGTGTGTTGGCTTATTAGACGTAAAGCCCGGGTTCGTATCCCAGGTCAAGCATCAAAACAAAATATGAAAAAAATATTTCTTCGACGACTGCCTCTCAGCAGATTTCTGGCAAAAACTCTGAGAGTAAATAAAATTGCCATGAAGAGCTTCTCAAACCTATCGTTCGGAGTCGACTTTAAACTGTAGGTCCCGCCACTCATGTATAAAATTAACACACACAACATAAGTGGTGTGAGAAGCTAAGTCGAAATCCTGACTGAAGGGTTGTAATGACCAGTTATGTATGTATGTTATTTGCTTACATAAATTTATACGTGTTATTTATTATTTGCTTCATAGAAACCCCATTTACCGAGATAGTAGCATGACAGAAAGGTCCCCACTGTTTCTATATTAATAGCAATACTTTTAACCCAACTACTTTTCATAGTTAGGCACCCATACACTTCAGAAATGGATCGCTTTTGGTGTGATTCTACAAATGAAAATTAGGTCGTTAGGTCGCTAGGTCGCTAGGCACAATTTTCAATGCTCATTCCAACAATACTGAGTTACTGTAACCCTAAAAACTGTTAGAGATTAAAAGGTCTTATCTTATTACGGTCATCTTGCATGATCCAATCGCACTTATACAATGCAAGATATAGATTTCTAAAGTTATCTAACAGAAAAATAATAATTTTAATTTTTGCTATACATTATTACATAATTTTGAACTTAAAGGCCTATTTATTATGTGTTAAATATTTCAAAAATGTTTCACTTATTTTATTTAAAATTATTTGATTTTTTAATTTAATTTTAAAAATTCAACAGTTTAATTCCCATAATGGGTTAATTAGTATTAGGCTCAGTAGCTGCTATAGAAAAAACAACAACAAAATAACAACACATACTGTTTGTAAACAACAAAACTTTACTGCGCTTAACATTTTTGCACAAAAATATGTACAAAAAAATAGAGAGCCATAAACAAAACTGAGAGCGTTTGCTTATATACATTTATTGCATACTTAAACATGTTGCTTGTAGCTATATGTATGTATGCAACATGTTGCCATAGGAAAATACTATGGCAGTAGTAGTAAAGTTGGCCTATAAAAATGTTTAAAAGAAAATTAAAATTTTTGATTTATTAGAGAATAATTTTAAACGATTATTAATTTGCAAGTTAAAAAAAATAGCAATTGTGTTATACAGTCTATGATTGATTATTTTGAATTGGAAGGTGATATTTTATGAGAATGAGGTTAGAAAGAAATAACAACAAGAAATTAAAAAAAATTAAAATTTATAGACAAATTAATAAAAAGGTGTGTTGGAATTTATTTTAGAATTTAAAATTTTAGAACAAAACAATTGCGTATTGCTTTGCTTTCAAAAAAATTCCATCCAAAATGCAAACATTAACCATAATTATTTAATTGCCATGAAATAAAAAAAATTTATATACATACATACATAATTGGTCATTACAACCCTTTAGTCAGGATTACAATCTAGCTTCTCACACCACTTATGTTGTGTGTGTTAATTTTATACATGAGTGGCGGGAGCTACAGTTTTAAATCGACTCCGAACGACAGACTTTTGCATGACAATTTTAATTATTCTCAGAGTTTTTGCCAGAAATCTGCTGAGAGGAAGTAGCCGAAGAAATATTTTTTCATGTTTCATTTTGCTGGAGATTTCTGGCCTGGGGTTTTAACCGTGGCCTTACGTCCAATAAGCCTGCACACTACATACTAGACTATGGCAATTCCGAATATATGTATCTATTCAAAATACTTGCTGGTTGCACAATATTTGTTCATATTTTCGTTTTGATGTCTGACCTGGGATTTGAACGATTTAAAATTTTTTGTGCTTAATTTTTTTTTGTCAAATTGCAAGATTGCTTCTGGAGATCAGAAAGCCGCCAAAGAATTTCCACTAAAACTTAAAAAAATAATAGCCGATGGTGGATACAGTCCAGATCAGGTTTTTAATGCCGACGAAACTGGTCTTTTTTGGAAAAAAATGCCGAGAAGAACATATGTGGCCAAATCGCAAAAAAGTGCTGGTGGTTTTAAAGTTCAAAAAGATCGAGTCACATTTTTATTTTGCAGTAACGCTTCTGGAGATCGGATGTTAAAGCCCCTGCTTATCAATCGTGCTCTTAAACCTCGAGCAATGAAAGGTGTCGATTTTGATACATTGCCGGTTAATTGGATGGCCAATAAAAAAGCATGGGTGACAACTAGGGATGCCAAACGGGATTGATTTTTAAAAATCCCGGGATTCGGGATTTTGTAATCCCAATCCCGATATCCCGGGATATTTCGGGTTAATTCGGGATCCAAAAATCCCGAAAAATCACGGCATAAATCGCGATTTTCTCTTAATAATAAAAATGAAAAAATATATTTTGTTAACCAAATCATTTATATTACAATTATATCAGAATTATATGTCATTAAAAATAAAATATAAAAAAGCAAGACAAAAAAGTAACAAAAAAGCGTAAATTAACAAAAATAAAAATTATTCATACATATGCAAATGCATTAGTTTTAAGAAAATCATTTCGATTCCAAAAAAAGATTAGGCTTGAACGAATTTTGATGTCAACATACGCTGCCGTTGAAAAAAACTTCTCGCAATCAACATTTGTTGGTAAAATAGTTCCAAGATAGCTGTATGCAGCTTGTAAATATTCACCTCTACCATTTCCTGATGTAAATAAATCTATTTCTTTGGACAGTTGAGTATCTAAATCAGTTACCCTATTAATTCGTTTTATAGGGCTTTTACATTCTTCGATGGCATCAAATATCTTTATAGCAATGGAAGTAGGGTTTTCCTCATCTAAAATGCTATTATCGAAGTCGAATGATATAGAATTTTTTTCAGGACCTTTTGCAGGGTCAAAATACATATGAATTCACAATCCCGAAAATCCCGAAAAATCCCGGGATAAGTTTTTAAAAATCCCGGGATTCGGGAATTATGAATCCCGAAAATCCCGGGATTTCGGGATTCGGGATTTCCCGATTGGCATCCCTAGTGACAACTACAGTTTTCACAGAATGGTTCATTAAATATTTTGTGCCAGAAACTAGAAAATATATGAATGAAAAAGGCTTAGAATTTAAAGTTCTTCTGTTGGTAGACAATGCACCCGGGCATCCTCAGTTGGAACACGAAAATGTACAAGTTTTGTTCCTGCCAACGAATACCACATCCCTTAGCCAACCACTGGACCAAGGAATTATCGCAAAATTTAAAACTTACTACATCAAACGAACATTCCAGTACATTTTGCATTAAGGATAAAACTCTTACAGTAATTGATGCCGGGAAAAAGTTTTCTATTAAAGATTGCGTTACACATGCTGATTTAGCATTATCAGATTTACGACCATCAACCTTAAACGGATGTTGGAGAGCAATTTGGCCAGAATGTGTAAAAAGTAAATATCATGTGGATCCAAATACAAACGAATATCCCAATATAATTGCTTTGGCACACGCAGTTGGTGGGGAGGGTTCTGATGACTTGGTATTCGATGACATTGATGAACTGTGGATTGATAAAGTTCTTAGCGAAGACGAAATATTACATTTTGCCTCACAGAATGCTGATTCTATATGTAGAAAGCAGTGATAACAGAGTTCTTTGTTAAAAATGTAGATGCTGAACGAGCAAGAGAAAGTCCAGTTCAAAATTATTCCAGCGATGATAGTGATTATATAAACGTTCGAAGCAAGCGAATGCGAATAACTGATGATGACAGCAATTAAACTTATGTTCCTGTATCTATGATTATCACTTATTTTTTTTTTTTATTTTTTTACCTTAAAAATTGAATTACCTATTCTTTTCGTTAACAACATAGCTGTTTAACTAAATTGTGTTTAGTTCCTTAACTTGCCTGAACATTTAATTTATATTATTTTTAAGCTTAGAAAGCATTTTTTATCTTTAATAACTATGCTTGTAAAAATAAACATTATATATGTGGTTTAATAAAATAAAAACATGAATACTTCTTCTTAAAAAATCCTTTTTTTTCACTAGTTTTAATAGGTTTTAGAGGTTAGGAACCAATCACCTATTTTTGCATACGATCAGTGTCTTTTTTTACACGGTTTTTATTTACACGGTTTTTTCTGGAACCAATCTACCGTGTAAAAACAGAATTAGGTGTATATGTATATATTTGTATTTTATTGAATCTTCTTTAAAAGTTTATCACGATTATTTGTGTAGAAAATATTATTATTTTGGCAAAATGTTTACCATAAATTAAATATTCAGGTAGAACTTTTATTTAATTTGCTAAATAGGCCTGTATTTCTACTTTTTTTTACGTTTCAAATAATTTCTTAGATTCCAGTTAAAACGAATTCAAAGTAACACCCAATCTTTCTAATATTCAAAAAGTATTTCCGACAAATTTTTCGTTTTCTTAAAGGTAAAAAAAAAATCCTTTTAACACGTTTTTATCAGCATGACGTATCAAAAACATTAGACCATATCATCGTTGAACCATCTCTCTCTCTTACAAACAATGCAACAAAGTAAACTGAGCATGCGTACATTTCAAATGAATTTTTAATACGAAATGAAAAACGTTTAAAAAAAATAAAAAAAAAATAATAAGAAAGAAACCATGTAAAACAAACAAACAGACAGACAGACAAACGATCATTTGGAGTATAAAAATTTGCATTTGTTCATACCTTCATCAGTCGTTCATTTATTCATTCATTCATTTATTCATTAGTGTCTGCAAGTCAAACTGAAACCACTGCACAATCTTTACAACGTCATTCTAGTTCAGGGGTTACCAAAAATTTTTTGGTTGTGTATTAGTGAGTAAGAGAGAGAAAATAAATTGAGAGAATTGATTTATTTACAGCCATAGAAAAGTGTTAGTAATATACGTTATTTTGATTTTCATTTTATCAACATACATATGTAAAGCTATCTATCTTTGGCTTAATAATTTTAGATAAATAAAAATAAAATAAAAAAATCCATTTTTTATTAAAAGATCGTAAAGGTATCCATCTTAGGCTTAAAAATTAGACCATGTTTTTAGATAAATAAAAATAAAAAAAATAAAAAACCATTTTTTATTAATAGAGAAAAAGCAAACATTCCAAAGCATTTCAAAAAAATTATACTATGCGACAAAATAAAAAAAAATTGAAATACGCCCAGCGGATGACATAGTGTAGTAATAATAATTCTTTAATAAAAACGCCATCACTAAATGGTCTGCCCTTTCTTACAATTTCCAAACTTATTAATCTTGAAATTTCAATTTTTAATTTAGGAACTAATTTTGGTTCGGAAATTTCCTCTCTTTCCAACCAACCTTTTAATTTTTCTAAATAAATTGTTTTTTGTCTATTAAAAAACTCTTCCCTTTCCTTATCATTAAAATTATTAATATGAATATGGTAACATACAAAATGTCTTTTAAGAACATATTCCCTACATTCCTTAAATGTTTTATAACATATAAGGCATTGAATATTATCAAAAGCATCTTTTAACATACAATATTTTTTGAGTGTCATTCTGAAAAAAATGGTAAAGCATCCGCCGCACATGTGTTCTTGTCGCAGTCTGATCGACAACTAAATCAAAAAACACAAGAATGCGTGTGAGTTCTCTCTGCACAATTGTGCTATGAAATGGTAAACACTGTTCTAGTTTAAACTTGGGGTTAAGGGATGGGGGGTAAGGAGTACATATCTATATAGGAAGAACTTTAAGTGACTATACACACCAGCATAGAGTTCTTTAATACAATGCATTAATGAACATTTAAAGTATTGAATTACACACTTGCTGACAGCAGCAGCAGCCAACAAATAGAAGTTGCTTTAGAACTGAATTCGACAGATACAACAACAGTTACAACAGATACTTAGATACATTCAGAATTACAGAATTACAGAAATACAGAATTCTAAAGATTTAATTACTCACTGGTACACTGGAAAAGTGTTTGAAAATGCTGAAATTACAAATTCAAATACTAAAACGACCTTCTAAATTATAGTAGCAACAACAACAACAAAATGCATACAATCCCATCTCTGCTACCTGGTCTCTATGAATAATGTTAGACAAACACACTCATCATCATTTCCATTCTTTAATAATGTATGGGGCGTGTAGAAACGCTTTTCAGCATCTGTTTGTTTGTTTTTGTTCAAGAAAAAATTCATTTCAATTCAAATTTGAATTTAAATTTAAATAATAACGCACAAGTGTTAGTAAATAAGGCATGAAATTTTCAAATTTATTTCAAATAAGCAAATACACTGGTAAAGATACTGTGCGTGCTGTATAGTTCGTCTATATACAATATTTTCCAAAGTAAATATGTAAATATGCACCCTAATGATAATGAAAATAAGAAAATAATGGGTGTTTACACAGATCAAATAAGACGACACATACTAAGTAAAGAAAAAATCTTTTGTAAAAGAATTCAAAAGAATAAAGAGTTTTTGGGGGCTCAAAAAGGTTAAGAATCAACAAAGCAGTTAAAGACAGCTGTCTGGAGATGTTAATCTTTGAAAAGAGGCACACCGAATACTATAAATTGTAGGCCATATTTTTAATAAAACATCTTAAAAGAAGACTACAATATAATTAAATAAATAGGCCTTCTCCATATCGCATATAAGGTTCTTACATGCCTATTGTGTGAACGACTGAAGCCACTCGTCAAAATACTGATTGGACCTTATCAGTACGGCTTCAGACCTGGCAAGTCCAGCATCGACCAGATCTTCACACTTCGCCAAATCCTGGAAAAGACCCACAAAAAACAAGTCGACACACACCATCTCCATAAGGGATCGTGTTTTTGACGCAATGTCTGAGCTCGGTATACCTGCGAAGCTGATAAGGCTATGCAGAATGACGTTGAGCAATTCTTGCAGCTCCGTCAAGGTAGGAATGGACCTCTCCCAACCTTTTGATACCGTGCGAGGTCATGCGACCTCTTCAACTTCGGCATGGAGAATGTTCTGCGAAAGGCGGGAGTGTATCGCAATGGCACTATTTTTCAAAAACGCACTCAATTGCTTGCGTACGCTGACGACAATGATATCATAGGGTGTACCAAGCGAGATGTTACTGCTGACTTTAGTGCTATTGAATGGGAGTCTACAAAGATGGGTCTGACAGTAAATGAGTGCAAAACGAAATATATGTTATCGACAAGTAGAGACATGCGGTGTATTGGATCTCAGCTTACGGCCGATAACTATACTTTCCATATAGTCAAGGAACTTATTTATCATGGCTCCGCCGTTGCCACCAACAATGATTTCAGTTTGGAGGTCAATCACAGGATCACTCTCGTACGACAAAACTAATACTCTACAAGACGTTCATCCTCCCCGTTCTTCTTTATGGTGCAGAGGCATGGACTTTATTAAGCACTGATGCAGCAGTCTTGAGAGTATTAGAGAGAAAAGTCCTACGTAAGATCTTCGGTCCAGTGCGAGTACTTGATGTGGGGATCTGCGGAAGTCGGCGGAGAGGACGACCTTGTATACGTTGGAAGGATCAAATCTAGGAAGCCCTGTCATCGATTGGTGTGACCAACTGGCGTAGGCGCGCAAGAAGTATAGGCGCCTGGAAGGAAGTGTTGCGGCAGGCCGAAATCCGTTAATCGGGTTGTTAATGGCCAATTAAGTAAGTAAGAATGCAAAAAATAATTTAAGAAAATCTGTCTTTTAATACAAGTACAAAAAATTTTATAAACTTTTACTACAGGCTAGAAAAAAATATAAACTTATTCCCCCTCACATTAGTCCGGGACGAAGAAAGGCTGTATTCAATTTGAAAAAAAGGCGCTATTGTCACAGAAAAGTGACGGCTTGTATGATTACAATAACTAGTGAGAAATATGCACGATAGTTACGCAGGTTTAGGGCCAAGGACTAACACTTCATGTGTTATAATAGAGCAATCAATCGAATGAATTACTTCCCTATATTTAATGTTTATCGATTTCAAGACAGAAAGCCTTGAATATAATTGCACAGACTGTGTTATATACTGTATAAACCATTGAGAAGAAAAATAGTATCCCAGAAAAGAATACATACATACATTCATAATTGGTCATTACAACCCTTCAATCAGGATTACGACCTAGCTTCTCACACCACTTAGGTTGTGTGCGTTAATTTTAGTACATGAGTGGCGGGACCTACAGTTTTAAAGTCGACTCTGAACGACAGATTTTTAAGAAGCCCCTCATGGCAATTCCATTCTTTCTCAGAGCCCTTGCCAGAAATCTGCTGAGAGGAAGTCGCCGAAGAAATATTTTCATATTTTCGTTTGATGCCTGACCTGGGATATGAACCCAGGCCTTCAGTCTAATAAGCCAACACACTACCTACTAGACTACGGCGACTTTAGAAAAGAATACGAACCATCAAAGCTATGCACTGCGAGATTAGGTCGCTGACGGGGATCTGGAACAGAGGGTTTGAATCAGTGGTGTTGTGCTAATTTTTTTTTTTACCCGAACGCGTATATATAATTATATAGACAGGGCCGATCCTGGGTAGACAGCCACTTTGTGCGGTCTCATGTCCCAAATTTTAGGACGGGGGTGATTTTCGATGATAATCCTGGCGGCGGCGTTTTTTTTTAGGTCTCATGTCCCAAATTTGACGACGGGGGGAAGGAGATTTCCCCCAATCCAAATTCTTAAATAGAATTTAGTTCGGGTTCACGTATTTGTTTCGGTTCGGGTCGAGTTCCGGTTCAGCAGAAAAAAACGTTCCGGACTCCGGTTCGGAAAAACAAGCCGGTTCGTTCCGGTTTTTGTTCCGGTTCGGTTCAAACCCTTGTTTATAAAAATACATATAAAAATTCGTCAAAAATTAGAAAAGAAATCAGCAATTCTTTTTAACTTTTTTTTCAAAACGTCAGCCAATTCTCGTTATCAGAAATCATCTTTAGTTCCGGAACGCGTTTCTGTCCAAAAAGGAAGTACCGGAACGACGTTCCGGACCGTTCCGGCTCGACAGCACCACTGGTTTGAATTCTGTGTCGAGAGCCGACATCAAGGCTCTCCACGGATTCATTTGTGGCTTGAGATGGTTGAGAAGTGCTAGGGCTTCATCAGTGTAGTCGCGTTCTCCCATTTTTTGTTTTTTTCTTTGGTCTGCGTAATTCCTCCGCTTCCCATTCTCCCTTTCCTACTTGCTCTCCTTTTTCCTATCCCCTCTGTTATCTTTCGCTGTACAATTGGTCAATTCGACCTCCGGGTACTGTACTTGTCTCAGTCGACTAGTACACGTCCTCTAATCTAACCTAACCTAAAGCTATGCACAAATTTGCAGTCCTTTCCATTTTTCGCAACGGAAACTTTCTTCAACTTTTTCACACCAACACTGCTAGAAAACAAGGATACCATGTGTTTGTCTTTCTGTTAATATGGTCTCCTTTAGTTTTACCACTTTTGAGCCAAGCATTCCAAAACATAAATACGCAAAACTACAGACATATATATGTTGGGTTAAATGCTTTCATTTTTTTCAATGCGATATAATATGGGTAAACGCTCAAAGATAATAGAATTGTTTCAAAGCTACTGGTTAGAATTTCTTACTACTAACGCGCAAACCTCTCATAGGCATTTCTGAGGTTATGATATTCACACTGTATTCGAGATTTTCAGAGAAGTTTTATTTAATAATAGAGTCCGTAAAAATTTATTTGACCATCCAAACTATATACCTTTTGAGCAAATAATCCGTAAACAGTGTGGTACATTTTTATTGTTTTTGTTTTTTTTAATTTTATTTTGAATTAAAAAATAATTGTATAACAAAACCCCGTTTATATAAAATGTAACAAAATAAGTTTTAAATTATCAAAAACAAAACAAAAATATTGAATTAAAAATTAAACAATCAAATAAAAAAAATTAATAACGATTCAAACAATTTATGATTTATTTAAAATGTAAAGCACACTAGGCAAATATTTCATTGGCTTGTTTCTGTGTTTCAAAAAAAAATATTTGCCTGTTGTGCATTTTACATAAAACGAGTATTTCTTTAATTATTACGTTTTTAATGCTAAAAGTGTGCTACCGTTTGCAAAATTAACTAAATTTCCTAATAGAGAATCCTTTGTTTTTTTAATAATAGTTTGCCAAAAGAAAAAATTACAAGTTTTAGAGAAATTTGTTTTTACTTTAATTCCCTATTTATAGTTTTGCTTTAACAGTCATATTTGTAGGCGTCGAACTTGGCATTCTACTCGTTGCCTGTTGGGGCGTTTGAGGCTGTTGTTCGGCAGGTAGGAGATTACCAGTGGCAAATATATTTTTAGGATCCAATTGTTGTTTAGTTGCTTTATACAAATCTGCTCCGGTTTGTGTAATCGTCTTCGTATACCATTGCGAACGTATTTTGCCTACGCCATGATGATGTGATAATGAACCGCCACAGTTCAAGATTTCATCTCGAGCACCGTTTTCTATGTGCTCGAATAGTTCAACGGGATTAGGAAAACCCTTGTAATTAAATGCAAAATAGAAATACACACAAGCACCAGCATCATAGGTCTGGGTAACACGGCAGGATATGGAAAAGTAGAAAATACTTTTGGCATGACATTCCTGTTTATAAAATAACAAGCAGTTGTAAGAAATTAACCCTTAAAAGGCTTTTACAAATAACTCACCAGTTGTATGCGTTTCTTGACGTTTTCACACAAGATATAGCAACGATCCCATGGCACTGAAGTTTCAAATGACTCGGCCACTATATCGTACAATAGGGCTAAATCCTAGAAAACAATAACAACAAATTAATTTCCACGTACTTATTTTTTTCCTTACGATTCTTGCTTACCCTCATGTAGGCTATTACAAAAGTCATAATATAGCCTCTCTCACCATTTTGACCGCCACCCGAAATTCCTTTATACTTATTCGCTATAGTAATGATCAAAGTCTCCTGACGTTCCACATCTTCCGCCACTCCCTCAAAAAGTAAGGTGGCTGCACAGATTTTTGTTAAATCCATACCCTTAAATAAAGTCAAGTATTTCTTTTTGAAGCTATCCATGATATCCTCTTTCCAACTTTTTACTGGCTTAAGGCTTTGGCCCATTATGAATTGATTATTATCCATTAAACGCACCGAAGCCGGTTGACATCTACGTTCGGCTACTTCACGCATAAAGGCTACGCCACACTCAAAATTGGGAAACACTAGGGAGTTGTAGCGTTTAACTGGCGGTAGAGGTCTAACTTTTAACACTACTTCCGTTACAACACCCAAAGTTCCCTCAGAACCCATGACAATGTGATTGAAATCCGGACCACAGGATATACGGGGTGCAACACATTCTTTGTCCAGTACTCCAGAAGGCGTCACCAATTTAACTCTCACCACCAAATCTTCTATGTTGCCGTAGACGTTTTTCTTCATCCCAGATGCTCTAGTGGCTACCCAACCGCCCAAAGTAGAGAATTCATAAGAATCCGGTTCATGGCCTACGGTAAGACCTTCCTTACGCAGGATAGCTTCTAAATCCTGGCCAGTTATGCCCGATTCAAAGCATACTGTAAGATTTTTACGATTCAACCACAGCATACGATTCATTTGTGAGGTATCCAAAATACAAATCATACGTTTCTCCTGTTGAGGGCAGGTGGTCGCACCCGATACTGAAGTACCACCACCATAGGGTAAAACAACCACATTGTGCTTATGGGCCAGGGCCACTAATTTCTCTACTTCATAGTGATTTTTGGGCCAGGTAACAACATCAGGTATTCTTTTGAATTTATTATGGCATAAATAGTATATATCATGTAAAGTTTGGCCATGACATCTTATAAAGCGATCTATACCATCTTGACTATAGGAGATATCGGTTTCATTAAGCTCTTGTAGAAATTCTCTATTGACGGTAGACTGTGGAAATTCCTTTGGTAGTTGAGGTTTGGCTATATCATCATAGACAGTAACATTGAAAGTGTTGAGCACCCAGTCAGTAAAATAAGGTAAAGTTGAGCCTTCCAATGGATATCTGTAAGGGTAGGAGATGATAATTTAAATTGAATGGAAAGCATACGAAGTTTAAGAAAAGTTCTTCTTCTTTATTTTTCTTCTACTTTAAATGAAAAAAATGTTCTGTCTTCTGAAGAATCATTCATGAATCAATCAATTTGCTAATTCAGAGTGTCGACAACTGAGGAAAGTTGAAGCTGAAATTGGAGATAGACAATCGTCTAAATTCCTGGCGACAGCGGCGTGCTCATTCTCGTAGTTCCAACAGGTTTCTGACCATTTATTGCCATTATGATCTAAAATGCTAAAGCAAGCTGCCTTTTATCCTGACAGAATTAACGAGTATTCCTAAGGGTTAAACCCTTCCCCCCGTTAGAAATGGTATTCAGTCTACACATATCGGATATTCTCCTACATATGTTTTTAATTCAAGGTTTTCTTTTTTATTTTATTCACTGCTATTTAGGTATTACTAGCTTTCCCAGCAAAGGGAATTTATCGCAAAAAATTTCTTTTTTATAAGTTTGTCTGAAATCGCTCGTCTTACAGAAACAGGGAGTGGTAAGTAATAAACTTTCTTAGTAAAATCAACCACTCCAAAATCTAATGTGAACTTAATGGAGATAAATGGAAACGGTAGCTAAGCCATTAAAGGAGGCACAAAGGTGCATAAGTCCTTCTCAATGAAACCGAAACCAGTTCAATGGCAATGCAATACTTTCTGTTTACCATTACCAATTTTCCCTCATGGCATGTCAGTCCAGCTACCAAGCAGAATAATTCCTCTAAATATCTCTCAAAAAGTCAAAACTTCATATCATATAGGCCCCCATTAAAAATCTGATGAAAGCTTTCCTTTTCATTGCTTAACGATAAGCCTACACCCCGGGGCTCTCAAGCTCAGGGGGCCCTCGAATCCTTACCAGAAAACTCAATCGAACTGAACTTTTGGAAATTTCTCCCATTTTCAAAATAAATATGACAGGTTGCAAACGCACTTTAATCTAGTTTTACCTCAACTAACTCAAGCATGGACTGTTTACCAATTATGTAAGGAAATAATGAGCAAATATGGAGTGCTAGAATGCGACCTAACGGAAATATTTACAGCAATGTTATTATTCTTTACAATCCCTCTCACTTCTGCAGCAGCTGAAAGGTCATTTAGCAAATTAAAAATAATAAAAAATTATTTAAGAAATAATATGGGCCAAACTCGACTCCGACATTTACCAGTAATCCCTCGATTTATGTCGCAGTTGGTTCCAAAAAAAGGCGACGTAAATCGAAACGACGTAAATCGAATTTCATATTGTTTTTAACAAGGAACTTAAAAAAGTTACAGTAATCCCTCGATTTACGTCGCAGTTGATTCCAAAAAAGGCGACGTAAATCGAATGACGAAACAAATTGAAGTTAGAGGGAACAAAAAATTTGACGACGTAAATCGAAACAACGTTAATCGAGGCGACGTAAATCGCAGGATTACTGTATCGCTAATAGCAATTAAAAACAAAATCGCATCAAGCCTAGATTTAAACGAAGTCATTGATAATTTTGCGAAAACTAAAACTAGGAAAAAATTTGTAAATATAATTGTTATTTAGTCAGTTGGTAGGCCCGACCTTTATATAATAAACCCTTGGATCTTCTCTATTTCATTTTATTAGCCAAACCTACACCAAGTATTGATTGTAATTTATGTTGTTACTGTTTAATATTTTTATTACCTGCCCTGCAGTGCACAAAAAAGAGCTTAAGTAGCTGAGCATTTCTAAAGTATTTGTATATTTTATGTTGTTATTTGATAAAACCTAATCAGTTTACATAGCAGTTGGCCCCATTTTTTAATTTGCCCCAGGGCCCTTGGTTACTAGCTACGCCACTGGCCTACACCTGCAATTTTTCATTACATTCTTGTAGTTTTCCTCAAATCCCTATTTACCTGGAATAGTAAATTTTATGAATGAAGTCACACTCTTTAGAGTTGAAGGAACGTATGTACTGAGCTCGAAATAAAAAATAGCCGCTCTTAATAAAGCAAATACACTCATATTCTCTTTCTCTGTGGTTTTTTCTTTTTTTGTATAAACAAGTCCTTTTTTAATCCAATAAAACAAGCACTTACCGATTACCGCGAAAATGTATGACATTATTTTTCACATAAAACTCAGAGTCCTTGTAACCCCAACCGTACCACTTAAGGACATCTTGCCTGTTAAAGAATTCAAAACAACGGAAAAAAATTGGGTCATTATAAAAATTTGCAAAAGAGAACAAACAGCTCTCTCTCTCTCTCTCTCTCTTCCCAAAACAAACAAAAACAAATAAAATATATACAGAGAAAAAGTTTCAAGGAATAGTAATGGAAGAGTGAGAGAGAGAGCGAGTGAAATAAGAAGAATATGTTATAAGGTACGTACCTTCTTTTAGGGAAAACACCATTAACATCCTTTGACAGACGTTTATCTAAAGTTATGGAGGAGGAGTTGGAGACGGAGGTCATAGTGGCGCCATTAACCTTTTTATGACCTGACAGCTTAACAGCCTTAGAAGTTTTTAAATTAGAATTCTTCTCATCATCATCATCGTTTTTATTAATTTTATTATAAGCCACAGCATTATTAAAATTTATTCCTTTATTTGTAGCAGCGGCCATTATTATTAATTTAAAACAAAACAAAAAACCAACCAACGTTTACGAACGAATTTGTTTTGTGAGATATTGTTGAGCGATTTGCTTGATTTTTATCGATTTTTTGCCACAACTTTTTTTCGGTTTTTATTCAGCACTAAAGGACTACGTTTTATAAAGGAATTCTGTTTTTATTTATAAATAAATATTATTCTCTTGTACGTTTTAATTAACAAAAATACATTTTAATTTCTATGTACGTATACAAATTAATTATTCTTATTTCTTTCCTTTTTTTTTTTTTTGTTAATAATAAAAATTTATTTGTATTTTTTTGTTTAAGTTCTCTTTGACAGCTTTCGGTTTCAAATTGTCTTTAACAACTGGCTGGCGAATACAACAAATAAAACTATAGCAAGGGGGTTTATTTTGGGCAAAATATGTTCTATGCATGTATATATATTTTTATGCGGAAACAACAACAACAATAACAGCAATAGCATACAATAATTACTCTCATAAAAATTTGCCACTCAATGTAAGAGAAAAACAAAGGAATTTAAAATTTCACTCAAACCCTTTGAGTGAAATTTCATCAATTGCTGTCACATTTAATTAAAATTTATACAAAAAAGTTTTAGAAAATTGTAATTAAAAATTCTATTTTAATTTATAAGAAATTCATTTCCTTGTTTAATTTATTTTTAATAATATTTTCTGGGTTTCTCTTTAAAAATCCCCTGCCCTATGTTTACGGTAAACATTTCATTTGAGTGCCTATTTTGCGCGCGCATTGTTTTTTTTTTTTTTTTTGTTTTTCTTCTTATTCTGCAAACAATAGACTTTTTTTACACACAGTTTTGCCGGTTTGTTGTGCAAATGTTCATTCTTTTATTGTTGATCCTCTCTCAGTCATCAATTTGTGCACGTTTTTATGACATTTTTAAAATAATACAGGCTGCATTAACCTTTATTAGCTCAATGGACAAAAAAGTACCAGCTTAAGAAACGTATGGCCAATCCGAGAAATATGTGATGTTTTTGTAACGCAGCCTATTTCACTTGCCTGCTTGTTTATAAGGGAAACACAAACAAAATTGAGTGTTTTTGTTTGTGTTTTCCATGCAAACAGGCAGGCAAGTGAAATAACCTGTGTTACAAAAACATCACAATAGTTTTTTTTTTTTTTTTTTTTTTTTTTTATGAAACCATCACTCAGGGGATGGCCCCTACTCATGCAGTGCATTGTGCTGGTTTTTTAGGAAAGGTGGAAAGGGGGAAGACGCGAACGGCAAGGAAACGAGTTGCTGCTAGGTGTGCCATTACACTCACTTGAGTCTTTCAAAAATGCAGGGAAAAAAAAGGTATAGTTTCGACGGTAGTAACGTAATATGGATCTCTAGGAATTTGTCAAAGCCGATGAGATATGAGATCAGTAACCATAGATATAAAGACTGCAAATGTGCTACAGTTAAAAATTACGCTGTACATATCATATTGAACTTAATACAAATAATTTAATACTTATCGCAAATGTACTTCTCATAAGAACTTCGCAAATAGGAAGAACAATCATTATATCTGGCAGGAATTCAAAAAGTAACGAATTAACGACACCTCTACACGGAAAACTATATTCCTAAATCACGTAGACAGAATGGCCCTTTCCAAAAACAGTTAATTCAAATCAGGCCAGTACAAATTAGATTTCTTGGCACTTGAAATTTCCTTCTTAACTACTTTAAGCATTGCACATGACATCTCACATTAATTAAATATCTGAGGATAACTTAATGCAGGGGTTACCAAAAATTTTTTGGTTGTGTATTAGTGAGTAAGAGAGAGAAAATAAGTTCAGAGAATTTATTTATTTACAGCCATAGAAAAGTGTTAGTAATATACGATATTTTGATTTCATTTCATCAACATACATATGAATGTAAAGGATATCTATCTTTGGTTTAATAATTTTATATAAATAAAAATAAAATAAAAAATTCATTTTTTATTAAAAGAACATAATCCATCCATCTTTGGCTTAAAAATTATACCTAGTTTTTTCAGATAAACAAAAATAAAAAAATAAAAAACCCATTTTTTATTAATAGAAAAAAAGCGATCATTCCAAATCATTTAAAAAAATGTACTATGCGACAAAATAAAAAAAATATTAAATACGGCCAGCTAATGACATAGAACATTTTTAACATAAAATATTTTTTGAGTGTTATTCTGAAATAAAATGATAACGCATCCGCCACACATGTGTTCTTGTCGCAGTCTGATCGACAACTAAATCAAATGCGTGTGAATTCTCTCTGCACAATTCTGCTATGAAATGGTAATCCCTGACTTAATGATACAATATACTCAAGGATAAGCCTTTCCGTTGAAGGGTTAATAACTCAAAAACTTTATGAATGACTTGTTTTTGTGTACAATATTATGCGTGCTAATAGTGCGTGTTTCCACAATGTATGTGTTTTCACAGCTTAATGTAGTAGTAGTTGCAGTGGTGGTAGTGTCACTTCTTTTAACTCAAAATAGGTGGTTGAAAATATTACTATTGAGGGCGGCAGGATTAAGCATAGAAACCATGAAAGGACTCAAAATCCAACAAATGTAATGGCGTTGAAATTAAAAAAAAAATTACTTGAGAATTTTAAAACGTGTGCACTACTTATTAAATGACAAGGGGCTACAAAATTTTAATTAAATATTGTAAAAAGGAAAGAGATAATTAGAGGATAATTTTTAAATAAATATACGGCACACACGCAAAGGTTTTTTTCCGTTTGTAATACGTTTATAAATAAATAATATAGAATTTGTATTTTTTATTCTGTAATTTCTTATGTATTTTTTTATTACTTATTTATTTATTTAACAAATTAGAAACTTTTTATTAATTAAAATTTAATTTTTATAGGTTATTTTTTTTTCTTTGTTTTTTTTTTTTTTTTTTGTTTTTAATTTCTATCTTTCACGCTTAATTTAGTTTTTAAAAATATTACGATTTAAAATCGATAACTCTTACTAGTCGCACGCGCAAATAGCTACTAAATATAATGCAACTTTTGATTTCAAAAATACGAAATCGAAATTATTGTTTGTTAATTTTCGTTTAGCCATTATTATTCCTATTTATTTGTTTTTTAGTTACATCTTATTTTAATATTTAGTTTTCGATTTCCTGATGCATAAAGAAAGTCAAACAAATAATGCAAAATATGACTAATTATTAGGCAAAATATTTCCCTTTTCCATACCCTGCCCTTTAAAATGCTTTTCATTTAACGTACGTACGTACGCCTGATTATATCTTTAACATCTTTGCTCAAATAGAAGAGAGTCAGTGCAAATCACAAAAGTCTGAAATAAAAAATATAAAAAAAAAATTAAAACAAATAAAATATTGTTTTTATTTCTTCTTCTTTTTCCATTTTTGCATTACAGCATTAGGTTTTGTTTAAATAAGTGTGAGTTTTTCAGACTTATTTTTCATTGTTTTCAAGTAAGGCTTTCAATAGGTTATTGGAATTCATTGAATTTTTGTAAATATTACACAAATGTAATTTGAAAATGTTTATAGAGCCTATTTAAAATATAACTTAAAGGTAATATTTCATTATTTATTTCAATTATTTGCTAAGTAAGTAAACCTTTTGAAAAATGAACTTTGTAAGGTTTTTGTTTAAAATGAAATAAATTATTATTACCTTTAAAAAAATAACAACTAGGTGTTGAAGGCTTGAAATACAATAAAAAAATTCTAAAACAATATTTGCACTTTAAAATTAATAGACCAAACGCATTTCAATTCTTAAAACAAGCTAGATTTTTATTAGAAAACAAATTTTTGAAAAGAAGTTAATAAAAACAACATTTAAATTTATATATATGTACGTTCAAAGCTGTATGTTAAACAATCAATTATCTTTAATTATTTGTTTGTCTTGAATTCAAACATCTAAAACATTACAAAACAGAGTATTCAACTCTTAACATCCCTGTGTTTGGTGAATGCCTCCACTAACAGATGTGAAAATTACTTATTCTAGACACGCAACGTCCAAATCACGATATACAGTACATGTATTTATGGTAATACAGTATCCATTTCGAATAATGGCACTTTAGTGAATTTCGATTTTATTCACCACACCGGATAACTTCACCACATTTTGGAAGAACTCACCACACTAGAAACTCACCTTACTTCGATTTTATTCACCACATCGGATACATTCACCACATTTTTTAAAAACTCACCACACTAGAAACTCACCACAACTACAAAATTTACCAAAAAAAAATTAAAAAATATATTTTTTTTTGCTTTTCTTTCCAACCAGCAAGCAAACAACACACAACAACAAACTTGTTGTTTTTATAACAACAACATTCCACAAACATTCCTTCCCATTATTATTTTCGTTTTGTCCGAACCTGGGGTTAAACCGGGCCTCCTTTTCTTTCATTTCACACACATATTACGCCGTTATGTGTTTTGTTTACGTTTTGTCTGACCTGGGGGTTGAACGAACAGAGGCCGTTGGGCGTCTTATTAAGGCTACTTTAACTACCTATTAGACAGACAGACCACATAGTACACTATTAAACCAATGGGGCTTAATTTTTACTTAATAAACCCGGAAACGGAAAAAGAATGTGCGAATTATTTATTTTTTGAACCAACAAAACCGAATTTGATGAAAAAAGTACTGAAAGCTTAGTGGGGGTACTGCGGCATTTTTGAAATGAAAAAGTACTAAAAAAAATACAAAAGTACTAAATTTTTCAACACTGCTCGCTACTCTCTTTTTAAGCACATGTTTATTTTTTATACAGCAGGCAAGCAACAACAAAAAGTAAACATTGACCAGTAAAAAAAGCACAGAGTTTTCATTGAAACTAAATTTTTAATAAAATTAATTTAATTTATTAAAAACGATATACAAATTTCATACAAAATGCTAAACGAAGAAGAAGTTGCCCAAAAGGAATGGACAGAACAGGAACGTTTGGAATTGGCTGCCAAGTTAGATGCTGATTTAGATGCCTTTATCGATAGTCTTGAAAAGAAACGCTATGAGGAAGGCTGGCCGGAAGATCGTTGGCAGGAGGTTTGTATACAAAGGATATTTTATATTCTCTAAAAAAAGCAATTTTTTTCAAAAAGGAAATGGAAAAACATCCATTTTTCATGAAAAAAGCACCCCAGCCAGGCGATGAAGTGCATCCCATGTTTGAGGGCTTACAAAAGTTGAAATATGATCCAGAGGAAAATACCGCTGAAGATTTGGCTTTGAACTACAAAGAAGACGGAAATTTCTATATGAAATATAAAAAGTTCCGCATGGCTATATTAAGTTTTACTGAAGGCCTAAAGGCTAAATGCGAAAAGCCTGAAGTACAGGCAGTGTTGTACAACAATCGTTCAGCTGCTCATTTTTTCTTAAAGAATCATAGGTTAGTCTTCCTTCAAATTCTCTTTAAGCTTTTACTTGAAATAATACTTTTAGATCCGCCTTGGCCGATGCCCAAAAAGCTTTGGAATATAAGCCCGACTATGCCAAGGCACGTTGGCGTGCCGCTCAATGTGCTTACGAATTGGATCGCTTCGATGTTTGTGCTCAGCTGTGTGATGAAATTTTAGAAAATGATGCTGATAACAAAGATGCTCAGGAATTGTTAAAGAAAAATAAATTAAGAAAATTCGAAAAGGAACGCAATGAGCGTAAAGAGTCTGCAGAGAAAAAGAAAAAACTGCAACGTTATCAACGTTTAGTTAACGCTTTAGAAGAGCGTAAAGTCAAATTCGACGACCAAAGACCGGGTAATACAGCCATAACGGAAGATTTACTAAAACCCAAATTTATGCCTTTGGAAGACCATCCTGTGCATCTGGACGATGATAATAAGACTTTACTATGGCCAGCAGCATTCTGCTATCCAGAATTTCTATATAGTGACTTTCAGCAGCAGCTTTCGGAAGAAGCTACGTAAGTTAGCTGAAGTAGAAGAAGAAGTACTTTAAAAACATTATCTCAATCTTAATATATTTAACAGCATGGCTGAGGTAGTTGAATCCTTATTTGCTGAACCTTTTCCCCTAGACAAGAGCAACAGTTATCATGCCCATACTGTTAATGTTTATTATGAGAATCGTAAAATGGGTTGTGTTTTTAAAATTGATGTGCAAAAAACTATTAAGGATATAATAGCGGAAAAAGGGTAAATATATCGTAAACAATATTAAAATTTTATTTGAAAAATTTTACATTCCAGATATTTTGTTACTGGCGGCTCATTACTGTTTTATATTGTTCCGAAAGATTCACGAGTTGAACAAGAGTTTATACATGCCCAGAGAAGGTGTTTTCTTAAATAGAAACGTGGGTAAAATATATGTTGTAAAATAGTTAATAAGTGTAAATGCTTTATTATAATGTGTTTTAACTGCAAAAGGGGTTTCATTTAGAATTTTGAAATACGAAAAACTTTTTTATTTAAATTGTATTTTACAAAACATTGTGTTTTGTTCTCAATAAGGCCCCAAATTCCCTGACTCATACAAAAAAAAAAATTAAAATACTAAGAAAATAAAGGGCCCATCATTAATTTGTGAAAAACTGGACTAGCTAGTGTTTTATTTTGATTACTTAAATGAAATGCAAGCATTTTTGTACAAAAAAAATTGAAGCGTTTTTTTATTTCGAGTATATTTTGTTCATGGTATATTTATGTATATAATATGTATAAAATATTTATATTTTTTATTACAACAACTAAGCAAATATTGCATTTAATAATTAATTTTATGATTCAAAAGCCTCAAAATATAATTTTTTTTTATCAAAAAAAGCTGCTTAACGCTGGCAGCCATTTTCTAATATTTCGAATATAAAAAGCAGAAACATGTTTTCTTAATTGGTGGTATTCATTATTGTATACGATCATTTATAAGTCTTTTTGATTTATTAATTTTATTTATAAATATGTATGTATATAATATATAGAAGCCTTTATTTTTCTAAATAATACTGTTTCGTTTTGCTTTATTATTTCTTCTTTTCTTTTTTTCCTATCTTAACTTTGGGTTAATTTGATATGTTTAGAGATATAAAAAGCGTCTTGTTTAATTTAGAATTTAGCAACAGAAAAATGCATTTTTAATTAATTTAACAAGCATAGTAAATAGTCAACAATATTAAAAGTTTTTGTTATCTAAAATAATTTAACTAAAAATTTCTTTATAATTGAGCTTTAGTTACCAGCCATTTAAAATTTATTATTTACGGCTCATATAATAGGTATCGGGTATATAGAGTACGACAACCAACTTATATGTATTTAAGTAACAATGTTTTTAGATTAAATTTAATATATTTTGCAAGCATTGTTTAAGCTATTTGGATATGTTTAACGAAAACTGCATTTTTTATTTTAAAATAATTGACCTAAAATGATGTGAATATTTGGAAAATCACAAAAAAAACGCGACTACTAAAGGAAATTAAAAATTTATTAAATTTATAAAAAAAAACTAAAAGAATTAATAATTTTTAGGTATGGAATATAAAACTAATAATTTTCAATAATAAAAACGAACACTTTTTAACATAAAATCTTACAATGAAGAGTAAAAACTACAAATGTTTTTAACAAAATTGAAATTTTGTATCATATGAATTGCAAAAACGAATCTAGTGGAACTGAAAAAGTAAAATTAACGTAAAAATTGTTATAACGATTGTAAAGCAAGTCGAAAACCTTTTAGGACAAACGATAAACAGTTAATCTTACATAAAGACGAACGATAAATTTAATGTTTAATCAACTTTGTAAATATTTTAAAAATCTGGTGCTTGATTCCTTTGTAAAACATTATTAATTTTCAACTTAAGTGGTGAGAAATCAATTTTCTTAAATCTAGGCAATGAAGCGAATTTTTTTGAGCCTAAGGTCAAAGCATTATTGCCGGTTAGTTCGGTTGACGATACCGGAGACTCCAATTTCGTAGATTGAGTCATAAGAATTTTTTGATTTGAGCCTTGGCTGTTCTGTAAATGCTGCTGCAATTGCTGTTTAATGCGCATCGATTGCTTTGGTGCCAAGGTGGCATATTTATGCAACAGTCTTGTAGCATCTCTGGTCGCCTGATAGCAGTTTTCGTACTCCAATTCGGCCTGTTCCAATTTAGCTATGCCACTGTGGGTTTGCCTGGGCGATGTATTCATTAAACTAAGACTTGTTGCCACCGCAGACGCAGATGTTTTACTAGTACAGCTTGTATCATCAAATTTAAAATCTATATTTTGTAAAGCTAATTGTAAAAGTTCATTATGTAGCTTTTCTTTAAGCTGGGCGGTATCGTTAAATTCATTGTATGGCGTTCTATCCATATTATTATTATTAAGTTGGAGAGATTTTTTATTTGTTAAATTGACGGCATATACATTATCGGCTATCTTATGAGCATTAGCAGATTTTTTGTTTCTTATGAGCGCACTACCATTCGAGGATGACTTTATGCGTTGCTCCATAATTTTTTGTGGCGAAGAAATATACAAGTTTTCTTTGCGTTCACGTTTCATTTTAATGTTAACCAAATGCTTAAGACCCATCGAATTGTTTGATTTCTGTAACAATCAAAACTATTTTATAAAAATAACATTAACTACAATCATACAATTATACGTACCTCATTTTCCATTGCTTTATGTGTGGTAGGTGTAGTCGATTTTGAATTGGGACTATTTGAGCGACGTCTCATTTTAATTGTGTCACAACTGTTTGGATAATAGGAAGGTATTTTATCGTCTACACTTATGATTGATTTTCTGGGAGTTTGATAATAACTTTCCTGTTCATCTGAGCCACCTAGGGACGGTTCATCGGCCGGTGAGTCGGTCGGAGTACTGGTGCATATATTTGATGGCAAGGGCTGTTCCAATTCCTGAGCTGCTTTAATAGTTAGCAGATTTTCATATAAATTGCCCGTAAACTCTTTACTCAAAGGAGGAGTATTTTCATGATTTCTTAACACTACACTGCTGCCACTTAAAGGAGAAACGGATTGCATATTCTCATATAGGTTGCCGAGATCATTATCAGCAACAGGTAAAGGTGCCTTTCGCACCGGCAGTTGATCGTAGTCTGCTTCTGTTATGACCAGAGTTTTCTTTATTAAATCCTGCTTTTGTATATTTTCCACGGCCTGGGTGTTTGAGGAAGTTGAAGAAGTGGTAGACGATGAGCAATATGATCCCGTGGAATAACCTGAAGTAGTTGAAGAGGAGGTAGACGATGTGGTGGTGGTTGTAGCCTCTTGTGTTTCAATAAAATTTTTGCTTCGTATAGGTGCCATTATACAATAACCAGTTAGTTCATCGTCTAAAATAATTTTATTGCGTTTTAGTTTTTGGGCAGAAGGTACTGCCCCACTTGCACCCACTAAATTTATTGAAGATGTATTACAGGCGGAAAAATTAAAGTTTTGTGGCAACCGACTCGAAACATTGAAACTTTCCATTGAGCCTGATTTTAATTTCAAACTACGTATCCGCGCCACAGCCAGTATAGAAGTTCTTGGCGCTATAGCTGAGTCATCTAAACTTAATGAACTGTAATTAAGCACCTTCGACTCTTCCCCAACAAAGTCATCCTCTATATGAGCCTCTAAGTCACTTGAACTATTTAATTGCATCAAGGCGACTATTTTTTCTTCATCGAAAGTATCCAGGAAATTGATTTTCGATAAATCAGGACTAGAGAAGCTGTTGCGCTTGTCGATTTTTGTACAAGACAGAGGCAAAGGTTTTAATACGTCATTAGCATAAATGGGTTGGGAATGTTTCAGATTATTTTCGCCGTTTATTATATCCTCCATTGTGCAAGTAGGCGTTTCGCTTACACTTTCAGCCCTTTTTGCTCTACTCGCACCGAATATATTTCCTAACACATTTTTACACTTCTTTTTGACCAACTCCGACTCAGGATTTGTACTGGAGCGTGGTAAATCACCCAATATGGCAAAAGGGTCAGTTTCAAATGTATTGAGTCTTTTACGATGCGGAGGCAATGGTGGTATAGGCGGTGGACTTTCTAAATGTTCTTCAATTATTGACTGTATGTTGGGAGCGCACGGTTTCATTTCTTCATATATACCCGAAGCAATTGAGCCACGAGAAAGACGTCTTGACAAACGTGGTGGCTGCGTATTTCCCTCGTATATCTCCTCATAGATATCAGAAGCTCTCGATACTCGTCTAGACCAATTGATGCTGCTGTTAGCATCTGTAGGTATTTGAGGCAGAGGGCCTAATGCTTTTAAAGCATCTTTAACAGCTCTGTTGAAGAAGAGGAATTGGTTTATTTGAGTTGAGTTGTAGTAGTGTTATAGGAAAATTGCATGTTTACAAAACAATCTTCAGACTTACCTCAATTCCTTTGTTGCGTCCATCTTTTTGTTCATCTCCACATATAAACCAGGACCACGACTATTTCTGCGCTGCTCTAGAAATACTTGCCTATATAATTCAAGATTTTTAATGGACTTCTTAATCCATTTCATGTGTTTCCGTAAGTTTACTTCAGTATCCAAGGCGAAGTAAATGAAACAATCACGTCGATTATGTGTCCAAAACATACCGTACGCATACTGTTTAGTGCGTGAGGTGGCCAAACTAATGGTCACGCCCGGCACATTAATCGATACGCTCAAATGGGCCGCCTCCCCGCTATCATCATCATCAGGCAGTGATTCAATATTTACACGCAAAAAACAGGGTAAACATTTAATGGCTTCTATTTTTACCTGGCATTTGGTCCATGCTTTGAATTTCAGTGAATCAGGGCGTTTATCATAAATATCCAGCTTGACATCGAGGCACATGGAAATTACATTGAGTTCCATGTTGTAAGCAAAAATCACAATGAACCGTTATTTTTATGAAAGGAATTTCTATTTTATTTTATTATGCACAGTTTAATTCTTAAATTTCTACCATTGTTAAATTAAAATATAAAAAATCATGTGAAATAAAAAGAATTTTTTTTTTGCAATTTTCTTTTAATTTTTCTCTATTTGTTTCTTGTCCAGCTTTAAACGAATATGTGTGTGTAGAACAATAATGTCAAAGGATTTGTATTCCTTTTTCAGCGAATTATCTACCTAACATTTATCTCATTTGAATTTAACAATATAGAGTTGCCAAGAGCTATTATTTTCTACAGCTACAGGCAACAGGTTTTATTTTATTACAAACACTTCCTAGGGTCAACTGTTTATTTTGGTTTTTTAGTATTGTTTTGGCGGGTTTAGTTGAGAAATTCAGTAAAAGAAACCATTTTAAAGTAATTGCTTTAAATTTCGTTAAATATTTAAAATATGGAAGAATCTTTAATGGAAGTGGATGAACAAAGTGATTTGTAAGTATATTTATCGTAAAAACTCATATAAATTTATTAATAAATCCACTTTATTAGATATGTTCGCACTCTGGAAGATGTTAAGGGCATAATCAAACATGCCAAACTGGATGAACGCAACTTGACCCAGGTTACTCAGGTAAATGGCATTAATTATAATGATTTTCTGTTAAGGATGGAATGTGTACGTAGCGGATGTTAGTGTATTATTTTTCCTGCTGTGCTTAAACATCGGACCTTAAGTCAGCAACGGACTGTTACTGAATATTTTAAAATCAAAAAACAGATTTCTTTTTATATTGTAAAGTTGGACGCACCTTAAAGAGAATTATTACTATTCTAGGCTTTATACTATCCTTCTGCCGATATAGTGTCTGATAATTTAAAACTTTTGGAATTGGATGATCATATGCTGGGCCAAGTACGTGATGGCCAATCTTTACAATTCAAAGGTGGCCAGAATGAAAAAGTAGTCTTATGTACAGATGAGAAGACCTACGATGTCAAAATAGCTGAAATATCCAATAGTTTGTTACTGGTTCCGGATTTGAAATTTGCTGCCGCTACCAGTACCTCACCTTTAAAAAGCCCTCGCACTGGTAATAACACCTCACTGGAGCGTAGTTTAAATGACAGCTTAGAAGAAGATTTAAATATAGAGCGTTCCCTAGAACAAAGAAAAATTTTGAAAATATTCCATGAGTATTTCGAATGTCGCGAAATAAAACCCAGATTTCGTAAACTGGGTGATCTGTTGCAGATGAGTCGTTACTCTGGACCTGAAAATGAAGAATTTATTGACCGCAAGTTATTGTTTTCCTTCGAACAATTACTGAACACGGTACAATGCAGTCGTAAACAGTTTATAGAAGGTCTAAAACAATACAGAGCCTTAGAATATGAAGGCTGGATGCGTACTCTCGAATGTGAATATGAGTATAGAATTGTCAATTTAATGGTGGGTCTAATAGCAGAAAATTCTTGGCCTCTAGATGAGGTGGAAAGAGAAGAAACTATTAATGCATTAGAGGGTATAGCGCCTAAACAAATTGTAGAGGGTTTGTTTGATATCTATACAGTACCAACAGAGGGAAAAGAGAATCGTTACACATATAAGGAGGAGCTGGTGGCCCGCATCGTAGCTCAAAATATTTTACAGCCTGGTTTAAAATTTCGTGTTGATGAATTCTTAAGCACTTGGCAGGAAGCTCTACCTGAAGGCATGAAGTGTGAGGTAATTTAGAACATCCTACTCCAAAGAAAATTAAAATAAAACGTATTTGTTTTAACAGGAAAAATACTTAAGAGGTTTGGGTATTTTCGATAAGGATGGCGCCGTACCCTGCATACGTTCATTATCGGAAGATAATTTACCCTTAAATATACATGAACGCATGCGTTTATTGTTTAAAACTAAAAGCAAATGGACCTTAGACGAAATAGAACCCTATATAGAGTAAGTAAAAGGAAAACTAATATAATTTTCTTCATAATCTAATTTTATTACAAATTATAACAGATGCTTCACAACTCCGGTGTTGTCGGTTTCTTCCTTAATGGCCAAACAGGCTAGATCCCTAATGGAAAACGGCGTCAGATATTATGTAACTAAACACTAACATTGGGTATATAATTATTTATTTGATATAAAAATTGCTTTATATTTTATTAAGTGTTTTTCTTTTTCTTGTTACGCATTTTCTTGGCTTGTTTCAAATCCTCAATGGCATCCTTCATAACTTTAACAGCACTTGGTGCATCTTCATTATTTCCACCAGCTATTTGGGACATTTGCAATTCACCATTTACTGTAGGATATCTGTAAGTGAAAATTTATAATTTATTACAATTTATATTGGCAATGAAATAACATGCAAAAGCATACTTAAAACTAAAGCCCCTGGGGAATATCGGACGTTGTAATAATCCCTTAAGTTCCGATCTAACACTGTCCAATTGTATACGATTACGGCGTCTTTCGATTATGTACGGATCTTCGTCTTGATCACTGCCACTAAAAATTATTACAGAAAGCAATATTAAAGAAAAAAAAAGTGATTAAAAATTATAAAAACTCACGATTCGTCATTGTATCCCTCAATCACCATATCCATCGCTTCGGCATTTTTTTTCATCCAACCCAATTCGGTTTGGGTACGTTTTAATTTTAATTCTTGTTTATCCACTTCACGAGCTAAATTCACGCGTTCCTTTACAGCATGTAAATAACGTTCGGAAACGGGGAATAAAGGCAAATCCTCAGCTAAAATTTAATTTATCGTTGATAATTAAAAATTTTAAAAGTTGTTTTAAAAAAAACTCACTTCTCTCCAAAGTTTTGTATAATTTTACATAACTTTTGACCTCTCCTGGCTCCATAAACATAACGGTTATGCCATTTTTATTGGCTCTAGCAGTGCGACCAGAGCGATGAACATAATTTTCACTAGTACGAGGTACCTAAAATCAAATTTGTATTACTAAGCTTAGAAATGTGAAAACGGAATTAAAATCTACCTGGTAATGTATAACATGCTCTACATTGGGTATATCTAAACCTCTGGCAGCTACATCAGTTGCTATTAATAGACCACAAGGATCATCTGTAAATCTTTCTAAATTTTTAAGACGCTGCTTTTGTATCATATTAGCATGCAAAGGCAAAGGATTACATTGCAATAAACCAAACAAGGTGGCCAATCTTTTTACACAGTCTATGGAATTACAAAAAACTATGGTCCTGCCAGGATGTTTTTGTACAAAATAGTATAAATAATAGTCCTTATGATCTAAAGGACAAATTAGACGACATTCCGTAAGCGTTTGGGCAGTTTCTGAAGAAGAAAAAAATGCTTTCATGACTAAACTTTTTAAAACATTCAAATAATGAAATAAAACTTACGCTGTGATCTAGTGATGTCCACAACCTTAGGTTGTGATAAACCCAGTTCTTCAATGAAACTTTGAATTTTCATTTCCGATGTCTGTTTAACAAACTTTGGTCTTTTCCCATAATTACGTCCTTTTTAAGAAGACAAAGTTAACGATATATTAGCGATATAAAATTTTTTTTTATAAAAACGGCTTACTTTGCATATGATCCGGTAGATCGTGTACTAAAGTCAATGTAGCTGAGAAGATAAAATTTTGTCGAGATTGTTTTTTCTCTTCGTTTTCATTGATAATTTTCAAAAGGCTTTTTAATTCCTCAAAGTGTCCTTTTTCCACCATGCGATCTGTTTCATCAATAGCTAGAAAACTAATGTCTTCTAGTTTTCTCAAATGATTATTTCCCTGTTGATACAATTCCCATAAACGTCCCGGTGTAGCCACAACAATTTCTGGATTCTTGCTCAGTAGACGTTCTTGTTTAGCCAACGATAAACCACCAAATATGGCAGCCACTTTAATGCCAGTGTATTTAGCTGCTGCTATTAAATGATTCCGTACTTGAACTGCCAATTCTCTGGTAGGTGTTAAAACCAAACCATAAAGAGCGCCACCCTTGGGTGTCTCCTCATCAGAATTGTCAAACTCTGCTGCATCAATGGCCATGTCCATGGGAATATCTTCCTCTTGTATTTCCTGTTCCTCAGTAACTTTTTTCTTTTTAGTTAAAGGTTTTCTTATGCCCGATCGGGAATTTTTTTTCTTCAACTCCATAATACCGGCTAACATGGGTATGCCAAAAGCTAAAGTCTTACCACTACCAGTCTCTGCCGCTCCTAAGATATCTTTTTTACCCAAAATCGCCGCTGCCAAAGTACGTGACTGTATTTCAGTGGGTGACTTGAAACCCTTTTCAGCCAAAGCTTTTAAAATTGTTTGAGGCACACCCAAACCATTCCATCCCTGTACAGTATATAAAATAATTATAAGTTTTTTTTTGATATGTCAGGGGGTTGTTTTTACCTCTAATTCATCTATGTCTATAGCCTTGCTATCGACTAAATCAGGTACATTGTCCTCGTCTTCGCTTTCTGCTTTTTCTGCATCCTCTTCTTCACTTTCTCGAGGAGGCCTTAGTAGCTTAAAGCGATCTTCTTGTTCTTCTTTCGTTTTCTTATTCGACGTTTCTTTTTTAGAGCCCGTGGAGATTTCCTTCTTAGTTTCCTTACGTTTTAATTTGCGTTCCTCACGCTTTTGTTGGCGTCTTTCTAGTTTCTTACTAAGATAATCTTCCTTTTTAGCCTTTTTCTTGGCAATTTTACTTTTAACTTCGTTATCACTTTCATCCGCACTGTCTTCATCTTCAGTTTCATTTTCTTCTGATTCGTCCTCTGCAACAGCTTTCCGTTTTTGGCCAACTTTTTTTCGTTCCATGCGTTTCTGTTTGCGGGATAATTTTGGCTGCAAATACATTTTTTAATACACGATTTTTTATTTAATTATTGATGTCTACTTACCTTGGCTGTTCCTACTAAATTTGCATCATAATCCTCCAAGACTTCCAAACCAATCAGACCTTCTAAACCTACACCATCTTCTGTAATGACACTGCCTTTAATTTTAACTTTTTCCCATTGTTTGTCAGTGGATTGCTTTGATTTCTTATTTATTTTAACACTGGGTGCTTTTATTTTTGCTGATTTTTGTTTATTCTGTACCATTTTAATTAAATTTCAATAAAACTTAACAAACGGTCCGGCACGTGTTTCTTTCAATGATGAAAAAAGTTTTTGTTTTGCTTTGAATTCCCTTTTAAAGTTTCTTTCGTTACTGTCAGAGTTGTATTTTTACATGAGTGCAGGGCTGTTATAAATAAACGTGGTTATATTTAGAATTCGTTCAAATATTTGAAATTTATTTTTTATATTTTTTTTTTTGTTTTTTTAACAATTAAGGAAAGTGTGTGAAAATTTCATATTCTTTGATTTTTTTTGTAATCTATTTCAAAAATTCGATTGGTAAAACCAAAATGAATCATTTTATATTTGATTCTATATAGTTTGTTATACCTCTATTTTCACTTGCAGAATGGTATTCAGCAAGAGTTCAGACAAGAATTTTTAGTGTTTTATTTCTTTTTCTTAACGAATTCCTTCGCTTTCGATTTTTAATTTTATTTTTCGAATTTTTCTTACAATCACATAATATTTCCCAAAGCAAATTTTTTTTTAAATAAAACTATGAAATAATTCTAACAGGTTAGCAGCCATTGCAAAGTTTTTGTAATTATTTAGCATCGCCGGTATGGCCCAACTTCTTTTTCAATGATTCGGGCATTTCTGGTGGTGGTGGTCTAGGCATATGCAAATATACTTTGACAGCGTCATAGATAAACCATTGGGCAGCAGTTAAGGTACCAATCATAACAATTCTGGGAATTAAACCACCCCACAAGCCTGAAAGAAAGCACAACAAAAATATATGTAAAGTCAAATATTTTTACTTTTGCTGTGAAACTGTAACAATAAACTTACCGGACCAGCCTAATTTCTTAGCTACATCAAAGGCCGAAGCTCCCTTGGCTTGATTCAATTTGGACACCACAGTATCGGCTGGATGTGATACAATAGCACAGAAAACACCAGCAATATAACCAGCAGCAAAAGTAACCACCAACTGTTCGCCTTTAGTACATTGATTACGGGGTTTGGGTACAACATATCTTAAAAAGAAAAATACTTTTTTAGAAAAAAAAATCTGTTGTTTTGTTTCTTTGTATTGCGCTTACTGATATAGCAATTCCAAAGTTCTTTCAAAGCAAGCAAACTTCATCATGGTATAGGGTATTTGACGCATCCACAATGGCACCAAACCTTTGTAGAAGGCACCAATACCTTCTTGAGCTGACATTTTCGGTAAAGCCTCTCTCAAAGTATTAGCAAAACCGGGAGTAGTTTGTATCTTAACCTTAGCTGCTTCCATAGGCGCCAAAGCAATGTCTGCAAAGAATTCAGCTGAAGCAGACGCAGCCAAATACAAGTAGGTTCTGTATAAGTACGAATTTTCTTCACCGATAGCATTAGAGTACATAACTTTGAATACTTCATAAAGGCCAAATTTGCATAAGCCTTGCATGGAATAGCCAATGAATGTGGGTGCCCAACCCCTCGATAGACCCTTGACACCATCTTCGGCCAAGGTAATACGGAAACCATTAAATACACTCTTATATTTGGCAGGATCGACTTGAAGACGGCATTTCACTAAATCCAAAGGTACGACCATCGTGTGAGTAGAACCACAGGAAATAATACCACCCAAACCACACAAAGCAAAATATAAATTCGAACCGAATTCACAAGAGTCTAAATTAGAAGGGAAATTAATTTTTTTTTATAAATATTCAAAACTGATTTTTTAATACCTCCAGGATTGGCTGCAGCAGCTTGGATGTTATGGTGTTTTGTTAATTTATTATTTTCCATAGCTGGTGCTGGTTCACAGCTAGCTGTGGTAAATGGTTTTTTGAATGGTGAATTTTGGGCAGCTTCTATTAACGAAGAAAACAACATCTTGTTGGGCTTTGCTGCAAAACAAATAAATTTAAATTTTGATATAAAAACACAAATAATTTTCCTTTTAATTCAATTTAATTTACTAAATGACAATTCTATTACACAGACAATATAGGGTTTCAATCTACTGCTAACTTGTATACGAGTTCGATTAAAGCTACAGCGAGTCACAATAAATTAAAAAAAAAAAAAATCTTTGAAAAATTTCAATCTCTTTGTTCTTTTTCATTGATTTAAAATTCAAGTTTAAGGATTCGAATGAAACAAATTACGTTAATGATCAAGTTTGTATTAGGCCTATTGACAAGTGATTTTTTTGAGGTTATATTGTGTTGTAATCTGCCAAAAATGATGTAACGAATTTCTAATCGAATATAATTTTTCCTTCTCTTCACTGAAGGTCATTAACACCATTGTAATGATTTGAAACGTTTGAATTAATTGATTACAGATAGCAGGTCGAATATTGTTTATTTCAAATTTAAAACAACATATTTTTGAATATTAATTTTAACGTACAATATTTAAAATATCTTGTGATCGAATATCACACACTTATTTTTTTATTAAATAAAACTTTTTGGCACAAATGTCGTTGCAAATATTTTATCTATTACATAATAAGATTATTATTTTTTATCTGAAATTATTGAAGATTTTGAGATTCTGTAATATTTATTTCCGTTCCTTTATAGAGTTTATCAAGTATTTTTCTTAGATTATTTTTTTTTTTTCAATTTTTAAACTCACTTTTCTTTTGTAAATTATTTAAATTAAATTGTATTTTATTTTAAAATATAGTATAACGAAATTTATATAAATTTTAAATAAATTCCGTTAAATTTGTTTTAGCGTATGTTACGCCTTCGTTAAACACCCAACAACTAAAATGATTTTTAAAAATTTTCATCCGAATTTCTAATGAGATTTCAATTTTTCAATATAAAACAAATTACTTCTCAAAAAGAGAAATTCTTTATAAATTATTTTGCAAATTTTGCTGTTGCATATTAGAAAAGTACTCACGAGTGCACTGCAAAGCAATGACATTATGCGTGAGTTTTATATAATTTTAAAAATACATTTTCATTAACACTTCACTTGCTGTGAAGGCCAATTTCTTTGAGGCAATTTTTGAAGAAAATTCAAAGAGAAATTAAAAAAAAAATCTCTTTAGGTTTAAAAGAATGAATGAAAAGAGACACCATTTCTAAAAGAATTTTAATTTACCCACATTTTTCCTTTACAAACTTTAAACCCTTTTTTTAATTCGATAAAATTCGAATCTTTCATTATTTCATATTAAAATTTCAAATATAGAACAAAAATGTAATTTTTTTTAATTTTATTTTCAATTCCTCATATTATCAAAGCATCTTGCTCTCATCTTTGTCATGAGCTATACAATTGTTTCCAAACTTCTGCATCAGGGAGCCATTGCTCGATTTAGTTGTTGAAAACTTAGAAAACTCACTCTCTTTGATAATAAATTTTGTAATTGTTTAGTCTTTTGTACCATATTTGATTAAAAGAAACGTCAGTGGTAATACCATTGACCATAGAGCACTTCTTCTCGTGTTTAAAAATTTATTAGTTTGTTCAATTGTAATGGGGTTTCCCGAAAACCAGGCATTTAAATTGCTCGACGTGAATTCTCTCTCAATCTTAATTTGCAAAATGCTACAGAGACTTGCTTACATCGAAAGTTTAGAGTCTCCCGATTGGAGCCGTTCATTTATTTATATTTAATAAGATGTTTTAAGTTGTGTTGTATAGTTCCATTCGTTTAGTTTTGTATTTATCTAAAGTGATCAGTATCGCTGAAAAAGCAAATCTGAATCTGCAATAGAACTATCAATGGCTGTAATTATTCCCATTGGTATTTTATCCATAAAACGGCCATTTAAACATTTTTTGTATTTTATATTTCTAAATCAAATACGGAATGATCTGATGTAACGATCGATTGAGCTCACCTATTCAAGTAAAATAAAAAATAAACTACAGGCGAATTTCTTGTTATAAATATTAAACATTTTGTTAATTTTTAATTTTATATTTTTGTTTTATGATGTCTTATTAGTAGAAGTATAGTAGTATACAAAAGTGTTTTTAATCATAAATTTAGTTTTTGATTACTTTTTTCCTTCATAAAGCAATAATAATACTTGGAAATAAGTACATACTTAAAAATTCTTTTATTTTCTAAACGCGCATAAAAAAAATAAAAACAAATTTATAAATTTGCTGTAAATCAGACATACAAACATATAATATATAAAAATACTTATAATATTACAAAATAGTATATATTTTGTTTTCACCACAATAAAATTTCAAATTCAACTTAATAGCTTGTATAATAAATATGAGCATTTAAATGTAATGCTCTTGTCATATTTCGTATAAAAATTTCTTTAATTTCTTTAATAGTTGAACTATTAATGAAAGTTAGTTTTGTTTTCAATAATGGAAAATTGTTAATTACTTAACTAAACTTAATAACTAATATTGGCAATCAAACGAAGGTGGAATTATTTGTTTTTAATTTTTCTATTTTAACTTTTTAACTTAATTTAATTTAATGTTTATAAAACAACTCGTATATATGTATTTATGTTCTGAATCTGAAGTACGTATAAAAAATGCTTAATCTCTTAGTTTATGTATGTATATGGAAGTTATGGCTATGATTCGGAAGTCTCCATGTGTCTATGTACTGTAACAGGTGCTAATATTAAATGTGTGGCTCCTGAAACATTTGTATTCATATCGTCGCTTTGATGATGCTGCTGCAGGGGAATAGTGGTATGCTCATAAACCCGGCCTGGTGAATGATATTTTTTGGGTGAAGTTAAATTATAACGTGAATCTTTAGAGGGGAAGTTATTAAAATGTGATTGTTGTTGTTGTTGTTGCTGCTGTTGCCTATTGGTAGGTGATGATATGGATGTTGATATAGACATTGTATCCGATTTACTATGCCTTTTATCATTTAATAACAAAGGTTCAGCCAGTGTAAAGCATTGATGATCGGAAGAATCTTCGTGGGGTGTCATGGTGGAATAACCATGATCGGATTCACCATTCGGAGGACGCCGGTAACTGCTACCGGTACTCATGTGATAGGGTGATATGTCAGCAGCATTCATAAGATTTCTTTGAGCGGCGGCATGATCATATCCTCCCGCATTAGGGCCATCTCCGGGGGGATCATCATGACCCTGGCAGTCATCGAAATTAAAACGTGATAAGGGAAGACCATAATTTTCCTCTTGCATTGAGTCCATATAGAATTGCTCTTGTGAAGAGGAGTCTACGTTTTGGCGATAACAGTAAATGGCAAAACCTATAACAATAGCTAAGACTAAAATGGCGCCGCCCACAGGACCAAAGGCGGAATAAGAGCTGGGCTTCTGGTTTGGATTATAACCGTGAGCGGCTAGTAGATCTGCTTCATCTAGTTCCCCATAGGGAGAAAGACCAGCTAACACTCCTATATATATATAAAAATAAACATAATATTTCATACTTTTAATCTCTCTTTCAAAATTTTCATTCAACTCACCATTATAGCAGGCTGCTTGTACACTACAAAATGCTGCCGCAAAAGCATTACCATCTACGTCCTGCTGGCACCACTCGCAGCCCATAACAGCCAAACATTCTGGTTGAGTGGCATAAATATCACAATTAATGTTCATACAAGAAGCCATTAAAAAATTTTCTTGTTGCAATACTATATGGGGCTCGGCTACATAGGGCTCATAGGGAGGCTCACAATAGTCGTACTGTTGCGTAATATTTAGGTATGTTAAATGTTCTTTGCTGTTATCATTTTCCTCTTCCACAGCCTGCATTAAAGGCATAGGGCATTCACAGGGACACTCACAATCTGCCTGGTCCATGCGTTTACAATTCAAGCATTGCCTATCTATAGTACTGCAGGGGCAAAAGGCTCCACCATCACAAGTAGAGTTTAAAACTGCAGCAAATATATTGCTGCCCTTAAGTAAAGCTATGGCATACTTGGTTCTTTCGCCATGCACGACATTAGTTAGTATCTCATTAAGAGAGGTGTTGAATACATAATAACGTTGTAAGGTACGATTCTGATAATTGGCACAGGCAAGTTTTCTAACCAAATTTTTGTGGTTCAAAATATCATTGGCCAAATAGGATTCCTTATGTGTTAAATGTTCGTGGGGTCTTCTCTGATTCTTAATGCTAGTTTTTGGTTCTAACATAGACGGATGAGCTATGATGTAGCCTTCGTTTTCAAATAACAAACATTTTATGTTGAGCAGTTGGCACAAAGGCGTAGTGTCTAATACCATTTTATAAAAGTAGGCATAGGGTAAATCCAAAGCTACAATAGCCACTGGTTGATCACGCTCTATGGAATGTAAAGCATTCGATTTACCCTCATATATAGTATGGGCTATGGTTATAATGTAACCAGAGCCACCGGCATCTAGATAAGGTTCAGTGGTGATAATTTTACCCTGATGTTGTATTGCCTTACGATACCATGGCCTTTGTGAAGGATCATAATTATTATTTAATAAACAGCCAGGAAATACCTGCAAAACGCCGTTTATCGACGCTATATAGCGACGTATAATGTAGTTTTTAAGAGAACCTCTAGCATCTTGATGCCTCTTTTTTAAATGTTGCATGGCATTATATAAAGCATTGACCTCATGGCGTATTTGAGGCCTTAAGCCAGGATTTGCCAGCAACCCGGTAGTATCTTTTAAATAAGCCATTATACTTTCCACCGTGTGTAGTTGAGATTGTGATGTACTCACACGATTGTTGTGTAGAAAGGTAAAGGGCGATTCAAAGGCTAAAGAACTTAAAAATAAAGTAGCAGCGTCCATAGTGGCTATTTGGCGAAAGTAACGACATAGATTCGCAGAATCTCTAGACGGCAGTAAATCCAAACGATGATACATTAAATCTATGGTGGTATAGTATTCCTCATAATCCTCCGCCTGATGATGATACAAAGGTATGTTATTCTTCGAAAAATGCTTTAGAGTCAACGGTAAAGCTGATGGCAAATTAATCGTTTGCTGCTTAACTTCTCCATTTGAAGTAGCCGTTAAGACCTCTTCATATTTATGGGTAGTCACCATACATAGTACGTAAATGCCCAAAATATTATGCCACCGATATGTTCTGATGAATTTTTCCTGTTTACGATTTTTATTCAAATAAATCGTAGTCGATATATTGCCATTCTCTTCGGTTAATAATTTTTGTCTTATACTCGAGAATTCGGTCGAATTCTCTAGATATTGTATATCAACAGGGAAAGGTGTTTGATTTTGAGTAAACGGTCGGGGAAAAGCTGGATGCGCCAAGGTATTGCCATCGGATTCTATGAGGAAAGCATAGGAGTACTCGTTTTTACTATTCAACGAGAATTGCTGTTGCTGCTGTTGATAACTGATTATATCCTCTATCAGGTCTGACAGATATAAGTCAACACCAACAACGCCAAATGGTAGAATAGCATGAGTAATGGAAACTATAGAATCTAGGGACAGAAAGAAATTTAACAGTAATTTAAATTTGCGCTTTTTTTTGCTAAGCAATAGATTTTACCTCTGCTATTGGCCTCCACTATGGGTGTATGTACTTGCCAAGTCTTATGTATGTGGGGTTCTACAAAATCCTTGCTAAATATGGCCGTGGCGGCTTGTATAAGAATATCCTGCTGGGTTTTAGTCAGCATAAATAATTTGCCGGTTAAAATATGTTCGGGTTTATACCAATCCTTAGTGTCAATAGCATATTTGGTGTAGTTTTGTGAGGATATTTCCGTTAGAAATTGCTTTTCATACATAATACGTTTCTCATCTGCAATTCAAAACCAAAACGAAATTTACAAATTATTATTATACATACACATTTCACTCATTCATTTACCTAAAACCACACCGCAGGCATTTATTACTATAGGTCTCTGTAAGGATCTTTGTCCTTTAGCCATAACATTTAAAACGTGACGGGAATCGGAAAAATTTAACAATAAACCTCGTGTTATGTACACAAATTCTATAGGATTTTGCAGTGTTATTAAGGACGCATTTTGCAAACGTGATATCATGCGAAATGAGTATTCGAAACCCAAAGAATGGTTGGTTAAGGCCCTTGTAGGCGTTAAACTATTGATATAATTCAATATTTCCTCTTTGCGCTCACGAGTAGTCGTGTATAAACCATTGGCTGCATCATACGATGAGGCTTCCAGCAAAAGCATATTCTCTATTTCATCTGAAACACATACTAACGATATTAAGTCGCTGTTCGATAATAAATGCAATATATTTGATATGTATGTTTTGGCTAATTCCAATAATTCGCCACTCATGGCAGAACCCACATCCAGCAATAAGAAGACATACTTATTTTGCACTGCCGAAGTGTAGAGATAACGAAAGTCTAAGTCATTGTAAAATTTGCTAAACGAGTCGCTGGCATCATCACTGTGTGACAGGAAGTATATATGTTTTATGTGATTTCCTAAATATTTGGGATTAGTATTTTGAAATTTCTCCATATTCCAGGAAGGTTTGAGTTCATTTTTGAGCAGAGATAACTTGAGAGTTTTAATTTTTTCCTTTATATACGCATTGGCTTCCAAAGTCAATTCATTATTTTCATTGAGCAATGAGGTGTCAATATAATTACGCATGCTGCGTGGATAATCAGTCTTGTCGTAGTTCAATATTTGTATTTGTTGTTTATTATAGCTTTCAGTGGTTGAGCCAAAGCTGGAGGAATCCAATTCATAACAGGCCTGTATGAAGGTATTAAGATATAAAGGTTTTATATGGGGCTTTAAGGGTTTTTCAATGTCATTAAACTCCATATCAAACTCTGGTTCTATTTTAATATCGTCGTCTTCCTCATCCTCTAAATCCTCTTCATATTCGGCAGTGAATTGCATAATTTGGGTAATATTGGTTTGAAAATAATCTCGTAATTCTCGTACAACAAGTAAGGCTTTTTCCAATTTCATGGCCAAACGTTTGCTAAAATATTGTAAGTACTGTTGATTTCTTACTTCTTCCTGAGAGAATTCCATCGTCTTCTCATTATTTAAACTCAAGTTTCTGTTGATTATTAGAGTCGCAGAACTGGAAAAGTGCATTGAATCAAAGATTTCCTAGTAAATACAAAATAGAAACGTATTAGTTTTCCTAACAACAAAATCTAGAAAAACTTACTTGTATTTTGGCCACTCTCATTTCAACATTGCGCATATTTTTTAATCTTTCATCGATATTTCTAAGCAGTTGTCGTACATTCTGTTGGTTATTGTAGTTGCTATAAAATGCATTGGCTGGTGTTTGCAGAAATTGCGAATTAACAACGGCCGCAGCAGGGCCGATATTGTTGTTGGCCTGTGTTATTATGCTAGATGGCACCAATTCGATGGTGGCATTATTATAGGGTAAAGGCACTTTTTGTTTTACAATATTAACAGCCGGTATATTAAGGGCAGCAACTTTAGGATTCTCCATAGCCACATTTTCTTCAGTTTCTTCCTTTTCATACTGTTGCTGACGCTTTTGCTGTTCTGTTGCTGGATTAATAGTGTGTATTAGAGGAACATTTATTTGTTGCTGTAGTATAGTATTGGTATTAGTATTTTGATAAGCCATACAAGTGTAGATAATGGCTAGGAATACCAACCACAAATACGGTTGGCAATTAAAGGACGTTATCAGCATAATTAGTTTTTACATTTAAAAGCAATAGACTTTCCTGCTTTGTTTTTCTATTTTGCCTTCTATAATAAACTTGATACTGGTAGGAAATGAAATAAAATAAGAAAAAAAATATAAAATAATTAAATTTGCAAATAGCAACTATTAAAAACTATAATTACATACATACATAAATATGTAGATATTTATGTACATATGTATGTATATACTATATTGATAATTATAGAATATGTCAAGTTGTCGGAGTTTTTGACATTTTCGTTTAAGGAGTGCCCCAATGGCGGTAAATTGTAGCCACAAAGGGAATAATGATACAGGTTGTATCTTATGTAAATATTTAATTAATGTTCTGTGTTTGCGGAAACGTATAATCTATTGGGAATACGAGTATCAGTTAAATTTTTTTTAATATTTCGACTATCATTTACATAGGTATATTACTTCTTCCTGAGTAACATCAAATGGAATGAAATAAGTGTGAAAAATCGAAACGGCATATAGAACGTTAGTAAGTATATCGATTGTTTTAAAGCCGTTTATCACAACTTGGAACAAACCCAAACTTTAATAACAAACTTTATGCCGCTAATTCCTTTCAATCAATAGACTTCAATGGGCTTTGTTTCTACCCAAGCTAGTTTCTCTATTTCTAGACCGTTTAATCTAGCTATGGCTTGTATTTCTTGAAGTATAGATGAAATAAAATTTTTACCCCACATGTGTTTTAAAGGTTGGCAGAAGTGTAAGCTAATTTTTACAGTTTAGAGGCTAATGGTGGTCCAATAAGACCACATCCTATCAAGTGTCCAAACAAAACAGTGGTTAACAAAATTATTCAAAAACTGCCACAGTAGTTGCATCCAAAAGAGACCATTTTTAAAGAAAGCAAATTCCAACTAGATGCCGTTTTTTTAAGAACTATTGGATGAATATAATTTTCCGTCGTGGCTAAAAGCAGGGACATTTTGTTGTACAAAGGCGTTGAACATTTAGATTTAGCTCACAATGATAGTAAATTTTAAAGGATTTATTTAAAATGCCTGCTTTTGAAAAAAGAAAACATAAATCAATAAACCAAGTTTACAGTTCATTTCCACTCCCTAAATTTATAGGGCAAACAAACTATTGTAGCATAAACAAAAATCAATACGGTATGCTTATGTGGCTTAAAGAATAAATAATTTTCGTTTAAAAAATAATTCTTTCCGTAGGTGTTTTTTTTTTGTAGTATTTTGCTGCAAATTTCAAAAACCATATAAAAAAGTGCACATCAAAGTTATATTTTTTTATTTGTTGTTGTTTTTCTTTCATTTCATTTTCAATACTGTTGTTTTTGCCTTATTTTTTCTTGCTGTTTAAATTGCTTTATTTTTTTTTATTTCTTTCCATCATTCTTTCATTTGTTGTTTGTTTTTATTTACAATCGTTATTTTTCTTTGTTGTTTGCCGCTCTTCAAAGTAGCAACAACAATAACTCACATACAACCGAATTGATACACTAAAACAACACACACAAACACACCACTACCGCACCAAATAGTGCACACACGCCAGAACAGTTTTTTTTTTCTATCTCTCACTTCTTGGGATTAAACCAATACATTTTTCTTCCAATTTTTAAGTTTTAATTTTCTAGTAATTTCGTAAATATTTTTACAATTTTTTATAATACCTTTTTAAATTATAACATAATAAACATTTCTATTTTGTTTTATGTAATTTTTCGTTTAATTTAGAGTATTTTTTATTAAAAAATATAAGACAACATTTTTCAACACGCACAACACGAAAGCAGAAAATAAAATTACTGTGAGTAAAATAGCGATGGTAAATCTAAAGTTATCGGTTTTTGTGAGTGAGCTAGAGGGCGATGTATATTTTAAACAGGGTTGTTTTAAAAACTGTTACGAATTTGAATGCTCTTTTGAAATATTTAGAGCCTTTATCAGTGTTGCAAAATTGAAATTTTGAAATAGTACTGAACTATAACTGAAAGAGTACCTTTTTGCATCAAATGGTAGTTTTACAAAATATTTATTATTACATTACGTACGGAATGGAATAGAAAACCCAAAGTAGAAGAAAAACTAACTACATGTTTCTCATATATATACAAAATAAAAACAGTTGATTCGAAAGGTTTAGTCAAAAATCTCAACGCAACGGGTTCATTCAGCATTTCGTAATCTAAAAACTAAAGACCCTTTACCATAATTATCCTAACCCCATTTATAAGTTGAAAAGCGCAAACCATAAATTGTAAAATAAAAAAGTACTGAAATGTTTAGAAATGTTGCCAGGAATCAAAAAACCAATTTCTGAAAAAATGAATGAATTCTTTCTAATAATTTTTCCTGATGTTAAATTTAGGATCCGATACCAAATTATACAAAAGTTAGATCGAACAAAAAGCACAAAAAATTATAAATATTTCGACAAAGAATTTCCTATTTGCAAAAGCATTTTGGAAAAAATAAAACATAAAAGAAAGAAATTATTCAAAAATTCATTTGCAAAATAATTTAAATTTAATTTTTTAGTATTTTAAATAGAATGACACAATGGCAACATTGTTTTAATGCAGTAACCAGACATATATCGGTGAATGCCTCCACTAACAGATGTGTAAATTACTTATTCTAGACACGCACCATCCAAATCACGATATATATATTTATGGTAATATAGTACTCATTTCAAATAACGGCACTTTGGTGAGTTTCGATTTTATTCACCACACCGGATAAATTCACCACATTTTGTAAAAACTAACCACACTAGAAACTCACCACAACTACAAAATTCACCACACACTTCAAAAAAATTTAATTTTTTTTGCTCTGCTTTCCTTCAACCAGCAGCGAGCACATACATGTTTGTGCTTTTTTGTTTGTTGTTTATAATAAAAACACATTTTTCCCCACAACCATTTTCCCCATTTATGTTTTCTTCGTTTTGTCCGAACCTAAGGCTGTACACGGGCCCCTCTCTTTTTGGTGAGCAAACTAACAACAACAACTAACTTTTTCTTTACCACCTACTTTTTTACCTAATGGAATGGATGGTTATTCATTCACACACAATTAATACGCCGTTATGTTTTTTGTTTTCGTTTTGTCTGACCTGGGGTTGAACAACAGTGGCCGTTGGGCGTCTATCTATAAATAAGGCTACTTTAACTTGTAACTTATTATTAGACAGATAGGACCACATAGTAGTACATTAACAAACGGGGCTTTAATTCTTACTTAATAAACCCGGAAACGGAAAAAGAATGTGCGAATTATTTATTAAAATATATATTTATTTTTCAAATGAAAAAGTACTGAAAAAAATACAAAAGTACTAAATTTTTCAACACTGGCCTTTATTATATTATCATTTCGAAACAGAATTTGTGTAGAGAGATGGAGGCTTATTTATATTTTTATAGGCTTAATTAATCAAAGAAAATTTTTTCGCTTTTGAATTATTGTAACAGTTCTTGTTTGATATTTATGATTATTTTTATATAGAAAGAGAAAATACTAATAATTATAAAGAAATTAAAATTTAGGTTCAATTTTTATATAACATTTTTCCATTGGAGGGAGGAAGGAGATCTTTTTACATACAGGGTTATAAACAAATAATAAAAAATTGCGTGTAAATATTCTGGAATTCGAATTAATTTTTCGATTATTTAAAGATTTCGTTATACACACTGGTGGGTATATGAAATATATTTTATTTTTGTACTGAATCTTTTGCCAAATGTTTACTTCTTAACTATGCGCACCAATTGACCCTCAGATGTGTATTTATACAGAGGATCATTGATCTCGCCCACTTTGGTGTAATTCAATTCAGCTGAGAAATCGGTTGGTCTACTTTCATCTTTACTTTTTTTCGTAGTAAATTTTACTTTTTGTATAGAATGATCAGGATTCACTACAAAATATTGTCCTTGAGCTATTTTATCGTTGTTGTTTTCTTGCAAACGATTGTAGTTATCCACAGCAGCCTTGAGAGCCTCTAAAGCGAATTGTTTTTCTAATTCTTCTTCTCTTAGAGAATCAATATTCCCAGGGGCTCCGTATATTAAAGCAGGTTTTTGCTCCAAATTGTTGTTATTATTGGGGGCACCATATTCTAAAGATGGCTGTTGTTGTTGTTGTTGATTAGAATTGAAATTATAATTGGCTTGTTGTTGTTTATTATTTCTGGGATCGATATTATAATTGGGGGCTCCATATTGCGAAGCTGGTTTCTGTTGTTGATCTCTAGGGAAGAAATGTTGACTTTCAAAACGTTCATCGGTATTAGGCTTTGGCGTTGGAACATTTATTGGCGGCAAATTTGGTTGGGATTGTGGTGGTTGCGTTGGTACATTTATTGGAGGGAAATTTGGTTGAAATAGTGGTGGCCTATTTTGGGGTGTGTCGGTAGAGGGTGTTTGTGTAGGACGGCCATTACGTCTGCCATGGTTGTGTTTATGATGGAAAAATTGTTGCCACTGAGGTCTTTGGTTGTTCGGAGAATCTCGATTATCATTAAAACCAGACTGATTAGGAGGCAAATATTGATTTTGTGGTTCTGAAACTGCTGGTACTCGCTGGACTTCTTGTCCAACAAAGTCTACACGCTGTTTGGAAATCTCAAATGAATATCCTTGATTGGGATCATATACCGCATCGTCAGTGTAATATTCGCCAGGTAAATCGAAGGATGTACTCGGACGAAAGCCAGCGGGAGCATAAGGAGCTTCCGCTAAGCAAGGCACCAGCACCAAAGCACTAACCAAGAAAAGCTTCAAAAGACATAGAAAGTATTATCAAAACGATAGTAAAAATGTTATTTGTTTATAAAATATATTTACTTTTAACATTTTGTCCAACAAGAGCTCCTTAATTGTTAACGTTGCTTGTAATTTACTAGACTGTTATAAAAGTTCTTAATTTATGGTGTTTTTATATGGATACGATTTTCTCAAATAAAAATTACGCACTTTATAGTGTGATTCAGTTGTTTCTTTTTTGTTTAAATTTTTAATATTTAAAACACGTAAAGGTGCATCAAAATCAATAATTGCAATGCGATTTTTTCTTTCCTTCGTCTTGATTTTTTTACAGGGGTGGCTGCCAAAAAATGTTAAATAATAATTCTACATTTTTTATTTTCAAGTGTTATGGTGGTATTCATTTTAATTTTAGTTGTTTATGCATATCACGTAATAATGTGTTTAATGAACTGTATTTTCTATATCATAACATTGACTATATTTAGAGATATTGTCACATCGGTTTGAAAGTGTCTTAAAAAACAAATTATGACATTAATGACGAGACTTAAAAAAAAACTAAAAAAAAACTTTAACAAAAAAACATTTTTTTGTTGAAGAAAAAAGACGATAAAAATGTCAAGTTCAATGCTGCGTACCCTTTTGGATAGTGTAACTTGTAGCAGTTGCAAACATAAATAGGCCTTTTGTTAAATCTTTGTTATTATTATGAGCATAATTAATATTTTAGTAAATAGGCCTCTGACGAAAAAAGCTCATATTATTTGATTCCTTTCCTATATTCCTTTCTCAAGCAAATCAGAACATTTTTACGCTAGATGATGTCTTTTGCCAGCTACGGCAAATAGAATCTTTAGTTTTTTATAAAAAAAAGGATTTCTTTTTTACTACAACTCATATAAATGATTAAGAAAGCATCTAAGAAGAAAATAAGCATATTTTGTTAAACAAATTTTCATTGACTGTTGAGAAAAAAGTATTTGTATTTAACATCTTTCAGTGGGAAATAAGTTTTCACTGATATTTACTTGCAAATTGTTATAACTTTATAAATGGAAGTCTTGGGAATAAACATTTCAATTAAGTCTGGTATTTAATTTTTATTGTTCACCGGTTAAGTAGGCCTGCAATAAAAAATAATTGTTTTTATTTTTATTGGCTATTAATTATGTGAAAATGTTTATTTGTTGTTTAATACTTATTGGATTAGAGAAATATAATTAACAAAATGCAATTTTTGACATTACCTAACACCTTCTCTTTTACTTATCGAATGAAGGAATTCAATCAAATGCCATCAGACATACTTGTATTGACATTAAAACCCGAAATCCAAAACCATATTTTTTTATATAATTGGAAAGGTTTTCAAAAAAAAAAAAAAAAAATAAAAGTTTACTAAAGAAATTGTAACAAATTTGAAATAGACAAAGACAACAACTGCAACGACAAGCAAAAAATCTTATCAACACTTGTTATTGATGTCAAGTGTCATCATTAACAGAAGAAAAAGTAAAAAAACCAGAAAAAAAAGCAATAAAAAGTAATAAAAACTAAAATATTTAATAATGAAAATGAATGTTTTTCTCAAAGTTTATGATTTGAAGTTTATTTTTGTTAGTGTTTTTTTTTTTGATTGTGTTTTTGGTGTCTAGTGTTTTATTTTGAGACGTTGATGATGATCTGAAGTTGATAGCGTTGATTATGATGGTGGTACTCGTATTCAGTTGGTATTCAGGTTGAGGCTGGTGGTATCACAGATGAGGACGATAATGGAATGTCTTGGATGAGCATTCATGTACAATACATTCATTCATTTTTAGTATTTAAAAATCAATATCTTTCAATTATATTGTGCAATATTGAGCATATGAGGTAATTATTGCTATACATACATACAACTTAAAAGATCATAATATTTTTTATTATTATTTTTTTTTTCTTCTGTTGTTAATTGTTTTACACTTTCGTTTTACGGTTTTATTTTAATGGTTATTGTTTTCATATTTAATATTTTTTTTTATTAACAACTTAAGCACCTATATAATCTGTATTAATGGTCGTTGTATGGTAACTAATGTTACTTAAAAATAAAAAAAAAAATATTAAAATTCAATTTACATAAAAATCGTGAAATTTATACCTTAGTTAACATAAATACAATTTTTAACTACGTTCAACAACATAATGTTTTTTTTTTTCCTTCAGCAATTATCTATTTATTAATGGTATAATTGTTACAATTGTTAAATGATTTCAAGTCTAGTCATAAAAACAATAACATTGACCCATCAGAGCTGTATTGCACACCTTAACATGGTTTCGGTTTACAAATTTTCGAAAAATAATTTTATTTTTATTTCAAATTACGTCTGTTAATGTTGTCAGCGTTTTTTGTTTTTTTTTTTTTGAGCTTTAGTTTATTTTGGCAAGTGTTTTAAGTCGTTTATTTGAGTTTAAATATTTTGATAGAATAACCGTTAACAATATCATTGAAATTATGATGTAATGTACAAAATGATGGTTAAATCGGTAAAGGGTGTTGTAAAAGTTGGTGTTTTTAGCAATTGGAAAATAAAATGTTGTACTGTATAGTATATATTCCTCATACATACATATGTCCACAAGACATCTTAAAGTTTTTTATGCTTTCCCGTCAGCGTCTACTTAAATACCCCATAAAAAGGAGGTTCAATTTACCTCCCATTTATCGATGTTTAGATAAAAGTTTTTATTGACTTAGTGGGCATAAAAATTAAAAGCATTTTTCTCTGGAGCCGAAATAACTTTCAAGTGCCGAAAGATTTATTAAAATGTCTTGGTTTCTCGCTATTTAAGCTCCTTATTTTTAAAAGAAAATAGAAACAACTCGATGTATATTTGAGCACTGCCAACCGATTACAGGAGATGACGAAAGTGTTTATTAATCACAGCAGGGTGTATTCAACACTCTGTTTTCATTATTTTACCACAATCTTGCTAACAAAAAGTGTGTATTTTATGTAACACTTTTCATCGTTGATTATTCAAAAGGCCACTGTGCCGTATAAGGAATTACAAGTTTTTCCTGTCTCTTACAATGCAAATCATTTTATGTATTTTAACCACTTTCTTTACTTTCAAAATCTATTTTCTTTTTTCAAATACAATGCACTGCTTGTGCAAGGGCCTCTTATAATGGTTAAAGAAAAAAATGCCAAATGCGTGTACCCTTTAAAACTCATTGCCCCCGAAAAAAAGGGAGAAAAAAATTTGTTGCAAATTCATGATATTTTTTTAAACTTTTTTATGTTCAAATGGTTTTTTTTTTCTATTTTTTTAAAAAAATAATATTTTAAACATTAAAATAAGAAAAAATAAAAAAAAAAATTATAAAAAATGAAAAACGTGTTTCACGTTTAGTTAAGCATAAAAATTCAAGGGCTTCTGCACATGAAATCTTTTTTCCACGTTTAATTTTTATGACTCATGACAGAGATGATGTCTTCCTAAAAGATGCACTTCTTTTTTTTCTGTTTAATGGTATAATAAATAGATTAACAGATTATACACTGTAACTAACTTATCATAATCATACTAATGGATTTACATCTTTAATAAAATTATATAAACAAAAAAAAAAAAAAAATATGAATTGCTTTTTATAGAGCTTCTTTAATGATTAATGATCGTCGCAAGACAAGAGTTATTTGATATGCAAAACTTATGGCAGAGCTAACTACTGTTTTGCTTAGAAGAAGTAGTGTTTGATTTAAAAAAATGGTCTACATATGGCACCCTCTAGTAAGCATAGTTATCAGGCTATCATTTCTGTTTAAAATATTTCTCTTTTGAGTAAGGATTATCACAGATAACGCAGTTCTAGTTTTTACCAAAGTCGGTAAGGTTGTCAACCATTATCTCCATTTAAAATATTTCTACTCAAATAATTATTCCTGGAGATACTGTAATCTTTTAAATTCTAGTTTAGATAAACCAAAGAATCTGTGCAATTTATTTTAAACTTATCTCAAAATACTTAAAAAATAGAGCATGATTTCTTTTATTTATTATTTCATAATGAAACTAAAAGTCATTTTATTATTATTATAGTGTATCTATTTATGATTACCACAATTTATTAATTTTCATTTATCATTCATTTTCAACATCTTCAAACTTCCTCAGTGTCATATATTGACACTGGAATACTTAATAAAACCATTGTTAAGTAATCTTTAATTAATTAAAAGTGAATATTTTTTTCTTTTAATGGTATTTTGTTAAAGAATTTTAATGGATAAATATAAGCGCCATTCTAATGAATCATTTGCAGTTTCTTTTCGCATTAGAAACGTAAAAAAATAATTTCTATAATAAAAAAAATACATTTTTTCTTAATTATAATTAATAAAATCAGTGTATTATAAACGAACAACATTTAAAATTTTTGTTTAGTATTTAAAAACAAAACACAAAAAAATACATATTATTTTGCCAAGGCTATATCCAACTGTTACATTATGTTTAAATTTTATTTTAAAAAATTTTATTTTATTTTTTTATTTTATTTTAAAAAATTTATTTATTATTGTTTTACTGCAATCATTAATAAAATTTAGCAATAAATTTTGACAATTCTCTTAATTAATTTCGCGGTACATACTTTTTAAACTTTTTATATTTTTTTTTTTAATTAATAGCTCAGTAAAACAAATATTTAAAAAATTGAAACTGTCAACATAACATAAAATTTAGTAACAAATTTTACAATTAGAATTTTTGTTAGCTTAGTGCCGTAAACATAAGTATGTATCAGGAAAAAAATTTGCCCTTAACTTGGCTAATTTGTAAAAAATTTGAATAATTCCACAGAATTCTCTTACTAATTAAGGAAGAAGAAATTTTTATCTATATATAGAAATATATAATATGAGTCACATATTTGATCATCTTGACTCATATTGGAGCATAGGACGCCTTTATATTTCAAAACTTAATCGTAGTGGTTATGTATTTGCCACAATTAAGTTGAAAGTCATGAGCATAGTTTGTTGGCCTTCTACAAACTATCTTAGCACCCAAATGAACAAACATTTTCGAGGTATCTACATTTGATTTCCACCTACTTCCTGAGATACATCAAGACCATTCAGAGTTTATTGAGACTTCTTGTATGGCAAGTGAATTTCCTCCTAAGATAGGTCGACTTAATCTTGTTAGCTTTTAAACAGCTTAAAGTACAAAAAAGTATAAAAAAGTGACTAAAAATTATTCATATTTCATTCAGCTGGCCATGATTTTCACGTTATCGACGAAAAACTTTAAAACGTAGCAATAATTTTCTTAGGAGGTGTGCATCTTAAAATATAAAGCTTATCCAGCCAAGAAAATTACTTATAGATTGAGATCAAAATGTTAGGTAGCTACAGGCCTTTTGCCACCTTTTTCGTCAGTGGGAGGACTATATTGATACTAGGGATCAATAAGATCAAAGTGAAATTGTCAACTGGTTTCTTTACAGGTCATTGCGTTCTCAGATCGCTGCTAGAGATCTGGGATAGATTTCAGCTTGACTTCTGTAGGTCATGTGGAGATAAGGAGGAAGGCGTTGGCGACGATAGACCATCTCCTCTCTGACTTTATAGCTCTTGGTAGAAAAAGATTGAATACCCTGGGCAAAAGTTGCTTTGAGGGTTCAAACTCTCTGCTCTTCTGAACTTTATAATGAGATTAGGCTAGTTGAAGCGAATGCGTCCATCTTCGTGTAGTTGATTCCTCTAATCTATTTTGGATTTCCTTTTTTTCTATTTCGATACTTTTTACACTTAACTTTGTTTGTATTTGCATGATATGCCTTCGAATCTATCTACGTATGTATGTATCTAATACCACTTATATAGTGTGTGGCACAGATTACCAAAAGCATGTATTGGGAGTATACTGAATTTATATCTACTACATCTTATATTCTATAAGAAAATAAACATTTTTCTTAGTGTTCTTTTGTTATCTGCAAGTATTTACTTAAATTGTCTTTCAATCGTAAATTAAGCGAAGTTGGTCTATTCATTTTATAAAACTATGTACCACCACCTCGACTGCCAGATAGTTTCTAGGACTCTGGTATTTAATAAACAATAGAAGCATCGATGTTGAATAGGACCCTTTTAAAAAAAGTTTATGAATTCCTTTCCCTTACTGTATTTCTGTGCAGCTGTGCACTGCAATGAATTCAAAAATGCTTAAAGTTTTTGGATTATAATTTATTTTTACCAATTCCAATTCAAAATATTGAATATGAAACAAAGTTTTTTTTTCCAAAGTTTTAAAACCTTCGCTTAGAACTTTTGTGAAAACGAAAGCAATGAAATTAAAATCCATTTTAAATTTACTTTGTTTTATACAAAAATGCATTTTATTTTTATTAATTAATTAATATACAATAAAAAATTTTCTTTTTTTTAATTATTTTTGTTTTGTTTTTTTATAAATGAATTCTATGTATGTTTTTCTTTGTATTAAAGAAATTATTTGACATGAATAATGATGAGTATTATATAAGAAATATGAATGTATTGTTTATATGTATTTATATGTATAAATTTTAACTATTTTATATAAATTGTATATAGTTAATATGTGTATTTAATTGAATGTGTGCGTGCATGTGATATATTGCATATGCTTATTTATCATGTAATTTTGTTTCTGTTTCTATTTCTTTTCACAATAATAAAAAGCATATCAAAAGTTTGAAATATACAATAAAGAGAACAATGAAAGCACTTAACGGTTAAGATAGCACGAGAAGTATACAAATTTAAAAATTATTTTAATTATTAAAAAAGAAAAACAATTTAATAAAAACACAACAAAAAAGCTTTTCTCTTTGACCGTGTCAATAAAGACGGAAAAGCTTTATGGCAAGTTGATAATGGTGATTTTTGCTTAAAGGCTAAGGCTTCTTCGTTTTTTTTTTTTTGTTTTTTTGTTTATTTTTTTGTAGGCAATATAGAGTATTGAAAAGTTAGCGTTAGGACGGGGAACAGAGGTAGAAGTATACGAGACAGAAAGCTTTGTTAAAGAAAAACTACTTTTTCCTTTAAATATATTCGTTTTTTAACTTCTGATGAGCATTTTAAAAACTAAAAATTATTTTAAAATTCATAACGACTAAATATGAACGTAGAAAACTCCGTTTAAGCCTAAATTAAAAACAAGAAATCTTTGTATTGCCTTATTGATAACCACCAAATTTGCCTTGTTGTTGAGCATTGCTATCATAACCACCGCCATTGTTGTAGCCACCACGACCAGCACCTTGACCACCGTTCACTTGTTCGTAACGTATGGTGGGACGATAACCATTTTGATCAGCTTCATAATCGACAATTTGTTTGCGACCATCAGGTAATAGAACATAATAACGACCAATTGCCAAATCACCATCACGGGATTCCATATGACCGAAATCATTACCAGATTCAAAGTCTTGAACATCGTATTTGAATTCATATTTGGCGGGTCCATTATCAGCACCATAACCGTTTTGGTTGCCACCATAACCGCCACCTGCACCGCCGCCTTGTTTAGGGAAAATAGCCGAAGTTACAGCAGGTGCTCCATAACTATTTTGGGGAGCTGCTGGACCACCAGCACCGCCACCACGATTGGGAGGTAAATAGTTGTTAGAAGGGGCCTGATAACTATTGGAGGGTGGCAAATAATTACTGCTGGGTTGTTGTTGATTGGGAGGCAAGTAGCTATTTTGGGGTACTGGGGGTTCGGCAGCGGCAAAGGTTAAACAGGCCAAGACAGCAATTGTTGTAAAGCACTGCAAAAGAAATTAAAAGAATTATTAAAAAGTGTCATATGAAAATAAAAGCAAAGTTATAAATTGGAAACTTTTAAGATAATTTTAAAAATGAAAGCCTTTAAAAAATATTTACAATCTCTATCAAATAATTGTTGGAATATTTTTTTAAAAAAGAAATAATTTGTTTATGGAATGCAATTATTGGGCTGCTTTTTCACTTCAAACCAAACAGGTCTTTAGAGCTTTTCTTAAAGAAATTTTAAAAAATTTTCTTAAACTATAAGCCAAAAACTATTTCTATTATATTTAACAGAATTAAAGTTGAAGGACTGTAATGCTTTATTTTAAAAAGCTTGTTAGTTACAAAAGCTTAAGCAGTAATTTCTAAAGTAAAACCTGCCATAATAAATTAAAAGATCTAAAGTTCTAGTTTAATAAAGCTTTAATTTAAAAAGCTTATTTCATTTAAAAGTTTTTATAACCATAAAGCAAAGGAGCGTTTCAATAAAAAAAGTTTTTAAATAATTAAAGTTTGTTTGCAATTTAATGTAATTTTCAAAATTTATAAAATTTAAATATAAAAAAGCCTTTTTTGATTAAAATCCAGGCTTTAATAAAAGCTTTTGAAGTAGAATGATTTTCTCACAGAAAACTTTTTTTATTTCTTCTTACAACCTGTGCAGCACTCAACCTTTTCCATTTAAAAATTGTAACACGATTGCCTTTCCATTGTAAGTTTTCTTTTATCTTTAATTATGAAATTTGCCATCCATCTAAATCTAATTATTATTTTGTCTGTAATCTGAAATCAATCTGATCTTTATTATTTAATTGATATCCCTTGTTGCAATTTTTGTACGTCTAAATGGTAAAAGACATGAATTCGTTTCATAATCTAACTGACAAAAAACAGAGAAGAAGATGAAAAAAATTGGAGTGACATTAACATTTCAATGTTTAAAATTATCGCACAGTTAGGCTGACAGTCAAAAAAAAAGTCATCATCCGTGCTGAAGAATATACATCAACTCTACGCTAATACTCTATCTAGTCTTCGTTTGATAGTCTGTTTTATTTTTTTCTTTTTTATTGTAATTTAAAATATGCAAGATCTCTATCACCAAAAGACTTGAGTAAATGATAAAAACAAAAAACTAACAAAATTGAATAGATGTTTACAAAAGTAGATACAATATAAAGTTAAATGTGGCATGCTACATGCGAATATGCAACATAGACACTAATACTCGTCTATAACGTATAAGTTAAGTTAAAGAAAGGAAGGTGTATGATATGTGTAGAAAAAAAAATTGAAGATGACTGTGTGTGGCTTCAGTGTATTTCTATTCTTGCTTTTTTTTTTGCTTTTTTTGCTATACGATAACTACATTATTTATGCAGTAAGTTTGCAAAAAAACAAAAAGAATGAAAGAAAAAAATACTCGAGAAATATGATATTTTTACGTGCAGTTTTTTTTTTTCTACTTCTACTTCTTTTCTAAATTATGATTGTGATAAAGTTGTCACAATCTGTTAGCACACCATAGATACATTTAATAACACTATTTTTCATAGAGGCAAAAGCAAAGTAAAACTTGTTTAGTTGTATTTTTGTTGGTTTTGTTAAAATTTGATAGATGACTGACTGCATTTGCAATAACAATGTCTTCTGGCATTCATTTAGTTTTTTTTTTTTTGTTTTTGTCAACAACAGACATTTATGAAGTAATCTTAAAATATTAGACGACTAATTATGCTTTACATTCATATGTTTAAAAAAATGTATAGAATAGGAATGGTCTAAATGAAAACCATCAATAAGTAATTAGAGCAAATTATGATGGATTTCTCAAATGTCAAAAGAGATTTGTTTTTTTTTATCTTTAAACAAAAAACATCACTCAAACGTGATTGCAAAATCTTAATGTAGAATCTCTACAATGAATTTCATGCTGAAAGGAAATTCCATAGCCATTAGAACATAATACATTGTATATGTCATAAACATGGTTTATTTGTTTATTTAAAGCCAATTTAAAAAGCAATTAATTTTTATCACTTCGTTTTGTTTACACATATTAGTCGCTTTCAATGATTTGAAATTTAAATTTATCACCCTCTTAACAAACTTTATGCGACAGTTAAAGTACACATCTATTGATAGATTTCAATCAATAGAAATTAAATTTGCATAAAACATTCTTAGAACTTAGTTTTAAAATTGGTTATGTTTTTTAATGTTTATAGCAATTGAATATTAAAGACCATATAGTTTATAGCGGTTTTAAGCAAGATGTCCTTTAATGTACCAAAGAAGGCTGACTTAGTTTTGCTGTTGTATTAGAATATTGAAATGAGTTTAAAATATTCATTTACAGCACATTGACTCTTTTATTTAAACAGGCTGTGAGATTATAGGCATTTTACACGTAAACGTTAGCAATTTTCGAAGGATATGTCGAATAGAATAGTTAATTTGATTCAAAGCTTTAAGAACGTTTAGTGAAAGTATTCTCCAACAAATCGGCAATGTAGTGGGATGAGTATAACAAAGCCAATACAGTAGTTTGACGTTTGTCTCAAAGGAATTATGAAGGAACCCTAATTCGTATTAAAACCTTAATAAAATTTAGAAGAAATGAAAAAAGACAAGTTAAACTGAATTGGTACTGTCAATACCTTATGCTTATGCTTATTTTTATAAAAAGCACACTCTTTAGCTTATAGCATTAAGAAATGTGATGCTATCATGGTATTATGCCATAAAATGAGTAATTGAGACAGAACTTTTTATTTTAGCGAAAAGGAGTTTTCAAAGGACTATTCAAAAATAATCATAAATTTTAGTGATATTTTAAAAAAAAATAATCACTTGAAACGTTTTAGCAATAAACTTTTTATGTGATTTAATTTTAGCAGTTCTTTCAACAATTTTAATAAAAAAATATTCAAACAGTTAAGTTAATAATACACTTTAATATTATCGAATTATTTCTTCTCTTTTCCTTTAAAGTCTTCTTTTAGTATTTATACAAATATTTAAAAATTATTAAATTTATAGTAAATGCAGCACAATATACAATATTTGAAATATTCGGTTTTTTTTTTTTGAAAAGTTTTAAGAGTATTTTTTTGCACAATTTTTTTTCTGCACTTTTTTAACACTTCTGTTGTTTTTTGCATAAAACCTTTATAAACAATAAAAAATGTCCTTTTTGTTATATATCGTACGATAAATAGTATACCTTCATTGTTGTATATTCAATATTTATTTTAAGGATCACACACAAAAAATTAGTTTTGTTTTGTTATTAAATTCGTATACTAGTTTGTGTTCTTCTTAGGAAGATGGTTGAATTGGATTTGATACTGTAACAATTTTGTAGGCCAGTATTTATATTTGAACGTCAAACATTAAAAAAACACATCAAAATATACCCCCAAACAGAAAAACCGAAATCTAAACAAAAAGCAAAAAAAAAAAAAAATAAGAAAAAACGTTAAACATCACAAGAGCAATAGCAACAGCTCTAAGATGAATTCAAGCAACATCATAGCAACAACAACAATCACATGTACAAGCAGAAGAAGATGAAAATTATAAGCGCGCCAAATTTTAAAACTAAAAGAAGAAGAAGTAGAAAATCACAAAATAAAAGAGAATCATTATTATTATTACGATTTTCCAACACTAAATACAACATAGCAACCTTCTCTTCCCTTGAAAACAAAAACAATTTGAAATCATTTAATGTTTATACACAAAACAAATACAAGAATCTTAACCAAAGCAGCAAAGCAAAGCAAAAAAAATTAAACAAAAATAATGAAAACCCTATAAAAATGCATTACCATTACCATTTCGTTTATTTTGTATGTATGTATGTATGTATTTATTGTGAGCAAAAATTCACCACCAGCATTACCACCAATACAATGACACAATAAAGATCTCAATATTTGTGTTTGTGTTTTTGTTTTTGTCTTCTATCATCTTAAATGAGCATTTGTTTGTTAAATAAGAAACACGAAACAAAAAAAAAACAAATTTACTTTCATTAAGAAAACCAATCTGTTTAACAACAAGTCGCTACATTTGCACTACAAACTTATAACAATTGAAAAAATAACAACAACAGCAATGACAACAAAAACAACCACAAAATGAATACTGAGGGAGTAATTTAAACATCACTGTAACATAAAACATGTGTATAAACATTAAATTCCAAACAACTACTGTCCGCTTTGCACAATGGGTCCAACAGGAAACGATCAAAAAATATTACGCTTTCAAGTTAATGGCAATTAATTAAAATAAATACTTAAAATTGTGTACAAAACTTATAAAAACGAAAGACTTAAGAAATAAACGCTATTAAAGTGTAATCAAAGAAATCAAAGAAATCAAATTAAAGACAAGATTTCAAATATTATTTACAAAGCACTATCATAAAGCAATGAAAAAATTATATTTTCGTAAAGGGAACTAACAAAAGCAACATCTTCTTCTATTATGTGACAAACGGATTTACAGCCAATATTTCTTTTAGCTTAAATATGAAGGTTATCATGTGTATATTTCTTCAAATGCGTCCAGAGATCATGAGGCTCATTGGGATCAAAGATCAAACCTTCTTCCTATCTGGGTAATTTACAATTTTGATTGAAGTGGTCTTCTAAGTACATCGATATACGGTTCTACGACATGTCATTATGCAGACGAGGTACTATATAGTTTCCTGTAATGCTTTGTAAATTTTCTGTTAGATTTCCAGTTAATGAAAATTTTTATTAGCGGTTTTATTGCCCCCTTATGACAAATTTATTACGTGGATTAGAATCCTTTAATTTCTGATGGGTAAATATATGTCTAACAGTCAATCAATCACCATGATTGACAGGATTCAACCCGTGGGCATTCATAAGCACAAGTATCCCTTTGTCTCACTATTGACTAGGTGAGTTATTCCTAATATAAATCAAAGAATGCAAGATGACTAGCTTGTAAGGTAGATTTTAGTGTTTCTGCTGATTCTGAATTCCATTTAGGTTCGACTTATTTATCGATTTTTACAAAACATTTGCTATTTTTTTAATTATAAATCCACTTACATCTAAAATTAGTAAAGAATTTTCCATAAGCTGATAATAATATTAAGATTATTTGCTTGCTAATGGCCCATTGTACATCTTTTTTTTTCTAACTTGTTACTACAAATGTTCAACATAATATTACAACAAACAATTACAATATAGCCAGTATGCTGTTTATTATTATAATCAACTCCGTGCCTTCTTTTTTGTGTTGTGTGTTTGCCTTTCAAAAAACTCATCCAATAGTTCTTCAATTTGTATTTTGTTGGGATTTCTTGTTTCTTTTTTTTTTTGATTTTTTTCTTAATGAAATTAATCATCACCACTTGAGTTGATTTCATTTTAAACTCTCCTACCAAATATTTAAAAATTATTTCATCTCCATACACTTTAAAAGTGTGTGTGTTTGTTTTCAACTGGTGAGCGGAATTGGTTCACAAAACTAATTTACTATAAATATGTGTGTGTGTTTGTTTGTTTGTTTGTAATCAACTTCCATTCACACTTTTTTCTAGCTAAGCGGCGAAGTAGTATTGTTGGCATCTTCTCTGCTCTTTTAATGATTTTGCTAGACATGTTACTCACCAATACATTTACATTCTAAACAAATTTTCTACGACAATTTATTCGCTTTGATGGTGGTGGTAGTGAGAGCTGTTGTTAAGAAAAATAGTGTTTTTGCATGGCTTTAAGATAAATCACTTTGCTGCTATGCATTGGTCTGTGTGTTATTTTTTCACAGAGGCTTCTAACTCACTCCCAAGAGGCAGGCATCTTCATTCATTTGTAAAATTTCAAAAACAAACGTAACGCCAACTCGGTTTATTATTTTAGTTTTTATTTTTTTTTTTTATTTTTGCAGTTTTTGTAATAGAAGGAGTCTAAATTTGTTTTGAAAATGAAAATTATGGTTTTGTAAAAGGATTTTCAAGGAACGCAAAGCAGTGTTTACGTTTATTTGCTTAGCATGAACTAAAACAGAGTTTGTGTCTTAAGTCTTTTGTATGCAAAACCAACAAATGTTATTAATGTAAAGTTCGTGTCTTAAGTCTTTTTGTTTTTTTTTTTGTTTTCTACATTATTTTTTTATTTTGGAATTTAATACCTATTATTTGTTTCTAAAAAACTGTTTTTAACTGTGTTTAAATGTGTTTAAAATTTTCAATTATTTATGGAAATTATGCATACAATTTATTTGAAACTAATTTGCATAAAAGAATTCTGTCAAACGACTTTGTTATCTAAACTTACCAAACAGTCCGCTGTCATATTGTAATGTGCAAGATAAGCTACCAAATTTTTGCAAATGGAACTAAAACAAATTTCTTGACAAGCATTTGATTTTAATACAAGGAACTACGAGAAATATATTGTATTTATCGTAACTTCAATGAAGGGAATTTAGAAAAAGAGTTAAGATTTCAATAAACATTTTAAACAGTTTAACAGTAACAATGTCTAATGTCTTTAATTAAGAGTTTAGTAATGCTGTGTGGTAATTTTTCTCTCATAAATGCAATTAAAATTCTCAAGTTAATGAATTTCAAAAAATGGTTAAAAGTAACATACAAATTTGAAACGCTTTTTGCAAATAAGAAAATTATCTTGCTGTTACAAAATATTTATTTAAATGTACATTTATTTCTTTGTCTATATTTTTTTTCCTCTAAAAATAAAAATATAGATTTGAAAATTTTCTTGACTGCTACGATAAACTTAAAGTCGAAAAAAAGCAACATTTTTTAATACTCAATATTGCAGTAAAAAGTTTGTATACAGTCCAAAATAGTTCGGTTTACTCATTCCTCTTCCCTTTTTATCTTTTATTTCGATATAAATAGTGTGAATAAAATTTTTATCTTTCTAAAGACAATAAAATTCCTTATCAAAAAATGTTTTCTTTCTTGATCTCAGTTTTATTATTAGTTCGTTTTTTATTAAAGAAAAAAAGCTATTTAGGAAAACAAAAATGTTACATTGCAATTAACTTGACTTGGTTTATATTAGTGGCAGATAAAATCTAAAAATATGCTTTAGGGCAAGCATAGATTGGGAAATTCGTAATGGTCATCCGAAAGTAACAATTTAAATCGTTCTCTTTAGCGATGAAGTGACGATATAGTGACGTGGTGAACACTAGTCTCTTGCCTCAATATCTACAGCAATTATGTGTTTTTCTATTTGAAAAAAAATGTTTTCGAAATGCAATGTTTTTTTCGAAGTTTTTTTTTCGAATCGAAATATGACCATAATCATATTCAAAAATTATTGCTTTCAAAACATATTTTCATTATCTAAAGTTAAATTAGACAATAGAGACGTAATAACTGAATTGCTTCTTATTCTCTCTACTGTTATGTAAATACACGATCCTCCCCTGGGTGTTGCTGGTCTACTTTACCTATCTAACTATCTTCGGCTGTTAAACTTTTAGCACACCACTCTTTTTAAAATCCAAAAACAATTCCATCACATATCAATATGAGCTATCAACTACTCATACATAACATTACATAATGCCTTGAAATAACTGTAGCTTAATTGATGTTAACTCCAAATATATTCTCTTATAAATGTGGTCTTTAAATTATTACAGTTTTCAACGCCTTCAAATAAAAGAAAATGAATAATTAAATACATATGTATGTGCACTTTTATTACAATTTCTGTAATTAAATGCATTATTTTAGTAAATTGGCGCTCCCTATTACCAGTTTTTTTTTTTTTTTTGTTCAATTATTAAACATTGCTGAAGGTTGAAATAAAGGCTAATCATATGATGATGGTTCATTATTTTTATTATTTATTGCCAGAAGTATACTCTTTCAATGATCTCTAGTGTATGTAAACTCAATAAATTATGCTTATTTATGCTGCATAATTATGACCATTATTACCACTCTTAGACTATGGCAAATATCTCTAACATACATATCTACACAATGAAATTTCGAACTCCATATTGGTCTTTTTCGTAATGTAATCAATTTAAAAATAATATTTTCTAAATTAACTTTTGAACAAAATCAATTATTTATAAATCAAAATCGAATAAAATTTGCTGCATGATAAATCTATTTAATCTGATTATAAATAAATAATGCTGCTTTTAAATTAGCAAATAATTATTAAATGACTTTTATTTATTGAATTCAATTGAGATCAATGAAATAAGAGATAAAAAAATCTATATGAATTGTTATAATTAATAAGAGATTATTAAATAGAATGAATGAAAGTAAATACACTTAATTCTGTTTTTACACGGTAGATACGTTCCAGAAAAAACCGTGTAAAAAAAGACATGAAGTACACAGAAAAGAAGAGGATTGGTTCCATATTCTTAAAAAAAAAAGTAAAAACAAAATAATTCGTAGGAAAAAACTGATACGAGAGTCTTTATAAAAAACTAAATAAAATTTTTATAAGCATTAATGCATATTTTATTTCATAAAATGAAAAGAGATTCAAATCTTATAAAAAAAAATAACATAAATTTAAAATTATTGTAGTTCAGGAAGTCAAAAAAATAATATAAGTTGTTAAAGAAATGATACATTCACCAATTCTTAAAGGTAATTTAAAAGCAAACTAAAAATCATCAAAAGTTCATAAATAAAAAATTAAAAGCAGTCAATGTGATGATGAAAATAACAGAATTCTATTTGCTATCTTCATCGGATGTCATACGTGATCGCTTACGTAAGGTTGGTTCAGAATAGCTATAAACTCCAACAAGATTAACATTTTCAGTTTCCGATTGGACAACACTGCGTTTAATAACAAAATCTATTATTAGCCGTTGTGATTCAGTTTTGGTTCAAGATTTCAGATTACGTTGGAATTTTCATAAACTTTTCTCAACCGTGCTATATCAAATATCACCGTGTAAAATCAGAATTAATTTCATTTTCAAGACCGTGTTATTACAAAATCGTGTAAAAAAGACCGTGTAAAAACAGAATTGGGTGTAAAGGAATTTTATTTGTTTATTTTGTTGTAGAAAATATATTCTTTTGTTTTATATAATATTTAAACTTTGCACATATAGCATGCAAACCTGCAAACAAGAAGAAAAACATTCATAGACTCTCCTTTTTACTTTATTTAAATTTTTTTTTTCGTCTTTTCATATTTTTTTCTTTTTTTTTTTTTGGTGATTGTTTAAGTTGTCATGTGTTCATATGATTTCCAAGTGATTGATTTCCAATTGAAATTTGTTATAATTCATCACGTTTTTATGGTTATTTATAAATATTATGAATGTTTTATGATATAATTTTTTGTGTTTGTATTATTAATGTAAAAGGCACAAATAAAAAAGAAGAAAAGAAAAACGAAAGATTTAAGACACAAACTTTTCAAATCGTGCAAACATTTTGCTAAACAAAAGTCCTATTTCTGTTTGTATACATACATACATACATATGTATGTACATATGTATGCATGTGGTTAACGAGAAAATCAAAAGACTTAAGATACAAACTTTTTAAATCGTGTGAAACCCTACCAGAACTATTACAACAAATTAAGACATTAAAAAAGCAAATACATACATTATAAAACTTTTTAAAACAATTAGGCCCATTATTACAACTTGTCGTTAACTAAAGGGAGGATTTTAATGGGGAGATAAATTGTTTTTTATTATTATAAGTGGACACTATGGTAGAAGAAAGTGGTAAGCTAAAGGGAGGATCATCCTACCGGTAACTTTTAAAATTAAGTTTATGTTTGAACTTGACACATTATGTATATTATTATCAATATGGCAACTTCAAATATAAACAAAATGAGCATATACAACAAAAAAACGAAACCCGTCGTTTCCACTGCGTTAAAAAAAACTTGTTTAATTGAGCAGTGTTATCGACATTGCTCCGACACTGCCATATTTTTATCTTATCTATTTCATCTTTAAGGTGTAATAACGAAAATAAGTTAAAGGTAACTTTACAGTTCCCTTTAGCTAAAGGTACCTTTAACTAAACCCAAGTTTAACGGCAAGTTGTAATAATGGCCCTTAGTCTTTTTATTGGTTACGAATGTTAGAGGCTAGGTTGATTAACTTCGATCAAATACAGCATAATCTTCTTCAATCAAATTTATTTGGTGTTTATATCGATTAAAATATATCGTTGACAATTGTAAAACATTCTTTAATCAAGTTAATATTAGCCAGCTTGTTAATGGCGACTTTCAGTTTGTTTTTAATATGTATACTACCTAAAGTGCATTTTTTGTTTTGCCGTTTCGCACAATGATATTAAGAGTCCATTGCAGATAATAAACCTCGTTTATTTAATTTATGTAATCCAAGAAAAAAATCTAAAGTACCGAGTTCTATCTGAAAATCCATGTAAATCACAATAAAATCGCCTATTTCTGAAGCAGATGGTGACGAATATTGAATTTATTTGACAACATCAAGCAAAAACTGTAGATTTGCAGTGAACCCTTTGCAAAATGTGTTGCAAAGGGTTTAATCTGTTGTAAATTTATTTCCTAAAGTCGAACTGTGAATTGAAATCTAAATAGACATCAATAAGGTCGTCACTTGCCAAACTATGTAGTTAGGAAAGGAAATACGTTTCATGACGGCAACTACAGGCTGCACACAACGATACGGACTTGCATTAGGATTCGATTGCTTGAGTGGATATTATAATTCCTATTTTTCTAAATGTTGACCATACATACACCATAACTGATCATTACAACCCCTCAGTCAGGATTAAGGACCTGGTTTCTCACACCACTTATGTTGTGTGTGTTTATTTTATACATGACTGGCAAGACCTACAGTTTAAAAACTTTTCATGACAATTTTATTTGCTCTCAAGGTTTTTGCCAGAAATCTGCTGAGAAGAAGTCACCGAAGAAATATTTTTTTCATATTTTCGTTTTGATATGTGACCTGGGGCTTGAATCGTCGCCTTACGTCTAATAAGCAAAACACACTACCTAATAGACTACGGCGACCTCAAATATTTACCATAGTTGAAATCAAAGGAAGAAAGTTTTCTTACCAAATTTTTCTTACCTCAAACGAATGTGTGCCCAAAATTAGTTGACAATTTTTACTTAACTTGTCCTTACTATAAAGTTTTTGATTTTTGTTGAGAAACATTGCCAACAACAATAATTACATGCATAAAAAAGAACGTCTAGCAGAGCATTAAATTGCCAAATACTCTAAAATCTGTCAATATGAACAAATAACAAGAAAAACAAAACAAAAGACTTAAGACTACAAACCTTTTAAGCATATTTTATTATTACTAGATAGAGTATTGAATTTAAATTTTCTATTGTTAAAACTGAAATAAAATCACAGCATAATCACATACAAATTCTCAGAAAATTCTAATTTTGTAAAAATGCAACAGACGGGGGCCACCTGTCAGTAGGTAACTACAAAAAAAAGAAAAAAGAAAAATAACAATATGCGTGCAACATCAAACGTGGTGCACTAAGAAAAAGTTTGTATTTTTTGTTTATAATTAAACGCATAACAAAAAATCTCTTAGACGGTGGCAACAATACAAAATTTTATTTTAAGTTGCACAATTTTTGCAGGCAAAGACCAAAAATTCAATTAAATTATTTTTTTTTTATTTTTTTTTATTTTTTTAATTTTATTTTTATTTTTTTTTATTTTTAATATTACTTTTTATTGTTGTTATTTCGTTTGTAGTTGTAGCTGTAGCTGTTGTTAGATGCTGTTCAATGTTTATAGACTTTTTAGAGAGCAGACATACCGCAGCACAAATGACATTCTTTTAGATTTTGTCTTGATTTGTTGGGTTTGTTTTGCTTGAAATTAATTTTTAAAGTGAGTGAATGAATGACTGATTGAGTGAGCGATCGAATGAGTGAGTGAATGAAAAGGATTTTCAACATTTAAGTGTAAACCTAGTCAGAATGTCTATTAGAAATGATGGTTTTGAATTTATTTTGGTTTTATTAACCTCAAGCTTATGAAGTTTATCAACATTTTTATACGCCTTAAGGCTTTAAAACTAACAACGTCAACAACTACAATACAAAAGCAAAAAAGTAAATGTATTTTATTTTGTTTAATTCTAATGCAGTTATGGCTACTGTTGTTAGAAAAATAAATTAAAAACATACTTCTGAACAACACATCTGCCTGTATGCCTCTCCGCTTGTATCACTATGGCTTGGCTATGCTGTGATTTAGCATCATACATACATGCAAACATATGTATGTATATAAGAAGAGCATATTTTTTCTGCTGTGTTCATATAAATAAATGTAAAACATTGTGCAACATTTTGTAAAAAAAAGTCTGTTTTTTTTTTTTTTAATAAAGATGACTACTGCAAACACTTATTTTTCTGATATTTTTTTTTCTTCTATAACTTCTCGTCATCTACACATTTTTGTGGTGAATTGCATTTGCTTTACAAATTCATGTTTAACTTTGGATAACGTATGATGTTACTCCATTACATGTCATGGCTTGAATCATATTAAAAACAAAAGCTTAGAAAACAAGAAAAACTCATAAAAATAATTCGTGTGTTTCATAAAGCACATTACTACATACTCACTACTGTACTGTACATCTAACCAGTTGTGATGAGGCAGAACAAATTTAAATTTTTTTTTTCACTCTTTTTTTTCCCTTTAAATCTAAATTAGATTGTAGACATATTTCTTGTCATGCAATAACTAGGCCCCCCCTTTTATTTCTAACGTTTTTCTAACATAATTTTTGTTTGTGTATTGCATTCATGTCGGAATTAGTTTTATGGCTATTGTGCCAAAGTATGTGGGTAAAAATCTATGTAAGCAGATCGTAATTAAAATGACTTTTTGAATGCAACATAAATTATGTTTGAGGTTGTGCTCTCATAATAAACTTTTATTAGTTTTTTGTTTTCTTTCTTACTTAGTTTTTGTGTGTAATAAAAGCTATACATATGTGCTTATTCTGAAAGAATTAAATACAAATATTTGTTATGCTTAATAAAACATAATAATTTAGAATTACTATGAGATCAACAAGTCAAAAATATTCTTTGCATTTCTTATGACTGAACAGTTTGAAATAGTTTTTTATTACCATACACCCATGCAGTTTTACCTTCAAAAATTGTGAAATGAAGTTAACATGTCACAGAATTGTAACATAACTAAAGAAAATTGAAAATTTTGAAATTGATTTGTGAAGAAGAATAAGTTTCCAATACTAGGTGAACAAAGTAATTCGTTTGTTAGAAGAAAAACGAAACTTTCGTAGGCAACAGGATCATGCTGTTTCTGCAGAGCTTCTTTCATTTATAACTTTCTATCACCGAGTTCTGGAAAGCCCGTTGAAATAAAGCTGGATTCACCCATCGTTTCGGAACAATTTTTTTTATATGTATGTAGTTTGACGTTTCTCTTTTTTTAGAGAGAGAGCGAAAGAGAGTAAGCTTGCTTCGGAACAATTTCAGCTCGAATTGGTTTAATTTTAATTTTTGTTCCGAAGCAATCGAACTGTGCTGCCAGCTACTTTAATTTTTTAAGTAAAGTTGAACTGAGCTGCCACATCATATTAAATGTACATTTGTATGTATGTATGTATAATAAAATACAGAGCTGTTGTTTAATACTGTTTGTTTATTTTGTTCCATTTTTTTCACTAAGATTTGTTTTAATTTACAATTTCTTTGTAACACATTAAAAAATATGATCACACTCAAGCCAAGAAAACAAACGAATTGCAATCATCTGCAACTGTGCTGCCTAATTGTAAAACTAACACGCATCGTTTACAGAAATATTTCATATGGTAACCTTGTTTTTACAGAACAATTGTACGAAGTGGGTGAATCGTTTTGGAACAAATTGAACTTGTTTCGGAACAAGCATTTTGTTCCGAAATAATGGGTGAATCCAGCTTAATTGTTGGCCAATTTATAATATCTTTGTGGGCAACATGTCCCTGTTCAATACCAATTACATCTTCAACAGGCCTAATACGAAGACGTTTTACAGGGACGTTAGCATGCATTCACCATGTTGATGGTCCATTAATAATTAGAGCGGTAGGCATATTTTACCAAATCTGCTGCATACCGGTTGCAACATTACTCACAGCATATAACATCTATTGGCAATAAAATTTTATCAACTTTCGCATGCTGTTTAATTAACTTAATATTTGGATTTGTTGCCTGCCAGACCAATTTGCCTTGAATCCGTTTTACTAACCATACAGCAGTCCATTGATGTCTATATAATCTGCATATGTGAATACATGCATGTGGATTTTCTCCCACAAAACATTGAATAATTGACATGCCCTGTTTCAATTCGTGTTTGGTTTTAACAGGTTCAAACAGACCGTCATCTATTCTAAATGAATAATTAATTTACTTATTCGAAAAGAAAAAATACTAAATAACTGGACAATAGAGGCAGAAACTATATACATACTCGTATGTGGATTTCACATCCCTTGACCCAGTTTTGAAATTTGAAATTTAGAGTTTAAACCACATTAATTTTAAGTTGCCTTCTATAAATTCATCAACATGATGGTAATTTATTTAAGGTAAATAAAAAACCAATTTATTTTAACAAATATTGTATCATTTCTAAAATAATAATAAATAATACCATATTTCATTACTTTTTATTGTATTGTATTGATATGACGACCATACCATGCCATATAATGTGAATGCTTTAATCATTAAATTGCTAAAAAAAAAAAAAACTATTGTGGTTTTAATTTCAGTGTAAAAATCATAAATTCAAGAAAATTTAATTAGAAATGTTAAATAATATTATGGAAACTTGAAAGTTTATTAAAAAAAATTGTAATTGTGTTGCTTAGTTTTAAAATTATTTTGCAAAACCTTAAATAAATAATTATTATTTATTTTTTATTTATTTATATTTATTTTTTACCTTTCCATTTCAATAAAATATTTGAAACGGAAAACTTTACGTTGAAATACATAAAACTAACCCAATATATGTGATCTTTATAAATTCTTTTTGAACGGTTGATGTGGTATCATCTATCTGTTCATAATTCATATAACCTTGCATTCAATTTTAACGATTACATCAAGAATTACAATCATTAGACATCAACATTCATTATTTACATAATAAAACGGCAAACGGCAAAAATTTTACACACAAACGAATAACAAACTAATTTCGATGAAGAGCAAGGTAATGGCTTTTTAAAATATACTGTACAGTTCAGATAATTTTGCTTCTACTGAACGACAATCTCTAATTGCAAATGTAAGTTTGATTTTAACAACTGCCTGCCACCACATCGTTTGACTTCTGCCAAGCAAACACTGACACTTTTAAGATTTTTTTCATTTGATTTTTTAAGAGCTTTAAATCAAATGTTTATTTTGACTAATTATAAAATAAAAGCGATCATTTCAAAAAAAAAAAAACAACATAAAAAATCATTAAAAAATCCTATAAACATTATTAAAAACTACATGTTCTAAACTTGAGGCTGGCAGTAAATGTAACAGTTTTAGGTTGAAAAGAAAAAAAATTGAAAAGTTCACAAATATCAATCGTAATTCATTCATAAATACGTGTTATTTTCAAACCAAGCTTCAAATATCATCTATTCATTCAGGCAAAAGTTAAACTTAAATTATAGAACAATTTTTTTATATTACACGCGTGTAATATTTTTCCACAATTTAAAAACTTAATATTTTATATTTTTTCTTCTTCATTTTTACGTGTCTTATAACCTTCACTTGCTGAAGCTGCAAAAGGCATTTAAACTATTTTTATTTTTTAATGAAAAAAAAAAACATTTTTAAAAAACCTTTTTTCTTTTTTTTTATTGGAATGCGTTGTAAATTGAGTGTGTTTTATAAAATCTTAGATGCGTTCATGCTTTAAATTGACAAGTTGAGTTGATGTCTCAGAGAGATTACAGCGGCTAATGTTTTTATGATTTATATGTTCAGGAATTCCTTAAAGGTTTTGTTTTGTTTTTTTTTTTTTCTTTAGACATTTTAGGCTTTTGTAGTTTTCTACTAAAATTAAGTAATTAAATTTTATTTGCAGATAAATTGCTAATAGAAAAAAAAACTTAAATGATTTAACATTTAAACAGTTTTTTTTTTGTTAGATTGTAAAGAAAAAAAAACAAAAAATAATAATATTATGAAGTGTTGACTTAAAGATTATTTCAGATAAAAATGTTTCAATATCACGCTATCTAAGCTAACTGAACGAAATTTTTTTTTAAACACCAGTAATGTAGCGCCATTAATAATATGTAGTAAAAAGAAAAACAAAAGATTTAGAGCCCCTGCTTGTTATTTAGTAAATTTGTACAAAAAAATTCTTTACATTTTCATGAATTGCCATAAAAGACTAAAGGCACATAATAATATCCTCTTGAAATCATCCTTTAAAATCTCTAATAACTAATACTAGATGACCCGTGCGAATATTTCGCACCGTTAGTTGTCATTTTTGTAACATCAAATGAAAATAATTAATAGAAATTTTATTAAAAGTATAAAAATATTAGAAATCATAATATATCATACATATTTACATACATACATACATATGTTTAAATGCTTTTATAATACTTCTTTGAATACAATGTTAGAGGTAATGATATGATCATCGTAAACTTTTTGCCCGTACGAATCCTTAATACAAACAAAAATATCTTTAAACGTACGCACTCGAGAAACATAAAACAAACAATGCCATGACAATAACGACATTACCAAAATGGCTTTTACAACTTTATATATTATGTGGAATAGCATTACAATTAAGCGACCCTGTTTATCGCACTTGATCTAACAACTACTGCAAAGTATTGCCAAAACAGCTTTTTACAACTTAATATGCATATTATATATAACTGACTTAGTAATAAACGGCATTATAGTAAATAGCGGTATTGCCAGAATGGATTTTAACACATACTATATTATGTAGAACTGCATTACTATTAAGCGACCCTTTATTACCACACTTGAACAAAAACATATAATCATAATGACAACAGTATTATCATGCAGTTCTATATAAAATATAATTTTTATCAATGAAAATATTAATTTTCAATTTCTAATTATTTTTCGTCGTTAGTGTTAGATATAAGCTTTAAAATGAGATATCATTCATTAAATTTGATGCGGTGGTATGGGAGATATTTGCAATCGACAAAAAAAGTGCTTTAGAAATAATATATATGATAATTTTTTAATGATTGATTATTAACATTAAATTGAATTCAATACATTTATTTCTAAGTATAATGCTTTTTATTATATTTCGTTTAGGCCATTTAATATTTCATGCAAAACTTTTTTTTATATTTTTTCAATTTTAATTTAATAATAAAAACTACATAATATTAATGAGAATGTCCGGCCATATCATTTTGTTATTTCAGTTATATCAATACAATGCAAAGCAATAATTATTTATACTATTTTAAATGGCGTAGTTGTAAAAGTATTTTTTTTTTCTTAACAATAAATATCATTTATTACCTGCATGTTGTTCATTTCATAGCAAACAAAATATTTCTTTGTAGTTTTTTTTTTCTTTTGGTTTATAAATAATGAATTTTAAAAAATCTGCTTTTTCTTAAAACTGTGCCAATTGAATGTAAAATTTGACACAGTTTTTATTTTTACTTTTTTGGAATCAAATTTGAGAAGATTGCCATTGACCATGAAAGTTGAAATAATGATGTAATAAAGCCACACGATTTTGCAAAATATCTTTCGTTTACTAGTTATAGTATTTCAAAAAGAATTAGAATTCATAGTTTATGGGATAACGTCTATTTAAGTGGCTACTAAGTGTCTTTGCCTTCGCGAAATCTCTATAAATGTAAACAAGTTGTTTATTGTTATTTGTGTATTTTGTTTACGTTTGTCCTTGCAGAGTTGTTGTTGCTTGTTTATCCCCTTTTTTTATACTGCACTGTTGTTGTTGCTTGTTTACTTCTTTATCCTCTTTTTTATACTGATGTTGTTGCTATATTTTTGTTTATTCGTTGATCATGTAAACAAGTCAATTATTTTTGTTTTTGGAGCTTTTGTTTATCATTTTAAGAACACCATTTCCATTTTCGTAACAATATATATTGGCTTATTGTCAATTGTTAACAGATAAATTGGCCGTAAATATTCGCCAGTTAACTCAACGTTTCATTACTCTTTTAGCTCCCAGGTCTAGGAACTCTACTCAGTGTTAAAGTATTCCAAAGTGTAGAGTGTAGATTCTGATATGATGGTGTTTTGTTTGATGTTAATAACAACTTTTTTTTAATTGTAGATTTTATTTGTATATCTACATTCCCTTCTCCAATTATTGCAGCATAAAATCAAAAAAGAAAAAACATAATTGCTTAACAAAAATGTGACTGCCTTGCATCAATTGATGCTCCATACTGTACATGTTCCATAGTGTCATTAAGTAAACAGAATGAGGCTGTTAAAGTTAAAAATTTCTCAATAAACGATAGTTTTATGCAGTATTGCTGTTAGCGAACAGATCATTTAAATTCATTAAAACTTTCAATTAATTTATTTAATAGCATTTAAACAATGATTTGGTCTTTAAAAATCAAATTAAATGTCTTTCTGCTTTATTTTATTTCTTTCTAAAGGCCAAAATTCTTAAAATCATTTGAAATTTATTAAAAAAAAAGAGTTTATGAGTTAAGGCTTTTGATTTTGAAATACAAATAATTATAGAAGTACTCTACGCTAATTACTTTGAAAATTTTATTTATTTAATTTAAATATTTTCAATTTATTGGCCGTATATAAAAAAGATACTTAAAAATCAAAATAAATTGCCCTGGAGACATTTTCATGCATGCATGTATCAAAATCAAATTAAAAATAAAAATATTTATTTTTAACACTTTTGGAAGCAATTATTTAAAAACCCTTATTTCAATAGCCAAAGTCGAAGAAAAAAATGTTGTTATTATTAACAATAATTAATGATCATCACGTAGAAGTTATTAAACACGTAACAAAATCACATTTAACAGCAGATGACCCTGAACGAATTGTTAAACACCGCAACTAAATTTTTACGTTTATATTTTTGCAAATAATGAACAACAAAGGTTGAAAAATCATACCAAAGAAAACAAAAAAGAAAAACAAGAAAAAAATTAATTGAATTAAGCACATCAAAAAAACAAATTTTCTTTTAAAACAATAGACATGCTATGGTGGCAGAGTAATTAAATGCTTTTAAACTGATTTTATTATGAAAAATTATAACACATTCTCTAGTAAATGTTTTTAATAAAATGAGGATATCAGTTATGCTTATTAAGCTTTTTTGTTTTTAATGTTGTATAATTTATTTAGAGTTGCACAGTTTTTTAACATTTGTAAGCTTGTTTAATTGTGTTTTTCATATTTTATTGAAAAGATTTAACATTTTTTAAGAGGATTTGTTTTTATTGTTTATATATGTACTTTAAATATTTTTGATATTAATTTCCGCTTTTTGTTTTCAATTTTTTGATCGTTTTTTTTTGCTTAGAACTTGAAGTTTTATTTAAACCTACTGTTCTACGAATGTTAAACAATTGATTGAACAACAAAGTTGCACTCATGTACATAACAACAGTGGTTAACGTTCTTTAACAAATAGATGATGCTTGAAATTCTTTATGATTTTTGAAGTGTTAGAAAAAAAAACTTTGAAATATAGTAGGCTTTACTAGATTGTTTTAAAATAATGATAAATTACACTCAAGAAAACAGTATATAAAAGAATAGTACATATATTTAATGAACAACTTCAAGTAAATTACTTTAAAGTACCGACCTTCCCTTATCTTTCTCGCTAGTTGTGGACCTACAAAGTTCTTCTTGGGTTTGCTAACCTTATGCTGGAATAATGATAATAAAGACTGCCACAATGTGAACCTAGTATTAGAGTGTATGGAAGTGTATACCTCTACACTGACAGTTTACTGGCAGTAAAATAACCATTCGATCTCTAAAGAGTATGTACTTCATGTCAAAAATGATACAAGAATGCCAAGTTATGCTCATATAGGCTCCTGGTCAGAGCGATATTGTAGGTAAAATATAACTGTTGTATGTGTAATGATGGAAGAAGAAGAGACCACAAAACATATATTTCTTGTAATTGTCCGGCATGTGACTAGCCAGTCGCATAAATAAAATGAATAAAATTCACGTCTTCATCTTGAGAAACCCTAGCCTGGAATTATAATTAACACGTTGACTGCCACGGCAATTTTCAGAAAACTGGCCAAAAAACGACAATTTGATTTTTTCACATTAGTGAGTACGAGATAACTCGTAGTTTGGCACCCTAGAAGGGAACGCAATCTACGAGTTATCTCGTAGTTGGCAGTCAACGTGTTAAATGGCGACCTAAGTGAGATATGCTTCTTAGGGCGCCTACCAATTTAACCTGACTTAACCAAAATTGTTTTTTTGGATTTTTTTGTCTGATCACATCTTCTGCGCAAACCATGCTCACATATTTAAGACACGCTTCAGCTGCAATGTTTTCGAATTGAAGAAGTAATTCAAAATTTCTCGCTTTATGGTAGACAATTTCTTGAATTTTTCAAACGTTTTAAACTATTAAATTTCTTATGGAGTATGTAGTGTTTATAATTTTATTTTTACTCACAAGCAATGGTTAAATTTTTTAACTAGGACCTACGCTTTTTGTGTATATAAATTTATTTGCTTTATAGCTTTTGTTCGAGTCATATTCTTTAAAAATCCGCAAAAATTTATCAATTATCATGCTTTAATACGCATTCAAGGTTGATTTTTAATATTAAAATTTTTAATTTTTTGGGAAACATTTTCTTGCACAATGTGGCGAAAAAACCTCTTTAAATTTGGATGATTTGCTAAATTAAAATTTCTGTTTTACTTTTTATTATTTTCTATACTTTTTTTTCCCCAAAATTATTTGTGTTATTTCTTTAATTAATCACTCACTTTAATGTCAAAGTTATTTATTTTGAGGTGTTCAATACAATAATAATTTTCTCAAAATCACAAAAACAAAAACCCCAAACGAAAACGAAAATAAACACTTTGCTACAGCTGTAATCAATTTTAAGCTGATTAAAAATTTTATTTAAGCATGCGTGTGTTTTGGTTTTAGTTTTGCTTTGGTATGTCGATAATTAAAATTAATTTAACAAAATATATGGTTTTTTGTGTAACTGTTTGTTTGTTTGTTTGTTTTATTTTGTTTTATTTTGTTTCAAATTATGTGTTAAAATAATAAACTGGAATTATGATCATTAAAGAGAAAAAAATGAAAGTTTTTACTTTGATTTTTTTAGTATTGAACTGTTTTTCTTATTATAGAAATCGCTGTTTTAACAAATTTTACGTAACGTAACGTGTATTACAACATGTCCTTGTGAACTTTGTAATATTGATTACGAAACAATTTTCGCCCCATCAGAAGTGTATTAAATATGTATGTACGCCCATACGTTTGCAATAAATCACGCTTGCGTCTTAAGTCTTTTGATTTGATAGCCATAGGAACTTATCGAAGAATAAAGAATTGTCAATCTCTTCATATATACAAAATATATAAACAATACAATGCTATTAAACAGTAATTTTAATCGTATTTAAAAGTATTTTCTAACAAGAGCTGGTCAATATTAAGGGACATTATTACAACTTGCCGTTAAACTTGGGTTTAGTTAAAGGTATATTTAGCTAAAGTGAACTGTAAAGTACAACTTACAGATAAAATGAAATTAAAATATGGCAGTGCCGGAGCAAAGTCGATAAAACTGCTCAATTAAACAAGTTTTTTTTAACGCAGTGGCAACAGCGGACTTCGTTTTTTTGTTGTATATGCTCATTTTGTTTAAATTTGAAGTTGCCATATCGAAAATAGTATATAATATGGCAAGTTCAAACATAAAGTGACCTTTAAATGTTAAAGGTAGGATGATCTTTCCTTTAGCTTAATGATCACCATACATGGGCATACTGCATTATAATTCTAATGCATTAAGCCTTTCAGTATTCAGTAAATGTTTACTGGTAATGAAATTTAGATTTCATTTTTGTAACTGTAATTTTTTTCAGTAATCAGTAAAAATCAATTTTTACTGAAATTTTACTGGTACTGCAAAGTGCCCATCTATGATGATCACTTCTATCTTATTGGGTACTCATAATAATGAAAAACAATTTATCTGCCCGTTAAAATCCTCACTTTAGTTAATGGCAATTTGTAATAATGGCCCTAAAATAAACGAATAACGAGTGAAGTCGCCGTAGTCTAGTAGGTAGTGTGTTGGCTTATTAGACATAAGGCCCGAGTTCAAATCCCAGGTCAGACATCAAAACGAAAATATGAAAAAAAATATTTCTTCGGTGACTTCCTCTCAGCAGATTTCTGGCAAAAATTCTGAGAGTAAATAAAATTGCTATGAAAAGCTTCTCAAAAATCTGTCGTTCGGAGTCGACTTTAGACTGTAGGTCCCGCCACTCATGTATAAAATTAATGCACACAACATAAGTGGTGTGAGGATCTAGGTCATAATCCTGACTGAAGGCTTGTAATGACCAATTATGTATGTACATATGTATGAGTGTTTCAAACAACGCACATATAGTTTATAAAACTTTATCTGCCTCATCTATATGAAATGTTATTTCAAAGATTTATTAAATGTTTTCTGTGATTCATTAAGTGAAAATACCATTCAAATCGTATGCTCGATAATCGCATAGATTCATCTTCGATGGTAGTTGATTAGCTAGTGGTTCGTGCACAGTATTATTGGAAGGCTGTGATTTTCACCAGTTTGTTCGTATTCATGGATCAATGCAATGCGTTGGCACCATTTACTAAGTATTTGTTGCACGTAAAAAATCAAAATATTCTCATATTTTTTATTATTTTTTTTTTATTAATTAGAGACCTTCATGTGAAAAATTTCAAAAGATTAACATCCCCTGAATTGTAACCAACTATGTGATGGAGTATGATTCAAACAGATTGCTTAATTGCCTTTTCATTGACCAAAAAAATCTTATTCTTTTATATTTTCTTACACTTTAATCGATTATTAGCCATTAAAGTGTAAAAGTCTTATGCATTACCTTCAATGTTTTTTTATAAAACAAAATATTTTTTATTTGTGTTCCCTCATCAATGGAAAAGGAAAAAGAAGGTTTCAAAATATATTTTTTTCTGTTTGTTTCAAAATTACCATAATTTCAAATGTTTTGTTTTTCAAGATTTTCAAAATTTTTCTGTGTCTTTCATTTATTTTTATTTCTAATTTTTTCTGTTTCTACAAATGACTTTGAATGTTTGAAACGTGTATAATGTAAGGCAGTAAGAAAAAATTCGATACGAAATTGTCACGATTAAAAAAAGTTTTGAAGGAAAAAAACGTTTTAAAACAGACAGACCAGATATAAACTGAAGCTGATACTGTTGTTGATGATGATGTTGATATTTTAACATTTAAAACAAGAGGAGTTTTAGTTTTAGTTTCATTGAAGATAAAGAATCTCTATGGCTTAAAAACAAACTGATTTTAATTTTAAAACAAATGATTGGTAAACCATTCTTTTTTTGCAATTTTTTTACGATACAATTTGAATCGATTTAACTTTTTTTAAATTACAGTTTAATAAACGTTTTTTACTTTTTCTTCGCTTTAGCTACAGTTTTAAAGATTTAAATAAATAAAAAACAAGTAATTTATTAAATAAAATCAAATCAAATCAAATGCTAATAACTATTATTATAAATTAAAAAACATTTCATAAGCAAAAATTAAAAAGAAAAAATATTGAAAAAAAAAAAATATAATAAAAATTAAATTAAAAGATATTAAACGTTGCCATCACAAAGAAGAAGAAAATGATGAGTTGCTAAATTTACAAAAAAAAAAAAAAAAACTAAGAAAATGATGGAAAAAATTTGACATGTAAGCGATCTTATAATTCAAGTAAGAGGTGGTTTCGTTTTAATGCATGTTTAATTGATTTATCGGTAATTAGTGGCTAGTCATGTTTGTCGTTTGCTTAACGTTCGTTATGAGTTTCGGAATGTTTTTAATTGATTTAAATTAAGATTCTAAAACATTAAAATGCAATACAGAAGACGTTCTCTTTGTAGCATTACCATCTAGAATATGTAACTTTTATTATTTTATTAAAGCGCTATGCTTAATAGCTAATGGCTGCAAATAAACTAATATTTTACAATTAATAGTTAACATTGCTGACTGCACTACTTGTCCTTGATTACATTATTGAGCTATGCACATTATGTGGAACAAAACGCCCGTAATTTATGTAATTTATGAAATCAATTTATTTCTTAACAACGACTACACTTTCAAATTTAAGAATCCTCTACTTTTACAAGGTAATAAATTTTATGAAATTTGGTAGTAGGCAGCTATGAACAGCTGTTATCAGATGGTATTGCTAAGTTTACATTCAATTTGTAGATCGTTTCTAGAACAGAACAAAAAATATACTGACATAAGCTGCAAACGAGTATCTGAGATGTAAGATAAACTTCCTTATAGTCTAGACGCTTGTGTTAAAGAGAAAGGATGTACAAACGATTCCCTGTTAAAAAGCCACCAAACATACAGTGGGACCTTTACGGCTATGCCAGTATGTGTGCTGTCTAAATAATATCAGACCACAACTGATTGTGAAAATAGTTATCAATAATTCTAGCTTTTTTTTCTCCTTTCCACTTTATAACATTTAGTACACATTAGAATTTAGTCAATTTATATATAAAAATATCTACCTATCTGAGAAGCTAGGTCGTAATCCTGACTGAAGGGTTGTAATGACCAATTATATATGTATTTAATATCTACCATACATTTGACCTTTGACCTGTTGACATAATAATAACTTTTGTTGTCATATAGTGGTTTTTAACACAATACATATAATCCAACAGAAATAATTTATTTACAATTAAATTTACTGCCTTAAAGTGATGACATAATCCCTGTACTGCCTTATCAGAAAATCATCAACAATTGGTCTCTTCGTAGAGTCTTGTAATTAATTACCAATAGTTTGAAATTTCCAAATTACGTCACAGTTAATGAGAAATTTTTAACAATAGTTTCGTTACGCACATTACATGAAATTAAATAATGCGAGGGTCAATTTTCAAGTCAGTAAACTTGAGTAATGAAAGAAATTTAAGAATATGTTAAATGAATCATTATTTTATGGTTTTCACTTTGATTTCTATTTAACGAGTTTAAGTATTTAGTCTTGAAAAGTTTTATTTTTTTTAATAACTTTTTCTTTCAGTCACCTTATGGAAAAGTTTCAAAAACGTTTCTATATTTGTTTAACCATATAAATTTGTGTACAGACATCCATTGGTTTTGCTTGAGAGTTTTTTCTTCTGTTGCATCATTTTTTGTTTTATTTTTAGTGCAATAAAATTGGTTACAATCGAATATAGGTGGTACCTTTAGTGCTACAAAAATATATGTCCTATAGAAAAAAAAGACAAATATACAGTTGAGAATGAAAAAGTAGTTGTTGTAAATCAGTAGTACATTGTAAGACGAAATATTGGAGATGCTTTTCATACTGAGGAGTATAATATAGGCATAATGACGGGAACAAGCATACATCAATTTGATGTAAAAGTGGTCAAAATATTGGCTTCCTCCAAGAGAGTACGAAAAATTATTCTTTTGATTATGTTCCATGCATCCAGTGTGTATATGTACAGTGAATCACAGTGAAAATGGCCCACCAGTATTTGGTTAATATTTATTAAAAAGGAAGAAAATAAATTAAATATTTTTGTTTAAAATAAAGTTTATTTGGTATTCAATATAAGGAACTACAAAATTCTTTTAATTACATTATTAATTCATTGATTTTTTACATCAGAAACAAAAACAGTTCAAAAAAATGTCTCCAAGTTACACAAAAAAGTTAGTAGAATCCATTCCTAATCGTTTAAAAGGCTTTCCTACAAAATATTAAAAATTAAAAAAAACGTTATTTCTTTAATATTAATATACTGGGTCATTTTCATTGTGAGATAAATTTGAATGAATTAATAATGTAATTAAAAGAATTTTTTAGTTCCTTATATTGAATACCAAATAAACTTTATTTTAAACAAAAATATTTATTTTATTTTCTTCCTTTTTAATAAATATTAACCAAATACTGATGTAATTTCATGGTGGGCCATTTTCACTATGATTTACTGTATTTACATATGTATATGCCAATAAAATCGCCTCCAATCACAAATAGTTTCATATTTTATGTTAGTGGCAGTTATATGTCTCTCTAAATAATAGGTACAATCTTAAAATTAAAAATTGTGTATAGTGTTGGGAGAAATTTGAATAAAAAAGAATTCGTTGGTCATGCATGCTTAATTAATAAAATAAATAAACTGAATAACTCGGCAAAAATTCTTCAATTCTTAAAATAGCAAATGTTTATAACATTAATAAGATTTGTTAATTGATAAAATTTTATTCAAATAGGCCCCTATTTATATTGTTTCTTATATAAATATTTTATATTGTTGTTTCCACTTATAATCGAATTTGCTTATTATTGTACTATAGATTGCAAATAAAATCACAATAAAAAAAAATTAAAAAAATAGGCCCCTAATCGCAAAACTAAATTAGAATATCTAATATATAAAATTCTCGTGTTACGGTGTTAGTGGTTAAAGTCCTCCGAAATGGATCAACCGATTTTCATGAAATTTTTTGTGCATATCGGGTAGGCCTGAGAATCGGACAACATCTATTTTTCATACCCCTGAATGTTAAGAGGGCGTGGCAAATCGTTAAAATTGAATATTTAAGTACATATTGATTGTAGACGAATACAATTTGGTGGGTCCCACCAAAAATTGGAGTGGCAACCCTCCCCCTTCAAGTGATACCTATAACTCTTAAACTACTGAACCGATTTTAACCATTTTTTTGTTCGAAAGCTTATCAGGTTTATATGGTTTTAAAAAAAAATTCGATATAGCAAAAAGTAAGCGTGGCAAACTTTTAAAATTGAATATTTAGGGACATAGTGATCGTAGACGAATGCAATTTGGTGGTTAAGTTCGTAGAGTCGATATCGACAAACTCACCAAAAATGAGGGTGGCAACCCTCCGCCTTTAAGAGATACCTATAAGTCGGCTAATTCGATGGTTTATAACTGCAACCATTTCGATTATAAGTACATCCCCACACACTTATAGTAAGTTAGTTATTTTTATATAACTGTTTTATGCAGCGTATTACAATAAATATATAACGGGACCTCTTTTGGGCAATAAAAAAAATCAATTTTGGACGGGACGAAGTTCGCCGGGTCAGCTAGTAGAATATAAAATAGTAGTTTTATATGGTCGATTGTTAATATAAATAGTCCCTTGATTACAAGTAAATAAGGTGAATAAAATATTGTTTAAAAATAAAATCTATTTCATAAATGAAACCTATACCTTGTGCTATTTATTTTATCTCAGCTATTTACTATAGTGAATATCAGAAATAAGAAAACAACAACTATTCATATGAGATTGTATTTTTTTTTCTAAAATTTACAATTAACGGAAGCCTAAAATGATCATAAAATAGTCAATAAATGCCGACAACAACAATTGCATTTTATAAAAACTAACAAAAAAAGAGAAAGAGAGAGTGAGAGAGAGAGAGAGAAAAAAAACATAGACAACCTTAAAATATCAATTCAGACAATTGCAACAATACCAACTGAAACTAATGCCATTAAGCTACTGTATTAAAAAGAAGAAAATGAAGAAGAAGAAGAAGAAAAAATGAAAAGTAAAATTTAAGTGTGACTGTTTTTAAAAATATTCATTAAAACAAACATTTAACAAAAGTTTTTAAACTTATTTTATTCCTATATTAATCATTCTGTCTCTTTCTAATGCAATCGTTTTTGTCATTTTGAGAAACAAAAAAGAAGAAAAGATCATTGCATTGTCTTTTCAGAAACATTCAATCGATTATTGATTTTCATTTTGGTACATTCTGCTACTAATGGAATGGCTTGTCAATGGGCTATTGGCAAATATTTATTTTGTGTCTGTAATATAAAAAGGAATTAACGTAGAGGTGATGACGTAGAGACGCTGTTGTTGATGATGATGGTGGTTGGGTGATGCTATAACAATATTTTTGGATTTGCTATATAATTGTTGTCCATTATATTACAAGTGAATGTACATACATACATACATATGTACATTAATATATAATGTATTGAACGTATGATTATGTTCACTTTAAAAATCTATATATTTAAAATATTTATTATGGTTTTCAACATGTTGTTGTACTTTTTAGATCGCCATCGTTATTATTATTTTAGATAATTTTCGTTAACAATTCACAAAATTATAGTGATGACAGGTTAAAATATTTTCGATTTATTTATTTTTTTTTTTCATTACTTCTTTGGTTTTTCAATAAAATTTTCAATACACGTTGAAGGTCGTCATCAAAACCATCAACGTTTACACATGTAAAATAACCGACAGTATGAAATTTTAAAATATTTTTTTTTATTTTTATGGAAACGCTTTAAAACTGTCTGTTACCTGTTGTAAATAATTGTTACCACAATGGGTGTCGTTAAAAGAGTAATTATTTCCTGAACATAAGCACTTATTTTGGATGAAAATCATTTACTTGTTTAAATAAATATTATTTGATAAAGAACTTTTATTTATTGAATAATAAAAGCCCAATCAGCCAAACTGCTTATGCTAAACTTTAGAGTAAATCTAAGTCAGTAACGCCAGTAAGTCCAGTACACATAATTGCAGCGATCTGTAGGAAACAAAACTAAAAATAGAGCCTCCTCTCGCTATGGCTATTCGTTGACAAAATTCGAATACAAATTCAAATGCTAGCTAGGATGGTGAAGCACCATTGAGAAGCAGTTTTGCGTTTAGATCTGTAGGAAACAAAACTAAAAATAAAGCCTCCTCTCGCTATGCCTATTCGTTGACAAAATTTGAATATAAATTTAAATGCTAGCTAGGATGGTGAAGCACCATTGAGAAGCAGTTTTGCGTTTAGACCTGTAGGAAACAAAACTAAAAATAAAGCCTCCTCTCGCTATGGCTATTCGTTGACAAAATTCGAATACAAATTCAAATGCTAGCTAGGATGGTGAAGCACCATTGAGAAGCAGTTTTGCGTTTAGATCTGTAGGAAACAAAACTAAAAATAAAGCCTCCTCTCGCTATGCCTATTCGTTGACAAAATTTGAATATAAATTCAAACTAAAAGCTAGTTATGCTAGCTTGGATGGTGAAGCACCATTGAGGAGCAGTTTTGTGTTAATAAACATACGTCTTGGCTCTCAACACTATGGGAGATCAATTTTGCTTTGCTGCCGTTGCCATCCAAGCTAGGTATGCTAGCTACGATGGTGAAGTAACATTGAGGAGCAGTTTGCGTTTTGATCTGTAGGAAACAAAACTAAAAATAAAGCCTCCTCTCGCTATGCCTATTCGTTGACAAAATTCGAACACAAATTCAAACTGAAAGCTAGTTATGCTAGCTAGACATACGTCTTGGCTCTCAATATCAATATCTCAATGGGAGGCATCAATTTCGATTTGCTGTCGTTGCCATCCAATATAATCCTTTATAAGATAACAGCGAATATGAGAGATCTTAATGGCGTATCTTGGAATGGGTAATGCCTATTGACATTCGTTGCAACACTATGTCCCTATAATTTGAGAAGCCAACAAAAATTTGCTGACTTTAGTGATTGGACCCCCATCACTGGACAAGTGTCATAGTGTAGTTGTTATGATTATTTTAAATTTTAAAATAATTTAAAATGTTTTTTATCTTTTAAAATTTATAATAAAACAAAAGAAATAGTAATCCGTTTAGCGGCAGATGAATCTCTATTAAATTTTTATGTATTTTTTTTGTAGATTGATCGTGTGCATCATAAGCCATTTAAGTTAAGAAAACAAATTTTTAATTTTATTATTCAGGTCCGGTAGCAATATGAACTTGTCATACAATATGTTTGCGTGTATGTAATAATATCTGTAAACGACAGCGGATAATATAACGTGAATGTATCTTAAACTGCCAGTATCTCTTGTCTGCATGATTCATAAATGTAAAGTAGAGTTAAACTGTCAGATTCAACCATTTATTCAGCCATCTATATCCGTTTGATTTTTTTCATATATGAGTTGTAGACGTTTTAACAAATATTTGCACGTTGTTTAAGCAATTGCATACGTTTTTTCGCTTCTACCTTCTACATGTTCTTATTGTGATTTCAGTTTCATTTAGAAACCTACAATTTACAATTTGAACTTATAAATACATACGTATGTACACAGAATATAGAAGGTAGAAAAATTGAGATTCAATTTGATATGGTACTAGTGTGTAAAGAACCAAAATAAGAAGAGTCAAGTGCTGTCTATAGGTTGTTTGGTTGCTTAGTCTAACCAATCGCTTTGACTTCTGCCTTGATTTATTACAAGTCAAGTCTTTTTAACTGTGCGTGGTCAACTCAACATTGCCATCACCATCACCATCACCATAATTATGGCTGATTGTATGGAACAGATGCTATAAAGCGGCTCGTCTCTTTTGGGGGAATTGTGTAGCAGTGTTTGAAACTATTTCAGTTTAAAAGTTGTCGTTATACTATTTGACTGTTTGATACTCGTACCACTGAGGATGCCACTAAATGTTAAAAGGTTAATTGGCATGATTTGTTCATGGAGCATTTGTTTGCAGCAGTAAATTTTGTCGTTCGTGCCTTCTTTTTTTGCTTTTCATTTCAAAACTATTTTGAAGCGGTAATTGTTGTTTGTTTCACTGCTGTCGGTCGGCCGCTTGTTTGGCCATCCGCTGGTGGTTCATCTTCTTTAATATTTTATGCCCATATTTGCCAACTATTAAGTGCGTGTTGTTTTAAGGAGTCTATTTCATATGCCCCTCTATACGTTCATTGATATTTTTCTTACGTTTTTTTTTTTACATTTAAAGTCTTGTTACGTTTATTAATTAAACGGGAAAAAAGTCGTTTTTATTTATTTTTTTATATTTTAAAAAAATTAGCTGTTGTTGTTGGTGCTGGTGAATTGTTTTTTTTTTTTCTCTTCATCATTATAAAGTAAATATTTTAATTGAATTTATGAATGGCATAGAATTTTATTAAGGAAATCAGAATGTGTGAAAATTTTTTTTACTTTTTCAAATGGAGTGTAGACGTCGTCAAGCTGTTGAAGCGGCAAGTTTTATTTTTATTTTTTTTTTATTTCAGAAAAATTGTCATTATGTATCAATATTGATGAAGATAGTCCCAAGAAAAGTGAAAAGGATTTTATTCAATATCGTGATTGATGGGTGAATGGCAAACAGCAACAAAATCAAGTTTAAGTACGAAGGTTGAATTGTATTCATTTACATTCGAATCCCTTTTGCATTTAGAGAATATCTAAGTATCTTTATAATCTGAATATCACTAGTATCTTTAGGTAAATTCCATTCGCTTATGTAATACTAAAAATCGGCTTAATACCCCTTAACTGTAATCTTTTTATAGTTCTTGAGATGTACGAATCATCCTAAAATACTCAAGGAAATAATGGATTCACAAATAATAAGATCAAGGAGTCGTATATGACACGATTCTTCCAGTTTAAACAGTTTAAAGTAGATTGTATATGATTATATGATGATTTCATATAAAAGAGATCTTACTGTCTAAGTATTTGATAGTGAAAATACTCCACATCCTGGGAGATGAATTGTTGAAAAGATCGGTGAAATTATGAATTCAGTTCAGAACTTATTGTATAAACTGTGCTCATTTATAAAAGCTTAAAATTCAACAAATAAGCCGTCTTTTATGTACAAAATTTAAAATATTGCACAGGTTTTTAGTCAAATAATCAATTCAGTTAAAAAAAAAATAACAAAAATAAATATCTTTGCTTGACCCCGACGTGATTTGAACACGCAACCTTCTGATCTGGAGTCAGACGCGCTACCGTTGCGCCACGGAGTCCACTGTATGTGCTTGGTTTATTGTAATACATAAACAATGTTTAGAGAAGAGCGCATGTCTTTTAATACAACTTAATATGATTAATCATTTTCATACTCAACAAACGATGTGGTGAATTTAAGGAAAATTCAACATACCACAAAACGAACAAATTAATCACTGCAATAGTGTTGTTGCCGTTTAAATTGTAGACGTTGTCAAATACTGTTACTGTTGCCTTAAATGTGTGCAGTGTAGTGTGTGATGTGTGGTAGATTATGTGCTTTTGCTTTAAATTATATGTACTTTATAGTTTTTAAACAATTTAAAAACAAATTAATAAATAACAAAAGCAATTAAAAAATAACATGATCAATTACATGATTTTATAATGGTTGTATCTTATATTTTTAAAATTTTTTTTGTTGGTTTTTATCTTAACACATTCTGATTGTAATAATTTTTATTAATTTGGGGAGGCATCATTTAAAAATCATTTAAAATATCTGACATTTATTATTATTATTTTTAATCTATTGTAATACATATAAAAAAGATTCCCATTGCTTTATTTCCTTATAAAAAAAAAAACAACGACCATTAAACCTTTCACCTGTCAAATTTTATAGATTTTTTTTTATAGATTTATGACATTTTTTGTTTAAACAAAAATTTAAAAAAAATTTTGTAAAAGTTATTATTAAACAAATTTACTTTATCTGCTTTTTGGCCATATATTTTGACCTAATTTTGCTGTATTTTATTATAATGGTATTGATTTTTTATTTCAATTACTTTTGTTTTAATTTTTTTTATTGAATTTTGTGATGATAATCGGTTAATTTGACAGCGTATTCAATTAAGCAGAAGCGTAGTTATAAAAAGGGTATTTTCTTCAACAAAGTGATAATTTCAATTTTTGTTATTTTTTTCATTAAATTTTAGATTTTCTTTCTCTTCAAATTAACAATTCCATTTTACCGTAATGATTAATTATTATGCTTCTGCATTTAAATTTTAAATTAAAATTTCAAGACCCACCGCCGTGAAATTGGCGAATAAATCAATTGAAAAATTTATTTAATAAAAAAAATTGCTGCCTTTGTTACTTTAGCACCTATTTTCGATTGCAAAAATATTTGCTTTTGTTTTGCGTTGCAAATCATTTACCTTTAGTAGTTAATTTATTATTATTTTATCTCTTTATTTAATTTTTAACAACTTATTTAACTCTTTCCATTTCAGTTTTTATTATGTTTTCTATAATAAAACTTTTAATAAATCATAAAATTATTGGGTCTTTAAGCATTTGATCTTCCCTAGACACACTTGTTAATAAAATTTATGCAAATTAGCCGGCATAAAATCAAATGTTTTAGAAAATAAAAGATAAAAAAAATTACTTAAAAATACAAGAAAATTTTTTTATAATTTATGATGTAAAAATAGTGTTAAAATTAGTTTTTTTATGAAAAAAATTGTCTTGAGGCAATATCGTTTGTTTAATGAGTTTATTATAGAAATATAAAAAGGCCTATTTGCTGTATTAACTTAAATATTTAAGCAGCAGTTAATTGTTACCACACATGCTTTCTCTATTATAGTACAAATTGAAAAATCTCCACATGATTTTCTGTAATAATTTTTTTTTTTATTTATTTTTATTAATTGGAGTAATAAATTTGTGTGGAAATACAATTTTGTACGTGCTTGTGTAGATTTTTTATAAGTAATAAATCTTAATTTTTTTTTGATAAATTTAAAAATTAAAGCTTCCAATTTCTGTAATTTTAAAAGGCACTATACTGAAAGGGAATGTAATGATAACCATTACATAACGTAACTCATAATTTATTTCGATTAAATTGTATGGTGATCTGAAAATAAGCTTTCATGTGCATAATTTTATGGAATTTATTCCACAAAGTGATCTTTTTGCGATCCTCAGAGAAGCATATGCTAAAATATTGTGTTTCTTATCTGTTTGGGTCCATATTTAAGATTCGTCCCTGGTTACTTGACACGAAAAAACAGACTAAGTAAAGGGTCCGCCAAATAACTTTTTTTTTTTTTGAAAATGCTTTAAAAAAACTACTGAAATATTTTCTCAAATTTCTTTTTTATTTGAAAGTACAATCCTTCCGGTTAATAATGGAATATAATTTCATGCAAATGGCTGCCTCGGCTGGCCATGCAGTAGCCTACACGATCGGTCCAATTTTTAAGCACATTATCGATTGTGTGCAGCTGTATTTTACCAATGGCTTCACGAATATTGTCCTTTAAAGCGTCAATTGTCTTTGGCTTGTCGGCGTAACACTTATCTTTGACGGCAACCCACAAATAATAGTCCAACGGTGTCAAAACGCAGCTCCGAGGTGGCCAAACGACATCAGCTCTGCGGCTGATAATGTGATCTTCAAAAACAGGGCGCAAAACATCGAGTGTAGCTTCGGCTGTGTGGCACGTAGCGCCGTCCTGTTGAAACCAAATGTTGCCAATATCCTCCTCTTCAATTTTTGTGAACAAAAATTCGTTCAACATGGCCCGATAACGATCGCCATTAACTGTAACGACCATACCTTGCTCATTTTCGAAGAAAAATGGCCCAATTATGCCTCTGGACCAAAATCCGCACCAAACAGTGACTCGTTTTGGGTGCGTCGGCTTTTCAATGTATGCGTGCGGGTTTTCTGTGCCCCAAATGCCACAATTTTGCTTGTTTACATACCCGCCAAGATCAAAATGAGCTTCATCTGAAAAGATGACTTTTTTTTGCCAAAATCGGCATCTTCTGTAAGTCGATCGCAGGCCCACTTAGTGATGCTAAAACGCATTGGATGGTTAATTGGCTTCAACTCCTGAACCAATTGGACTTTGTATGGCGTCATACCAAGGTCTTTATGCAAAATTGGTCTCAATGATGTCTCCGAAATGTTCAATTGTTGACAACGACGGTGAATTGATGTTGATGGCGCTTCACGCACAGTTTCTGCCACAGCAGCAATATTCTCGGGTGTGCGCACTGTTTTTGGCTTTTTTTTATCGATGAGGATGCCAGTTTCTTTCACTTTTTTCACAAGATAACGAACATACGGAGCTGACGGTGCTTCTCTTCTTCCAAAATCCGTACGCAATTTTCACACACATTCTGCAACATTAGCATGATTTTCAAAGTAATGTCGCAATATTTCCCAGCGTTGTTCAAGCGTATACACAACCATATTCGTTCAGAGGAAGGATAAAACTAATTATCTGTCAAATCAGACATGAGCTAAGTGTTACCATTCACGAAATAAGCACTAGTTGAAAAAAAAACGTTAGATGGCGGACCCCATATAAGTACTAAGTATAGATCTATAAAAAGAACAACACAACAGGCAACATATCCATTGTGTTTGACCCCTTCAACGCTTTACCCTTTCTAAGAGAGCGTTGCTTAGCATTGGAGGATAACATTGCATTGCTGAAATATTGAAAATCACTGTTGTATGCATATAACGGTGTAATTTTGTAATGCCGCTAGTAGGGTATTTAAAATTCGTTTATATTTAAGAAGTGTATCGTCACCTTTCTTTATTTTGAGTACGAATATTTGGGTAACTAGTACATGAAGACACTTGAATTATTGCTTCATCTTCGAATATATGCCACAACACATATTCAATAGCTGTCTGTTTCTATATATGAATGTACATATGTATGTCTATGACTGTAACTGTGGCAACAATTTGTCGCTGTCATTGGACGCATTTACGTCAAATTTTTCATGTAAAATCTAAACGTTTTTGTAACTGCTGTAGAGCAACTTAGGAAAAAAAACTGATCACGACTTTTGACACATATTATATAGTATATTGTGAGTTTTTCCCCCTCAAAAAAAAAAAACAAAAAACTAACGCAAAATTTTGGTTTTTTTGTTTTGTGTAATTTGTTGTATGAATTACAACATGTTTGTAACCGAAAAAAAAAAGATTTTGTCTGTTATAATTTTCTCAAATAATTTTTAAGCTGGCCAGTGTAGTGTATTTAGCATAATGTAGTGTATTTATCATAACAAACGTAAACAACACACCACATGTATTATACTATAAGATTTAAATTACATTTGCTCTACATTTGTATAACACATTAATTGTAATTCTAAACTCTTAAAATAAAAACAAAGTAAATAAGATGTGACACACTTTAAGGGAAATACAATTAGAACAACTGACATGGGTCAAAGCACTTATGAAAGAAATTTATGACTTTAAATTACTCATTTTAAAGTAATGAGTGGAAATATGAAAAATATTGAGTGAGGTCTTGACCAATCAAAATTCAGTATGTTAATGTAAATGAAAGTTACTATGTAATAGAAAGAGCAAATGATAGATTATTAAGAAATATTGTAAAAATTAGAAATTAGTATAAATAGTAGAAAAAATTAAATAAAAATTCAGAAAAGATCTTGAAGTCAAAAGAATTCATTGTCATTTCTCATTTTCTAACCCAGCACCTTAAACAGTGCAGGGAAGAAGTAAAACTGCTGTGGCTAGACATAGCATTCAAAACTAAACTAGCACAAAACCAATTTTAAATCCTTTAAACTTTGAAAATACATTATATGGCGATCCTGCCAGGAGTAAATGTATATAATATAATGTGTTTTTAATAAATTTAAAGGCAAAAGGATTTAAAATTGGTTTTGTGCTAGTTTAGTTTTGAATGCTATGTCTAGCCACAGCAGTTTTACTTCTTCCCTGCACTGTTTAAGGTGCTGGGTTAGAAAATGAGAAATGACAATGAATTCTTTTGACTTCAAGATCTTTTCTGAATTTTTATTTAATTTTTTCTACTATTTATACTAATTATAACTGCTAAATTATACTGCCAGGAGTAAAACTGCTGTGGCTAGACATAGCATTCAAAACTAAACTAGCACAAAACCAATTTTAAATCCTTTAAACTTTGAAAATACATTATATGGCGATCCTGCGATTTAGATCCTGCAGAATTTGAAAAATATATTTTAAAATCCCATATACACATCTCTTAATATTCTAATCCTGCCAACCTGAACTTGCGCCAATTTGATCCTTGATGTCCTGGAACACTGAGATTCCTTCAAAGGAGGAAATAAACACCATATTCGAAAAATACCAGGCGATAGTAGAAGAATACTCACCAGAAGGAAGAACGGAAAACTGCCCCGAATATAAGCCAACGCCTATAAACTGCGGACCGAAACCCATCACTATAGAGGAATACAAGGCAAGGACGGCTAAACGAAAAATCACCCCTCCCCAACCGAAGAAAAAGCCAAACCGAGGTGGCAAAAAGCAAGAGAAAAAAAAACAGAAATTGGAAATATTACGGCTCATGGGGATTACCTCAGGGGAAGCCAAGAGAAAGTTATACCTGCAATTGAAACAGTTGAAGTAAAATGGGAGGATCCCAAACGAAGGAAGAAAAAACGATAAACAAGGAAGAAAACATCAATATTGGGCCTATCAACCAACAACAAATGGAGATCACTAGTATTAAGTTAGACACCTTTATAATAATATGTGTAATTGTAGTTATATTTCTGATATATAAAATTAACAAATATTTTAAGGACTATGTACGCAAGAAGGCGGTTGTCCAAGTTTAGAATACTTTATGAAAATACATTATATCTTTAAAAATACATTATATTCTATTAAATCTTTTAAAACATTAAATAAATTAAAATAACTTAATATGACCTATGGAAGCAATTATAACTAGGATAGAAACAATAATTGTAAATTTCAGGAAAACAGGGTCCAGAGGTTATACGAGGTCTACGCTAGCAATAAAATTAGAGGAAATAAAGCTATTGAGAAAACAATTTTTGAATTTGATAGAAACAAACGTAATTAAAAGAGAGGAAATAGAAAAAAACACTGATAGGTTTGAAAAATATTATAATAAGGCAAAATATCTCATTGAAGAAGCGCTTGTCAGACAAGGAACAACACCGAGTGATCAAACACAAAATTTAGCAAATATGGCGAATTTTAATTTAGAAACTGCTATGAAAGCAATTCCAGAATTCTCAGGTAATTACAGAGAAATCAACTCTTTCCTCACAATAGTAGAACTGATCAACGATGGTTTGGCAATTGAGCAAAAACCAATTCTTTTAAAATTTGTGTACAACGTTAAGTTAACTAGCACAGTAAGAACATCATTAGGAATATCTACTCCAGCAACATTCGATGAATTAAAAAATACTCTATCAAACAGATACAAGTCAACCAAAACAGTCGCTCAACTACAAGCTACCCTTAGTAATTTTTCCCAGAAAAATATGAACGTGCATACTTATCACGAGAAACTCCTACAGATTATAGCAGAGTTGAATGAATTACAAATTAAAGATATAATAGGTTGCAATACTGTTCAAGCCAACACTATTAAGCAAATCAACGAGAATTATGCTTTGAATATTTTTAAAAATGGTCTCAAAGGAGAATTGAAGCCAACCATTTTCGCTTCCAGGCCTAAGGAACTTAATGAGGCTGTACAATTAGCCTTAGAACTTGAAAAAGAATTTTCCAGCAACAATGATCAAGTTCTATATTTTTCACAATACAGGGGTAGGAATAATAGTAATAGAAATAATTATAGAGGAAATTACAACAGAAATAACTATCAGGGTAACAACAACGGTAGTGGAAGAAATAACGTTAACTCTTCCAATAGAAATTATAGTCACATTCCTGGTAACGGCCAAATTAACAATAATAATAGAATAAATTACAATAATAATAACGGTAATAATAGACCGCTAAACCAGAGAGGTAATTACGTAACTAACAGAAATCCTGTTCGTAATGACAATAATAGAAGAAGTAGTAATAACAACAATAACCGTAATAACTACAGTAATAGGAACGTTCGTTATATACAGGAAAACTACGGAACCCCGGACGTGAACCAGGGAACTGCATAAACTCGCGATCCGGAGGACCGACCTTAAAATTAAATAATGTTTTTCAATTATCACATAATACTACTAATTACATAAACCTCCAAATAGGCAAAAATTTGAGTCTTACATTTTTAATTGATACAGGAGCAGACGTTTCTTTGTGTAAACTAAACAAATTAAATTATGATTTAGAGGACATTGATAAGGAGCACACGACTACTTTTACAGGCATCACAACAGAAGGGATAAAATCTATAGGAACATCAGAGCTAAGTTTCAGAGTAAATAATGTGAACGAAAACCATAAATTCCACATCATAGACGATAATTTTCACATACCGACAGACGGAATTCTAGGAAGAGACTTTTTTACAAGATTCTTATGTAAAATTGATTACGAAACATTTACAATAACGCTTACCTTAGGAAATGAAGATGTCATAATACCGATGAAGTCATGGATAAACAGAAATTATTGTATAAAAGTAGAAAAACGATCAGAAAGCATTCATCCTATAAATTTAAATATAGATGAGGACAGCATAATTTTGAATAAAGAAATTCAACCAGGAATATTTATTAGTAATACAGTAGTACCAGGAAATGGAAATTGCCACGTCAAAATATTAAATACAACAGATAACGATGCAATTTTAGAAAATGTTAATTTCGAACTGGAACCACTTAAAAATTACACTTTTATAACGCAATCACATACGCAGAAAGAAAGAAAATTTGATGCAGACAGATTCAAGAAAATTCTTGACACTTTGCAAATTAACATTGAAGACAATAAAGCCAAAACACAATTAATAGAAATCTTCAAAGATTACCAAAATATTTTCCATTTAGAGGGAGAAAAGTTGACAACAAATAATTTTTATACACAAAAATTGAAAGTTTCTGACAATACGCCCGTATATATAAAGAATTACAGATTACCACAAACACAGTATGAAGAAATTAATAACCAAGTACAACAACTATTGGATGATAATATAATTGAACCATCGAATAGTGCATACAATTCACCTTTATTGGTAGTTCCAAAAAAGAGCAGTAATGGAAAAGAAAAATGGAGACTGGTAGTGGATTTTCGACAACTAAACAAGAGGATAGTAAACGATAAATTTCCATTGACAAGGTTGGAAGATGTTTTGGATCGTCTTGGAAGAGCCAAATATTTTTCGACTTTGGATATGACTAGCTCATTCCACCAAATAGATTTAGACAAAGACTCAAGGCATTTAACTGCATTCTCAACTAGTAATGGTCATTATCAATTTAAACGACTACCATTTGGTTTAAAGATTTCTTCTAATAGTTTCCAAAGAATGTTGACAATAGCACTAAGTGGACTAGATTCAAGAGCATTCTTGTACGTTGATGACATTATTGTGTTTGGCTGTAGTTTAAAACACCATAACGAAAACCTTATAAAAGTATTCGAACGCTTGTCAAAATGCAATTTGAAATTAAATGCATCAAAATGTGTATTTCTAAAATCAGAAGTAATCTATTTAGGACACCAAATAACAAAAGACGGTATACGAACGGATCCCTCAAAACATAAGGTTATTGAACAATATCCAATTCCAAAAGACAAAGACGAAGTTAAGAGATTTGTTGCATTTTGTAATTATTATAGACGTTTCATAAAAAATTTTGCGGAAATCACAAAATGTTTAAACGATCAAACTAAAAAGGGAAATGAATTTCAGTGGACAGAAGAATGTCAACAGGCTTTTGATACACTAAAGACAAAATTAGTCAATGCACCAATATTAAGATATCCGGACTTTGAGAAACCATTTATATTGACTACGGACGCATCAAACTATGCATTAGGCGCTATACTGTCACAAGGTGAAATAGGAAAAGATTTACCAATTTCTTATGCAAGCAAGACTTTAGGAAAACATGACTTAAACAAACCTGTAATAGAAAAAGAACTACTTGCAATACACTGGGGAATAGAATTTTTTAGACCTTACTTATTTGGTAGAAAATTTATTGTTGTGACTGATCATAGACCACTTGTTTCACTTTTTACTCACCGAAATCCTTCGTCAAAATTAACACGCATAAGAATAGATTTGTCAGATTATGACTTTGAAATTATTTACAAAAAGGGAAAGATAAATACTAATGCTGACGCCCTATCCAGAATAAAATTGGACTCCAACATGTTGAAGAATATGATCCCTGTAGAAGATGACATTAAAAAACCATCTAAAATCTTAGTAACGACACGTGGAATGAAAGAAAAAGAAATTAGTAATAAAGTAATGGAAAATAACAAGAGTATCATATCCCAAGGAAAGCATATAAATCATATGTGGGAATGTACATCTTTAAGAGATATAAAGAATACACGCGAATTGAAATTTAATATTATTAGAACCGGTATAAATAAAAAGGATGGACCAAAAGATGGTACCATAGAATGTAAAGATAATAGCTTTGTATTAAATGTTAATGAAGATCTAGCAAAATACGTTTTGTCTCTAGAGAAGTTAATTATTTATATGCATAAGCAGAATATAAAGAATCTCGCTTTGTCATGCGAAGATAAAATTTTTGAGCTCATATCAATTGAATATTTAAATAAAAGTTATAATGAGGTGCACCGGAAAATATTGAAAGCAAACAAATATAAAAATTATGAATTGAATATTATATTATATAAACCATTACAACATATAAAAGATAAAAAATTACAAATGAACATTATAAAAGAATTCCACGATTCTCCAATTTCAGGACACTTTGGTATCAGAAAGACCGTACTGAAACTAAAACAACGTTACGTATGGAAAAACATGCGAAAGATGGTTAGAGATTATATTAACAAATGTGACAAATGTATGAGAAACAAACAAACAAAGTACGTTAAGGAAAAAATGGTTATAACTGAAACTCCTAATAATAGTTTTGAGACAATAGAAATAGACACTGTAGGACCTTTACGAATGTCAAATGGGTATAGATACATTCTAACGATGCAGTGTGAATTAACAAAATATGTTGTAGCACATCCAATTGAAACGAAAGATGCTAAAAGTATTGCCAAAACATTAGTAGAACAGTTTATTTTAAAATATGGATTCTTTAAAACATTAAAATCTGATAGAGGTACTGAATTCAAAAATGAATTGTTAAAAGAAGTTTGTAATTTACTTAATATAAACCAACAATTTTCAGCACCTTATCACCACCAATCAATAGGTTCTATCGAACGTAATCATCGTGTATTAAATGAATATTTGTTAAACTTTGTAGATGATCACGAATGGGACAAATGGATACCATACTATACATTTGCATACAATACAGTGCCACATATTGACACAAACTACTCACCATACGAGTTAATATTTGGCAAGTTAGCTACACTACCAACAGACAAAATAGAAAATACAAATAAATGCTATGACATAGACAATTATGCCAATGAAATCAAAATAAGATTAAGAAAATCTTTAGAAAATGCCAAAAAGTTATTAGAGATAGCTAAGCAAAAGTCGAAAATAATTTATGATAGAAGTATAAATGATAGTAATTTTAAAGAAGGAGACCTAGTATTAGTAAAGCTAGAGTCAAGAAAGAAGAATCAAAGCCCATACAAAGGACCGTATCAAATAATTAAAAGACTAGGAGTAAATTCATTATTAAAAGTAGGCACTAAAGAGAAAATTTACCATAGTAATCTTCTAAAATTATATATTGCAAATTAAATATAAATATTCACATTTACTTTTACTTATACTTTATTTTAATTATAATTGTAAAAAAAAATATATTCACTTATTAAAATTATGTATAAGTTTCATATTATTATTATTAATATTTTTATTAACACTACTCACATTACATACATTATTTATAAGATTCAATTTATTTCATTAAAAATTATAAATTTAATCTTAAGGGGGAAGGTGTAGTGTATTTAGCATAATGTAGTGTATTTATCATAACAAACGTAAACAACACACCACATGTATTATACTATAAGATTTAAATTACATTTGCTCTACATTTGTATAACACATTAATTGTAATTCTAAACTCTTAAAATAAAAACAAAGTAAATAAGATGTGACACACTTTAAGGGAAATACAATTAGAACAACTGACATGGGTCAAAGCACTTATGAAAGAAATTTATGACTTTAAATTACTCATTTTAAAGTAATGAGTGGAAATATGAAAAATATTGAGTGAGGTCTTGACCAATCAAAATTCAGTATGTTAATGTAAATGAAAGTTACTATGTAATAGAAAGAGCAAATGATAGATTATTAAGAAATATTGTAAAAATTAGAAATTAGTATAAATAGTAGAAAAAATTAAATAAAAATTCAGAAAAGATCTTGAAGTCAAAAGAATTCATTGTCATTTCTCATTTTCTAACCCAGCACCTTAAACAGTGCAGGGAAGAAGTAAAACTGCTGTGGCTAGACATAGCATTCAAAACTAAACTAGCACAAAACCAATTTTAAATCCTTTAAACTTTGAAAATACATTATACCAGTCTTAAATTTTTGTTTAATAAAACTAGTTACATTTATTTTGTATTTTTGTTATGTTTTTAGAGAAGAATTGAACATTGTTTTAAAACTATTAAAAATTAGTTTATAATACCCTCATTTTCCAAGAGTTATGCGGACACAAACAAACACAAAATTACTGTGGCCCATAAAATAAAATCTTAAACAAATATTCCCACATTGATGACGTTTTCAAAAAACACAAATAAACACAAACGAAGAAGCCTGTTTTAGCACGTCATCTTCATTTTTTTTTTTGTGTTTTTTGAAGTTTTCAAATTTAAACTGTATTTCGACAAAAACACCTGAAGTGTTTGTAAATATCCGTCTCTTAAGCTCTTGTAAAATTTTAATTTTTCTACAACTATCAGGGTACCAAAAAAAAACAACAACATGAAGTAAACACACCAAGTAAGTGTTTTTGATATGAACGTGCAACATCATTATAATGCAGCATCATCTTTTTATCGTCTCTACAAAACATTTACTGTTGTTGCGAAAATTATATCCTCCATCCATATACTAAAGAAACTTGGAAAAAAAAATTCAAAATTCAAAAAATTCAAATAGTTTTTGAAAAACTCCAAAGACAAAAATAAAAACCAAACCAATTATTCTTAAACTATTAACACCGTCTTCCTTCATTCATTCATTTCGTCTTCTTGCTGTTTAATCCAAAACTAATGAAGATGATAATGATAATAAAGATTATGGTAATATTGGTAATATTTATTGCTCTGTAAATGAGCCCCCCTGGATGGTATTGTATTCGTAATAGTGAACCAATAATGATAATAATTACTAATGACGTAATATATATGGCGCCACGTAATAATTGTAAATTGATTATAATTTTATATGCTTTAGCATCACTCTAAAATAGGATGTGATTAGAAATTCTAATTATACAAATAAATTTTTAAAACCTCTACCTACATACTTAAGTAAAGGGTCATTTTTTAAGAGCTATAGGAAAATTTTTCAAAAAAAACAAATAAAATTCAGAAAAATGCATGAAATCGTTATTTCAACCGATAGTACGGTCCATATAATTTAATGTTTGAAGATTATTTCATGCAAATGTTGACCGCGACTGCGCCTCAAATGGTCCATCCGCTTAGTCCAATTTTGGCATACTCTTTACAACATATCGGCCGGTATCTCACGAATAAATGCTGCAATGTTGTCTTCCAATGCGTCAATTGAAGCGGGCTTGTCTGTATAGACATGAGCTTTAACATAGCCCCACAAAAAATAGTCTAAAGGCGTTAAATCGCACGATCTAGGCGGCCAATTGACCGGTCCCGAACGTGAAATAAAATGTTCACCGAATTCGCCTCTCAATAAGTCCATTGTTACGCGTGCTGTGTGGCATGTGGCATCGTCTTGTTGAAACCACACGTCATGCAAGTCAAGCTCTTGCATTTTGGGCAAAAAAAAGTTGGATATCATCTCACGGTAGCGCTCACCATTCACAGTTACGTTACGATTCACAGCATCTTTGAAGAAGTACGGTCCAATAATGCCAAATTCAATGATTTGCAAGCGTTGTTCGTTTGTAAGACGATTCAAGGTTAAATTATAGACCAAACTGAAGATGTTTGACAGTGAAACAAAACACGAAATGTGCGTGAGCTGTTTAAACCAGTGTTGCCCAAAAGATAATAGCTAAAAAATCACCCGTTATATGTATGCAAGCCCCTTAGTGAAAATTTCATATATACACTGAAAAAAAGAATCAAGCCATCCGGGCTTGAATCAATCCATATCGGTCACAATAGTACGGTAAGTACGGTTTGGCTTGAATCAAGTACAAAAGAGTTGAATCAAGCCCGAATCAGCCAAGTACAAAAGTGTTGATTTTAGCGCGATTTAAGCCCTTTTGGGATCAAAGTGATCTCATCATGTATTTGGTTTAAGCATATTTTTTCTTGATTTAAGATCGAATTCGTACTTGATTCAAGAGAATCAGAAGTTGAAGTAATCCTTAAGCGCACTTGTTTCAAGAATTATAAAGTTGATTTAGGCTAGATTAACTTATAAATGGGATCGAATTGAGGCAAATCGTACTTTATTCGAGCACAATGAACTTGATTTAAGCCCTAAATTATACTTGATTTAAACCTAAATTTATCCAAAAACGAGCTTGTTTCAAGAATTTTGAACTTGATTTAAGCTCGAACTCGTACTTGATTTAATCCTAAAATCGATTGATTTGAAAAAAATGCAAGTCATCTACACAAAAAAATGCAAGTCATCGACCGGAATAATCCAAATCATCTACCAAAGAAATGCAACTTGCGAAAAATACGACATTTTGTTGGATATATATTGTATAAAACACATGAACTAAATGAGAATTATTAAAATTTATACTTTTGAACTTAAAATCCACAATTCCATAACTCAAATAACAAATAAGTCAAAATTACTCTTTTTTAGATAGATTTGAGCTTTTTAGTGTTGATTTTAGTAATATAAGGCTTAGTTTTTCACATCAATCCCGTTTTTTGCTTGTTTTAAGCCAAACGGGCTTAATTTTTCAAGCACGTTTTTTGGCTTAAATTGAGAATAGAAAAGTTGATTTTAGCACGCCGTTTTTCTTTCTGTGTAGTGGATGACTGGGTCCATAGCAGAGATCAGCAACGAGTATTCAAAACGATGAGTAGATTCGAGTCATACTTATTATTTCTGATACTTATACGCATTCATATTTATTTTAATATGATACTCATACTACTCATACTCAAAGTTGGAAGTACTCGTCGTATTCATACTTAACAATACGCATGATGTTATTGACTTCGACTCGTCTCTACTTAACATTTACACGAAGCACAAAATAAGTACGATTCGCGTACGAACACTACATACTCACAAGAAGATTGTGTGTATGCTTTGCTTGTTGTCTTTGTCTTTCCTTTCTTCTTTGTTTGTATATGCAACAATAACAAAGGCTGTAAATTTTGATGAATGATTCGAGCCACTCGAATCACTTATAAGTATTATAAGTATTTTTCTAAATTTATGAATCAGAATGAGTAGGCGTATGAATCAAACACATTTCGAATGTTGTGAGTTTGATGTCAACGTTGTACGCATACTCATTGCAACCTGTACTTATAAATCAACGTTATAGCGAGTACGAATGAATCAGAGTAGTTGAATTTCAATTCTGTTGATTCACTCATACTCAAAATTGCAGGAGTGCTTATGAGTAGCGGAAAAACGATTCATTGCTGATCTCTGGTCCATAGGGAATGAAAACGGAGGTGGTTATTTCACCACCACACCATGGGCCCTTTAACTCTATATGGTCTTGGCAAGATCAAGATCTGTATTTTGGTAAGCGGTAAGCGAGATGGATATACTGTCAGTTTCATAAATGCTTCTTGAACAAACCTAGAATGTTGAAAGTTCCTTGAAAAACTTCTACAATGTCAATATTTGCCTTAAGCTGTTGTTCTTAAAGTTCTGATAATGTTATGCTAGATGTCTGAAATTAAAAAGTCTTTAATTTCTTAACTTGTGATCCATCCATATGAATTAGTTTTTTTTTTTTGCAAAAACTTGAAATAAATAATTTAAATAGCTGTTAACACAAATATTTTAATTGTCATATTTCACAAGTCTTAACCAACCAATGGTAATATAATATTAGACCTTAAATAATTACAAACATATGTTTAAACAAATTAGTTTTGCGGGTGTTTTAATTAGAGAAAAATATGCATTCAACGTATTTGGGCGTAAATAAATTAGTTTAACCCAGAGTTCAGCATTTAAACATTCAAAATTTTTTTGTATTTTTGCCAATAAAACAAAAAAAAAATCGTTTGCAATGAATGTTTAATTTTAAAATGTTAAACATTTTGGACACATAATTGTCTGTAAAGCTCATTTGTTAATAACAAATGTAATTTAGTTACTCGATATATAAATTCCTTTATAATAACTACATACACTGAGCGCCATAAGTGAGTCAACACCCACTATAATTTTAAATTATCTATTATAAGAAAATATACTTGTAGCACAAAAATAATTGAATTGTTGTTTTTGTTTTAACATTTTATAAGTAATAAATAAACGTTTTTATTTTTGGAAATTTATTCGACTATTCTCATTTACTTTTCTCGCTATCCTAAGAAAATGAATTATTTCACTTTTGGCGCTCAGTGTATATCAGCAACACTACAGCAATACATTTTCTAATAATTAAAAATATATTCATTGGGTGTTTTAATTTTTTTTTTTTTGCCTCAGTAGCATATTTCATTTAATTATTTTCTTCACAACTCCTTAAGCTACAAAAAAGTACAATTTTCTGCTCCAATTCTAATTTGTTAACTGGTTTAGTAGTAGTTTTATTGTTACCAATTTTACTTTAAAATTTATTATGGTTTCAAATTTAAGACGAAATAGGAATAAAGACGTTCAAAGTAGCCAACTACCCCCATCAATTTGCATGAGAATGAGTTAAGCTTTTGAATGCGTTCCATTGGTTGGCTTTTATAGATCGATCTCAGCATGGGCGTATTATTAAAGAGGGGTTATTAAAAGGGTAATCATAAACTCCTGTTTTAAAATATAATAAATTCAATTTAGAGCCTTTTGTTGAAACATATTTGTTGACTATAAATATAGCCTTTAGAATTCTTTGATGATTTTCTTTAAAATTATCAGCTTAAAATTTCAAACACATACATAATTGCCAATAGAAATAGTAATACTATCTTCCAAGTCAGAAATTGTAGCTAATTTCCTACAGTATACGACTTTCTTCATGTCTCCTCACAAAAATGGTGTACTGGGTTCAAATGGCATGCTTTTTGCGGCTAATGAACGGCTCCAATAGGTCAGAAATATTCCTCACCATTTAAGCCAAATGAAAGTGAAATATCACGGTATTTTCTTCCATTAACACTAAAATTGCAATTTTCATTGTTTTTCAAAACGGAGTACGGCCGAAGAAAATCACTCTGCTACTAAAGGACCCCTTCAGTAAATACGCTTTAGTCATCAGATTTGTTTACATCTTTCACACTTTTTTTCGCAGATTTCAAACACAGATCCACCCACACCTTTAACCATTTGTGGCTGTAAACAATTTTAAAATTTTTTTTGTTGTTTTCCTTTTTGTTTAAATACCTTGTTGTTGTTGTTGTTGTTGCTGTGTCAAGTTGTAAAATTGCAATTTTCAAGTTTTAACACAAATTTACATACATTCCTATTTGTTGTTGTTGTTGCTGCTGTTGTTTTTATTTTGTATATTTGTCTGTTTTACAAGTACATATAACTTAATTAATTTTGTTGTTGTTGTTTTTGCTATTTTACAATCTTTTTTTCCAGTTGAAAACTTTTCAATTTTTAAATTTTTTTTTTTGTTTTTTGTCTTCCAAAGTGAATCACAAGCGTATGAGTAGGTGTTGAAATTAAACGCGAAAATAAACTTAAAAATTCATTCCCTATTGCATTTACTTTTGCCTTTTTTAAAAACAAAAGAAAATTGAAACTTTTTATAAATAATACTTTGAATTTTTCTTTCATAGAAATGTACTTCCTGCAAGTTGAATGTATCAAGATTCTACTTGGAGACCCAAGTGCATGCAATGAAGAATCGATAACTAAGATTATCCTGAAAAGAAATTTTACTTTTCACAAGTTTTAAGCAATTTAGATAATGGATTTCAATAATAAATAGTTATCCTTACTGTCACAGCACCTTGATTGGCAGATATTATAGGAAAGTTATACACAGTGTACGGACAGTGCAATAGAATTAGTAGCACAGTCATAAAGACTTTCCCTTTGGTATTATAAGTTAAGGATCGATTTATTGGAAGAGGGTGTAATGCTGCCTCTATGAATCACAAAAACCTGTGTTGCAACACAGGCAGATTTCATAAAAGTTTTGTTTTGTGCCATCATTATAAGTTCAACTACCACTTTAAGATGGAACAAATGGAATATCTTTCTTTGTTAGATACTCTTCAAGATATTACTATCTAGAAGGTTTCGAATATATTAATACTAGAATCTGTTGTTAGAAAAGGATTCTTTACCAAAGAAGCCACAATTTAGTCTTCTAAAAGGCAGATGAACATTGATTCATTTATCAAACAACATAATCGGAATTAAAATATAAAATGTGTTATTAACCACTCTCCACAAGACCTGAACCTCGCACGTCAGAAAAATTCTAACAACAAAGTGACTTTGTCATTCTGATTTCAACATTTCTTTTCCTTGTGAGCTTTGAGTCTAGATATTTTGACTTTTTTGTAAAGTCCAGAGCCTCAGTCCTTTAACTATCGAAATTTTGTTTTACAATACCATTCAATCACTTGTAAGAGACAAATTTTTACTACTTAGAAGATATATAACGTTATACGCGTATGCTACTCTCATAGGTTTACAAGAAAATAATTTATAACAGAATAGTTTTGTTTGAAAGTTAAGGTTTACAGAAATGTATTAACGAACTTAATTCAGGCATATGTTGGGGCTGATGATAATACTGTCCCTATGTAGTAAAGTTCCAAATGTATGACTTAAAATCTGTCTCTGATAACTTAAAGAAACTCTTGTAAACTTTAGTTTAGTCATCGAAACAAATTTCTTGAACATTTTAGCTAAACTCATTATTAGAAAAACAGTTAATGTTTAGAAAATTGAAGCTACGAAATATTTATTCCCAAAAAAGGAAATGCACTACATCTTCTCCCAAATAGTATAGATAGAAAAAATTTTCCTTAAATTCAAATTTTGCACAATTGTTTTTAATCAAATCTAGTTTTTTAAAATAAACGTGTTACTTAAAATAATAATATTCATATAATTCTCCAACTGATATTTACAAATACTTTCTTGTTATTCTTTTATTTCTAGTAGGGAAACTTTATGAAGTCAGTTGATTTTGTTTTCGTTTTTTAGATGATTTTTGTTTTTATTTTAAATAAATACATTTCATTTTAAAATTAACGTTTCTATTTAAAACTATCATATATGTATGGACGTTGGTTTTCATTATAATACAATATTGATTGATTGATTGATTATAAATTATTATACAATACATTGTAAGTCGAAAAAGAAGGAGAGAGTGAGAGAAAATGAAAAAGGAGGGATTTAGGTAACATATAAAAGCTATAAAAAATACATATTTAGATAAAAAAAAAACAGACCCACACACTTTTATACAAATTCTAAAAAGATTACAGCATTCAATACGCGACGTCTTCAAATATTATTCAGAACCGAATTTCTTAATATTCAATAAATCACAAGAATATTTAAAGAATTTTTCACATTTATCGGCATTCAAAGCTACTGGATGTATGGGACCCTTGCGGCAGTTGCTTAAATAAATACCGCCTTGACCTTCAATGCTGGGCGAAATGGCAGCATAAACGGGAGTACGAGAGCCTTGTTCGGGTGTTTTAAAGAAAAGTTTCTTGAATAAAGGCACTGAGGTAGTGGCGGAATGTTCAAACAAATCGGTGTCTACAATGCCTGGATGTATGGCAATGACTTGAACTTTAGCATTTTCAGCATCTAAAAGAGTTTGTAAATGGCGAGTAGATAAAATTTGAGCCAATTTCGATTGGCTGTAGGCAGCACCAGGATAATAATATTTTCTAAAAGTTAAAACAATAATAAATACAGGGGTTTCTTCATGTATGAGAAATAAGAAAAGCTTACTCTCCATTAATGTCATCATATTTAATACGGCCTAGTAAATGGGCACAGGAAGACACATTTACAATTCTGGCTCTTTTGTCATCTTTGCCAGCAGCCTTTAACAAAGGCAATAACAAATGCTGCAACAAAAAGTGACCCAAATAGTTAATGGCAAAATGAGATTCATAGCCCTCCTCGGATAATTTATAAGGAGCAAACATAATGCCAGCTAAAATGAAAATAAAATTCAATAAAGAAAATGCTTAGTTAAGCTAGTTGGTTTTTATAGGTTTTACCGTTATTAATTAGAAGATCAATTTTATTAAATTTGCTTTTAATTTTCTGAGCGAATTCTCTAACCGACTTTAAACTGCCCACATCTAATTCTTCGCAGATTAATTTTCCACCACTGGTTTCCAAATCCACTACAGATCGGACAGCTTTTTCAGCACTTTTTGGATCGCGAACACCTAAGGTTTAACAAACAAAAAAATATTAGCATACTTTTAGTCTTAATAAACTTAACGCGATCTTTGTTTTAAAGATAATTGAATTCATTTTTAAAATTCCAAACACATAAATTTCGTGTTTTATATTTAGAACAACAACTGATTTGTCACTCAATACAAGCTGCAATAAGCGACTTGGACATTTAGGCCTTAAAAAAATTATAAATGGTTTGAAACACTTCAGAAAAAAATGAATTGATTTGCCAAGAAACTTTGAAATCAACATACAATGTTGTTAACGTTTATTTCTAACACTTACCCATAACCACTGTCATATCACAGGCCAACAGTTTTTCCACAATTCTCAAACCTATGCCACGATTGCCACCAGTTATAACCACTATGCGTTCTGGTTGCTTATAAAGTTCTACACATAAAATTGAATTTTATGGGAATGAAAATATATGCATTTTTTTTTTTTAATTAAAATATAAACATACCAACTTTATCTTTCGATCGGTAAGTGAAATCCTCTATTAGACCAGCTATACCCAAATATTGGTAACGAAATTCCATTTTCCATTCATACCACGATTTAGGCACTTCTTTGGATGTTTTGGAAAACCAAAACATGCACAATAGTAATGTTACGACTGCGAGATATATTAGTGCTGCAATCATTGTATTGGAGCTTTTTAATTACGCGGGTTGTAAACGGTGGGTTAACTGAAATTAAACAAATACAAATTTACGTCATTAATTAATTATGGTAAATTAAAAGTCGCCGTAGTCTAGTAGGTAGTGTGTTGGCTTATTAGACTGAAGGCCCGAGTTCCAATCCCAGGTCAGACATCAAAACGAAAATATGAAAATATTTCTTCGGCGACTTCCTCTCAGCAGATTTCTGGCGCAAAAACTCTGAGAGTAAATAAAATTGCCATGAAAAGCTTCTCAAAAATCTGTCGTTCGGAGTCGACTTTAAACTGTAGTTCCCGCCACTAATGTATAAAATTAACGCACACAACACGAGTGGTGTGAGAAGCTAGGTCGTAATCCTGACTGAAGGGTTGTAATGACTAATTATGTATGTAAATTAAAATACATATATCAATTATATACATTTACAAACGTGTGAATATCGAATGCATGTGTATATTTCAAAATATTTATTTATTTATTTTATTTTTTGATTTGAATAAATCATGTCTTTTTATGATTTATATTTAGGTAGGTAGGTAGGTAGAGGTGGCTGCCCATCCAAGAAAAATCCTTGGATGGACTCACTTAGGCCGCATTGGGCCCATTGTGTTACCACAGTTATCCGTTATCCCCTAGTCACGGAACCACTCGGAGCTCCTGATGAAGCGATTTAGGCTGCCAATGTCAATCCTTGACAGTTCCTCTAGATCATTCATGTAGTAAGTACCCAAGTACTTAATTCTCCTTTGGCAAAGAGCCGGGCATGTATCCAGCAGGTGAGAGACAGTCTCCTCCTCTTCCTCATCTCTGCAGCTTCTGCAGAAGTCGTTAGCAAGGTTTCCAAGACCAATGCGCTTCGCATGCGTACCCATAATGCAATGCCCCGTAATGACACCGACAACTACACTTAGCGCGCCTCTTTGGAGTTTAAGTAGACTGATTGTGCGCCCCTCATCCAGCCTTGGCCAGATTTTACGAGCCGTTCTACCCGTGTCCGAGGCCGCCCACCTGTCGTTGACGGAATCAACGATCGCATTATTAATTATGAGCTTGCAGGTCCTCATAGGTATGCCAAGATTCGAGAACTCATCGGAGAGTTCGATGGTCGTGCCCCGCCTGGCAAGTTCATCAGCTCTGCAGTTACCAGGAATGCCACTGTGCCCCTGTATCCATACGATATGGATATCATATCGTTCCGCTATCTCGTCGAGATATCTGCGACAGCCGTACACCGTCTTGGAGTTCATCACGTCAGAGATCAGCAACGAGTATCCAAAACGATGAGTAGATTCGAGTCATACTTATAATTTCAGCTACTTATACGCATTCATACTTATTTTAATATCATACTCATACTACTCATATTCAAAGTTAGAAATACTCATCGTACTCATACTTAACAATACGCACGAGCACGATGTTGTTGATTTCGACTCTCCATGATTCAACATATACACGAAGCACAAAATAAGTATGATTCGAGTACGAACACCACAATACTCGCTAGAAGGTTGTGTGTGTGCTTTCCTTGCTGTCTTTGTCTTTTCTTTTCTCTTCTTTTGTAAATGCGACAATAACTACTACTGTAAATTTTGATGAATGATTCGAGTGACTCGAATCATTCGTAAGTATTATAAGTATTTTTCTAAATTTATGAATCTGAATGAGTAGGCGTATGAATCAAACAATGAATCGAATGTTGTGAGTTTGATGTCAACGTTGTACTCATACTCATTGCAACCTATACTTATAAATCAATGTTGTAGCGAGTACGAATGAATCAGAGTAGTTGAATTTCAATACTCTTGACTCACTCATACTCAAAATTTCATAAGTACCTATGAGTAGCGAAAATACGATTCATTGCTGATCTCTGCATCACGTTAGCCTTGATAGCCGCCTGACTATCAGAAAGTATGGTGACGTTCCGCTTGGAGACCCTTCCGTCCCCAATAATACTCGCCGCAGCCTGTATTGCCATTTCAATAATTTTTTTCAGAATTCAAATTTTATATTTAATCTTTAGTATTAGAATTAAATATTTTGAAAATATACAGTGCCAGTTCGATTATTGGAACTTAAAAAAAAAAATTTAGCCTGTTGCAATTACCGAATTAAGGTGTTGGATTAATTTTTGGAAAATTCGATATTTCGAAATTAATATCATTCACTATAAAAATTAACCGTAAACTACTAAATGACTATAAAAAAATAAAACTTTACTATTACAGGAGACTCAATGTAACATACAGTAAAAGCCCATAAAGAAAAAAATCATAAAAATCTTCTTGAATGCTTACAGTTATTCTTAAGTAATTAAATCTAACAGTTACTTATCAATTAACCATGTTGTCTATTATTTTCTGACCAAGAGAAGAGAAATAACAAACAATAAATAATACAAGTAAGAAATGATAATTTTTTTTTCGTGAATCTTTAAACAACAGAATCGTTTTATAACAAAAAGCAAAAACAAAAACAAAAGCAAACAAAAAAATTAATAATCAAACGAAGAAGAGATATATTTAAACTGGTTTTCTCCAAAAATTTGTTTTTGGCCCTGACTTTGTAAAGCATCAGGCATGTTATGTCGGTTAAATTTCCATTTCATTGAAGAAAAAAAGGAGGACAAAACTAACAACGCAGATAAATTCTGTTTTTATTTTTTCGGTAATCAAGCAAAAATAAATGTTAAAAACTAATTCTCAATATTTGTTTATATTCTCAATAAAGTAAATGAAAAAATAATGCTAAAACTGAAGCATCAAAATTGTACTGAACTGAGCTTAAACGAGTCATCCCAACTAACCATCAACTAAGCAAGGCAGGCAAGCAATCAGTTGAGTTATAAGGGGAGTGTTAAAATTTTGTTTTCATTTCATGTTTAGCTAAATGGCAAAAAACTTCAATAGAGCGATATTTTTATTTATAAAAAAAAAAACAGAAAAAAACAAAAATGAAATTAAATATTGATTTACTATTTGTTAAGTCAATAAAAACATTCATTTAGAAAAATCTTTAAATCGTACACGTGAGAGAAGTAGTTGATTTTTTTTTTTAAGAAAACAAAAACATATTAAAGTAAAAAAAACTACATTTATTCGAAGTTAACTTTCCAAGATTATAAAGTAATTAACTAAAAATAGGTTTAAATTATATTCAATTACTAATTCAAACTCATTTGATTTAATTAATTAAAATTAAATTATAATTACCAGCAACGTTTTACAATATTTGTTGCTCCCTTTAACTACGTGTTGTAAAATCAGCAGAGTAATAACCCCTTTTGTGTGTTAATTAATACAGTTCATAAATATAATTTGAATTCATTTGATCTGAAACAGCGTGTGTTCCAAAAATATTACGTATTTGAAACCAGAATTTATCGAAATATGTACTATACTCTGTATAACCGATGACGAGATAAATTGTATTTTTCAACCATTATCTGAAACAATAATGGGAATTCCAGCGTAATTCTAATTTTAAATTGATTAGAAAATCTAATTTGAAATGGCCAATTAAAAGCAAGAATAAATGCTAAATAAGTGCACTAGGTCAGGTATTTCTAAATCATCAGGTTTAGATTTATTCTAGCTTCTATTATTATATGCAGTTGTGAATTATTTAAGAAACAAGATTTCATTCAAAAAAAATGCATCATTTGATAGCATTCTTGGGTAATTGGTAGAGCTTCCGAACTTATCACTACTCAACCAATACAATCTTTATTAAAATAATATATTTAACTCTGGGGCAATCTATTGTATAAAAATCGAAGAGGACACCAGCTCATCTAGCTCTTTAAATATACATATATAAATAAGCGGTGATTTTTTAAGAGCTATAGGAAAATTTAAAAAGAAAAAAAAAACACATAAAAATGCATGAAATCTTTATTTGAATCGATAGTACGGTCCATTTAATGTTTGAAGATTATTTCATGCAAATGTTGACCGCGACTGCGCCTCAAATGGTCCATCCGCTTAGTCCAATTTTGGCATACTCTTTCCAACATTTCGGCCGGTATCTCACGAATAAATGCTTCAATGTTGTCTTCCAATGCGTCAATTGAAGCGGGCTTGTCTGTATAGACATGAGCTTTAACATAGTCCCACAAAAAATAGTCTAAAGGCGTTAAATCGCACGATCTAGGCGGAGAATTGACCGGTTCCGAACGTGAAATAAAATGTTCACCGAACTCGCCTCTCAATAAGACCATTGTTACGCGTGCTGTGTGGCATGTGGCACCGTCTTGTTGAAACCACATGTCATGCAAGTCAAGCTCTTGCATTTTGGGCAAAAAAAAAATTGGATATCATCTCACGGTAGCGCTCACCATTTACAGTTACGTTACGATTCGCAGCATCTTTGAAGAATTACGGTCCAATGATGCCAAATTCAATGATTTGCAAGCGTTGTTCGTTTGTAAGACGATTAATGGTTAACTTATAGACCAAACTGAAGATGTTTGACAGTGAAACAAAACACGAAACGTGCGTGAGCTGTTTAAACCAGTGTTGCCAAAAAGATAATAGCTAAAAAATCACCCTTTATAACGCCTGATAAATAAACAATATAAGTCTGTATTAAGATGAAATTCAATCCATATTAACATCTTGGCTTGCTGATCGTTTTGCACCGACTAAATGCCATTCGAACACAACCGTTTTCGTTTGACGTTATCGTTAGTGATTAACCCCACATTTCTGTAATCCGAACGTCTGAATGTATTAAAAAAACACTCAATTAAGCAAATATTTTTGAGTTATTTTCATACAAATAGATGTCCGTCTGAAATCGTTCGTTTTTGTAGCTACCATCCACTACAGAAGTGGAACAATTACGTTTAGCGTAACGCTTATGCATTGAACTTTTTAAATGTTGGATGCGTTAATCAAGACTGTGAAACAACTTCTTTACCTCTAATACTAACCGTTTTTCTCCATTATTTAGAAGAGCTTGGGGTATTTTAGGAACATTTTAGAAAAATTTGATTATTTTCCTTTGCTGGTCTTTATTTTTGGCAAGTTCTCTCAAGCAATTACATTACCTAGCGTAATCCAACCTTACTTATGTAGCGCGATTAGGGATTGCGGTTTGGGTCATGAATTAAAATTCTAAAGAGATTAAGCTCTTAATGCATAATGTTTTTTTTTTTTTCCTTTAGTTTGCCTAATCTCGCGTTAAACATAAAGAAAAAAAAAAAGATTTAAATCATCAACAGTTGTTAGTCAACATTTGAATGACGGAAATCGCCGTTAAGTAACAGTTAAAAACAAAATTATAAAAAGGTTTAAAGTGGCACTTATGGCCATAATTAAATTCTCTCATTTCAATTAATTACTAAACAGAGATGACAGGGTCAAGCTTTTAGTAAATCAAACAACAAATACAAATTTACTTTCATCACCAAAAAGATTTAACGAAAGGGGGGGACATACCTTAAAGAGAGGAAAATAACATGAACGTGAGCATGATAACAAGGCTTTGTCACTGCTTAACTGAAATGTAATTACGAAACCAAAGAACCCACGCACTTGGTGATTGATATTCAAAGTTCATTCTTAAAACTGTTATCGATAAGTGAATGATTAAGGTAGGGGTGATGGGAAAGTTGAAGTAGGTTACCAAGCGCTGTGTTGATTCTCAGTTAAGCTATGAGTAATAAATGCTCAGTTTGCCGTTTCATGTAACTCCAATAAGCGATCACATTTTTTAAGGTTTGCAGACACAAAATCAAATTCTTTAGTAGACGAGTATTTAAATTTAAACAGTCTACGTAACGTATGCTATTCTCTCTATCTCTCTCTTTTAGCTTATTGCTCTCATTGTTGATTTATGGTTTTAATTAAGAGAAACAACCTTTCGGATATGGCTGAGGGCTTTGCTTGTAGTTCTCTTTTTCCCCTTCGTTATCGAAAGAATGCAGAACTTTGGAAATCTTCTTTCTAAATAGTTAATGACCACAAAGCCAACAACAACAATATTAAAGCTACTAACTAATTCGTTTATATTGTTTATAAACCAAAAACAATAAATTGTTGATTGTGGTAGAAATTGTTTAGTCAAGTCTTTAACTTTCTTTTCTTCTTTTACCCTGTGTCGCGTAAAGCGGCGGCGGTGTCTTACGTTTAAAAATTTACGTGTTACTTTTATTAATGAAGGTCGAGATAGTATTTCTTTGTATATTTTCGAGACGATTTCTAAATATTTTAAAAGTTTCATTGAAATTCTTTTGAACTTTAACTCACCTCTGGTTTATCAAAGATTAAAAATGTATGTGGAGGAGTTTACTTTGGTTAACAAATAATGTTTTTTTGTTCTCCGAAATTTGTACGTTTTTAAATCTTGTTTAAATAATTAATAACAATATATCTGTAACTTGTGTTTATTTTTTTGTTTAAAAACAAAAAAGGGGGAAAAAAACACTGACAGCAATTAACGCTTAAAAAACTCGCGTCAACAATACACTTCCACTCACTAAGCAATTCTTCCAACAACTGAATTGCAGCTGATGTATTTTTTTCTCATTTAATTTTTGAAGATGTTACCATGTGCAGGGTTACCAATGCTTAAAAAATATATCTTTTAACAAACTGGATTTCATTCAATGACAGTCACTTTAAAAATTAAAAATGTCTCCCTGATGGAGTTTTCCTACATGGCAGCCAGGGATACTAACCACTATACTATCGAGGATGATTATGATAATAAAAATCAACATGAATATATAAGAAGAGATGTAAAAATTACGTAAAACATTAATATAATCACTATCTTATCATTATGCCTTAACTTTTCACAAAAGAAATGTTTACTGTGATATCAATGTGATATCTACAGTTGTCTTGTCTTATTTTTTAATTTAGAATTTGTTTCCACAAAACTTTTTGTTATAAAATGCTAAAGCATTGGCTACTCTGTTTTCATGTCTCTTAAATAGGGTAGAATTGGCAATGCTGTGTCATGAGGTGCCTATTTACAACGGTCAGCTGATTTCCGATTGTTTACATACGCTTCCATATTTTGCTAACTGTAGATTGATAGCATTGAATACAACCCTGTTATATTTTCTATTTAAAACCGTTAAATATTGAAATATTCATAACCTATAACAACAATTAAAAATTTAATTAAATCTTTAAGCAAAGCATTTTAGTAATGTGTTTATTATTTTTTTTTATTACGACAAGAATAGTTTTTTTCTGAAAATTCGGGAATGAAGTAAAAATTATTATCAGTTCAACTTTTTGTCCCTGTTCTCTCTTAATCTCAGACGACTCACAAACTTCTACGTGGTAACCTCTAGGCTAAGTTTTGACCCATTAAGCTACGATGACTTGCCATTGCCGAAAGCAGCGTCTGTTCTTCTAGTTAAAGCGACTGCGAGAGATTGACTGTATTTAGATTAGCCGAACGCTTTAAAAATTTGTAAATTCATCTGTCAGTCTAATCATTTGATCGTATGGTACAATTTGATTAACGAAAACCGAAGGCTTTTACTTCTTATCAAAACGTGAAGTGAAAAAGTTCGGACTAATGCAACAGAGCAGAGTCTCGAGCTGTAATCTAACCTACGTCCCTCATATTAAAAGGCTAGCACGTTACCACCTGGACACCCCGATGATAAAATATGTACATATATATATAAAATTCTTAAATAAATTCAAGTAATTGTACTCCACTACAAGGGTTAATTCTTAGCATTTTCATATATTTACGCTTATATAGCATATACATAGTATGTACATACGAACGTTTTATTTTTAGGCGATAAAATTTATATTTTTTGTTTTTTACTCTTAAAGTGATAAAATTCTTGAATGAATTAAAAGAATTCTTGTTTCAAAATCATACAGAGGTTTAGTTCTCTTTGTGGCGCTTTAAGGAACGGTTGCTTAAGTGATATAAAATAAAAATACTTTATAAAATTAATAGAAAGAAAGAGAAAAAAGTGGAAAAAAATGTGTCATTGGCTTTATCATTTGCTAGTTGGCATACTTTTCATTGCCTTGCCAAATGGAGTCAATGCGAATTTCAAATATAATGTCAGTCTGGAACAAATGGCCACCTGTCATCAGTATATTATACCCAATAATCGCGGTTACAATTATTTGGATTTCTTTCATATACCAAATTTAAACAATAATAAATTAAAAGATACGGAATTATTACATTTAAAATTTTATGTAATGACATCCAGAGATGCTCATATTTTATTATCGGTTACCGATCATCCTAGATTAAGTGATCGCGTCTATGAGATTGGTAAATATCGTATTCAATTCAATCTTTAAACAATTTCTTATGATTTTATTACTATTTTTTTTTTTTTTGTGGTTTTAAAATTTCATTAGTCATTGGTGCGGGTCGTAATTCATTTTCAACTATACGTACCAGCATGGGACGTCGTCGTGTGGCGTCTAATCAAGAGGGAAATATTTTATCAATGCTCGAACCTGTGCCCATTGAAATTATACAAATGAAGGGTAACATATTAACCTTCTATTTTACATACATATTCTTATTAAGAAATTTCATTGTAAATGCTAATGATTTTTAATTATCCATATTAGATGCCAATTTATTAGTTTATATACCCGGCTATAAGGAAGCACCTTTAATGAATTTCACTGATGCCTCGCCCTTAAGTATTAATTATATAAGTTTTACGACTTATGATAATATACCGGCTCGTTGGTTTTATGATTGTCAATTCGATGGTTTCGCAAGTGAACTCGAAGAGGAGGTTAGAACTTTAACTGCTCATCAGAAATTAGTGAACAATATTATTACCAAAGCCGAGAATGCTTCATTTCCGCCCGATTTAAAAAGTGTTAAGTTTTCATTTGATATAGGCTCCATTAGGTATCAACAGAATCAAGGATTTTTACAAACACGTCTTAATATGATATTGGTAAGCCAGCAAATAGCTTAATTGCTAATATGTTCAGCTCATATAAATACTTTTTTTTAGAACTGGCAAGATTCCCGTTTAGAATGGACTCCCACAGATTTTGATAATATATACACTGTACAATACACCGATTATGATATTTGGTTGCCTCAACTCATGATCATTAAGTAAGTTTTTTTTTTTTTTTTGGTATTTTCAAACATAAATTTTGAAATAATTTCCATTTGCTTCCAAATCAGTACGGCTCATCATGTGTCTAAATTTTATCATGAGATAAAAATTCAAAGTAATGGCTCAGTAACCCTAATTATTAAAGATGCTTTGCTGCAAACGTGGTGTCTGGATCCTTTATTGAACTGGCCAAATGAACATTTAAAATGTGATATAAACTTGGGTCTTGGTCCAGGACCTCTCGATAAATTACCCTTAATTTACAGTGATAATTTAGCTCACCAAATAGTGAGTTCTTTAAGCGAATGGCATTTACACAAAGTGTCGGTCACCCCAATAGGTAAAGGTATAACGGCCCGATATACAGACAAGTCTGTTATACAATCTATGGATGGTGATATTTCTATAATATTCGAAATATCTCGTAATAGTTCATTTTATAAAAATGTGTTTTCAATACCTATATTGGGTACGTTCGTTTATTTATTCCTTAAAGAAAATATTGTTTAATTTCCCTCTTCAATTATAGCATGTCAAGTTTTAATAATTCTTTCGTTTTTGCTAAGAGGCTATCGTCGTGGTGCCTTAATTTTGGTGGTCATCTTAGTTTTGATGTTGGGCCTAATGTTCCTAACCAAACATGCACCCACAGCTTATGTGCCCGATATAAGTGAGTACACATTTCGTTTAAAAACTGTATACATACATAATTTTGATCATCTGTTTAGTGTCTGCCTATCAGCATATATTGCGCGTGTCTACATTTTGTTATTTACTGCACATCACTATTATGTGGCTTGAACTGTATCCCCCGAAAAGCAAGCCCTATCCCTGGTTAATATCGGTCTTAAATTATTCTCCTTTGCGTTTGTTATTATGCATGAGTCTATCAGATGTAAGTTTATAGCCGTTTTCCTTAAACGTATTCTAATGTTTCATTTTGATTTTACAGTCCGATGTGTATGTAGAGATCCAGCAGCATCCATGGAAAGAAATTGCCAAAACTCTGAATGCGTTTTGCTTCTTAATAGTAAATTTAACGTTCATTTTAGTTGTCGTTATGCATTTACCTCATTCCAATTAGTCTATTTGAAATATATTTTCAATTTTATAGTATTTTTTTATCAATTTTTTATATAAGCTTTGCCTTCACTGCTAATAAATAAACTTGAATTGTATAATTTGTATTGAATTTCTCTTTCACCTGAAGTATATACTATGTTGCTGTGTTTGGGGAACTTAAAAATTCATTTTAATTCTTCTACAAATCTCGTGTTCAAATCAGATCTCGCTGTGACAATGCCACGCCTCTAACTCTAATTGCCCCGCTCTATGCCAAGTCTTATCTATTTATTTGTTTTTTATTTGAAATATTCTTACCACAGTAATGGATGATGGATGTTTTAGTTTTAGTCCTTCAGTAATTATTTATGCAAATAAATAAAAAATACTTTTTTTTCTTGATTCTTTCTGCTAAATTGTTGGAGTTCGATGTTGAAATTTCATTCCATGTGGAATGGTTCTTTATTAAATTAAATTAAGAGAGTACAATTTCGTTTACAGTGTATAAAGGATAAATGTTTAAATGACTGAAGCCTTTAAACATAAATGGCGGATATATTTTTAAACATTAACCAGCAAGTCCATTTTTTTTTTTTTTTGCGGGAAGGAGGGAAAATGCTTTATGCATTCATGAAGGTCGTCACCATACATGGTATGTCGGACTCTCCCACTAGGTATACCGACTAAAAAACCGCCTTGTCTCCTCACCGCGGTATCGTTCCACCTCGGAACCACGGTGCATTACTTCGAGGTGGACCCCTTTTGGCACCTGTGCCAGTTCCATCATTGCAGCAGCAATGACGGGTGCTGCATACGAGCTGGCAGGAGCGGCATCTACGTCTTTAACGGCTACAACAACAAAAAATGCACACATTCACCCCAAATTAAAATCGTAACATGATCGTTAGAAACTTAAAAAATACAGACAAACATGGACGGTTGGTTATAACGCTTTTTAACTATTGTCATGTATTTGTTTAACGATTAAAATATTTCTCTTCAAATACTAGATCATTATGGGCTTTTCTTTTTTATTTTTGTTTCCATCATGCATCTCCACGCTATAACACTGCCGCTTGTCTGTCGTGCCGCTAGAGCACTTCCAGATTTTCGCCAAATCCATTCCCTACCATCTGATCCGATTAATGTTAGTTTCGTCCGAAAATATGACCATCTTTCAACCCTCCATTGTCCAATATGTGTGCACTCGAGTGAAAACCATGCGAAGCTTTTGAAGAAGCTTTGTGGGCAGTGCTTTTTTACTTTTGCTCTACCTCGCAAATCAGCAGCACGCACTGTCTCCACAGACAAGCTTAGATTGTCAAATAAGTGCTCCACAACCAAGATCGTATAAGTGGTATATGTAGATCATTCAAACACGTGGTGAGTAACGGTTTATTAGCTTTTAAAAGCATAATAACTAGATTTCCAAAAGAAAATTACTATATATAAGGAAACATACAAATTTCTAATATATTTATGCGATTCTTTATGATTTATTCGATATTATTTTTTAATTGTGTAAATTACTTCCGAATAATTGAATTGATTGTAGAATTAATTTAATTTTTTCCCAACGTACAATGTCTAAATGGCAACGACCACTAGTTAAGAAAACCATGTGGCAAGGTTGCTATGTTTGAATATACCGCCAATTCGCCGTAACTTTCAATTTCGTTTGTGTTTTTAGTAGCATCATTTATTATTGTAGTTTAAAAGAACAGAATTTTGAAGGGGGAGTGGGAAAGTAAAGATTGAAATTTTGCGTATTATCAACAGTTTTTTGGCTGAACAGAAAATAAATGTAGAAGATAAAGGCAAATTCGTTTATGTGGATTGGAGAAAAGAGGTAAATACTGGAATTCACATTGAAATTGAGGGTGTAAAATATCTAATATGTGAGACTTTTTCTTTAAGCAAAATAAAGAATAACAGATAAATAAATAAAAAAACAATTTTATACATTGAGGTTTTGTTTGGAAAACGAAAACGACGAAAAAGAGGCATAAACAATGAGTTCCTATGGCCACGCAGACCCAATTTCTTTAAGTTTTAATGAAACTTGTTTACGTATGTCGGACATACAATTGTTGCAGGGTCCACACTGGTTAAATGATCAAATAATTTCATTTTATTATGAATACCTGCAAGATGTGAAATATAAAAATAATCCGGATTTATTGTTTGTGGCACCAGAAGTTACACAATGTATGAAATTTGCCGATGACGGTGAGTTGGAGACATTGTTAAACCAATTGGAAGCACCGAAAAAGCCGTTTATATTTTTTGTGTTGAACGATAACGAAACAGTACAAGCTGGTGGAACACATTGGTCGCTTTTAGTGTTTTCAAGGCCGGAAAAGGCCTTTTTCCATTTCGATTCATGGGGTAATAATAATTCGCATGCATCGAATCAATTTGTTCAACGAATTAAGGAAGCCTTAAATTGTCGCATTTGCCAAATAAAGTCAATAAAGTGTCTGCAGCAGGCTAACGGTTATGACTGTGGTATACATGTTATATGTATGACTGATAATATTGCTGATAACGTGAATCGTTACGAATGTGTTGAAGGTGTGGGGCCTTTACATCAGGATACTATATCGGCAAAACGTTCCGATCTTTTGAAGTTAATACAGTCTCTGGGTGGAAAAATTTAATTTGTAAGAAAAGTTTATGATTTTTGTATAATTACAAATGTATTAAAGATTAAATTCGCCTTAATACCAGATTTATGTATTTCTGAGCACATCTTAAGTTTCGTTAGTTAGATTTACCTCCATTGAATGCTATAAATCTTTAATTATAATTATTATATGCATACATATATTATTAGAATTAAGATTTTTTAACAATACTTTCTTTGGTTGCAATGATCAGGGCTTTTGAAATGCCTGCCTCTTCATTTTTGCAGCAAAATTTAAAAAATTTCAATAAATTATCTGCATTTTATATGAAATAAATCTGCAAAAAAATACTATTTTTATTTGTTAAAGTTATTAACGGCAAGAAAATATTTTTTATTTGGTTGTTAATTAATAATATTTGTATCCTGCATGATTTTAAAAGTTGTAGCGCATAACTTTTTTTTTTAATAAAATAATGCAATGAGTTTAATGGTCTCGTTATAAACCCAATAATTTTTTCAATACTATCATAACGCAAAAAACATAATATACATACATGGTTACATCTAGTATTAGAGAATCTTGTAAATAAATATTACCAAAGGATCATTTGTATGTATGAACATACAAAGCCGTACACAAAATATTTACAATTATTGGTAAATTTTAAACTTAAAAAAACTTAAAAATCCCAAATATTTGAATAAAAATCTGTAGTTTACATCTTTAAATCTCAACGAATTAATTTTGAAGAACAAGTAATTTTCGGAAATATGAATATGGTACGAACATGATTGAAATTTATTAGAATTTGTTTCTAATGATAAAATACCTTTTGTATTCGAATTATTTCGAATAAATTAGAAATTATTTATTTATTATATGTGCAGTGAGTGGCTCATAGCTTAATTCAACCAGCACCTTTGAAAAAATTAATCTCAATTTCGAAACGAAACAAAACTGAATAAGAGTTTATAGAACATGTTTAAAAATTTAACAAAAAATAAGTTGAATTCAACTAATTTTTTTATTTTATTTTACTTAACAAAATCATGAATAATTTGACAACATTGCAGAATGAGTGTAAATATAAAAACAAGATCTAATAAGTTATTACTTTACCAGTAGAAATTTAATTTATTTTATTGTTTTTTTTTTTAACAAATTTCAATACATTATAAAATTATAGTGACAACATTTATGACGTACAATAAAAAGAGTCGCGAAATACTGTAAAAAAAATATTGGAATATAACGAACTAAATGCTTATTGTAGGTTTTGCCCAACCACCAAATGCTTTTTCCAATTCTTCAGCAACAGCCAAACATAGGCGATCTTGATTGAAATTCGCAATTACTTGAACTCCAATGGGAAGACCTTCAGAGCCCAATGTGCCTAGTGGAATTGCTGTCGCAGGAAATCCTAAAACGTTAACAATACCAGTATAAGAGAAATTAATTGGTCGTATAATCGGTTCGTTATGGTAGGGTGCCACGGTAGGATGGGTCGGATAAATAAGGACACCGTTATCGCCGAGCAATTGTTCCATTTTTTTACGTAAATCGTTACGCTTCTGAACTAAATGGTAATATTTAGGAGAACCAAACTGGCATTGAGATTTGTCTAAAATTGCTGTAAGTAGTCCTATGAAAGTGTGTTTTGACGCTCCCACAATCCACTTCAAGAGTTCGGTGTATGGGTTAATAGCATATTTCATATTTCCCAATTGGTGTTGAAATCCATAGCCTGAATCGTCTTTCATATTAGCAAACCATATCGTAGCCGATTGGCGGAATTCCGGTAATTCTATTTTCTCAACTGGTACCTCCAACTTTTTCTCTAAATGGTTGACAATGCGTTGAATACCTTGAATTATATCTGCATCAACTGGGGATACTAAACGACCACCAGTGTCATTTTCCTGATAAAAGAACTTAACCTGTTTTAAATCAACTGGTTCATCAAGTTTGAGTAAGGAAGCTTTTTCGCCAGCTATAATCTTTAGAACGGGTCTTAAATCCTCGGCATATCTCACCATTGGACCAATTCCTAAAAATGAATTTTGTTCCTCTGAAAACGGAATAGGAAATTGGCCATCGTTGGATACTATAAACTTTGAAGGCTTATGCCCAAAAATTCCATTAAAAAACGCAGGCATGCGTATGGAGCCTCCTATATCAGAACCTAGGCCAAATGGCGATCCAGCTGCTGCTTGTATACAACCTTCCCCACCACTAGAACCTCCAACAATACGGTTAGTATCGTATGGATTACGACTACGCCCATGAACCGTATTGTTACTTTCCCACCACATACATACTTCTGAAACATTTGTTAAGGCAAACGGAATAGCACCAGCTTTACGCATTAAAGCAATTGTTGCGGCATCTTTTTCAGCTTTATAATTGCGTCTTTCGTAAAGACCAGAAGTGTGTAACATTCCTTTTAAAATAATAATAAACTAAGTCTGTAATTGCAAATGACAATATTATACCCACAAACATACCTTTAACGGATATACAATCTTTTGTAGATATTGGTACACCCAAGAATGGCTTTTGTTCTTCTAATTCTGTTTTGGAATATTTTCCCGATTTTATTAAATCGTCTGCTTCTTCAGCTTCTTTCTTTGCCTCGGCAAATCGTTCATCAACCACACAATTTAGCAAAGGGTTTATTTCTTTAATCCTTGTAATGAAAGACTCCAAAACTTGAACACTTGTTAACTGTAAAAGGTAAAACGAAATAAATATATTTTATTCAAATAGCAAAAAAAAAGAAAAAATGTATTTATTACTTCCTGATTTCTAATTTTTTTAGCCAAAGATGAAGCAGACTCCAGCAATATTGGATCAGTTATGGCGGGCATTGTTTGTCCTTTAACGCCATATATTAATTGAAATATTAGTCTAGCAATAATATTAAAAAGACGAAAAAAACACGTTTCTAAGATTCTAAGGAAGGCGAATCTGTTAGGTGGGTTTGTTTGGTGGGTTATAAATGCACTCGTTTCCGCCATTTTAGTTCTTCAGTTCTTTATTTCTTCGACAGTCAATGTTGTTGAAATCGGTTTCACTATAAAATTAATGTGAAATATTGTTTACAGTTTAATATATCGTCGTCGAAAATCCAAAAGTACGTAACAAACATTTTTCTAATTTTACAGGAGAAGCATTTGTAGAAACATTTTGAATTATTGATATAAAAACGTTATTTTTGGTCGCAAGCATCTAAAAATTGGTAGAGGTAGATAACCTCACGAATCATAATCAATCAAAAACTCGATTTTAATTTTTTTGATGATACGTACTTTTGGATTTTCGACGACGATATGTATGTACATAAAATTTGTGTATTTTTCTGAATGTTTTAATTAATGGGTTTTAAAATAAACAATATATGATGCGATAGCATAGGTAAATGAAAAATTAACACGTTGACTGCCAACTACGAGATAACTTGTAGATTGCGCTCCCTTCTAGGTTGCCAACTACGAGTTCTCTCGTACTCACTAAACCTAAACTAAATCAAATGGTCATTTTTGGCCTGTTTTCTGAAAATTGACGTGGCAGTCAACGTGTTAAACTCTTTCTTTATTTATTGGTATATTTGACACAAACTATAGTACTAAGCAAAGTGATAGATATTCCACTATGTTTTGACAAACACCGCATTTTCAAATATTTCACGGATACAAAAAGTTTTTGACTATGTTCTGACAAAATCTGTGTATATAGTATTTAAATCGCCATAAGTAAACAATTTAAGCATTCAATTGGCAAAGGGTAAAGAAAATTTTCATATTACATACATACATAATTGGCCATTACAAGCCTTTAGTTAGGATCACGGCCTAGCTTCTCACACTACTCATGTTGTGTGTGTTAATTTTATACATGAGTGGCGGGACCTACTGTTTAAAGTCGACTCCGAACGACAGATTTTTGAGAAACGTTTCATGGCAATTTTATTTACTCTCAGAGTTTTTGCCAGAAATCTGCTGAGAGGAAGTCGCCGAAGAAATATTTTTTTTATTTTCATTTTGATGTCTGACCTGGGGTTTGAACCCGGGCCTTACGTCTAATAAGCCAATACACTACCTACTTGACTACGGCGACTTCAATTCATATTACACACCTAAATATTTTTAATTAAAATTGTGAAAGTAGAAGTTATTAGTTTTTCTTCAAATAAAATGAAAATTTAATAAATTTAAATTGTGTACATTTTCTTTGTCTTTTGAAATTTGAAACATTTTGTATGTGTGAAGACTTCAGATCAAAATAGTGATGGATAAGCCTTAGTACTTACAATATTCAGAATGTGGCTGCACAAATTGTGTATAAATAATCACAAGTCGATAAAAATAAATGACAAGTATGCTTGCGAGGGTAAAAAATAATAACTTGTAATAACCAAATACATACCTAAATTTATATAAAAATGTTCGATGCAAAATATTTTAGTTAATACATCAAGTGTATTTCGTTATAACTTTAATGGTAAAATATTTTGGACTTTGCACACTCAGAGCTTATTTTGCACTTAGAGCACTCACTACATATACTGTTTTTTGCCATTAAAACAAAACAATGCGGGTGGGTTTATCGACAATACTTAATTGAAATGATATCACCACAATGTAAACAATCTAAGTAAAATAGTATATATTATAGAGCATATGTTTAGGATTATCCCGTATTGAAATATTTACAATTAAAGCATGTATACCCGTGGAATGCTTACTTTGGGCGTACCTTAAACGTTCCAAAAAAAAAAACCAGTTTTTTCTATATGCCGTATTTCTATTTACATTACTGTGGTTAACTATTTACACATACATACAAACACATTGCAAGCATATATGAATGTATGAATGTATCATGTTTATGTGCATACATATCTATTCATAATCAATTTAAATCCAAGAATTGATAAGATTTATTTTCAGTTTTATTTCTCCGAAATTGTGCAACATTTTTATTATGCGATTACGTAAATATTATTTAAGTATTTAAAATTGTTTAAAATTTTCCAGCCTGACTTTTTCCTTAAATGAAAAATCGACGAATATGTATTACATTGAGTAAAATAATTACTACCTATACACTTTAAGTTAGGTGTATCCAAAAATATCTTCTATGGTTTACTGAACAATACAAGTATTTTGCGATATAAAAATTAACTACACAAATTGAGGAAACAAAAAGAACTTACATTTTTCCGGTTGTTCACACAAAACAAATTTGAAGTATATGTAGCTGTTAAAGAAGCAAAATAATAATTGTGATACAAACAAACTAAGAACAGCAAGTTACATTTAATTGCTGCGAAGCAAGATATATATGAGCAATAAAATATTTGTGTTATTGTTTCTGCTACTTCTTCTCTATATTGTATTTGTTGCTGTTGTTTTTGCTAAAATGAAAACAATCATATGTTGGTGTTGTTTTCATCAAAGGAAATAGCTTTATTGTATAGAGTTGTATTTGTATAGGGATGAATGAAAATGTAGATACCAACAAAGAGTGAATACTATTTGATATTGAAAAGTACTTTAGTTTCATATATTTTATTTATAATTATAAATTAATGAGTATTTCCTGTAAATATGACAAACTAATCGTACATTTTCGTCTAAGTTTTACTAATTCAGGCTCTGGGAATCATTTTTTACTGAAATCTTTATTGAAATTAATCCAAATGTTATGTAAATTAAAATGAATTATAAAGTACCTTTTGTACCAAAAAGGAGGCTTTCTGTTATCGAAATTAACGTTACGTTTCATCCCTATTATGTAGTAATAAAAAGCACATTAACCCTTTAATACACAAAGTACTCTGTGATTTAATAACGAGAATTATAATATTTTCATAGTCTTAAAAATAATGTCTCAACAAAAGAATGGGGAATCACTACAAGCACCTGCTTCGCAGTCAAAATTATCTTTAGTGCCTTTAGCAGTTCCAAATGTTGGTTCGGCAACTGGAAATCCACGCAACAAATGTGCTCTCAAACCGGGACATTCGTTAATGGATTGGATAAGATTGGGGAATTCCGGTGTTGATTTGTCCGGCACTGGAGGACGGATTACAACAGTAACAAGTGAAGAATTGTTTAAACACAATACCAGAAATGATGCATGGATGGCTATACGTGGAATGGTGTACAATGTTACGCGTTATATGGATTTTCATCCGGGCGGTATGTTTAATATACATATGTATAAATACATGATCCTAATATCTATAATTCTATTTTTATCCAAAGGTGTGGAAGAGCTTATGCGGGGAGTTGGAACGGATGCAACTAAACTTTTTGATGAAGTTCACGCTTGGGTTAATTACACTCAACTTCTAAATAAATGCCGGATTGGACCTCTTAAAAATGTTGTAAAACGGGACAAAAACGAAAAAGTATCTGTAATAGATGTTTTTGCAAAGCCTCTTATGCCAACGCCACATTTGGAAATTGTACCACGTTTAGATTGGATACAAAAACATAATCAGTTAATTTTATACTTTTACACTAAACAGTTTTGTAATCCTGGTACATTAATACGAAATTTAAGTGACGACCACAACCATATAGAAATATGGATACTTGTTGGACTTTACATACATAAATTTGAATTGAAATTTCAGGAATACATTATATGGCCGCCAAAAAGTGTAAAAGTATCTACAGAGACTGGTAAAATAGAGGTAGTTTTAGAAAAACGTGAAGAAAAATTATGGCAGGACATAGGTAAATGTAGTATAACAAAAATATTGTCTTCGAGTATAGAAAACGAGACATCTTTTGATTTTAAATTGTGTTATAAGAACAAATTCAATAAGAACTCATATGTCATACAATTAGAGAATGAAAATGTATGCCTTCATTTTCCGGTGGGTTCGCATGTACGAATTCAGGGCATCTTGAATGGAACAAAGATATGTAAAAGCTATACACCAGTTCCTGAAAAATATATAGATATGTCTCCAAATATCGTAAAAGATACAAAATGTATAAATTTTTTAATAAAACAATATGAAAATCCTAATAGTTTTTCCTACTACTTATGTAATTCGGAACTACGTACCACTCTAAATATTTCTTCAGCAGAATGTAATTTAAATTTGTTGTCTTTGGCACAATACAGACGGATCTATTTTTTAGCAGCAGGTAGTGGTTTAACACCTTTTTTGTCACTAATAGACCATCTGATAAAAAGGAACACTAATCGTCCGTAAGCACATGCAACAAATAGAAATAATTGTATAAATTAAAAATATTTTTTCCAGAGAAACGATAAAATTGTACTACTTCAATAAAACACGCGCGGATATATGGTGTTATGATATTCTCCAAAAATTATCCTTAGATGATCAAAGGCAAGAGTTGCATTTGTCTTGCGTCATAAGAACTTATTAAAATATGTTTTCATAAATTACAGATTTGAATTTGTAAATATATTGTCAAATGCCGACGAAACTTGGACTGGTCCAACCGGACATGTGGGAAAAGAGTTATTGTCTTCAATTGTTAAAACAACATATAAGGAAAAAACGACCTATATAGCAGTCTGTGGTCCTTCACTTTTTAATGGTGCAATAAAAGATATTTTGAACGAATTATGTTTTCCAAAGGATTGTTTACATATTTTTTAAAAATTTCAATAAGTTAAATGAATATTTATGTATTTCGTTGTGAATAAAATTTGCAGAACTTTCTAACCGTCGTTATTAATGAAGTTTCTGTTTATTTTAGTCGATTTTTTTTTTTTTTTTTTAATTGTTACAACTTTTAAGAGCCCAACATAGCATTTTTGTTGGACGTTTGTGAAAATAAATAATTTAAGACAAAAAGAAATCAACAAGGTTAAACTGAAACTATGTAATTCTTTCGTCCATATTTATAAAAATTAAAATTGCAAATAATTTTTATATTTCATTCTCAAAATAGTCTAAAAATGAAAGGGCAAAATAAAATTTAAACTATATTTCGTTTAAAGCTTCTAAATACTCAAATAAAAAGTAAGCGATGTTTAATACGAGCGAATGGCTGGTGGTACAGTTTGTACTGTACTGTCCAATGTCGAATCAATAACAGCTCTATATCTAATATCAACCGAACCTTGGTCATCGCAAATCCAAGTGAGTGTGTGTTTGCGCCAATGTTGGTCTCTTGGTTTCTTTTCTTGACCATCTAAAGGCTTACTGTAATCATATTCATCAATACGAGTTTTGTAATCCTCACGAGCATGAGCACCACGTGACTCTTTACGATTTTCAGCAGCAACAATAGTCATTCTAGCGTTCGCTAAAAGATTTTGTAATTCCAGAGTTTCGACTAAATCAGAATTCCAAATCATAGACCTGTAACAAAGATTAGTTCTCTAATTAACCGATACACTAACACGGGAAAAAACTTACTTATCGACAACTTTAATATCCTTAAATTGCTTGTAGATATCACACATTTTTTCAACGCCTTGTTTAAGTACAGGACCATCTCGAAAAACAGCAGCATGTTGTTGCATTGTTTTTTGCATTTTCAAACGTAAATCTGCTGTGGTAATACTGCCGTTAGCATTACGCAATTTATCCAAATTAGCTACAGACATTTCTCCAGCGTTCTAAAAGTATTTTTCTTTTAGCATATAAAAAGCATTTACAATTCTACTTACATCTTTCAATGAAGGTGGCGTTGCTCCTGGACTGTTCTCTTCAGCAATGGTTTTTGCACAAGCACGGCCGAAAACTACCAAATCCAACAATGAATTTGCGCCTAAACGATTTGCACCATGCACAGAAGAACATGCGGATTCACCGGCAGCATACAAACCAGGAACAACTTTATCACAACCATTATCGTCAATGGTTAGAACCTGGCCTTTGTAATTCGTTGGAATACCACCCATATTGTAGTGAACGGTAGGTAAAACTGGTATGGGTTCACGGGTTACATCAACTCCAGCAAAGATCATTGCAGTCTCAGAAATACCAGGCAAACGTTGGGCCAGTTGCTCTGGTGGCAAGTGGTGCAATTGCAAGAAAACATGATCCTTTTCAGGCCCAACACCGCGACCTTCCATAATTTCAATAGTCATTGAACGAGATACGACATCTCGAGATGCCAAGTCCTTTGCAACTGGAGCATAACGTTCCATGAATCGTTCACCCTTTGCATTTACCAAGTAGCCACCTTCACCGCGACATCCTTCGGTAATTAGACAACCAGCACCATAAATTCCAGTAGGATGGAACTGAACAAATTCCAGATCCTGAGAGGGTAAACCTTGGCGTGCCACCATCGCTGTGCCGTCACCAGTGCATGTGTGCGCTGAGGTGCAAGAGAAGTATGCACGCCCATATCCACCAGTGGCAATAACCGTATTACAGGCTCGGAAACGGTGAAGAGAACCATCTTCTAAATTCAAAGCGATTACACCACGACATTCACCATTTTCAAATAGCAAATCCAAAGCGAAGTATTCCACAAAATAATTACAATCATAACTTAAAGACTGACCATATAAAGTATGTAGCAAGGAATGACCAGTTCTAAAAGCAATGAGTATGAAATATATTAAAGAGTCGTTACACTTTACATGATTGCACTATGTTTGTTGTACAAGTATACAAGTAGTAGCAATATTGTCATTGTTAATAATTCTATTACCTATCAGCTACTGCACAGCATCGATGGGCTTGACCTCCTTTACCAAATTTCAAACTTTGTCCACCAAAAGCACGTTGATAAATTTTGCCATCAGGTGTACGTGAGAACGGCATACCATAGTTCTCCAGTTCAATAACTGCCTTTGGTGCTTCACGTGTCATGTAGTGAATAGCATCTTGATCACCCAACCAGTCAGAACCCTTAATTGTATCATACATATGCCATTTCCAGTCGTCTTCTTCCATATTTCCTAACGCCGCATTAATACCGCCCTGAGCAGCAATTGTGTGTGATCGAGTAGGAAATAATTTTGTCACAACGGCCGTTTTAAAGCCTTCTGCCACTAAACCGAAAGCAGCACGCAGGCCTGCACCACCAGCACCTACAACAATTGCATCGTATTCATGATCAACAATTGGATATTCCTTGGAAATGGCATCTGCTTTTACGGAAGCATCTCTTTTTCCATGTCCAATATGCAATTCCCTCTGTGGCAGCACAGACGAAACTCGAAGCTGAAACCAATATTAAATTTTATTTTATAAGTAAATATGTATCACAGACCTATGATGAACTGAAAAATTATATTTTGGTTCAGTTTTAATTTTAGAAAGTAATTTTAATGTAATTTATGGATTTTTGGACATATGCTGTGTATCTGCATTGCAGCAGATAGAAACAAATGCTGTCACAAAGATACATAAATTAATTATTAATATACGTACGTAAGAAATAAAAGATTATCCTAATATATAATATTATAGAATGGAGGAGATACCAGTGCTAAACACAATCTTTTTATAACTTTAATGACATGCCATCTGTGTGTCGTTAAGCATGCAAACTAAGTTATGAAATAACTTAATAATTTTAAAATTTTTTTTTTAAAAATGGCAAAAGAGCAACAATTACATAACCGCATTTATTTGGTTTTCGAGCACTAGAAGTCCACCAGAATTTTTTATGAGGATACCAAAGTTGGAACTTTTTTTAAAGCGGACTGTTATTAAGAGCAGAAGAAATTAGTGATTGTGTAATTTTTAAAATTTCAGATGACTTTTTCATTACCAACAAAAAATAAAACTTCTTTTATTTTTTATCATACTTTTCGAATTTCACGTACCATTGCAGCCGCATTTTTAGCCAAAATCGATGGAACACGCATCAGGCTAGCCATTGTATAACTTCTCAGGTGATTACCGGTTTGAAAATAGTATTTATTAGTAAAATTATGGCAACGTTTGTAGTTTCTGAAGTCGCCTTTTGGATAAAAAAAAAACTATTTTTTCAATAAACTATTCTATTTAAATTTCTCTGAGATCCCTCAATTCTTCGGCTTTCTCTCACACACAACTTCTCATGCGCTCGAATTTTTTGTGACTAAATAAAAAAAAGAGTAGTAGATAAAGAACAGTTGTAGTAAAAGTACTTACTACAGCTGGTTTAATGATTTGTTTTCAAATAGGAGTTTCTATTGACGACAAATTCAAAATAACCGGATAAAGGTGATCCTCAAGAAATGCAATTGATATTAAATACGATATAATAAAAAATAAAGTTGTGAAGTTTCAGTTTTAGCCGAAAACAAATTGTCATCTATGTTCAGTTACCATCTACAATAGACATTAATTTCCATTTAATTGGTTTGGTATTCAATTTCCTAAAATCTAATGAATTATTAAAGTGCCTCATAAAGATAAGAAATTTAGACTTGTACGGTTAATATTTGAAGTATTAATTTTTAAACATTGCATAAATATATTTGTGAAATGAACATAGCTTAGAATAAAACTAATACGAATTGAAATGTTTGTATTTGTTTACATTGGAATTTTACTAACTATTGTAAAACTTCTTTGGAAACTTCTTCTATTACTTTAAAAGCTGATATAATTTCTTCTTCAGTCAATAGACGATTTGTAGTTATGCGAATACTGTTGCGAACCGGATGTTTTTCCATGTTGTCCAGGTAGCAAGCTTGAATAACAGCAATACCGCGTGATATACACTATAAATAAAAATACAATTTGTCGGATAGCGAATACATAAAAAGTTGTTGGTAAAATGTTTTACCTTATCTGAAATCTCGCTAAGTTTCTTTAATTCATCCTGCGAATTGTCCAGTGGTGAGGCAATGTACAGATGTTTCACGGGAGATAGCTTGTTGCCCTTTAACAATAGTTTCGAAAATTTGGAGAAAATTTCATGCAGTAAAATAGACATTTCTTTTAGTTCCGCAAATATTTGAGGATCTTTTTCAAAACGATTCAAAGCTGAAATAGCAGCTTGGCAAAGCATGGGTGGCAAAGAAGCAGAAAAACAATAACCGAGACCAGAAAGACGTTGATGTTCTACTATAAAGTGGGAACCAACACAAAAGCCTCCAATAGAGGCGACGGCCCATTCCATTCCAGCAGATATTAAGTCGACATCGCTGCGCTGTTAGATTCCAGTTGTTAAGTCTACCAATATTATGTATAAAGTCAACAATAAACGCTTACCTTAACATTGAAATGCTCAGTCAAGCCACGACCACTTTTGCCTAAAACTCCAAATGAGACACTTTCATCAAGAAATAATCGTAGCTTGTATTTTTCTCGTAATGCCACTAGTTCTGGTAAGGGACAAATTTCTCCTGTATTTACGTAAATACCTTCAACAACTAAAAATCTTCGTGTTTTTGCAGCTTTCTTTGGATTCTAAAAGACAGGTGTTAAAATATTATTTTTCAAAGAGTGCTTTAAGTTCCAACCTTAACATCCTTAACAGCCTGCTCTTTTAGTAACCGTTCTAAGTCCTCCATGTCGTTATGTTTGAAATAATAGATTGTACTACGCGATGCATCAAGCCCTTTTTGTATTGCAAAATTGCACGCTCCATCACTTAATTGAAACAAAGTTCGAAAGACTTACAATCCATTTTTATCAGGCAATTAATAAGTACTTACACAAAAATAATATCACCACGTTTTGCATAAGCTGGTATAGCACTGGCAATAGTTGAAAAACCATATGAATATACAACCGCTTCTTCCATCTCCATAAATTTCGCTACACGTTCCTCCAAATCTAAATGGACGTCCATTGTGCCGTAAAATCCACGAGGGCCACAGGATCCTACGCCGTACTTACGAAGAGTCTTGCAAGCATCTTCTAATATTTCCTCATCCTCAAGTAATCCTAAATAGTTATGTGTTGCTAGATTTAAACAGTCATTTCCATCAACTATTACTCGTTTTCCCACTCTAGACTGTACTAAACGCGTGCGTAGGAGCGGGTGATTTGGATCAGTATTTCCTACTAAAGGTTCAGGCTCATACTTAGCTATTATATCTTCTTCCTCTTCTTTGCTATAACGTTTGCGCCCATTTCGCTTGTACAAAAGAAGCCAAATGACAGATAAAAGAAGAAACGCCTCCAGTACTACCGCATATAACGGCGTCTGTAATCAAAAATAAAAAAGGTTATACCAAGCGACATTAAAAACAAAAACAACAAATAATTACATTTTTAAATATTCTTCCTATTTCATCAAATAAATACGGAATGGCTACCATTATGAATTCCTTTTTTTCGGGCAGTCAACTAGCGTTTAATACCAGCCCTACTGCAAACTATTATCAATCGTTCAAATAGAGTGTCACAGATAAACTCGTGCTAGCAGGTAATTGAACGAGTCACACCTCCTCCACTTTATCTTATTTGAATGAATATGGAATGACTAATTGTGTCTGCAGCAACTTCCGATTGTAAACAAATTGTTCACTCTTAATACTTTATTTCCAGGACTTTTAATTTAAGTCCCCTACAACTGTAAAATATAGATTGTACAAATGAAATATAACTATCTAGCCCTTCAAATTTCATAATTACCAAAACTGCAGCCTTTGTCCCCACCCCAACCAATGTTGGTATTTAACTCACAGAATATACTGTGATTTAACTAATGTCAAAAGTGGTATGTTATGACGGCAACAACATGATATATACATATATATGTGTGTGTGCCATACTATTAATATAAACAGCTGATTGTTTTGAAGTATTTACAAGATGGTCACACGCTTAAATTTTTTATATTGGATTCTTCTTTTTTTATCGAAAGAACTGCTTACGATACAACTACCATTATAATAAGTAAATTTTAAGAAAACCTTTGACATTTTTACGAGTTTTACAAATTTAATTTACACCTCACGGCTTTACATATATTTCAAAGTAACTGTTTACTAAAAAAATCGCTTTATTTTAGATTATTGGCATCACATCCTACACTGTTGTACAAAATGTCAATAATAAGCGCCAAAATTGTTTACAGACTTAAAGTGTAGAAAACTAAATTGTTGAGAATTGATTGAAAATAATTTAAAATTCCGAAAATGTACCAACGTAGTTCTTTGCGTTATGCCCATACTACGGGTTTTACAAGTTTAATTTATACAGAAAGTGGAGAATATATATTAACTTGTGGCTCTGATGGCGATATTCGTAAATGGCGTGGAATAGATGACGATGATCCTTCGTCAAACTGTTTAGGAGAATTCATTGTGTGTCTGGCACAAAAAGGCGACAAACTGCTAGCGTCTACTGACCGTAATACCGTGCAGTCGTATACTTTTCCTGATATGGACAATGATGGCACTTTACTACGGTTTACTGCACCTGTTTCATGTATTAAGATGAGGGATGATTTCGTAGCCGCTGGTTCAGAAGATACAAAAATTAAGGTAATAAAGGGAAACGGAGAACATTTAGAGCTCGAAGGCCATAAAGGTCCAGTATTGGCTTTAGATATTCATCCAAAATTATCATACTTGGCTTCATTTGGAGGTGAAGGTGGTTTAAAAGTTTGGGATTTGGAAACGTCTAAAGAAGTTAAAACTATTATTGGTTTACCTAAATGCAACAGTTTTGAGAATGCCAAATGCTTTGTAAGTCCTTGCTTTGAGCCTTGTAATGGCAATAGCCTGATTTACGTAAATGGCAAGGAAATTTGCATTTTAAACACATCTACCTGGGAAACACAGTTTTCACTCGCTGATGAAAACATAAAGGGCGAATATACGTGTTGCCAGTTTTCTAAAGACGGTTCGTTGATTGCTGCAGCTACGGATAAAGGAGAGATTTCAATTTTTGATTTTATCAACAGACGAGCTAAGAAGTGTGAAGCTCCGTCCACTGAATGTCAAAGTATAACATGTTTGGCTTGGAATACGCAGAATAATGAAGAATTAGCATACTGTGATGCAACTGGGCAGTTAGGAATATTATTTTCCACAGATAGCGACGTTGGTGAAGACGTAGAAAATTTAGTAGAAGATATCGGAGTTCTTCAGAATGAGTTTGGTGATATTGAATTTGTTGAAGATGATACCAAAAGCACTGGTATATTGTATCATAAGGATACGAATGCCAATAGTGTTGACATAGAGGATGAGGATGACAATACTATCTCCATTGAGAAGTTAAAAAGTAAAGTAATGTCTTATGCACATGGAGGAGACATGTTGAAAGATGAAGAAAGTAGAAATTCTATTGAAAGAATGCGATCTGAAAGCCCGTCAGTATCCGAAAACGCACATGAGAAGTCATTTAAACAGCAAATGGCATTCCAACCTAGTTCTACGCCGGTACACTTGGAACATCGCTATTTAGTATGGAACAGTGTCGGGATTGTGACGATGCACGTCGATGGATCAGACGGAGCAATTGATGTTGAATTTCATGATGCCAGTGTACATCACTCATTACACATTCCTAATTATAATAATCATAACATGGCTAGTCTAAGTTCATCTGTTTTAGCTATGGCGGCCGACAGCTCATCGAAAATAGTATGCATAGCTTTATCAGCGTCTGGAAATCGTGAATGGTCCGTTCAATTGCCAGATTGTGAGTGCGTTGAAGCAATATGCGCTACTTCAAAGTTAGTAGCATGTGTTTCCAATATGAACTACTTAAGGATCTTTACTCTTATGGGAACGCAAAGGGAAGTAATTTCCATACCCGGACCTGTAGTCTGTATTAATGGATATGAAGATCGTATTTTAGTATGCTTTCATAGTGCCCCAGCCAGTGCCAAACAGCAACATATTCAAGGCATGTTATTGCAAACGACAGGATTAAAAGTAAGATGTCAAAACATATTTATACCATTGACACCAGAAAGACAAATTACATGGCTAGGTTTTTCAGATTGTGGTTCTCCTGTTTTTAGTGATTCAATGGGCTTGGTGCAGTTGTTTAATCTGAAATCAAATTGCTGGTATCCCATATGTGATACTATGAAGCTATCTTCGAGTGTTTCCAATAACTATTTTATTATATCCTTATCCGAGCGAATGCAAATTATACATGCCGTACTTTGTCGTGGAACATCCTATCCAATGACAACCCCACGACCCATGGTTCAAGAACTTCCATTGCAGTTGCCGCTTTGTGATTTGGAAAGCGAAAAATCATCACTCGAAGATTCCTTGTTACGTGCGAGTATAATGTCAGTGGATAATGCGGAAAAGACTGTAAAAGAGACTGCTATAAAATTATTTGCATTGGCTTGTCGTAGTGAAATAGAAATACGAGCTAAAGAGCTAATTGAAACTATTGCTTGTACGGATTTATTAATGCTGGCTGTAAAATATGCAACTAAATTAGGTAGAATTCATTTATCTGATAAATTATCCGAGCTATTACCGCAAATAGAGGAAGATCAACAAACTAGGCAAAATGAAGAAAATTTAGTTGAGCAATCGCTACCTTTGTCGCCTTTTATTTTATTAAAAGCATATCAAAATAGCACATCTTCTAGTTCGAAGAAATTAGCGCCTAAAGTAATGGATTTAGGATCGGCAAAAAAATCTACACTTAAAAAATTTTCCTCCAGCCATAATTCTTCCCCATTTATGTCCATTTTCAAAAAATCTACACAGGAATCCGGACTATCAACTCCTCCAGATCATTCTCAGGAAAATGTAAATAACTCTGAATTTGATTCTCAAATATCTAAAACATACTCGAAAACTGAAGAAACTACATCTACGCGCCCGTCACTAAATTCTGTTAACCCTTTTGCATCTAAACGAAAAATATCTGAAATTGACAAAACTATTTTAATGGGTTCCGAAAAATTAAAAGTTGCAAAAAAATGAATACAATTTTTATTTATTAATTAAAATACATTAACATTTTTATTTAATTTTTTTTTTCAATTGATTAATAAAGTAAAATACTGTTACCGGCACTTGAACTTTTTTATTTGAAAGCGGTCACAAAAAGCCAGCTGCTGGTGTACAGCTGGCTGGTATTATTGGTTGTTTGTGTTTTCTTCCCATCTGACAGCAACAATAATTTACTTATTGAAAAGCTTGTGGAACCTTTACACACAAATATGTTTTTGTTTTTTGACATTTGCGTTTTGTAAGAGTGAGGAAAGGTTAAATTAAAATGTTAAATAATTGGAGTAAATTAAAATTCCAAAAATTACTGCGAATACAATCTTTAATTCGCCAGCTTAATTCCAATGAGGAAAAATTAAATGTGATTTCTAATCAATATAATTATAGCACACAACCTGTTTATCAAAATATTTTCGATAGGCATTCAAAAAAACTTCAGAAAGAGAGAGCTGCATTGAGGTGTGTACCAGTACTGGCATTAATATTTTGTTGAATTTGTTATCCAAGTTAGTACTTTTTATAGTAAAGATGTTGAATTATACGACTACTTAAAGGAAGAGATTGGTTATAGAGTGGCCGATAGAGTTTTTGATATTAAACGAGAATTTGAAGCAGCTGCAGATTTGGGTTGTAATCGCGGATTTCTGTCCCGTCATATTTTAGCGGAAAGTGTTAAGCACTTAACATTGTGTGATATGAGCCCTACAATGCTGTCACAGGCGAAAGGGACACCAGGTTTAACAATTAAAAAGGTTGAACTGGATGAAGAACAGTGGAATGTGTGTACATTTGTGATATTAAAAGCAATTTCAAAAGCTGAACAGTAAAAACTACTTTTCTTTAATAGTTTCCTGAAAATTCTTTAGATTTAGTAATTTCGTCTTTAAGTCTTCATTGGGTTAATGATTTACCGGGGTGTTTTAGTAAAGTCATAAAAAGCCTTAAACCAGATGGAGTTTTTATTGCTTCAATGTTTGGTGGCGATACACTTTATGAGCTAAGGTCCTCTCTGCAACTGGCTGAATTAGAAAGGAAAGGAGGTATAGCCCCACATATTTCACCATTTACTCAGGTATGAACACTTTTCAAAAATATATCTTTATTACTACCTATTATAATTTTTTTTTTTTTTATATCAAAATAGATAAGGGATATAGGATCACTTCTTAATAGGGCGGGTTTTACTATGCTTACAATAGATACAGATGAGATTGTAATAGGCTATCCAACCATGTTTGAGCTTATGTGGGATCTGAAAGGCATGGCAGAAAGCAATGCTGCTTTCAATAGACCCGTGCACCTAAGTAGAGATACGATGATGGCTGCAAGTGCCATCTATAAAGAGATGTACGAAAAGGTGAGTTCGTTAGTGAAATTTTTTAATATACATATTATATAATATATTTTTGTTTAGGACGACGGCATTCCCGCTACTTTTCAAATTATTTACTTTGTTGGATGGAAACCAGGTCCTAATCAGCCTACTCCTCTGCCAAGAGGTTCTAGTGACGTCTCCTTAAAGGATCTAGGCAAATTGATAGAAAGTAGTGCGAAAAATAAAAAAAAATGCTAAAATCTTATGTAATGCAACTGTTAGTGAATGAAATTAAACGTTCATGATGAACTAAATTTTTTTGATATTTGATTTTTATAAATACGGAGGCAACGTAATAATTTTTGGCCCAAATATGTGTATGAATGACTAAAAATAAAACAAAAAATTATTTCTGCATAAGTTTTTGAAACTTGACTTGGCATATACATATCTCCGCCGTTATCGTTGCAAGTTTAATAGCTTAATAATATACAAATTTGTTTGATATATTGCGCCTGTACTAACTTTTAATTATCGTCAGCTTAAAAAGATGTGTGACTAATTCCTAATGTTACATACGCCTCGGTTACATACATTTTTTAACCAATGCCACATTTGAACATACATTCAGTGTATGCTACAGGAGGAAAAATTTAAGAAATAGGAAAATTTAGCTCCAAATTAAATTTTTTTATTTATTAATAGCCAATAAAATTATCAAAATTTGTTTGCTATTAAGTAAGTGTTTCTTAATTTAAGTATGAACAAAAAATATAAAATAAATTATTAAAATCGATTTTGAAATATGTATTCGAATTGTTGATTTCATTTATATACTGTAGCTGAGTAACTTGTAAAGAAAGTAAATTAAAAGTGACTTCTGAAGTGGATTTCATGCATCGAAATAATAAAAGGAATTTGATTTGAAAATAATCTTGGACAAAATTTTTCAGATGTTCTGTCTGTTCAGATCTGTTTAAAAACCTATACTTACAAAATTAGTTATGAAAATCTGATAAATTTCAATTTCTATTATAATTTGAAGTTTTTGGCGGCGGAATTTTATATATTTTTTCATATTTTATGTAATATATTTAATATAGAAAGTAAAATTGCAGTTTTTATTACACATGATTAGTAAAAATCAAGTCCAACAAAAGAAATAAACTAATATGGTTTTATAAAAAAGCTTAAATCTAAATATTTTACAATAGCATAAGATTCGAATGGTTTTGGATGAGTTTATAACTACGAAGATTTAACTGATGCCATGTGAGTTGTACTGTTAGTTAAATTCTCTTGTGTGGAGGATTTATGATTTAGAGTATTTTGTGGTGTGTTTAACACATTTAAGGAGGATATCTCAACTCCCTTCAATGGTGATGACGAAGATATTTTCTCTCCATCGAACGAATTACATTCCATTGTTCTTGTTGTTGTCATCGTTAACGGCGAGGAGTTATATAGTTTGATATTTTTATGTTGTGGAGGTGTAGACGATTGTAAACGTCAGGTACTCATAAATATTTCACGTTGTGGAGTTTGTTGCAAAGCATTTGCTGTTTTAAGATGTATACTAAATTTGAAATTCAATTTTAGATTAAAGTATTTAATTATTAACGAATTAAGCATACTTATTATCCTCCAAAGAAAATGTTTCCGAAGAACCATGAGATGCCATTGATGTACCTGCAAGCGAACTTCTTATTGAATGATTATCCTCGGGTACAGTTAAAGTAACTATTTTCATACATATATAGCATATGTTTTTAATACCATGCCAATTTATATTTTTCGTGATTCGTTGTTATGTTACAGAAGGTTGTAGTTGTTTTTTTTTTTTTTTAATTTTTAAATCCCAATTTTTCGGGAATAATTTTTTTAAACAAAATAAAAAACGAAAATTATGCCAATTTCTGTATTATTATTTAATGCTGGTGTAAAGTTATATAATAAATAATTAAAAGTATTTTTCAAAAAGTGTTAATAGCATATTTTATCTATAATAATTTTAATCCATTATTGGAGCTTGTGAGTTATTAATTACATTATAAAACATGCAACGTCAGAAGTCTCAAATAAGTTTAATTTGAATAAATTGATCTCTGTAGTCATTTATAAGAAAAAGAACATTTACACATGGGAATGAGAACCAATGTGTCATCAAAGTAAAATTTTTAAATAAAATTTATTTGAAATAAATAGTATAAATAGCTGTAGGCAGAAAAGTTTAATTAAATCAATTAATTTCTTGAAATGAGAAGGTTGTAAATAAAATATATAATAAATAGAAATGTATATAAAGGGGAATGCTTTATTTTTATGGAATTTAGAAAATAATTTCATTATAAAAATTGATAAATAAAGAATAATTTCGCTATAGAAGGTTATAGAAGTCTAGGATATTGAGTAATGTAACATTTCTTTATGTATAATAGTGCTAACATACGTGATATAATCTAATTAAATTACTAAATATACTACATATTTACTTAATTAAAACTATTAGTCTTAAAAAAATGAAATTTTAAATCTGACAGTTACAAAAAACAAAATATGTAACAGAAAATAAGAACTCTGCTAAATAAATAATATCAGTTGACTTTTTCTAAAGTGTAAGATAAAATAATTGCAGAATAAAGTATACAATTAATATACCAATATATCTAGTGAGACAGTTTTAACAAATTAATAATTTATTTTAAATACAAAAAAGGAATAAGAAACAAAAGTCATTTAAAGGCGAGTATTTTCCACGCTTAGTTCATCTTCGTTTGCACTAATATCATCACTGTGATCGTGGCTTTTTGAAAGTATTTTCTTTTCATCATAATTATTAATTAATGTTTGTATATCATTGTGTTCTTTTTGTTGTTCAGCAGTATAGCTAATGGATCTTTGATGTTTGCTTTGCGTATCGAGTTCGTCGAAATAATTATGATCGTTATATTTTAACGAAGAATGGGTACAGTTAACTAGTTTTTGATTTACTATTGATATAATTTCTGTACTAGGCATTTTTGACAATGCTGGAGGGTCAGCAGTAGTAGAAGAACTTTTACTATGGTTGTTGTTCAGTTGTGCTGAAGGCGGTGGTGGAGTAAGTGTAACAAAAAATCCATTGCTATACAAAGAATTACTGCTAATTGCTGGTGAAGTCGCTAAACTAGTCACACTTTGATAAGTTTTCATGGAATATGCATCGCCTATAAATTGGACAAATTGCGCATATACAAAATTAAAGTACAGAAAAAAAATAATTAAGTTTAAATAAAAAATAACATTATATACATTGAAATTTACAAAAAAAAAAAAAAAAAAAAAAAAATTAATTCAAATTATTTTAATGTAATGAACATTCACACAATATAATAGACATTTGCAACGTAAACTCCTTAACGAACAATGTGCATCCGTAAAATAATGAATGAATAATATTTTGTAAATACAGGAATTATTTAAGCCAGTAAACAAGTCTCAGTGCAAGACACATTGCACTTATTAACAATTACACCTACTTCTTACATATATTATACTAGTATTGTGCAAGCAGCAAAATAAGTGAGCCTTTTAGTGTAAATTTAAATATATGTAAATATGTATATATATATGTATGTATGTATATTATTAGAATCAATATATAAATATGAAATTCAAACAGTGAAGAAATTGGAAATATAATCACCTCTACCGAATAAGTGAAATTTTTGTTTAATGTATCAATACACTTTAAATGATTGGAAAATTTTTTTTTTGGCGAGTTTAGGAAAAAGGGAAATAATATTTCGAGGTAAAATATTGCCGATAAGAACAAATATTTCGCATCTATTTATTTAATAATTATATATTAAAATTTATTTACAATAGATTATATTTGTAGAATTTTCTATTGAAGAATTGATTGAAAAATAATCAATATGGAAAACGTAAAATTTAAAAAAAAATTTTAATAAATTTCTAACAGAGCAGTTCCAGACTAAAATGTAAAAAAGACATCTAAAAATGCCATAAATAAATTACATATTAATATTGTATACTTTAATATTTTGTTACATAATTTTTCAAAATGATGTTACATTTTTGTGCGGCACTCCAATTATGTTATTGATTGTTGAACGTTTCACAAGCTTAGTTCTTAACTTTTTATAAAACTTTTTTTCCCAAAGGTATTTAAAAAATGTACCATTACTCGTACAAGATATTATTCGAATATTGATTTTTATTCTTTGAGTATTTGTAAATGAGCAAACAAAATATCTGCTTTGAATAACTCAGTTCGTCATAGAGGATCATAGTAAAAAAAAAACAACAACTGTATTAAAACATGATTTCAAGCAAATTTGTATTGTCGTTTGTTTTGTCTGTAGACCAAACAATCTAATAGGAACAGAACAGTAGTAAGGTTAAAATAAAAAATACATTAATAACTATAAAAATAAATATTAATTGGAAATTTAGTATGAAAAAACTTTGTACCACTTAATAGAATTTGTTTGTATAAAAATAAGATATATTCACATATAATATATGTATATACACAAGGGTAATGAATAAATGCTATATGTAGTAACTTACCAGTAGCACATTCCGATGTTTCGTATGATACTGTCGATTGAACTTCAACAGCGTTTTGCTCTTGCCTGAAGGACGAAACATAAATTAATACTTTTGATTTCTTTTTAAACTTAATTGTTTAATATGTATGTACCTTAGTATTACATCATTTATAACCTGTTTTTCTGTGTCGGTGTATTCCGACCTCCGTCTACCAATTTTCTTTTCAATATCAGCCTCTATAAATTGCCCTAATGGCTTTGTGGGAAATTCATTTACTTTGGCTGGAGGAGGAACATCCAATTTATGTTCTTTTAGCTTTTTCATTACACGTTCTAAGGCCTCTATAGCGAAATCATCGTTGTAACCGAAATTTTTATGAAGTTTTACTTGCAAATATTCTAAAATAGAATCCATGTCTTTAAGGCGAAGTAGTTCAGATTTGTGCAAATATAATATGGTTATAGCCATAGCGGTAATAACTCGATCCCCTTCTAACAAAAAAATGTCCCAAACGCGAAGACTTAGACTAAAGGGTATCTGAATGGGTGAGGCAAGTATATACATACGTTGTGAATATAAATTGAAAAGTAAATAAATTAAAAAATTTAAACTCACCCGTTCTACGAAAACTACAAAAAACCATTTTATTGAATATAATATCGCATCAACATTATGCTTCATGAAATGTTTATGGAGTTTTGGCATTATTTTCAAAATTATTCGATCATGATGCTCCAAAAATCGTGTAAGTTTTGGAAATCCTTCAATAAATAATCCGTGCATGGCGTATTTTTCATTTACTATTAACGTATTTAAAGCCCAAAACGCCTCCTCTTCCTGCATATAAAGTAGTAAAACACCAGCAACACAAGCCATTCCTTGACAATAGCCCAATTCTGGATTATAAATACTATAAGCGTTTAGCACATTAAACAGAGACACCTGCTTGACACTGTAGCGTTCCCGAAATGCAAGATTATCACGGAATTGCCGATTAACATCTGAATCTATTTGTCGAACTTCTGTGGAATATTTTCGAGAAAGATCCAACATACGCTGATAGACGTCACGATTTGATTCTATCGATTCGACTACATTCAGTAGTTTTTTCCACGCAGGCCAACGCATTCGATCCGGTATTCCCTTAAATACACGCTTACGTAATTTTTCGTGATTAGGATTCCATGAAGCAAGCATTTTCATCCACTTTTTATCACGCTCCAATTCAATTTTAGTCCGCTGTACTTCTTGTGAATCGCGAGTATCCGGGAGGCGGGAGTCGTGCATAAATCCATACCTATCAAAAAAATGTACATTGTTAAAAATTATTTTAAACGGAAAACAAACTTAAATAAAATATCCCAATATCGAATATTAGTATTTAGTTTAACATTTCTCTCAGCTATGTACTGTATTATTGTGGTTTATACATTTGATCTGTGCCTTATATCACTTTCAAAATTATTCTACATTCCATTTACATGGAATAAGTTCCACTTAAAGGGTACGTACTATTTTACTATATATTTCAAGAAATTATATTATAAAATTAATTTTGTTTCTTGTTCTATTTAGTTACATAAATTTTTAATTCCTTGTAGACGGAGTAGGTATTTTTTAATTTATTAAACGTTAATAGTTCGATGTTTAATTAGTAAAATTTTCAAATTCCTAACTTCGGTAACAGGTAAAAATTATATTTTTATTTATTTCAAGTTGAAAACTTACTTATCTGTAATGTGATAAATTTCATATTTCGGATTTTCCCAGGGATCAACTTGGTTTGTTGGATCCAAGCCTAAACTGTAGCGGTGAAATATTAATTCTCGTTCTTCAGCAGCACGTTTTAATAAGGCCTGTTGTTCTACTTCGATGTTCATCATAAAATACAGTAGGCAGTTGATGAATATATGAATGATGAATCAATGCAAATATTTTCTTCGCTCGCACTACTTTTTAATTTGATCAATAATAACAAGCGCTTGTAAAAAACTATATTTATATTATTGAAGTTTGTAGTTTATATAGTAATTATTATAAACTAAAGGGACAATTTCACATATACAAATAAACATAAACAAATTAAATTTTAGGTATCAACTCTTATTATTATTTTCAACATAAACATTTGAATCTTCTTTTTTCGCATAAAATTATGACGTGATTTTTAGAGTTCCCTTGTAAATGATTTTTATTTTATGGGATGCCGACGAAGTACGCCCCATTTATTAAAATCTTGTTAGCTTATCTGGTATTACAATTACTTGCTTTTTGATTGTATTATCTTGAATAAACTTCCTGTTTTGCATTCTCATGTGTGCATATTAAAAATAGGACTATTGTTATTGCTTTATATACTTTTTCACATTTAATTTCCATGGGCTATTTTCGCAAAAATTTCCAATATTCAAACACTTTAGATAGGCATAATAAAAAAACAGAAATAGTTTAAATATTTAGAAAACTTCTTTTATTTATGCTTAATACCACTAACACAATTTTTTAAGAGATTTTTTTGAGTATCACAAAAAAAAACATGTTGTTGTTGCAATTTTGACATTTGAATACAGCGTTGTACGAAGTAGTACTGAGTGGCACTGGTGATAAACAACAAAATGTTTTGAGTTGGTAATGAAACATGTAATAACGTTACTCTGGGGTAATAACTAGTTGATATTATAATTCGTTCTTCTGCTGATTTCTTACTATTTATTGTATTCCCTCAAATATGCCTTTAATCTGAATTTGTTCAACTATGTTGAAACAGGGTGTCTAGTAGAAATATATTAGACACGACGTATTACACAAATTAACAACACTGTTTAGCATTGCAGTATTTTAAACAACCGGCTGGCTACATTGTCGGCTTAGACATCGTTTTTTTTTTATACACAATAAATATGAAGTAAAAAACATAAACAAATTATTTGAATTTGTACCAATAGTAATGAATGTGTATATATATTTTTAGAATCAGTGTTGACGGTTTACTTGTGTATTTTCCATACGAATATATTTATCCGGAACAATATGCGTACATGCTTGAACTTAAGAGAACTCTGGACGCAAAAGGGCACTGTTTGCTTGAAATGCCTTCAGGTACTGGAAAGACAGCCACGCTGTTGTCCCTTATTGTAGCATATATGATTGAATATCCGGAGACAGTACGCAAATTAATATACTGTTCCCGTACAGTACCAGAAATAGAGAAGGTAATAGCAGAATTGCAGAATCTCATGGTATATTATGAGAAAAATGCCCCTCAACCACCGGGCTTAACAGGTCTAGTTTTGAGTTCTCGAAAGAATATGTGTATACATCCGGAAGTTAGTAAGGAGAGGGAAGGCAAATCTGTTGATGGTAAATGTTACGGCTTAACTGCAAGCTATGTAAGGGAAAGACACGAACATGACCCAGACACTCAAATATGTAAGGTGGAATAAATACAAATTTATAATAACAACTAATTATTAATACAAATTTTTGTTTTAGGTCAATACTTTGAAGGATTTAATTTAGAGGGCAAAGAATCCACATTACCTGTTGGTATTTATAGCATAGATGATTTAAAAGATTATGGAAGGATGCGTAACTGGTGTCCATACTTTCTTGCTAGATATGCGGTAATATATAAAACAATTTTGGCATTTTTTTTTAAAATATTACTAAAAAAATATCTTCTATAGATAGGGCAAGCCCATATAGTCGTATATAGTTATCATTATTTATTAGATCCAAAAATCGCTGAAGTAGTTTCCAAGGAGATGTGTCGTGAATCGTGCATTGTATTTGATGAAGCTCACAACATCGATAATGTATGTATCGATTCGATGAGTGTTAAAATTAACCGTCGAATTGTGGAGCGCAGTACAAATGCTTTAAATAATTTGCAAAAACTAGTGCAAGAGTTAGTAAAAAGACAAGAATAGTCCGGTAAATAATATTAAAAATATATATTGTTATATTACAGAATACGGGAGGAAGATACAAACCGTTTAAACGAAGAATATCAACGGCTAGTACAGGGTTTGAAGGATGCAAGTGTTCAAAGGGATACAGATTTGGTTTTAGCTAACCCTATTTTACCAAATGACATTCTAAAAGGTAAAATAGAGAAATATATGTTACAGGTATTTGTTTATTGTTATTAACAAAATCTTTAGAGGTTGTACCGGGAAATATACGTAATGCGGATCATTTTCTAAGTTTCTTACGACGTTTTGTGGAGTACATTAAGACGCGTTTAAAGGTTCATCATGTAGTTCAGGAATCCCCAGCTGGGTTTCTTAAAGATGTGTCTTCAAAAATTTGTATAGAACGAAAACCCTTAAGATTTTGTGCTGAACGTTTGGCTAGCTTATTAAGAACACTTGAAATAACTGATATGACGGAATATGGAGCATTAACTTTGGTTTAATTTTGACTTTATTATTAAAATTTTTCTGTTATAAATGTTTTTCTTTTTTTTAAGGTTACTCATTTTGCGACGTTAGTTAGTACATACACCAAAGGATTTACAATCATAATAGAACCATTCGATGATAAAACTCCTACTGTTGCCAATCCCATACTACACTTCAGCTGTCTAGATTCATCAATAGCTATGGCTCCTGTATTCCAAAGATTTCAAACTGTGGTTATAACATCTGGTACCTTGTCTCCTATGGACATGTATCCAAAAATTCTAGATTTTGATCCTGTCGTAATGAGTTCATTTACAATGACCTTAGCTCGCCCTTGCTTGTTACCGATGGTAAGCAATTTTTTGTAAGAAAATTTAAGATTTCTACTTCCTAAACTCTAATAAATTTAGATTGTTTCAAAAGGAAATGATCAGGTAGCAATATCTTCGAAATTTGAAACTCGGGAGGATACTGCTGTAATTCGAAATTATGGGCAGTTGCTAGTAGAAACTGCAAAGACAGTACCTGATGGCATTGTTTGTTTCTTTACATCATACTTATATTTGGAATCCGTTGTTGCGTCTTGGTATGACCAGGGTATAGTAGACACATTGCTGCGTTACAAACTTTTATTTATAGAAACCCAAGACAATGCAGAAACTAGCTACGCTTTAATGAATTATGTGAAGGTAAAAAATAAAAAGCTTTTCTTTTTCATATTTCTTATATTTATTTTTTAATATAGGCATGCGATTGCGGTAGAGGAGCTGTTCTGCTGGCTGTCGCCCGTGGTAAAGTTTCTGAGGGTGTAGATTTTGACCATCATTATGGCCGAGCTGTACTTATGTTTGGCATACCATATGTGTTTACACAATCTCGGATTTTAAAAGCACGCCTTGATTACTTGAGGGATCAATTTCAAATTCGTGAAAATGATTTTCTAACTTTTGATGCAATGCGTCACGCCGCTCAATGTGTTGGACGCGCACTAAGAGGTAAAACGGACTACGGTATCATGATATTTGCCGACAAGCGTTTCGCACGTCAGGATAAACGCAGTCGGCTACCAAAATGGATTCAAGAGCATTTAGTTGATAGTTATTGCAATCTAAGTACAGAAGAAGCTATGCAACTTGCTCGTCGTTGGTTGCGCCGTATGGCACAGCCTTTTACTAGAGAAGATCAATTGGGAATATCTTTACTGACGAAAGAACAATTGGAAAATATAGCAAAAGAAAAATTAGAACGTCAGGCTCAAGGAAAAGAATCCGTTGAAGGTGAAGTAATGAAAATATGAAATATTGTAACAAAATGTAAAAAATATTTTTTATTGATCATAAATAGAAGTTCTTATTATAATGCCATTATTATATCCTGTTATGAAAATTTATGTTTATGTTTAATTTTTAACTGTTGTTAACCGGCACCGTCATTGTCACAGTAAATCCTTAAGTTTTACGAAGAGGACATAAAGAATGATCAGGAGGAAGACATGCGTAATATGGCGCGAGAATCGGTAAATTCAGATACCGCACATAGCCTAGAACAAATTACACAAAAGATCACCAAAAATATTGTCGGCACAACAACAAGAAGAGTTTTTTCTGTTAAACTTCTCATTTGTTACTTAATCACTAACGTTGTAGAGCAACTAAAACGATAGAAAAAAAGTTATAGTCACGCTAAATGTGGATAATACATACATATGTACATAAATAATTGGTCATTACAACTCTTCAGTCAGGATTACGACCTAGTTTCTCACACCACTTATGTTGTGTGTGTTAATTTCATACATGAGTGGCGGGACCTACAGTTTAAAGTCGACTACGAACGACAGATTTTCTTGAGAAACTTCATAGCAATTTTATTTACCCTCAGAGTTTTTGCAAGAAATCCGCTGAGAGGCAGTCGCCGAAGAAATATTTCTTATATTTTCGTTTTTAATGTCTGACCTGGTATTTGAACCGTGGCCTTACGTCTAATAACCCAACACGCTACCTACTAGACTACGGCAATGTGGCTAATGTCAAATTAAATACATCTAAATCGGCTATAATAGGCAATATTTCCATTATTTCATTTATTTGCCTTCAACTGACTGGTTGTAAGGTATAATTAAAAAACTACATAAGAAAGGAAATGTAATCCATTGCAATAACGGCATGAGTTTTCGGGCCTATTAATAGAGACATTATATAAGCCGAACTAAAGAATACGAGAGATCTACAAAAGTCGATTTCAACATACATACGTAGTAGATATGACAGTTTACAATACTTTGCACTAAATAAACAAAAAATTTCTGAGCTATATCATCGTTAGTAGTTGTATTGCTTTAAATACACTTTCCTGACGCGTAATTTACGTCTATGCCCGAAGAATTGTTAAGGTACCCTTCGCAGAATGTACATATTTAAGCATTCTAAAGAACAACATCAACCAAAGTGCGGAAGAATAAGGACATCGTAATGATTATTACTTCCAACAGGGTAATAACTCTAAGCATATTGCTGCTAAATTGACGATGTGGTTTGCCTATGGTTGCATAGTAACTTGCATGCTTATGAATGAAAGGCAGCAAATATCAATAGAAAACACAAGAGAAGAGAAGAACTGGTATATATAATGCTATAATTTGTAATGCTTTGAATTCGCAAAAATATAGAGGCCGTAGAAAATTTCCCCTAGTTTTCTTTTCCTTCATTGAATACATGATTTATTTTTGCTTTATTAAAAAAAATAGGAGTAAATTATTAAAATTATTTTTACAAATATTAGCTTAAGATACATAAGATTGTTTATGTAAAGTAACGTACCCTAGACTTATGCGGTGTACTGTATACATATATGTAGCTGCACACCAACAAAAATGATCAATTTTACAGACAGTCTAAGTATGATGCTTGACAATTTTCTTCATTTTCTGAAATAATATTCCCATAATTATATATTCATTAAGTACAATATCTGTACCTGGAATTTGTTGAGGTGGTATGTATTAACCAAAAAACTGGGTATATGGTTTTAATTTTATTTATTTATTTCGTATATTGTGTAATAAATATTGCTTATTGCCTAAAACTTCCGCTTTAGTTACGTGCATCTCAAAAAAATTTTGCCTGATCCAGATGTGCTTTATTCATTTTGGCTTTTAAAAATAATTCGAGTTTAAAAACAAATTTAAAGTGAATTTAAAGTGAATGGTGGTAGTGTACATACACATACATATGTACATATATGCGTGTATTAAGGTGCTGACCACATGGACTAATTGCCGTCTGGCAAATTAATAATTGTTATACTCACATCTTTTAAAACAATTAAGGTATTCTGATGAAAAATATTTTTTTTTAAATAATCAAGTATTTTTTCTTTGTATACGAGTATAGTATATACATACATACTTACATGTCGTATACTTCCATACTATACATATATGTATGAAACCAAACATGACGCGAGCGTTTTAATTAACAATTTTACGGTTTTATATTCTGGTCGTTTAGATTCCTTACAAAGCTAAAATGCTGAAATGAAGAAACAAAAGAAAGGTAAATACATTAATAAAGCCTTCAGCATCATGTAGTATCGATAAAAGCTTTCGATGCTGTTGACGAAGAATTTTTAGAGATTTGATTTAATTTATAGTCTATCTGGTTGGTTGGTCCACAACCCTAGGAAAAATTAAGACAAAAATAAAGAATTTTCAATTTTTTTTTCAATTAATCATTCTATGCATGTGTGTGTAAAGTACACGTTATTTCCAAAATACATGTAATGTAATGTATATGTCCATATGTTTTAAAAGTAAATGTCTTTTTTTTTGTTTAAGTTGCCTATTAGTTTAATTATATGTAAAGGGTGATTTTTTAGCTATTATCTTTTTGGCAACACTGATTCAAACAGCTCACGCACGTTTCGTGTTTTGTTTCACTGTCAAACATCTTCAGTTTGGTCTATAATTTAACCATGAATCGTCTTACAAACGAACAACGCTTGCAAATCATTGAATTTTATTATCAAAATGGGCTCTTGGAAAGTTGGCCGAAGATCCACTTCTTTATCGAAAAATTGTGTTCAGCGACGAAGCTCATTTTTGGCTCAATGGATACGTAAATAAGCAGAATTGTCGATTTTGTAGTGAAGATCAGCCAGAAGCATTGCAAAAGCTACCAATGCATTCAGAAAAAGTCACAGTTTGGTGCGTTTTATGGGCTGGTGGTATCATTGGACTGTACTTCTTCAAAGATGCTGCGAATCGTAAAGCCTTTAGACTATTTTTTGTGGGGCTATGTTAAAGCTCATGTCTATACAGACAAGCCCGCTTCAATTGACGCATTGGAAGACAACATTGAAGCATTTATTCGTGAGATACCGGCCGAAATGTTGGAAAGAGTATGCCAAAATTGGACTAAGCGGATGGACCATTTGAGGCGCAGTCGCGGTCAACATTTACATGAAATAATCTTCAAACATTAAATTATATGGACCGTATTATCGATTCAAATAAAGATTTCATGCATTTTTCTGAATTTTATGTGTTTTTTTTTGAAAAATTTTCCTATAGCTCTTAAAAAATCACCCTATATATGGTTATTGTTCAAATAATAATAATATTGTTCAAGTATATGGCTACATATTGTTCAAATAATCTAAGTTTAATCTCTTAGCATTTTATTTAAAGTCTTTAAAATATAAAAATCATAAAAAAGCACGATTAAAAGGAATAGAACAATAGGTCCTCTTTATATAATGTTTAAAAACTTTACTAAGCTGATGATTATTAAAAATTAATTTAACAATACATAAAAAAATTAGAATGTATGTATATATGTATCAGGAGAAGAAATTAATAGAAGAAGTAGTATATAGTAGTAATTGAATTACTATTTATGCAGTTAGTATTGAAAAAAATAATGTACCAGAAACAAGTATTCAAGTCAGTTTAAAGCTAAACTTATTGACAATTGGATGTCAGGCCTATCACGGCATAAATGAAGTAAAGAATTTTCCATCAACCAATTAATAATTTCCAAGCTTACTTCCAAGTTTTTGCTGTCAGGGCGCATATGCACCCAAAACATCACAACATGAATACATATATTTATATGAAAATAAATTGGAAAAATTGCCGAAATAAGCAAGATTTATTTCTAGCTGTCAAAATATTGGGTAAGGATTTTCGTCTGACATCATTAATCTCATTCAGGTTAAGGGGTTTGCAATAAAATATCAGTTTAAAATATCCTTGAATGTTGTTTTACATACATACATACATAATTGGTCATTACAAGCCTTCAGTCAGGATTTCGACCTAGCTTCTCACACCACTTAGATTAAGTTTAGGTTAGGTTAGAGGACGTGTACTTGTCAACTGTGACAAGTACAGTACCCGGAGGTCGAATTGACCCATTGTACAATGTCCTAGCTTCTCACACCACTCGTGTTGTGTGCGTTAATTTTATACATGAGTGGCGGGACCTACAGTTTAAAGTCGACTCCGAACGACAGATTTTTGAGAAGCTTTTCATGGTAATTTTTACTCTCAGAGTTTTTGCCAGAAATCTGCTGAGAGGAAGTCGCCGAAGAAATATTTTCATATTTTCGTTTTGATGTCGGGCCTTTCGTCTAATAAGCCAACACACTACCTACTAGACTACGGCGACTTCTAAAACCTCACACCACTTATGTTGTGTGTGTTAATTTTATACATGAGTGGCGAGACCTACAGTTTAAAGTTGACTTCGAACGACAGATTTTTTGAGAAACTCTTCATGGCAATTTTTACTCTCAGAGTTTTTGCCAGAAATCTGCTGAGAGGAAGTCCCCGAAGAAATATTTTCATATTTTCGTTTTGATGTCTGACCTGGGATTTGAACTCGGGCCTTTCGTCTAATAAGCCAACACACTACCTACCAGAGATCAGCAACGAGTATTCAAAACGATGAGTAGATTCGAGTCATACTTATAATTTCAGCTACTTATACGCATTCATACTTATTTTAATATCATACTCATACTACTCATATTCAAAATTGGAAATAATCATCGTACTCATACTTAACAATACGCACGATGTTGTTGATATCGACTCTCCATGATTCAACATATACACGAAGCACAAAATAAGTATGATTCTAGTACGAACACCACAATACTCGCTAGAAGGTTGTGTGTGTGACTCATACTCAAAATTTCATAAGTACCTATGAGTAGCGAAAATACGATTCTTTGCTGATCTCTGCTACCTATTAGACTACGGCGACTTCTAAAACCTCACATCACTTATGTTGTGTGCGTTAATTTTATACATGAGTGGCGGGACCTACAGTTTAAAGTCGACTCCGAACGACAGATTTTCGAGAAGCTCTTTATGGCAATTTTATTTACTCTCAGAGTTTTCGCTTTGCCTTTGTTTTAGTTTTGCCTTTTTAATTTTCTATCCTTTAATTCTCTTTTGATCAAAACATACTGGTCTATAATTAATAAATAAAAAAAATGATAATACCTACGGTCTTTTAGTTATGATCGATATACAAATATTCATTCGTCTGAAACTATTCGTCTTTCAAAAACAGGGTATAAATAAATAATATATGTACGTAAAATTATAAGAAGAAATAACTAATCATTAATATCATAGCCTACATTGTATAAAGAATTTGCCAGCATCGGATTTAATTGCCTGTGTTAGAATAAAAAGAATACAAAAAAAAAAATTCGCAAATACAAAAGCTAAAATAATGCAACAACATACTAAACAATAGTGTACATGTGTATGGATGTATGTATGTTTGTATATGTTTGATTATTGTAGATACATACATATACAAATTTAATTAAAGAAGCAAATACAAAGCCATTATAATACTAAAATGAATTTGTATTTGCAAAAGCAGTTTGTTTTGTTTCAAATTAATCGACAAAATCGTACAAGTTTTGTATTGTATTGTATTGTATTGTGGTTTGTAATTACAACAAACAAAACGAAATAAAAAAAAAAAAAAAAGTAAAAAGAACTTTCAAACTTGAGTGTTTAATGCCAAATCAAAATAAAAAGGTCGCAAATAAATGAGAAACTGTTTAGTCGTTGATTGTCGGTTAAAGGAAATTGAAATAAAAACGAAAATCAATTAGCAACAATAAACATAACAAGATTTATTTACACTTACCCTCACATTGATAAAAATATTAATTAAGAAAAAGTGAACGTTGTGAGCCAAAAAACCGTAAAAAAATTTATATACATACATACACACATTGCCATTCACAATATTGTATAAAAAAAAAAAAAAAAACGTCCAGTCATTACGGTTAAAAAAACTACATACTTATTGTTGCATTATTTAAATAACGTAATTGTGTGTTGTGCTTACGCTACGTATGTATAGTATGTATATAATATAATATCTAATGTTTTATATATGAACTTTGTATTTATCGTTTTTTTCGTGTTACTTACATACATACATACATATAAGAGAGAAACAAAACAAAAACAATATGAAACAATTAACAGGTGAAACAAATAATATTGTTACTAATTTACACAACGGTAATTGTCAACATACAACAAACGAAAATGTTGCTGCTGCAGTCAATCAGAAGCATTCAATGCAATTTAATACTAGCAATAGCAGAAATTGTGCAAATACTGGCAGCGACACAACAACAACAGCAATAGCAACAACAACAACAACACCCAACACTGCCATCGTCAAATCTGGCCTTCATTTAAGTTTTGTGGCCAATGTAAATGAGAGTTCTGGTAGAGCAAACTGTAGACAATGTCAAATTGGTATGTTATAAATGTGTTTGTATGTATGTATGTATGTTTTAATACACACATGCATACATACATAACTAATGGAGCTTGTTTATATTCTATTGTATATGAACTTAGTATGTATGTAATTGTTATCTCATATGATATTATGATCATAGGTATTATTTATTTTTGAGTAAAATAAGAGTTTTCTAATCTCTCATACAGTGCACGAAAGTGTGTGTGTCTCTCTATATTTTTGGAAATAAAAGACCATACTCCGGTGATATATTATGCAATCTGTAAAAAAATTACCATAAAAATATCATAACAATAGGTCTGCATATCGTTAGTATACACATATGGCCATTAAAATAGGGACGACCTTTAACGGACGCGAATTTCATGGCTTTTTTTGCCAATCGCAAAATTTTATAATAAAGTTATGTTTTGTTAATTCTCAATACTGTTTTCTTTTGACATAACAAATTCTGTTAACTTTCAATGTGTTTGTTATTTTTTATGAAAGGTTTTTTAAAATACTAAGAAAAATTTCTGGCCATTGAAATAGGGACGCGTGGAGATTTTTGCAAATTTTATCATAGAATTAACATTTTAAGGTTTGTTATTAAAAATAAATTTAATATTGAGGTAATTAGACTTCCGTTTTATACTAATATTATCAATAGATGGGTTGAGCGGAACATTGTAAACTGGAGGAGAGAAGGCTCATTCAAAAGCTTCGAGAACAGAAAAAATCGTATAAATTTACGGCTGATGGGCTTGGGCGATCTAAAAATTTCGTTTTTAATGCTCTCAAGACTCAAAAAGTCGTAGAAAAACGTGGTGCAGTGAGAAAAACTAGCACTATTACGGACGGTTACATCGCGATGCTAGCTAAGCGAGATCCTTTTAAGTCTTCGAAAGCGATCGCCGCTGAAATAGATAATCAAATATCGACAAGAACTGTTCGGCGTCTTCTATGTGACATTAAACTTCCTGGAAGAATAGCTCGCAAAGTTCCATTGCTTAGAAAAAAATATTTGCAGAAGAGGCAACAGTTTGCACAAAATCTCAAGATATGGTGTGGATCAGAAGGTATCAAAAACTGGCATCATATTTTCTGGAGCAATGAAACCAAGATAAATTTATTTATAAATAATGCAGGGCGTAGTGTCAGAAGACCAAATTTATCTTGGTTTCATTGCTCCAGAAAATATTATGCCAGTTTTTGAAATTTTGCAATTGGCAAAAAAAGACATGAAATTCGCGTCAGTAAAAGGTCGTCTCTATTTTAATGGCCATATGTGTAATTCGCAAATGTGTTAAGTCCCTTTTTTCAAATTTTACAGGAGACACAAAAAACATTTTAGCTTTTTCAGTTTTTAAAATTTGTAAACTGTTTAAACGCAATTATTTTTACAAAATAATAATAATATTAATATTACATACATACATACATACATACATAATTAGTCATTACAACCCTTCAGTCAGGATTATTGACCTCGTTTCTCACACCACTCATGTTGTGTGTGTTAATTTTATACATGAGTGGCGGGACCTACAGTTTAAAATCGACTCCGAACGACAGATTTTTTGAGAAACTTTTCATGGCAAGTTTATTTACTCTCAGAGTTTTTGCCAGAAATCTGCTGAGAGGAAATCGCCGAAGAAATACTTTTTGTATTTTGTTTTGATGTCTGGCCTGGGGCTCGAACCCTGGCTAATAAGCCAACACACTACCTACTAGACTACGGCGACTTCAAATATTAATATTAATAACTAATAATGTTAATTATTATTATTATTATTATCATTAATTAATTAATAATATTAATATTAATATTTTTCGTAGTTTTATGGACTTAGCGTTTTTGCAAACCACAAAATTACAACAACTTTAAACTATATAATGACTATGTAATGACATGTTTTGTTGTTGTAAAATATGTATTATATATCTTAATTTTGGAAAAAAGTGGACTTAGCGTCTTTGCGAATTATACTAACGATATGTTACATACAGAAATGTATCTATAAAAACATAATGGCAATGACATGTCTACAAAGACATGATTAATTATCAATTAATAATTAGCACATCCATAACGTAGGCCGCTGAAGTGATAATTTAGCATGAGTTTAATATAAAATTGATGGCCAATGCAATGAAATGAAATCTACAAAAAATTTATTATGATTTAATTGTTATTTTATCCTAGAGAGTATCTTAATACAGAGAGTAAACATCTAATTTTGAATTTAATAGTAATGCGTGTTCTTGTTCTCTATGTGCATATGTATAGTAACTATTCAAATATCCTATAAAATACTAACTTTTGATTTAAAAAATATTCTTAATAAATAAATAAATAAGTTATCGATCATAACCTCTAACATTGTGTGTACTTTTGATAAGTTTTTTCTTAACATTCACCAATCCTTGAGAATAGCAATGAACTTTCACAATACAACGATAATACATTAGATAAAGTGTTTCTTTCATTAATACAATTTTTAAAGTCAAGGTAATTAAAAAATTAAAATTAAAAAAAACATTCATAAATGACTAACTGGCGAATTGATAATCTAAAAGTATATACATACATAAATAAATATACATATGTATGTACATGCGTACATACGTATAAATTTAATTACATACCGGGTTATTTTTCTCTTAAAAAAAGGGTTGACAAAAATGCTATTCGCATAATTTGTTTAACTCGATCAGTCCATTGACTAGTTCACCTTGACTTTTGACCTCATATACATCCAGATGTATATCCATAAAACAGTAAAATATCACAATAAATACCATTTACTCACATTTTATGAAATTAAAACTGCACGTATCGTTTTAGTTCAAAGTTTATGTGGATAATTATTACAGAAGAAATACCTATCCTTTCAATTTAAAGAATATTTCTAACTTTCGTCCTTTATTAAGACATATTTATTCTTGATAGATAGATTTACATGTTAAAATTTGTGTTAGATTTTGTATAAGATTTATAGTTACATTCACTTTCCTACAGTACGTTTTTACTTGTATTATTTATTAAGTTTAAGAAGTTAAGGAAAGTAAAGTTTTCACATATCAATATCGATCACAACTGAAGCATTCCGCAATAAGGATTATTCATATCCATAATTCGTTTACGTAAATGATTTTTGTATTTGGTTTTGAGTTATATTTCCATTTATTTGTTATTGATAAACAAGAATTTTTTTTTTAATTTTTTACCGTTAAGTAAAAAGCGTTTTTGATCAAAAACAAATTAATGAATATAAAATGAAAAAGACAAAATACACTCCTTCATGGAAATAAAAAGAAACAAATTTTTAAGTTGATCACATTTTCTAGGCATGGAGCATATCAATTATAAATATGTAACATCAAACCTTATTCTATTCCATGCTCTTTTCACAGCTAGAAATAAATCTTGCATTTTTCCTGGCAGTTTCCCGATTTATTGTCATATTAAAAATCTCCCATAAGTTCTCACTTCAATGAATTAATTCCGAAAACTTATCACAATTCCACAAGTATGCCGGATTCGGTATGCCAGAAACTTTTGGATCATATATACAGTTTCGAACGACATCGGAGTCTCTACAAAATATTAAGCAGTGTGTAGAGTGGAGTGTCTTTATTTCTCTTCACAAGGTAAATTCCTATTTTAATTTTTATTAAATAAAACTTTTAAAATAATTAAAAAAAAAAAAAAAAATATAAAATTGAAATTTGTTTTTGTAACACAGATATAAGCTGAGTGTAATTGCAGTTACTTATCAATAATTTTCTCATTTTACTTACTTTCTAAATGTCACATTGGCGTCTCAATTATTCATCCTTTAATTATACTGCGATTTAAATTACTGCAAACAGTTATGTATGCAGGCAACAGCATTTATTGCTTTCCTTCATTGTTCTTTTAATATTAGCTTCAATTCAATAAAGTTTCCTAGTATTTATGAAATATTACAGCTCGTAATAATAAATACTTCAATGTAATAAATAACAATTATTTGAAAATTTTACAATTATTCTATTTATTATTATTTAGTAATATGTTCAGTTATATATGTATCAGGAAATTTATTATCGTACATATGTATGTATGTATTGTACATATGTATTGTAAAACCCAAATGCTTCTTTGATCATTTGTATGATGAAATCTCAATGAAAATTTCATCTAAAGTTGAAACCTTAAACCTTAACAATTTGTTTTCCATAAAAAGCTATAATAGCTAAATACCTTTATAAAATTTCATTAGTATACGGGTACGAAGCAAAAGTGAATGATTATAGTCGAAGTACGAGTACTTTGGTTCTTTTAATATTTTAGAGAAAATAATTCCTTACCGTACATTCAAAGTCTATGGTTTAGTGACGGACATTAAAAAAACATCGATGTTACGTTGATGTATCGTAAATAAGCATCGATTTTATAACCATTTATCACAAAATAATTCAAAGTTTTTTATGCATCGATTGATGTAACAAAATAGAATGTACTGGAAAGTACCACGAATAGGCGATTTGTTGTACTTCGCTTGGGTATCCCTTTATTAAATTGAACCCTTTTTTAAAACAAAACAAGTTTTATTTAATATAAAATGCCCAATCAGATAGCCGGCTGCATTCTCAGTATATTTCTGGATAATCTGATGCAAATGTCTTCTCAAAAGTAGTTGTCCAAAACCAGTTTGACTTAAGAAGAGTATCTCCATCTTTTCTTTTGCCGAGCATGCCTTTCTAAGCCGCTTTTCCTATTCCACTGAAAGGTTTTGGTCTCATCAGAAAAGTTTTGGTCTCATAATTCCCACAATAGCTGTCATTCGGCAGAGGGTGATGCTATTTTCATTCTAATCTATCTCATAGGAAGTGAGTGGTGGATGGTGGCTTAACTTTTACATATGGTCAATTCACACAAGCCGTTGTATCGTTGTATTGAGTGTATTGTTGGACGATTATACAACAGTGTACGCTTGTTGTTGATAATTTTCTTGTAAAAATCCGATACACTTATACACATTTTAAAAGTTCTATTGGTATTGGTAAAGTTGTGTTGGTTTCGTGCTATCAAATTGTTTGAATGCCAAAAAAAAATACATTTGGAATACGAAATACACAATACAGCATAGCATTGAGCGTTCACAGACAACCAAGTGTATTCAATACGACATTGAATAAAGTTGAATTGAGCACATCTTACCATGGCGTAAACTTTCGCTTGAAATAAAATCACTTTAGAAGCAAACACTTCCGCTTCTGTTGCACTATATGTACATATGTCCTTGACCCATTCGTATTCCACAGAATGGTCTTCTTTTAAAAGACTTGTAGCAACAAAATTGTTCGATTCAATCTTACTACTCTTACTAGGTGTGAATCATTATCCGTCCCGTAGTGTTCTATGATCTGGTCCTGGCCCTCTACCGCTTGTGTAGAACATGTTCTGATTATTACATTTATGGGTCGCTTAAGTTTTTGTATTTATTTTGTATTTGTATAACTATTTGGATTAAATACATATTAAGAATCGACGTTTTATCGATGTTGATCAATAAAAAACATCGAATTATTTCGGTGTATCTATCCGTTACATTGAGTGTTTCTAAAACATTGATTTGTATCTTCTACCAACACTATGGTTGTCAATAATATTTTTTATAAACTGCATTTGCAACCGTCACAAATTGATCAGATTAATTCATAAAATTCCTGGGATTCCCACGCAATCGCTTATTAATCAATCGCCTAAATTGATATTTTTTATTTAGTATATGTTTTCATATTCCATGTATATTATATCAATAATATCGGGTCCGCCATCTAACGTTTTTTTTTTCAACTAGTGCTTATTTCGTGAATGGTAACACTTAGCTCATGTCTGTTTTGACAGATAATTAGGCAGAAGATGCCGATTTTGGCAAAAAAAAATCATCTTTTCAGATGAAGCTCATTTTGATCTTGGCGGGTATGTAAACAAGCAAAATTGTCGCATTTGGGGCACAGAAAACCCGCACGCATACATTAAAAAGCCGACGCAGCCAAAACTAGTCACTGTTTCGTGCGGATATTGGTCCAGAGGCATAATTGGGCCATTTTTCTTCGAAAATGAGCAAAGAGTGGCCGTTACAGTAAATGGCGATCGTTATCGGGCCATGTTGAACGAATTTTTGTTCACAAAAATTGAAGAGGAGGATATTGGCAACATTTGGTTTCAACAGGACGTCGCTACGTGCCACACAGCCGAAGCTACACTCGATGTTTTGCGCCCTGTTTTTGAAGATCGCATTATCAGCCGCAGAGCTGATGTCGTTTGGCCACCTCGGAGCTGCGATTTGACACCGTTGGACTATTATTTGTGGGGTGCCGTCAAAGATAAGTGTTACGCCGACAAGCCAGAGACAATTGACGCTTTAAAGGACAATATTCGTGAAGCCATTGGTGAAATACAGCTGCACACAATCGAAAATGTGCTTAAAAATTGGACCGGTTGTGTAGGCTACTGCATGGCCAGCCGAGGCAGCCATTTGAATGAAATTATTTTCCATTATTAACCGGAAGGATTGTACTTTCAAATAAAAAAAGAAATTTGAGAAAATATTCAGTAGTTTTTTTTTAAAGCATTTTCAAAAAAAAAAGTTATTTGGCGGACCCTTTATAAAAAGTTGCTCTAATATTTTAATGTTATTAAATCTTATTTAATAGCAATTTAATATAATCATTGAAATTATTTCTAAATTCCTTAAATTATTTGTAATTTTTTTTATTTATCGTTTGTAACATTAGTACTTTAAGTTATTACGTGTTAAACAAGTTTTTATATTTCAAAGAATGCTGTTTATCGTATTGTGGTTTACACAATTGTTGGAAACTACATATTTCAGCAGAAGCAGCATCAAAGGTACTTTTTTAAATCAATAATAAACAAATTTTATATCAAATTTTTGTTTTACTACTAATTTAATACTCATAGGTTTATTTAGTTTTACAGCATTTAACTTATTCTTTAGTTTTGACTCGAAGTTTTGAAATTCTATATAAAGTCCAATGTCAGCTGTGTATTTTTCAATTTTCACGAAGACTTTCGATAAATTCTGAACAAAACAACCTGAGGCGGCATTCGACTGCCAAGGGTATGCAGATGATATGTATAGTCTTGATAGCTAAATATAAATTTCAAGCAATTCTTTGCGATATCATTAAAAGATTCCTTGGGATTGTAAGTCTATTGATAACGTTGGTTGGCCTGGGGATAGACCCGGGTAAGACGACAATGGTACAATTTACCAGAATGAAAAAACTTCCTAAATGGAAAAGTATTAGACTCCTGCGCAAGCTATTATCATAGAAATAGGAGGTAAAATATTTGCGATTACCTCTGACTTGGAAGGCTCATATAGGCAGCGTTTTAGGTAAGGTCAATAGGCTTGCGTATAGAAATTGGAGATAAAATATCTACGATTGCCTTTGACATGGAAGGCTCATATAGACAACGTTTTAGGAAAGGTCAAAAGGCTTGCTTATATAAAAAATAAAATATCTACGATTGCTTCTGTCTTGAAAGGCTCATGTAGACAGCGTTTCAGTAAAGGTCAAAAGGCTTGCTTATATAAAATGGAGGTAAAATATCAACTATTACCTCTGACTTGGAAGGCAGATATAGACAGCGTTTCAGGAAAGGTCAAAAGGCTTGCGTATAAATCCTGGGATGTATACTATGATGGTTGATCCTAAAATAAATTATGTATAAGCAAAACAAATCTGAAAATCATGTAAATAGAGTTGGTCACATGATAGCGAAGACCAGAGCTTTGATTAGAATAATGGGAGACAAGTACAACATAAAATTCATTATGAATGAAAATGAAAACTCATGACCTAATGAATTGATAGCTCCCCATTTAACTGTCTCCTGAACAGAACCAGTGGACCCTATGATTTTGGGTACCTGAGTGGAACAATCTGTAGACTACACTATTTTAAAAGAAGAACTATTTAGTTGTATAAGATGGGTTAAAAACGGATCTTAGGATATGGTTCCAGAATGAAATATTCCGAGCCCATGGGAAACTCGGGTGTATCTTCTAAGCGGAAGTCTTCAAGGTGTGTTAACATTAGGGTTGCCAGATTCAGATTCGCAAAAAGCTGGACATTGGGTTTTAAAAAGCTGGACAAAACAAAAAAAAGCTGGACATAAAAAATACTGAGAAATACTGCCTTCATATTTGATTATAATGTCTGTTTGGCACAATTTACACTCTGCCGAGTAATTATCTATTTTTCTTATCCAATTAGCATATTTTCCATCTATCGCAGAAAGTTGTGAGCCGTCTTTTTGATGGACTAGCTTCTTCATCAATATCCATTTCAAGATTTTCTGCAAATAATTTTTATTATTTTTATGTACAAAAAAATGAAAGCTGTACGTAAAGAAATTGACTATCGCTCGCAATAATATTTATTATGACATCAGCTGTTCAAGTGTTGAGACATGTTGTCAGTGATGATAGAAGAGGAAAATCATAACTTAGTTGTGTAACAAATGGACAATCAATGTTGGCTAACATGATTTGACAAAGATAACATGAAAATTATTGCCCAAGTTATTGCAGAGTACTAAAAAAGTTTCTATTTAGCTGGACAAATTAAATTTTAGCTTGAAACTGGACAAGTATCAAAAAAGCTGGACAGTCCAGCCAAATCCAGCCAGGCTGGCAACCCTAGTTAACATGGATAGAAGATACAAAGGACGGGAGATAGCAATATTGTCGGATAGTTAGCCCGCCATCCGAACACTGCGCTCTCATAAGTTAAATCGAAGATAGTATGAGACTGTCTGGGGAATCTGAATCAGATAGATAGAGAAAATAGGATTGTAACCTGCTGGACTGAGGTGATTTCAGTCTTGCATAAATCTGTCCAGGAATAACCGGGGGAATAACAGAGCACTGTAGACTCAAAGTACAGCTGTTCAGAATGGCGATCGTCTCGAACTCGATGGACTCAAACTCAGATTCTGTGATCATCAGAACACATCTTTGGATACATTCCAGAAGGAAATAGCTGGGTCCAGAAGGAAACAGCTGGGTCATGTGCTGAACAGGGATTTGTCTTTGTTAACACTGAGCAGCATCCGGAAGTTTGTCAGTACAATAGACTTACAACAGATAATATATTGACATCCTATATACATATGTAGTTTGAGGAAAGTACAATAGACCTCATGGTCGCAGTGCTATGGCACCTCGTCACCATAAAGATACGACTTTAATTATCGTAATAATGTTGATGATGTTTAAATGAACTCTTCTAAACTATTATATCCAGCCGATTTGTAGCATTAGTTCTATATGTTTCGTACAAGTATTGTCTGATTTTCTAAGGCTAATCTCATATACATAGTACATACATATGCTGCACAATGTAAAATTATTTAAGAATACATAAGACATTAAGTAAAATTGTATTAAAACTATAACAAATAAAAATATTTTGTTTTCGTTTTCCTGATAACCTCCAAAAGTAACCCAAGATTTATGCTGTCGGCACGTCGGCAACGACAGCAACAAATTCGATACGGCACTTCTGGTTTACTTATGTATGTACATACATATAAACACAACACATAATTAATAAATTAGTTCAATTTGAATAGATTTTATTCTCATTTCACATACATATTGTTATTCACATATTGTCATTCAATAGATGAAAATAGATTTAGATTTTCTATTAACAACGTTTTCCGAAGCCAATGAAAGTAACTATAAATCAAAACATATTTGTAATTGCATAAATAAGGTTTCATTTATTATCTGAAATACACAGAATATACATATAAAATATATAAAAATATAATTAATTTAATATGAAAAGTAAAAAAAAAACATCAAACAGAGAAATATGTACATATTTTTAATTCGCAGAGGGACGATCATGTCTATAGACTTTGTAATTGCGAAATTCTGTAGATTTCCACAAACGAAAATGTTGAATGTCTCTGTATTTGGATGGCATATAAGCAAAAAAAGTTTTACGTGGTGGCCCATTTGCGCATATATAGCCACGCATTGTGAACCAGAAAATCCGTGATTGTTCCAGAAAATTCGAATCGAAACGACTGCAGTATTTGCTTTTTATGTATTTAACCTGAAACAAGAATTGTATTTAAAAGATGGTACCATGTAGTATAGTATAGTATATGGTATGGTAACTAACCTTTTTATCTAAATAGTTTCGACAATCGTAATTGAGGTAGTGATTTTTGCCAATTTCATTTGAGTTTGGCACAGCTAATTCCTCAGCAGTCATACCAAGAGCAGGAAATATTTTGCATGATTTACGATATGAATTAATGCGTTTTTTTAAAGAAAACTCCTTGCCAAAACGGCGTGCTATCCATTCCCGTAGGGAGGGCACTTTATGGGCTTCCGGTAATTGAGCCCACACATATTTTGGATTTTTGCGTAAATATTGAAAGGCGTCAGACAACATTTGATCCATTAGAGAATGATCATAAGCATTGTAAGAGGCCCAGTTAGGATACTGGTTAAGAGGCTTCAAATTTTCTTCAGTCTGTATGGCTAAATGGTCAGCAATGCTCTCTTCGTAGGCTTTAACTTCGCTATCAAATATAGTTCGGGCACATTTTGAAACTGCTTCATCGTATTTAGCATTTTCATTCCCATTTTGATTACGTTCATTTGACATTTGATCGGAAATAGTCTCATCCAAGGCTTTTAGACACATCTTTTGAATGTTATGTTGCTTGTCATGATCATCACATTTGTGCTTTGTCACAAATATTTTGCTGTAGTCAAATTTGTAGGGTTTATTTTTTGATGGTCGATGAAAATAAATCTCCGAATTACTTGAAGAATCGCTAATATAACCAAAGTCATAATTATTTCGATTGTAATTATCACCAGTATTGTTGCTAGTAATAGCAACATGTTGTTCTATTGCTTGTTTCTGCTCCTTCGGTGGTGTATTATGCTTTACGATTTCTGATTCTGGTTTACATATTTCTTTCTTTGAGTTTGATTTGGAACTAGCTTCGAAGTCTTCACCCAATATAACATCCAATATTTTTAAATTACTGGTAATTGTCTTTAATGACATTCCATTTGCTGTTTTTGTATGCTTCGCATCTATTCCCAGTTTACATAATTCTTTCTTTACTGCTACGGCTAATACTTTTCGAATATTTTGGATACGTTTCTTTGAAAAATTAATACCGGAATATTTCTAGAATTAGTAATGAAGCTTATTCAACTTATTTTTTTCTACTTACCTGTTGTTCATCGTTAGTTTTAATATATTTTTTTAAGCACTCATTTCTGGCTTGAACTCTTTTCTCATGTTCCAAGTTAATTTGTATTAATTTAAGAGTTCTGTGATACTCACATTCAATGTCAGCTGATCTGTATTTCAAAGATGCAGTATACAAACTATTAAATATATTCTCAATTATATCCCGAATTATGCCATGGACAATCCGTTTTCCGGCATTAAATTCATAATATGCAAACCATCGGTTAGTTTCGTTTTGAACATTATAATTAGGATCGCGGCAGGCCTTATACATGTTTAGTTTTACTTTAAAAGCAGGCATCTCTAGAGTTAATCGCTTTCCATAATGCTGAGGGCGAGGATACATTTCAAAATAAGGCGACACGTATTGGGAATGACAATCTGTTTTAGTTCGCTTGGATGGATGTTCCTTAAAATTATGGCGGCCTAATCCTGACTTCATTTTAATTCTTGACGTATGACCGCTCGGGAGAATTTTATCCAATTGCCTTAAGGTCGTTATCATATCCAAGTGACAAATAGATGAACAAATTAATTGTTCGTTTACACAATATGGTCCAGGTTTGGGCGTTTTATAGTGCATCTCCATGAGAAACCATAAAAATATCAAATCATTGCAACGACTGAGTTTCATTAGAAATGTTATTTGTTTTGAAGTTATCATCGGCTCCAATCCTATTAAATTTAAACAGGTTTTTATGCGATGTGTTGTCCCTTGCTCTGCATCATCACGTAAGGCACTAAAAAGCATATCGGCACCTAGAATTTGATAATGGGAAGTGCCCCTGAACCATGGTGCAACGTTCTTTCGTGAAAGAAATTCTTCAATTATTTGTTTGTTTTTGGGCATGATTCAATTTCCTTTCAATAAATTTTCCAGAATATTGCCTTGAGGTTTATTATTATTTAAATAAACAAAGAATTTTTGAATTTTACTAAAATCAAATATAAATTTATGAACAGATTTGAAACAAATATTTCAAAAAATGATTTTAAATTTTTTGTCATATCAAGGGCTACACATATACATACATACACCCAGCTAGCATTTGGAAGATTGTTTTTAAAAAAATCACTTTGCTGAGTCTTTTTAGAGTACTTTCGGTGATCAAAAACTTATTAGTCAGTTACACGATTAAAAAAGGACTCAAAAATGATTCGCTCCAATGAGTAAAATGAGTTCGATTTAAAATACAATAAAAAATTGTATAGCAATCGGAAATTAATTATCCAGACGTTTAAAATGTGACTATTATTTCTGTTATTTATTATTATATTCTAATTATACTGAAGATTGAAAAACGTTTGTTAATTTTTTGGTATGTACAAATGCCCTACCATTGATACTTTGTGCTGTAGCCTTTGTTTTGGATGACAGCTTCGCATCTACGACCCATACTTTCCACAAGTTTTTGGCATTTTTTTTTGGGTATGGCATACCAAGCTTCCTGAACGGCTGACCATAAATCCTTGACTTCATATCACAGGTTTTCAATAGGATTTAAGTCAGGGCTCTGGGCTGGCCAATCCAAAACGGAAATCTGTTCCGAACAAAACCAATTTTTTACTAGGTTTGACGAGTGTTTGGGGTCATTATCTTGCATGAATTTCCACTTAATTGGCATAGAATCGAAAGCGAATGGTTCCATATGGTTTTTTAGAATATCCAAATATTGAAACTTGTCCATTTTTCCATTCATTTTTACAAGTGGACCTACGCCATGCCAAGAAAATGCACCACAAACCATAAGGCTACTACCGCCGTGTTTTACCGTCTTCTGCGTGAACCGAGGATTATATTCTTGGCATCTATGACGACGAACAAACGTTCTGCCATCTGGTCCAATTCAAAAATTAATAGGATTGTCCTTATGGGTTCTGGCGAAGGCTAAACGTTTTGATACATTTTTTTTTGAGAGCAATGGTTTTTTCCTGGAAATGCGCCCAAACAAATTTGCCTCGTTTAATCTTCTTCTGACAAGCCTGCTAGATATTTCCAAGCCAAAAGATTCATTAATATCAGACGTTATCTGCCGTGAAGACTTGAATGGATCAATTTTTCCATTCTTACCATTGCTGCATCTGTACGCAAGTTTGTTTTTCGAGGTCTTGGCTTCCGACTTTTGCCCTTAATCAAAAAATTAATAGGATTGTCCTTATGGGTTCTGGCGAAGGCTAAACGTTTTGATACATTTTTTTTTTTTTGAGAGCAATGGTTTTTTCCTGGAAATGCGCCCAAACAAATTTGCCTCGTTTAATCTTCTTCTGACAAGCCTGCTAGATATTTCCAAGCCAAAAGATTCATTAATATCAGACGTTATCTGCCGTGAAGACTTGAATGGATCAATTTTTGTCATTCTTACCATTGCTGCATCTGTACGCAAGTTTGTTTTTCGAGGTCTTGGCTTCCGACTTTTGCCCTTAATCAATACATCGGGATTCTCTACACATGATTTAATAGCATTGTAAACTTTTTTTCTTGAAACTTGCAGTTCTTTAGCAATTTCCGATACTTTTTTCCCATTTTCATGCATTTTCCATATGATCCGCCTCTCCTCGGTTGTTATATGATTGCCTGATCCCATTTTGAAAAAATTTTTCTTTATACTTGTTTTTTTAATTTTTTTTAACACTTTAACAAAGTATCAAGTGATCTGAATGAAATATACGCGTGTAATAACTATTTCAAATAAATTGTGCCATTTACATATCCACTTAAAATCAGCTTTGTTTACGCAAAAATAATAACGGTAAATAATAAGCAGAATATAACGGAATATTTGAGTGCTGCTGAAACAAAAATTCTTAGAGCAACAATCTTAAGAGATAATTGTAGCATTTTATAAAATTTCTAGTTGACAAAACATAGTTTTTTTTAAATTAAAATGTGTGCCATTTATATGTCCATGGCTGTATGTATGTGCACAGTTATGTACATATATACAGTGTATACTGTATATATGTACATAGTCAGGTATGTAATAGTGGACGAATAATAATTCAAAAATACTTAAAAATAAAAAAAAACTTTGGTTAATACTATACGTACTAAACGCTTAAATGCAACAGTCTTATGAAAATGTAATAATTAATTAGTTTTTTTGTATTACATTCTTACGTATAATTAAAGAAACATTAATTTAAAACGTGCTTTTTTTCATACTCCGAATATATTTAAGGTTAAATTCGATGTATTTTTCTGTTGATTTTAGACCAAAAACCACAATTATAATATCAACCTTGTACACGCACGCTTTAACAATAAAACCACTCTAGTATCTTTTGTTATAATTAAGTTTATTCGAATCTAATGATAATTAATTATTGATAATGTACTCAACGTACCTACTTTTATATAGAATACATACACTGACATATGGAAGTATGTATGTATGTATGTATGTATATATTTGATACGTAAATAACACTTTTAACGGATACTTTTAACAAGAATTGCATATTGCAAGTGTACTGCGACGCGACTTATGACGAAATATTTAAAGGACACAATCGGTTCACCGATTCACTAATTACTCCATTTTTAGACAAATGCTTACTTAATACATATTGTATGGTTATTGAAAATTTTCTAATGCAAAATTATTAAATTCCAACTCTTGTTCTTTATTTTTCATTTAGTAATTCGTTTGGGTCAACAACAGTATTAATATAAAGGGTCCGCCAAATAACTTTTTTTTTTTTGAAAATGCTTTAAAAAAAACTACTGAATATTTTCTCAAATTTCTTTTTTTATTTGAAAGTACAATCCTTCCGGTTAATAATGAAAAAATAATTTCATTCAAATGGCTGCCTCGGCTGGCCATGCAGTAGCCTACATGATCGGTCCAATTTTTAAGCACATTATCGATTGTGTACATCTGTATTTCACCAATGGCTTCATGAATATTGTCCTTTAAAGCGTCAATTGTCTCTGGCTTGTTGGCGTAACACTTATCTTTGACGTCACTCCACAAATAATAGTCCAACGGTGTCAAATCGCAGCTCCGAGGTGGCCCAATTATGCGTCTGGACCAAAATCCGCACCAAACAGTGACTCGTTTTGGATGTGTCGGCTTTTCAATGTATGCGTGCGGGTTTTCTGTGCCCCAAATGCAACAATTTTGCTTGTTTACATACCCGCCAAGATCAAAATGAGCTTCATCTGAAAAGATGATTTTTTTGCCAAAATCGGCATCTTCTGTAAGTCGATCGCAGGCCCACTTAGCGAAGCGAAAACGCATAATCATTTATTTTCCATTATTAACCGGAAGGATTGTACTTTCAAATAAAAAAAGAAATTTGAGAAAATATTTTTAAAGCATTTTCAAAAAAAAAAAAAGTTATTTGGCGGACCCTTTATTACATTATTTCTGTCTGTTTCTGTCTGTCTTTGTTTTATTATTATTTTTGTTAAATTTGTTTCTCTTTTTTAATATTAAAGTTTAGTTTGAATTTAAAAAAAAAAGCTTTAATTGTAACGACTTGAGCTTAGCGTTCTGCAAACAAAAATCATGATGAATTCTTAAAAACTAGTATTGAGAAATACTGCAAATAACGGTTTAATGGACAACTGTCATATTTTCAGAGATAAATAATGGAATAGAGAGAGAGAAAAAGAGAGTTTTTGATTAAGAGGATTTGATACACGTAGCTTTAAGCTTTTACGTATGTGTACATGCGGAACGAATGCGCATACAGACATAAGAATGTACATACATACATATGTATGTATGTATGTGTGTATGGAGGATGAATTTAATGCCAAGTAAGTAAAAACAATCAAAATCAACTTCTTACAAAAATGAAAATAAATTGAAAGATTTGAATTTTTGTATATAACTTAACTTAATAGAAATCTCAGTTGTTGAATATAATTCGTCGAGCAAACACGACGTAACGGTCATCATTTGACAGATTTTTTCAAAGAAGTGAAAAAGGTGTTTAAGAAATCAAATAAAGAAAATGAAATAAAATAAAGTAAATAAAAAGCAATTTGATTAAGTGTTTACCATTAACTAAAATATAAATACATACATATGTATATAAATATATATATTTATTCTACAATTTTTTAAGATACATACATATGTACATACATACAATACATACTCAAATGTATTTGTTGCCAGCACAAAGCTTTGCATTTTAATTATAGTTTTAGTTAGACTAATGCAAATATCAGTTCTTTTTGGTACTTAATCGTTTGATATTGCAAATCCGTTGGCTTACTGCTTCGTGTTTATTTTCCAAAATAAATAAAGCAAATAAATAATAAGAATAAACTTTTAAAATACATACATACATATATACATAAAGAGATATAAAAATAAATAAAGTTTTACGTCAAACATGAGTTTTACACGGCAGTTGTCGGAAATGAGTGCCAGTGAACTAAACGAAGCCATTGACGATACCAATTTTCCACAAGCGCATGTACTTTCACGTGGACGTAACAATAGCGTTTGTTCAACAAGTAGCACTTCAGGTACTTCTTCCCTAATGGACCGTAATCTATCACAGAATGACGACATTAACAGCAGTAATGCGGTCGCAGCCAATGGTGGTGCTGGAGGTAACGGTAATGGCCCTGTTTTGGATAACATTGCCAATGAAATTGCTAAAAATAAACCTATTAGTATTCGTCCAAAACTAGTCTTGAAAACAAATGGTATCATTAATGAAAATGAACAATCTGATACTCCTATAACTCCAATGACACCAAGAACATCGACCACTCCAGGTATTCATATAATTTCTTAAACTGAAATCATTTTTTAGTTCTTTATTAGTCATCTTAAAATAACGATTACAATTATGTACATGCATACATGCAATACGCATTTAAATATAAACAATTACATACATACATACATACATATGTACATACTATGTATGTATATTTGAATGTATGCTTATGCTTATGCATTTGCATTAATTTTGATATATTTGTTACTTTATTTTATTTAGGACATGAGAATTGCACTTTTCATCACGATCTAGAATTAGATCACAAGCCGCCTACAAGAGAAGCTTTGCTACCTGATATGGCACGATCATATCGATTGCTATTAGGAGGATTAGGCGAAAATCCTGATCGCCAAGGTCTAATCAAAACTCCAGAGAGAGCAGCCAAAGCAATGTTATTTTTCACAAAAGGTTATGACCAAAGTTTAGAAGGTAAGTCGACAATATACCTTTATCTACCTTAACCCTGTGACGGACACCAAAATTTTAAGAGGCCTTCCCTTGGGACACTTGCTGTATCTCCGTTATTTGGCAAGATACGAAAATTTATGACGTGCATACACGTCATGTCCCCCCAGAAACCCTTGTTATAACGTCTATAGACGTCAGTGTCCGTCAAAGGGTTAAGATATTTATATGAACTTTCCTGGAAATGGTTTTACGAATGAATAAATTTCACATCACAATCGAAGCAACGTTTTAATATACATATTGTCAGTCATGTAGTTTAAAAATTATGGCTTTTGATGCAAAATTTAAAAAAATCCCCGCTATACGGGTATTTTTCTACTTTAACTAGTTGAATGGGAATTTTTTTGTGGTTTTTCAAATTATCGTAAAGAATAGTTCTTGGAGTTGAATGGTTAAATTTTGTTTGTTTTTAACTTTTTAACACTGAATCGATTTGTCTTTTATCTTAATGACACAGAATGAATTTGCATAAATACGCTAATTTATGTGTAAGTTAAAATAAAACAAATACAAAAAACAAACACATATGTACACTGGCGAGCAAAATTGTACGAATGCAGACGAAATTGTTATGTTATACATACGTCATAGAATATTTAACAAAAATAGATTATAAATTTGACTAAAAGTGGCAAATCATGCAGTGAAATAGCTTAATCTCCGAATATTGAATGCAGTATTGTTCATAGTTTTCGAAAATTTAGTTTCAAAATCCATAACAGATGGATGGTTAACCACCGCACATTGAATGGTTATGAAATGGAATAATAAAACCAAAACACCAGAATTGTATGTTGATGTTTTTAACAAAAGTAGAAGTGAATGAACTGCGCTTAGAACGTTAGGTAAAGTCGGTCGATTTGGCTGCATAAAGTGGCCAGCTTAAAGTCTGAATCTTAGTCAGATTAATGAAAATTTGTTGGACTCTTTAGAAGAGAAGACTGATAGCATATGAAATAGCACCAAAAAAGATGAATGAACTTTGTTACGCTTACATTATAATTGAAGACATATTCTAAATGCAATTATGTACAATCTGGTGCACTTAATCATCAAATGTTCACAATTTGAAGAAGTGAGTTAATGAAGTTAATTTATTTATATATGTAAATATCCTGGTTCAGTAAATAAATATAGAATCCTGAAATTTAATGTTTAACGTTATACGTTTGATATATGTACGTCAAACATATGTATGTACATATACAGCTATGGACATTAAATTAGCACATAACTTTATTATAAAAACAATCAGATTTTTTATAGTATTTTAGGTCTATTCATAAAAAAATTTAAAAATAGAAACTTAAGATGCATATTCTACTTTAAAAAAACAAAAAAAATTTTGGCGAAATTGCCAATCGTCTGCTCATTAAGACCTGCAACATATCAAACGCTAGATTTTAGCTTGACAGTAAAATAGCACAAATTAAAATGTCTGGAATAAAAATAATATATTTTAATAAATAGTAAAAATATTAATGTTTTCAGTTTATTTGATCAATATTTAGTAGAGTAGCCTCTATTTTCAAGCACCACGTGGCATCTAAGGGACAAAATTCTTTGGCAAAGGTTTTTGGGAATCTAGTACCAAGCGTCCCGTATTCCAATCCACAAATCGTCCAAATTTTTGTGCTTTTGTTGAGCAATAGTACATTTCACATCGTTTCAGAGGTTTTCTATCGAGTTTAAGTCAGAACTTTGCGCCGGCCAGTCTAAAACGGGAATGTGCACTTTATAAAATCAATCCTTAGCCAGCTTAGTTGTGTGTTTGGGGCCACTATTTTGCAAAAATATGAATAAAACTGGCATGTATTAAAAGCTTATGGTTCCATTTTGTTCTCTAGAATGTCCAAATACTGATAACGGTCCATTTTTCATTAATTTTCACAATGGGACCTACACCGTGCCATGAAAATGCTACCCACGTCATTGTGCTTTTTCGACCAAGCGTTATGATCCTTTGAGTATAGCGTTGATTTAATTCTGGCCGTTACCAACCACTCTACCATCTGGTCCCATACGATTTAGCATTGTTTCATCACTCTAAAATATTTTTTCCAAAATGGGAGATCTGTACCCTTGTGGGTGCGAGCAAACGTTAAACGCTTGACTATATTTTTCTTTTGGTAGAAGTGGCTTCTTTCGGCAAGAGCGTCCAAAGAGCTGATTAAGACGTCATCGTATGAGCCTGTCCGATAAATTTAACCTAAATTGCGAATTAATTTCGTTCAAAATATCGCGTGACGACATGAAAGGCTCCTTCTTTGACTTCGAGACAATAGCACGGTCCACGACTTCGGTTGTTTCCTTGACACGTGGCTTTCGTGTTTTGTTTTCTGCGACATTATTATGTTTGCTTTGAAGGAAATGATCACGTTATAAATCATTTTTCGCGAGCAATTCGAAATTTCGGCAATTTCAGCCAGGTTTTTCCCATCATTCCACAAGTCAACGATAAGGAGCTTCTCCTCTGGCGAGCAATCTTTTCAACGTCCCATTTTTTAAAAAAATTACTATAAATGCCATAAAATTAAAAGAATATACCGTAAGAATAAAAATACTTGAACAAAGCTTGTACCTATGTACGTTGTGCTAATTTACTGTCCAGCTCGAATTTAGCTACTGATACAAATTAGCAGTCAAAACAAAAAATTTTTACGATAACGGTAATATTTTTTGTTAAACAACAGCTAGATGTCATCGTGCAACATTCCAGACCAAAACAATTGGCCTAATTAGGATACAAATGAGAAAAAATTCACAATCAAACTATGGCTATATATTCATTGTATAAAAGATATTTAAGTGCTGAAAGAGCCAACGTACACTTTTGCACGCTAGTGTACGTACAATAAATAAATAAATGAGTTCAAACACTGCGCTTTTTAAATACATATGTACACATGTCCAGGTTATTCTTTATGAATATATGTATTATATTATATTAAATATACTCGTACTACTGCTAAACTTTCTAATATTGCTCATTTGGAATCGACCACGTACGAGTATATATTTTATTGTACATATATTAATAAGTAAGAGTTGTTTTCCGATCTCTTTCAATTATTAATAATTTTGAGTTCCAGGGAATTCTGAGACAATATATGTACATATATATACATATGTATGTATCTTTTTAAAAACAGGTTTATACATTTTATTACAATCAACTCGTTTATTTACGAATAAATAAATAAATATTGCTTAAAAAATTAAAAAATGAAAGCAATTTACCTTCAATACAACTAAAGTTATAAAATTAAATTAAAAAATTCATTCACTTAGAATCAAAACCGGTGCTTAATGCTTATAATACAAAAATAAAACATTATTGCACTTTGAGCATGAACCTAAAACTTTTTTTTTTGTTTAGTTTAACTTTTTTATTTATAAATATTAATAATTTAGACTCAAGATCAATCAAATTTAGTAACATTCTATCAAAGATTTTACATTTGTATAATTTAAACATGTATATTTTGCTAAAATATGAATATACTTACAGTATCGGTCATAACTAAAGCCAGCGCGTAAGATTTTTTATATTTATATAGGGGCTGCCAAATAACTTTTTTTTTGAAAATGCTTTAAAGAAAAAAACTACTGAATATTTTCTCAAATTTCATTTTTTATTTGAAAGTACAATCCTTCCGGTTAATAATGGAAAATAATTTCAGTAGCCTACACGATCGGTCCAATTTTTAAGCAATTTATCGATTGTGTGCAGCTGTATTTCACCAATGGCTTCACGAATATTGTCCTTTAAAGCGTCAATGGTCTGTGGCTTGTCGGCGTAACACTTATCTTTGACGGCACCCCACAAATAATAGTCCAACGGTGTCAAATCGCAGCTCCGAGGTGGCCAAACGACATCAGCTCTGCGGCTGATAATGCGATCTTCAAAAACAGGCCGCAAAACATCGAGTGTAGCTTCGCCTGTGTGGCACTTAGCGCCGTCCTGTTGAAACCAAATGTTGCCAATATCCTCCTCTTCAATTTTTGTGAACAGAAATTCGTTCAACATGGCCCCATAACGATCGCCATTGACTGTAACGGCCACTCTTTGACCAAAATCCGTACGAAACAGTGAGTCGTTATGGGTGCGTCGGCTTTTCAATGTATGCGTGCGGGTTTTCTGTGCCCCAAATGCGACAATTTTGCTTGTTTACATACCCGCCAAGATCAAAATGAGCCTCATCTGAAAAGATGATTTTTTTTTGCCAAAATCGGCATCTTCTGTAAGTCGATCGCAGGCCCACTTAGCGAAGCGAAAACGCATTGGATGGTCATATTCGTTCAGCGGAAGGATAAAACTAATTATCTGTCAAATCAGACATGAGCTAAGTGTTACCATTCACGAAATAAGCACTAGTTGAAAAAAAAAAACGTTAGATGGCGGTCCCGATACATTGTATGCGTCTTATAAGGAACTGCTATTTTTTTGTTTATGTTATCTATTATTACAGTGTATTGCTATGTATAGTTCAAACAACATACATACATATGTATGTTTAATCAGCTTATCATTTTATTTAAAAGTTTTAAAATATAAAAATCGTAAAAGCCACAATATGAAAGAGACAAAACGAAAACATCCATTTATACTCGTATATGTTTTAAAATTTCACTACGCTACGGATTATTTAAAATATCAATCAAACAGTACAATGTCTACACAATTTGTATATCAGAAGAAGAAATTAAAACAAAAATTATTGTCGAATTGGAATTGAGTAGGAAATATTCGATCAACAAATTAATTATTAGTTATTGCTGTCAGGGCGCATATTATCGTATTCTTTTTGAAAGATGTCCACGTAAAAAATCGCCGCGTGAAGATTTCATTCAAAAGATCCTAAAAATATTTAATTTGCAAAAGAACGATTCATAGATGAGTACTTAATCGAAGACCAGCAAAGAAGTTTCACATATTGCGCAAGACCATACCGTCTGAAAAATGTTCTGTTTTCTGACAAATCAAAGTTAAATTAAAAAAAATTCGAATGAAAAAGGACGGATAAAAAAAATAAAAGGCGAAAGGCTAAATCCTGAGCATTTTAAAGCAATTGCTAAGCACGGTTAAGGCAGTGTAATGATCTGGGCCTCCTTTTCTGGGCCTAGGAATTGAAGCTGTATGTGACATATGTATATAGCAAAATGCGATGCCACCTTATGCATATGAAGAAACGGTCCTAGATACATACATACATACAGTGAAGGACTAAAGTCTACATGCAACCACAGTTTTTTAAATTTTTTTAAAAACATTTATTTACTGGAATAGCTAAGTATACAGTTTTATTTTATTAATTAATTTATTTTTTATTTTTTTATGAATAAAGATGATTTACTAAAAAACTGTATCATTAATTTTTCTATTAACTAAGTGTTTTTTTTAGAATATCATTACATGGGGCTGCATGTAGACTTTAGTCCTTCACTGTATGTCCAAAATTTGTAATGAACGAATAATGAAAACCCTTTCGGGGGGCGATTTAATAGTTGGTCCTGAACCCCCAGTCTGCCACCTCTATGGCCTCATCGATGGATGGGCCAGGGAGGAAGAGCAGAGGCGTTGGGGGAACGGAACGGGTTGTTCTGTCTCTAGACGTCTATGGCCTGCTGTGGACAGTAAGAGAACAGATTGGCTGCTGGGCTTGGTTAAGGCCAGCTTAAGGTTGGTTGTCGGTTTTATCACAGGGCACTGCGAGATTAGGTCGCTGACGGGGATCTGGAACAGATCCCAGCCGGACTATTGCAGGGTATGTCGCGATGAGGAGGAATTAGAGACTATCGAACACCTCCTCTGTAACTGCCCAGCCCTTGGTAGGTTGAGGTTGAGGACCCTTGGCAAGTCCTTCTTTGAGAGCTTGAGTTCTGTGTCGAGAGCCGACATCAAGGCTCTCCACAGATTCATTAGCAGTTTGAGCTGGTTGAGAGGTGCTAGGGCTTCATAAGTGTAGTCGCGCTCTCAACCCCTTTTGCTTGTGTCTGTTTCTTTCTGTGTGATTCCCATCCCCCCCTTACCTTTATGCCCTCCTTTCATCCTGTTCCCTCTATTTCCTTCCCTCTCCAAGGACGTTGTACAATGGGTCAATTTCGACCTCCGGGTATTGTACTTGTCTTAACGGACAAGTACACGTCCTCTAACCTAACCTAACCTAATAATGAAAAACAGTATCGAAATGAGAATTTATGGGAGATTATTGTTAATGTGAAAATAAATCGAAAAATTGCTGAAATAAGGAAGATTTAAAAATAGTGTGAGAAGGAATGTCGTCCAACGTTAGAAAATCAAATCCAAAATTTTTCTTTTTATACCCATGAGTGGTGTTTTATTTTTGTGTTTTTTTATTTATATATTTTAATTTTTTTTATACTTATAAATGAAAAAAAAATTTGAAATACAAATCAAAACCAAGCACAAAAATTATTTTCATAAAAGAAAGATGATATGCAAAACTCTAGTTAGGAGGTGCTTTTAGTTATGACCGATACTGTAAGAAGTTCAATTTCATCTGTTAATAAATTCTATCTGTTAAACATTCCATGACTTTTTTGTGGTACATACTCATGGATCATGCTACTCCATTTCTCATACAACCACCTATTCTTTTGCAAGTCATCATTTAAAGTAAGTCTTTTTATTTACAGTGCTACTATACTTACATATACATAAATGCACTTTCATTTATTATAAAATAAAATGTATAAAAAAGGAGAATAAAAGAATAAAAAGAGAAAGAGAATATAGTGTATTAAATTCATGTACATATGTATGTATATTTATACATATATGGGCAATTTCGTGTCAAGTGACCCAATTTTTAAAATCGATGTCTTCCGATTTGGATGAAATTTGCACCAAGGTTAGTACTATTGGATAGTAGCCCAGACACTTTTCAGCTTTATTCCGATGGGCAAAGAACCATTGTAAAGAAACTGAAATGGTTTTTAGTAGCAAAGATGATCATGAGGAAACATTAAAAACATTGAAGAGTAGATTCGACGCTGCTGTAACAATTGATGGTACAGTTCAATACCATGCTTTTATACCACTTATCGATGGAAGACTCTAGTTGAAAAAGTTTTCTGCATCTACTCAATGCGATTTCTTTCCAAAGCCAAAAAAAATCTTATTCTTGCGTTAAAAAATAATTTTTTTGATAGATATCCCACTCGCATCCCATTAAGCGATTATAAAGCCCTTAAAAGAAATTGTATAAGCTTTCTTTTGAGCAAAAAAAGGGCCCAAATTGAAAAAAATTAAAAAAAAAAAAATTTAAAAAAAAAAAAAATTTTAAATTAAAATAATTATTTTTGGAGAGATTGTAGAAATAGCTATCTAATATCCTTTGGAAAATTTTTGCTAGGACCAATAGGTGAAAAGTTACACACATTTAAAAAAAAAAACCCTGTATGACCAAAATGTCTAACTACCCCCTCTAACTCCGGCAGTTCTTGACTGATAGAGCTGAAAAATTGTGTCTGGCCTACTATCCAATAGTACTAACCTTGGTGCAAATTTCATCCAAATCGGAAGACATCGATTTTAAAAATTGGGTCACTTGACACGAAATCGGCCATATACAGTGGTGGCCTTATAATTAGAAACGACTTAGCAACTTGCATGTTTGTTAATTTATTTTCAAAACTTTGTTACTCATTTTAAAACTAATAGTTAAAAAAGACAATGCAACATGTTAGCTTTAAGTTTAAGTTAAAATGAGTAACAAAGTTTTGAAAATAAATTAACAAACATACAAGTTCCTAAGTCGTTTCTAATTATAAGGCCACCAATGTATATACATATGTATTTGTTATGTTACACGGGCTAAAATATGAGCACTTTAATTTTGTATTTTAAATAAAAATAATAATTTTTCTTAATTTTATTAAATTTATTTTTAATGGAGTGCAGTAGAACGACATGCCAAATGATTCCTCTTTATGAATAAGATAATATATAAAAAAGCCTCGATTTACATTATTAGCGTAGGTAGTTAGGTTGGAGTGGTAGCTTTGATACCAAAAGCTCACTTGAGTACGGATAGCGGCCCGTTGTGATGCTACAGGTAAACACAGCCTCTGTACTGACCGAGTTCCACCAAAATAGGGAAAAAGTTGGTCAGCACAAGGGCTGCACATATTATTAGCGTTGTCTTTCAGAAATTTTAATTTTATTGATGAAAGGAAAATGTAAAATTGAAGAGCTAGACTGAGTACCTAATTTAATATACAACTTGGAAATTTATCGAATTTTCTTAATTCGAAATTCTCAATGGCGAAAGGTTAATTGAATAAAATATTAGAAAGACAAAGTTCATAATGTGAATTAGAACCAGAATTAGTTTTATTCTTTCTTTAATACTGATCTTTAATACTGATTTATTTATTGAGGAATGCATGTATTTTGTATGTTACAGATGTACTTAATGGTGCCGTGTTTGATGAAGATCATGATGAGATGGTAGTTGTCAAAGATATTGAAATGTTTTCTATGTGCGAACATCACTTAGTCCCCTTTTATGGGAAGGTGTCTATTGGATATTTACCTTGTAATAAGATTTTGGGTCTCAGTAAGCTTGCTAGGTAAGTAGAAAACTAGTTTCACATACTTTACAAATATAATAACCTTCCTTGTATGTATATACCTACTACCATATCATATGTGTAGAATTGTAGAAATATTCTCTAGACGCCTGCAAGTTCAAGAACGACTTACTAAACAAATTGCAGTTGCAGTAACGCAAGCAGTTCAGCCAGCAGGGGTGGCTGTAGTCGTAGAAGGAGTGTAAGTAAATCATTTTATTTTTGTTACATAATACATACATATGTATGTATTGGTGCATGCATACAATTAAAAATTTTTTTTAAACAAAAAAAATTAAGAATAATTGGTTTTTTTTTTCTTTTCAGGCACATGTGTATGGTTATGCGTGGGGTGCAAAAAATTAACAGTAAAACCGTGACATCAACTATGTTGGGTGTTTTCCGAGATGATCCTAAAACCCGAGAAGAGTTTTTAAATTTAGTCAATACGAAATAAAGGAGCTTAAAGAGAGACGTATGAGAAAAATGCAATTGGTACAATCAAAGAGACAAAAAAAAAAGACAGCTAAAATATAAATACATATGTACATATATATGTACGTATTAAGAAACATACATACATATTTATTTCTCTATAAGAGTTTAAGATTTTACCGATTGCAAAATTTGTCATATCTATAGATGAATGATAGATAAGTTGGTATATACAGGAACTACTCAGAAAAATAGTTTAAGTTTGTTTTATTTACTGACATAATGAGATCTTTTTACTCACAACTTTCAAATTGTCTGCAATGTTTTGCATCACACACAGACAGTAAATAAAAATAATTTACATTAATTATTTATATATTTCGGAAACATATTTATCTATAATACGTCACATATATATGTATGTATATATTCACTGATATGTACAATAATGGAATATTTATCGATATAAAACAATATATACATATATATACCTATACCTAGATATATAAAAATATTTGAAGCTTGCCAGCTGCCTATTGAAATTTGCATTAATTGTTTTGATATAGAGAAAATTTGGGTCCAAATAGGAACTTTTATTTTTAATACAAGTACTTACACATACATAAATATACTTATACTGTTGTTTAGATGAAATTGTTAAAATTATTATTTTTTTTATGAATTATTCACTATATTACATATACATATATACATATATATAAATTTTTATTTTATTTTAAAGGTGTTAGGGTAGTTTTAAGAAAAAAAAAAAATAATAATCCTTTTTTGCACAACGAGATGTTTTATTATACATATACATATGTGCCAGCATACACATTTTTAATACTTTTCATTAAATTTTTAAAATGTTTAATCAATCCCCTATTTTTGTAAGACGAACAATTTCACACGTTCGTCTATTTGTATGCAAAACACATACAAAAACACTCAATTTTGCTTGTGTTTTTCACACAAACAGACGTTCGTCTTAGAAAAATATACCCTAAATTCGTTAGTGGTACAAAAACTGGCGGTAGATATTATTTCTTTAATTTTTTATTTGAAATTTGTATAACTAAAAAACGATATAAAAAATGTGTGACAAACGTAAACTTATTTAGGGAATTATATACATATAAAATATATACATCATACATACATACATATATAAATAATTAAAAATATTGTTGTCCTAATCATAAATAATAGTATGTATTTAAATTAATTCAAAATAAAATGCTATTGATACTTGTTAAAAATCTCGACGATTTTTTTTTTATAAATTAATTTGAATTTACATAACGAAACTGATCGCAATTTATTTACCTGTTTGTTTGTTTATGCGTGCACAATAATAACACACAGCAAGTTGTAATAATGACTGCCATTTATTTATGTTTATATATACAAACGAGCCAACATAGAATAAATAACACATGGAGGTAAACAACACAAGTTGCAATGGACGTGTGCAATAATTTGTATTATTTTTTTTATTTTCTTTTATATTAATTTTAAAGCACAATTGTAAAAAATGTTTGGTTTAATAAAAATAAGTTTAGATATTGACGGACTTTTCGTTAAATTTTGACATATTGTTTAACAGCCATCCCTCAATAAGAAGAAGCACACATTGCCGCGGCGGCAATGTCTCGGCAACACTTTGTAATCCAATTTTGACAGCTCGTTGTTGATAATAGTGAAGTTGGTTGCAAAAAGCAACAAAAATAACGTAAACAAAGAAAAAAGATGAAGCATGTGTAAAAAATAAACAGGTTTGTTAAATATATATGTACATATATATATTATTGTTTTTGATAAACCTGTTTTTATCGTTTTGACGTAAATTTGCCGCTTCTATTTAGAGCGTAAAAATGTATTGTGTTGTTGCGTGTGTTGGTGGGCTGTTGTTGGAATTTTATCGGATATAACAGACGGACGGGACCCCCCACCACGGAAAATTAATTACTTTTATTAATGGCAATTTTTGGGAGGTGTGGTGAATTTACTCGGTGTGGTAAGTTTATACAAAGTGTGGTGAATTTGTCCGGTATGGTGGATAAAATTAAAATTCATCAAAGTGCCGTTATTCGAAATAGGTACTGTATTATCATAGATCATTACGATATCAGTGGTGAATTAACAGGTGTGTGTCTAGGAATAAGTAATTTTCACCTCAATTAGTGGAGCAATTGAGTTAAAACAAACCCACCACACATAAATTTGGTTGCGAAACAGCGACGGGTGGGTGGAGTCACGCAGTGTTGCCATTGTGTCAGTAAATTTGTTTTATTAACCATCTAAAAAATAAAATTAAAATATATTGTGTGTAATGATTCATCCATAAAAAAATAAAATTGAAATAACTTTTGTAAATACATTTTTTCTTAAATTTATTCAAGGACAGAGTTTGTGGGGATAAAAATTAATAGGGGATGAAAACATACATTTTTCTTTTAGACTATCTACAATTAAAATTTTGATGCAAACCTTGGCAACATTGTTTACTATGAATTTGTTTCTTTGAAGATATGAGAAAAGTGTTACCAAGTTTCTAAATTTCTTCATTAATACAAACGAATAATCGAATTATGCTTTTCGCCAGAGTATTAGATAGAGTATTGAAAAAGATAATTATCATTATAAGCGTTATAATATATGTATATAGTATGTAATTGAGTAGTGAAAAAAGCTAATATAACTCTCAACGTTATATATATATATATATTTGACAAAAGAGCACTTTTCGATTATTTGGATACTTTGTATAAATAAAAGTTTGTAATTTGGTAGCACTTTTCCCATAAAACCTTCATTCACAATATGTTCCGATTAAATTTGTATAATTTTTCATTGTAGCGATTATTTATTTATATTTTATATAATAATAATTCAATTTCGTAGCAAATTAAAACTATGCATATAAATTTATTGCATTAAATGGTATTGCACATCGCAATAATTGCCGGCGATTTACAGCTGTTTGCTTTTTTAATTTACACCGCCGTCAATTTATAAATCACAAACTTTGGGAATTCCTTGTCTTTGTTGTTCCATAATTCCGATGGAAAATAAAACATAAGATTTTGCCCTAAAAAAATAATTTATTAAAACAGTCCTCAGAAAATATGCATACAAAGTTATGCTAAATTACGTAAAAAATAATTGTATTATAAATTTGTTAAAGGAGTTACTTTAAACAGAAGAAATATAAATTATAACCACCGAATACCCGAATCAACGTCACGAAAAACACGAAAAGAAAGTGTGTGAAAAATATCAGAAAGTAAAAAGACTGCGTGAAATTATTGCTTTTAAGACAACAAAATACAATAAAGAAAAACAAAACTATATACAATAAATTGTAATAGTTATCGTTTCTAAAAACAAACAAAAATATATATAAAAATAATAATCACTATTAATATCAGTCTGACTCTCCTCAGCAGTGACTACTAAAAGTTTGCGATCCTAAAATTAGAGCAAGGTTTTCATTTTCCTGGTGACGATATACACCAGTGTACGGGTTTTGTATCTGTGAATGTTTTTGGTTATGATGAAACTAAATATATCAAAAAAATGTAGTTATAAAATGTGAATGGAATTGAAATATGTAATGAATAAGTTGAATCCTGAAGCAGAAACTCACTTCTAATTTTAACTGTGAATTTTTAATTCTTATGCCATTCATAGTAGTTTTTTAAATGTTTTTCTTTTCATCTTTACGCCAATTTAACGACGACTGCTGTTCTTCCTGCTCCCCGGGTGGGATTTTCAGCAATTTGAAATTGCATATAACTTTTAAATTGCAATAAGTTTTTCTGTTTTCTACTCTACCTAAATGCATTAACTTTTAATAATGATTACACACAATAGTAAAAAACTATAAATAAAATTAAGAAAAATATGACGAAGTATTTAAAACAAATAAAGTGAAAATATATAGTAACAAATAATCACAATAGCATTCTTTCATCTTGTATGTATGTAATTACATACAATGTATGTATATGCTCATGTTGTATGCTTGAAAGTGCACTAAAAACGACAACAAAACAAATACAAAATAAAAAAAAAAAAAAAAAAAAACAGAAATAAAAACATTAAGTGCCTCAATGTATTATAGACTAAGAACAACTGAACGAAGAAGAAGAAACGTTACTGATTTTAGTCAGGATTTACAAAATATCTTTAAAGAATAAAAAAGAAAAATAAAATAAAAAATTTTTGAACCATTTTAAGGTAATATTTTACTACATTTCTGCTTTAGTAAAAGAATATTATATTAATTTTCTCTTTTTGTAGCTGTTCAATTATGGAAAAAGCCAAAGCGTACATAAAAAATGAATTAAAAAGTTCTAATTTACAACAACAACAGCAGCAGCAACAAACAGAACACTCGGCGACATTGTTACAACGACAAACATCTATAAATGTGCAACAACAACAGCAGCAGCACCAATATAATAGTAACTTGAATCCGTCACAATTTTATCAGCATTCGGCTCACGATAACAGCATCAGACTAGCTTCCCCAACGCGTCAGCAGTCATCAATATCGGAGGGATCAAAGTCAATACCGTTGTGTTATGTGTGCAGTGGACAGGGTGGGTATCAACCTATAAGAATTAGACCAAACTATGAAAGACCGTCCGAAGCTTATTTTCCATTTTTGGAAAGGCATGAACCACCCGCAGGCGTTCCACCGATTAGTTCGAGTCAAATGTATGCGATGGCATGTAATCTCTGTTTTCGATCGCTTAATGAGCAGTGGGAAGCTTACGAAAGAGAGAAAAAGCCTCATATACAACGAATTTATCATATGAAAAGACTTGACAACAAGCCCTATATAGGTGCTGATATTGCAACTCAAGGTGAATATGCTGCCCAAATGTTGGGACTAAGTGCTGAACATCTCGCCCAATCGAGTCTTGCATCCGAAACCCAACACTACACGTCGCCAATATCGTATGCGTATCAAAGACATTTACGTGAACCATCCAATTATCGGAGTGAAGCACCTTATCTTGCTCATTCCATAGCCGGTCAACAGCAACATCAGGTAGCCTCTTCTCGGAATTCTTCGCCTTCTCCAGCCGCAAATACTTCTCAAGATTTTTTTGCTAGGAATTCTCCTTTAACGTCACGAAATGATAGAGCACATACTATAAGTAGACCGCAATCTTGTGAAGGTGGTTATCACCAAACTGCATCGCCATCGTCGAGACCATCGAGTGTGCAGGGAAGCGCCTATGAGACCCTCAATATCAAACCTTCTTCTTATGCGCATCACAAGCTCAAGCTAGGACAACTGTCATATTCAAATTCAGCCAATCAAAATAACTATTCTAATGCGCAGCAACTGTCGTCAACTAATTTTGGATCACATCACCTGTCGATTGAGCAAAATACTGGACAACAACATATTCAGCAATCGAATTATAACTACCAAATGACTAAGCAAAATACAGCAATGTCACCACAAAGCCTTCCTACCCCGGTTGCACCCTCCAGAATGTTAATGTCTAGTCCATTCGGGACAGAACTTCAATCATCTAGAGATGTTGAAGATGTTCTGGATTTACGTAATATATCAAATGCAAGATCTTCAGTTACACCAAAAACCCCAACGCCAATATCTACACCAACTCCTATCAATTCCATAGCGTCATCTACTGCCCTTGTAAACAATAATCCCTCAAACACACCAGTTGATGTTGGTATCTTAGATCTTTCAATGCCAGATAAGAACTCTACAACTGAAGTCTGTTACGCTTGTGGTGATGAACAAAGGCGTGGCAGCTTGATAGAAATCAGTACTCTTAAATCAAAAGATGAGAAAAGTGAAAGACCTTATTTTCCAATTTTTTATGATATGCATCCCAGACCGGCTCGCTCTCGACCGATGGATCCCAGAGGAATGATTCAAGCTTGTCACCTCTGCTATGATCATTTAATGAGTCAGTGGCATCATTATAAGGTTAGTCTTAACCATTTTATTTTTTATATGAAAACTGTTTTCATTTTTTTTCTAAATTTTTATTATTTCACACAGCAGCAAGTAATCAAAATATTTATTTTTATTAAAAAAGAGCATTATTTTCTATTGATGCGTTTTTTCAAAAGTTTTTTATTCAGTATTTAATAATACTACACCCAGTCATCATTTTCATAATTATATATTTTAAGTTTAGTCGTTTATTAATTTGCTTTTAAATGCTCTTAACTCGGTAAATAGGATTATAATAAAAAAAGTTCTAAACTTTAAAAGAAGGAATTTATTACAAAGTATGACTATTTTTCAATTGTTATTTCGAAATAATATTATATTCATTGGAGTTGCATTATATTTTATTAATTATTTTGCTTTTAAGTTTAAAAATATATATCCTCTTAATACGCAGTATATTCGAATTGTAAAGTCGAAAAGATCTACTGTAGCAATTCATTTGAAGAATATTGTTGTGTTTGTGTTAGTAATTAAGAGAACGAATATTTCTTAAGTTTGTTTTCTGCGGTTTGAAATCCTCTTCTCAGATTTTCGGTAAACAGTAGGGAATCGTAAGCAAACTAATGTATTGTAGACTTTTTCTACAAAATTTTCAGTAAAACATTTTTGTTGTATAGCCGTATCATTAATTCTGTTGATTTAAGCATTGTGTATATTTCTATTTTAATCAGTCGTTACAATCATTCGTTCGTTTAAAGCGTTTAGTACAATCATTTATTTATTTTCTTATCATAACAGTGAATCGCAACATTAGTTTCGTATATAAAATGTGAATATTTAAAAGTAGAAGTAAAATAACGAATAAATAATGAAAATCAACTGTATATGAACATAAATGCCATAAATTTTTGGTATAATTTTTTCAATGATTTTTTTTTTTTATAAATGATTAAAACAAAAGTGCAAATGCAGTATGAATGAAAATAAATGTTGTTTAATTAAATAAAATAAAACCATAAATTACTGAAATAAGAAAACATGTCTAAAAACGACTCGGTTATTGCCGGTATTAAATGTGACAGCATTAAAAGGAAAACTAATAGCGATAAAAACAACAAAAATAACAAAATTGGTAGCAACATTGCTAAAGTTCGAGATTGGAGTGAGATGACTGTTGTAGGTATCCACAATACTCATAATATGCCGTTAAATGTTACTAAAGCTACGACAAACATTACCTCAAAGAATTATATTAGTACTATTAATAGCCCATTGAATTGCTGTGATACTTCCAAAGTATGGAGGGATTATAAAAAACTAAAAACGTATTTGTTATTTAAAGATAGAGATAAACGAAACGATAAGGTAAATTTTTAATAACGTTGTGTTTTAGAATTGTATAAGAACCAGTACATAGGAAATCGAATTGTGAAAGTAATCAATAGACTTAAAAGCCAGGTTATATTTATTTCCCATGTGTAAATGAAAAAAAAAAAAAAAAAAAACGGATCTACTCAAAATAATTCCGCTCAGGCCGAGTTATGAATTTTATAATAATATATGAAATGCACTTTTGTTGTCTTATTAGTTTGATCCTGCCTGTAAAGTTATAAAGAAAATTAATAGATAACTTATTAAAATTATTAGGTGACTTAAGAATCAAACAAATTATATTACTTATATTTATTAAAATGTTCAACATCGTTTAGTTGTCAAATATGTTTTATTTGCCCTTCCGATAAGTCGACTGATATGTTTAGTTCCGCAGAGGGTATTTTAATTAATTGCCATTAACGATTTCAAATTTTAACATTCCACCGATGAAGTTTAAACAGAGGAGTTAAATAGGTTTACGTTTATATTATAATTTTAAGTATAATTTATTGTAACGCTCGTACATTGTTATTGTATTTTAATTGTTTACAGAATAATCAGATTCCTGAAAATGAACGTAACTATTATTTACGTAAAAAACCAGTCTCAGTTGTAGAACGTGCCAAATTTGTTTGTTACACCTGCGGCAATGATACACCTTCTTCACAATTAAGACTTGTGTATTGCTGCCCTAATGCAGAACGGGAACCTTATTATTCTTTTATACAAACAATGACTGCTTATAAGAATGCTAGTCCAATTAGTCCGCAAGGTAAGTAATATTTTTAATAAATGAAATCAGAATAACAACATTTTTAATTATAGGAATGGTTCAAATATGTTTTACGTGTTATGAGAAATATTCTAGTCGTGCAGAGGGTACTCAACAAATTTCTTTAACTGTTTCATCTACAGAAAAGGTAATTTCTTCTATCAGTACAAACTAATAAAAATGTTAATTAATTATATTCAAAATATAAAAAAGATATCCAATATTTTCATAATTTTTAAGTTTATTTTTTAAGCAAATATCAAGTCTTAATTATAAAAGCAATATAAACATAGAATAATATATATTGCTGTCTGATACATAGTAGCGCATACGAAAGCAAATCAAAAAACAAATAAAATTGAGGCAAAAGCATTCTTATATTCATATATTATTTTAAACAGAAAGATAAGAAAATGCAAAGGTGTCTGATGTAATAATAGGGTTATCACGATGAGAGTAGTTATACAGACGGTGAGGTTCAAAGATTTAGTAAAGGTGGTATTGTACATATAGTTTGAACAATTTGACATGTGCCAGTAAAAGTAATTGAAATAAAATATAAAAAGTAAAAGATTGTCACACCACTGTTATGAAGAGATTTTAAATCAGTATAATCCCTATCCTCGTTATGCATTATTAGAGGTAAACATTTTAACAACGACTGTAATTAGCTTGTATATAGAAAATATTTCATTTGTATTCGTTTTGTATACAAATGAAATATTTTCTTGATAACTTACTGACTGTAAGCCATTGACCTATCAATATTAATTAACACGTCCTTACTCAAAGTATTAATACAATATAGTATGTAAAAGCACATTTAACTTTTTTAACATTTTTTAACATCTTTAAGAAAAATAAGAAACAGATTTGAAGATACTGTACCCCTGAAATTTGAACTCTTCTGATGGAATTCCATACATAACAACCCGATAGTGCGATCCATGCGAAAGCTTGATGTGAAGTCGATAGAATTGGCTATTACGTTGGATAGACTGTTCCAAGTTTTCTGAGAGTAATCCCAACAGATCGCCAGTACAACGGGATTTACAGAAAATATAATGTCTGCATGTTCACATGCTGATGATTTATTTTATTTTTCATAGCCTTGGAAAGTATGCAACATGTTGCTATTTGGGTTTTTAAACCTTGTTCGAGATTAACTTTGCATAAGTAACATGCCAGCGAGACGGAAAAATACTGGCAAGATATATGACACTGAAAATGTTAGCTAATAGACGAACAAGCAACCAAGAACTGCTTAGGGACTTGTGCTGAAGTACTATCCGCCCTAAAAGACTTGTTTATATTGAGATTCGTAAAAATCCGTTTAACCGTGCGTGCTCGTAAAAATATACTAGGCATTGTTGTCTGATAGCCTTTCTAGTGCGGATAGTAGTTGATTCTTTCCGGCATGTTGGAATTATTTACGACTATTTCCACTAAAAGATTAGTTTTATCAAATGAACTAGTGAATGCGCAGTAATTCATTGTACATAATAGTAGGGAGAACAATCAGACTTTTCTTTGGAAAGGAAGTGCTTTAATGCGAAATCGCCGTTGGCAAAGAGCTACTTCGTGCTTGAGGTACTGTAGAGACATTTTTAGCTGTTTATGAATTAGTTTGCAAGCAGTTGGTATCGTGCCAATTTCTAAATGAGTCCTCCTTAGATTGGGCTACAATTTTGCTAAGATTTGTGCTTTGATCTAATCGAAATTTTTTTCATTGGGATATAATAAGGCACAAATAAAACAAAGTAATCTCAAGATAAAAAGTTAATCTTTGTCTGTATTTCTAAGTAGTTGTAACAGTTTTTCGTGTTCATTTAACCCCTATAATATTTATTAGATAAACCCTAGATAATTAATTAAAACTGGAAAAATAACTATACTGTTTATGTTCTTTGTTCTTCGTTTCTGAAATCTGAATGTTATTGTATTTCTAGTCTTATATTAGTATGTATTAATAAATAAATTGAACATTTTTTAGTCTTGTGAAATTAACTCTAACCATGAGTCAATAAATCAACAAAAGGACATAAAACCATTAAGAAGTAATGATTCCCCATCAATTACACCATCTCTTCAAATTGGAACGCCACAACAATTTTCAATTGAAAATGGACATGGCCAATATCCGTAAGTAAAGTTTACACCTTTTACTACATAAAATGTAATCTAATAAAAAGAAAACAGAATTTAAAGACTTATTTCTACTTTAGCAGTACAAAATTTAGTATTGTGTTATTGTGAATACAGAATATATACTGAAAGTTTTTTCTGAAAACATGAAGAAAGAATAAGAAAAATAGACTGCTCGGTTTACTATAAATTCGCAAATTCGAAATTATTATTATTATTATTTTTTTATAAGATATGTAATTTTAAATGTTGATATATTTAAAACAATTGGTGTTCGAATTAATGGTGGTTAGTGTACTTATAGAAAAGAGAAAGAAAATTTACAAAAAAAAAACAAAAAACAGTTAACTCTTAGAATTTGCTGGACCGAAAATAAATAAAATATAAATCGAATATATACCGTTAGTTGTACTAATAATGTAACGTACATACACTGTAACGATTGATATTTGCAGTAAAAGGATTGTGTGCTTTCTCATAAATTAAAAGGTCAAGTGATTTTTTTAAATAAAAAAAAGATCAAAAGATGAAAGTAAACAATTTCTTTTATTTGAAAATTGCAATCCCCGAATACACAAAAATACTATATTAATACTAAATAAAGAATTATTAATCTTAAGAGGTGTTGTTATATACAAATGCTCTGTTGAAATAACAAATACTAATAAGAAATATAACCTAAAAAAATTTAAATTCCAATATTGGATAAATCATTTAAAGTTCAATAATCTCAGTATGTGTAGATAATAAAAATATTTAATTTGTTCTGTGATTTTAGATGTTACATATGTAAAACTTTATGTGCTTCCAATAAAATGGAGTGGTTATCTACAAGTGCTGAGCACATGAACTCTCACGCAATGCATTTTCCTTGTCTTAAAGGCAATTGTAATTCGAATTCTAATCTAAATAATACCAATAATGGGCGTGATACAAATATTAGTAGTAGCAGCGGGTCTGCCGTTAATAATGATCCAAACGGTAATCGCGTGCTGGCGTGTAAAGATTGTGTTAATCACTTAGCACGACAATGGGAAACAATGGACGCGGAAAGAGTTCCTTTAGAGCATAGAACGTAAGATGACATATATAAAATAAAAAAGAAAAAATAAATCAATAACTGTATTATACATTTTTATTTGAAAAAATTTAGATATATCATTCCATCGCCTGTAATAACGTCAACTTCCCCTAACGGTTCTAGGCATGGCGGTTTAAGTGTAAATACCCCTCCTTCTACCCCATCAGTTTCGTCAACGCCAGCTACCTCGACATCAATATATTGTTTTTTATGTGGTTTACATTCAGATCTTACTTTGGCCAGAGTTCTTTATGCCAGTAAAGAGGTGATGATATAAATTGGTATTATATTATTACAACATATCTTTAAGTAAACTTTTTTTATTTTTAGGGCTCAAGACCATATTTTCCTTTTTTGCTAAAACACACTTCCTTGCCTAATGCTGAACAACTACGTCCAGATTATTCGGCATATGTGTGTACTTTTTGTTATCATTCTTTATTAAAGCAGTGGCGACGGTAGGCAATGACAATGATTCTCTATTTTTATGTATCTATGTATTTTATATTCTTTCATTTTGTTATAGATATGAATCGCAAAATCCATCTTTAAATGCTGTAGATCGAAAATACAATTGGCATGACTATATCTGTCATTTGTGTGGCATAACCACTTATCGGAAACGAGTAAGAGCTTTGCCAGTTAATGAGTTTCCCTTTGTCAAAAACAGAAAAAGTGAAGATGGCCTCCTATTGGAAAATGGTGAATATGCTGTAGTTTGCTTGGACTGTTATGAAAGCTTAAGGCAAGTATTATTAATATTTATATTTCTGTATTATAAATATATAATAATATAAATTCTGTATTGTAATCATATAAAAGGCAACAAGCCTCTCAACATGACCGTTTTGGCGTTCCAATATCTAAACGAGCTTATAATTGGGTACCACAACCCCCTCCTCCTGAAGACAGCCCTGATGCAGCAGTCGCTCGTTTACCATGCGGCGAGCGTTCTGATAGAGTTGTATGTCTTCTTTTGTCAATATTAAAAAAGGCAACTTAAATAACACAATTTTCTTTTGCAGCCAATTAACACTGCCATGAGACCGTCAACAAAAAAGAATAGTTCACCTAAATTATATGAAAAGCCTAGAGATGGTAAGTGTTTATTGAATATTGAATTTCTTACGAAGAAAAACAAAGAAAATATGAATGTGTGTGGTACAAACACAAATACATAAGCTATCGAACAACCAAAAATCAAGTGCCAATAAATAAATAAATTGGCTTCACTTAACACGCTGTCAAGTACTTGACAATAATAGTATTAACGTCTTCTGCCTTCTCCGTCTTAAGTAGGGAAAACACAATTCTTATATTACATGGGTTTTAAACGAGATTTAAAAAAGTGATTATAGCAAAACGAAAATTTGACGAACAAGTCAAGTGAAAATAATTATGTTTTTAACTAAACAATGTAAATGTTAAAATACTAATATAAGCTTAGAATTGCTTTCTGAAACAAAAGTTTTGTCTGCTAAAACAAGTAATTCTGTGTTAAATATTTGCTGAAATGTGAGAGTAGAAGAAAGTCTAAGGTTAAAGAATGATACTAAATACGTACAGTGCTAAATGTGAGAGTAGAGTAAAAAGTCTTATGGTGTTTTCTTTTCTACAAAGAAAATATCACCCTCTTACAAGGTGCATTAAAACAATTTTTGACCAACCCTGTTGTAATGACATTTTTTATTTGAGAAGAACATAACACAAAAAATTAAAAAAAGGGTATGCCCTGTGTTTACCACTTATTAAGAAAATGAATGAGGAAATGCCAATTTGTTAAAAAGTGTTGCCAGATCGCTAATTTTTCGACGTCATTTTTTGCACGCTTTTTTTATAACAAAAAAAAAAATATTTTAACACTGTTCTAACATTGAATGCAAATTTTTATATTGCTGACTATGTAGCTTTAATAATGTAATATTTCCTTAAGATTACTTCACAAAACAATGAAAAAAATTAACTTCAAATTGGATAACAATACCAGGCGACTTTTTTTAAATTTCATCTGGTAGCCCTATAAATAAACAAAAGTCATCTGCTTTACAGGGCATTATCAGCACTCTCGATTTATACAGGGCATAAAATGTAATGCCCTCCACCATTAGCAAGTGCGAATTATTTAGAATAAAACATACCACCCTTTTAGAGGGCGAAACATTTTTAAGAATCAAACGCAAAATTGCATTTTGCGTTAATAAAATGCACATTTTTTGGTAGAAAAGAAAACACCATTAGATTAAAGAATCCTATAGAGTACAAATTAATAATTAAAATTTTTAATTTCAAAATTTATTAATTTCCTTTAAATGATTTTATTACATCCTTTTAAAATATGAGATGTTTATTGTATGTTTATTTTATAAAATATTACACGCTATTTTCCCTTAAATAATATTCGTAAAGTTTCAAAGTTTCATTAATTTTGGTTGTGATTGTAATTATAAAATTGAAAAATCTATAATGTCTAGTAGATAATTTGATAAAGACGTCCGTATTTAATTCGAAATTAATTAATTAACTAGAACATAGATTCAAGGTTCAACTTTTTTTTTTAATTTCCGTAAATGTTTTAATACGTCAAACATATTACATTACAAATTTTCTTTAGCTAGAATTAATAATTAAATAGGAAATCGAATATCGATCTCATTATTTCAAAGAAAGCGATTTTTCCCTCAGGGAAAAATAGAAATTATAATAAGTGGCAGTATTTTTAGAAACAATAATATATTTAAAGTGTGGTTTTAGCAATTAGGTTATTAGATAACACAATATTTTTGTTTCGATGATTCTTTTAGAAACATTTTGAATTTTTTTTTTTTATACCAATTCGGTTTACTTTATAGAACCTTCGACATTTTCGTCAGGCATCTCCTTTACGGCTATTTATAGATTATAGCCGAAAATGGATTGATCTTCACACTATATACAATGTAATTTGCTGACATTAATATTAAAACAGTACCAGTGACATTTATTCAAAAATGATTCCAATCCATTAATAGTAAATTAAGCGTTTGTCTATATGATTTGAAGCTCCAAATAAAACGAGCCTTTGATTCGCACTGTATTATAATTCATCTGATATTTAATGACTAAGTTAAAATTGTGCAACAATCATAACAATATGAAAATATGGGTGGAATTTAACAAAACAAATGAGACGTAATGTGTTAATTTTGTTAGTTGACAGAGAAAAAGTGTTACTGAACTTTGCATTTATGTAAACTGCATTTTTTTTACCCTCTAGTGAACTAACTTCGTTGTACTTCAACATATGTTGAAGATTGTGTAAATATTTGTATATATTTCTGCAGTATATACCTACTGCATATGTTTAGTCTAATAGTTTTACATTTACATGTTTCGATGCAATAAGTATATTATAACTGTATTCTAAATAAATATAAGCTACTTGCTTACTTAAGTACCTACATATATATCAATACATAAAGATATGTTTCTTTCAAATAACCCTCGTAAAATATGCAAATTAAGTTGTAAAGGTATATCCATATAATACAGTGCATAATATAAGAAAAAACATACACGCCAATCAACAAGTCCAATTATTTACTGTGATACTTCATTTTACAGGAAACTGTTATTAATAATTACAGCAATAGATTGGTCACGTAACCTTTCCATATTCTATCTGTTAGCATTGTTTCAGGCATTGCAGCTAGGACGATGAAATACTCCTCACTGTTCATTCTAGTGGATAGAACCTGCAGCTTCTTTATTCGAAATTTTTTACAAAAAAATTTAGGTCTTTTCATAAATCACATTAGTTGAATCAATAAAAACCAGCAAGTTTAAACAAGTTGCACATATTCTAAACGGAGAAAATAGCTTCAGTATTTTTGAAAATTTAGCAATGAATGAAAATTTATTTTTCGATTGCCCCCCTATTCCTATCCATGTAAAGTCGTGCAAATTACCATCTTTATGACGTGGAAGTAAACATGGACTAAGTTTCAATCTTGATAATTTTATGTTAGAATTAAGTTTTACAGCTCTCTACACTGTTGGATTGCTGACGGATCGATCAAGGATTTAAAATATTTCACAGTAATACTTCCAACATAGTGAACAACCCAATAAAGGGTCCGCCAAATAACATTTTTTTTTAATGCTTTAAAAAAAAGCTACTGTATGTTTTCTCAAATTTCCTTCCGGAATTAATAATGGAAAATAATTTCATTCAAATGGCTGCCTCGACTGGCCATGCAGTAGCCTACACGATCGGTCCAATTTTTAAGCACATTTTCGATTGTGTGCAGCTGTATTTCACCAATGGCTTCACGAATATTGTCCTTTAAAACGTCAATTGTCTCTGGCTTGTCGGCGTAACACTTAGCTTTGACGGCACCCCACAAATAATAGTCCAACGGTGTCAAATCGCAGCTCCGAGGTGGCCAAACGACATCAGCTCTGCGGCTGATAATGCGATCTTCAAAAACAGGGCGCAAAACATCGAGTGTAGCTTCGGCTGTGTTGTACGTTAGCGCCGTCCTGTTGAAACCAAATGTTGCCAATATTCTCCTCTTCAATTTTTGTGAACAAAAATTCGTTCAACATGGCCCGATAACGATCGCCATTGACTGTAACGGCCACTCCTTGCTCATTTTCGAAGAAAAATTGGCCAATTATGCCTCTGGACCAAAATCCGCACCAAACAGTGACTCGTTTTGGGTGCGTCGGCTTTTCAATGTATGCGTGCATGTTTTCTGTGCCCCAAATGCGACAATTTTGCTTGTTTACATACCCGCCAAGATCAAAATGAGCTTCATCTGAAAAGATGATTTTTTTGCCAAAATCGGCATCTTCTTTGGATAGTCAATTGTTCAAGCGTATACACGGCATATTCGTTCAGCGGAAGGATAAAACTAATTATCTGTCAAATCAGACATGAGCTAAGTGTTACCATTCACGAAATAAGCACTAGTTGAAAAAAAACGTTAGATGGCGGACCCGATATTTGAAAATATTAATTTAAAACTATGTTGATATTTCGCATTTACTATTTATTTATCATGCAGTGTAAAAATAATTAATTTTAATGTTGTATTCTCTGTATTAAAAAGTGCAAATGAATGAGATGTTCATATTTACGGTATCGGTAAAGACTGGAAGTATCAAAAAGAATCAGTCTTACATTTGTGTAATGTGTTAGGAATAGTATAACCAAAAATTGGTGGAAGAACAGTCCGATTGGCAATTACTTTTGTAACTGTCAATATTATATACGCAAAAATGCAATGTTAAAGTTATTTTCACCTTTTGACTTGAATTTCTATGCTGGTGTAAATAGGTGTTGAATTACCAATAATAACTATTCTTAATAAGTTTATTCTTTTTCAAATCTATGTATATATCAGTTACCAGTATTTTAAAAACATTTAAATAAAAATAATATAAAATTGTCAGTTGAGGTATTATTTGCTAATAAATTTCTCAAAATATAAAAGATTAATTAAACAACCATCAATTTGACTTCATCGTCGAATGTCTTTACACCTTCATTCAAACGAACACTTATACACATTAAAGTACTGTATGCAGCAGATTGGGTCCTCCTTTTGTCCTTTATACCCTTATTTTTTTATGAGTGCAGTTTTTCCATGAAATTTGTGTTGCACTCATTTCTTTTACTTATTCTCTCACTCTCATTTTTTAAAAGTGTTTGGTGTTGCCACAGTTAGTTGTTTTTTGTAACAAAATTTATATTTTTTAATAAAGAGAAATGCACTATCTTATTTTTTTTTTTGTTCGGAAATTACGCATTTTTCAAAAAATGAGACGGGGGTTTAATTCATACCGTAAATATCTCTTTAATTGTTTGGGTGGCGTGACTATATCAAAATTTAAATGTTCGATATTTAATGTAATCTGATTTATTGATCTATATTGTGAAGGCACTATTCCATATTTTATGAAAATAAATTCAAATTGTCTCTGACAATTTTTGATTTTGTTTGTCATAATTTTTAAATAAGTTCTTGCGAAAAAAGATTAACTTTTAATTTTAATATTTATTGTTACTTTTTATTGAAACAAGCAGAAATTTGTTATACCAACCAATCCAAATTACAGATTTAAAACGGAGAAAAAAATAAACCGGCAACACTTGCGTAAAGTCGCAGGGTTGCCTGCCGCTACACTTCCGTTAAGTACTGTCGTACCTCCTTGTAGTTTAATCATTATTACCTCGTTATATTTTCATCTTACAAATCTTGTAAACTTTAGGAAATATTTATTGTGTTAGCTATTTGAAATTATGAGTTAAATTGACTGTGATATTTATGTTCTACAATGCTGCCAGAAATAACTCTAGCAGTAATACGCTCTATTCCTCTCCGAGAGTTTTTCACTCCAAATATAAAACCAACCCCCATTTTTATTGAATTCTATTGTGCATTAAGTTATTTGAAGGAGTTGAGGCCCATGGTATGAATATTTTTGGTGTACCCTTTTATGTAAAAATACCACAATTTGACACAAACATATGCAGGCGCGGAAAAAGTCTCTTTTGAGAGTGTCGAATATTGACTATAACTTTGTTATCTGTTATCTTTTGATTCTTCATTTAACAAGTATGTATGAGAAGCAAACAAAACAAAAGGAACATTGAATGTGCTTTCATCACACATAAATAATCACACATACATATGTATGTATTTCGAAAGCATAAAGTACTATGGGTTACCAGACGTAATGTACTTAAGTTTTTAAGGTATATTAAAATTGCCTCTTTGAGACATTTATATGTATATCGATAATGAATGATCATTAAAAACTTTGTTTTATATACTACTATTAATTTAAAATGCGCTCAAATAAGGAAAACATTATTGTTTTATGATCAAATACAAACAATTTCATGCAACACTTTTATTTTGTTTTAATAAATAAATATTTAAAAATTTCTACAAATTATTTCCGTTAAAGGGTTATATTGTATATTAGATTAGTTTCCTTGTATCATGAACGCAAAACATTACTGCTTACTAACTTAGTTATCACGAATTTTTTAATTTTTTAGAAACAATTATCACACTATCATAATCAAAAATATGTTTCAGCACTAAAACTTCAGAATATTCAAATGGAAGAAATTTCATTTCCTATTTATCTGAATTAGCGCATGTAATGAAATGTAGCGGATATAAGACCATTTAAATTTTGTTTACTTTTTTCAAAAAGAGGAAAACAATTGAGCTCTATTTTTTTTAATATTTAATCTTTTGATTTTTATTTAATAAATATGATTCTGCTTTCATTTAAAAGAGAAATATAGCAGTGCACATTGCGTAAGAATACGGTCACCCCACTTTAAGTGTTTGCTTTACCTCTACTCGTTTTTTTTCTGTTTATATTATACGACATGTTAAAATCCTTAGAGTGAATAGATAGCAGCGGTAATACATACAAAGCAAGAACAAATGAGTTCGGAATTTTCGAATTTAGTCCTTTTGCAAACGTCGTCGTGTTCTTGTCAAATTTGAACGGATAAATATCGTGTTTACGCACTTAACTTACTTAACAACGCCTCCCACAAACATTACAAGTACTTTTGCTTATACATACATCTATAATATACATACATACATATGCATACATGCAATTGCAGTGTTGACAAGCATATAAAGAAATCGTCCTTACTGTGTATCAATTTCAAAAGTATTAATTATTTTACTGGTTAGAGCAAATTAAACACACCTTTTAAACGGAAATAAAAAAAAGAAAAACAATAAGTGATACAAATTTATAAAATACGAATTTATTGTTTATTTTAATATATAAATACATAATTATTAACAAATTAAAAAAAAAAACATGTATAACAAATGCTTTGAGATGACTATAACGGATGTGTTTATTGTCCAACCCTTGCAACATACATACATTAAACATCTTTGATTAATCATAAGCATACAAATGAAAAACAAACAACACCCGCATGCATTAATGTTGTATAAAAGTGTTTAAGGAGACCATTCATATATTGAATAAATTCTACATATAGTACATAAAAAAAATTATTCAGAAGAAAAAAATAATGCTACTTCTCGATTAGCTCTTAAAGAATGAGTATAACAAAATAGACAAAACCGTAGGAGAGCAATTATTAATAGAGATATTGGGAGAGAAAAAAGAGTGAAAGATGAATTAGAGAGCGCGAAAAAGCAAAAAAAGACGGCAACTCTGTATAAACGACACACACATGTTTGGTTTGGTATTGGTTTGTTTCTTTGTTATCCGTTTTAGTTTTAGTATAATTACTTAACGGTAAATCGGTTAAATTATTATTTAACAATAAATACGGAAAACTCTATAACATCAATACAATTAGAAAGCAGTGTTTGGAAAATTTCCTAAAATATTGAATTCTATAAAATCAAAGAGAAATATAGGATACTACATATTATTAACATTGTGTTAACAGTGCATAGAACTAAACAAATTTGTTGGTACGATAAAATAAGCGTTAAAACGGAGGCATTCTGTAGTATAAAACAACAAATAGTCGTTTGAAGTTCGTTAGTTTTTATTTTTAATGTTGTTTTGCGTATATAAGTTGGTATGCATTTACTACATATTTCAATATTTATAGTTACGGCTGGTGCTGAAAATTTTACCGAATGTATGCATTGACTGACGACTATTGTGTATACTATGGACATCAAAATGTTCAAAATGCAAAAATAATGTGCAAATACCTACGTAGTCAAAATGTACTCGTATATGATGAGGTTTTATAAAATTTAATTCTAATGCATTTTATTGATGACATGTTTTAAATAGTGCGGTAATTTTTAAGTGAATAAATTAACATCACAAAGATCTGAACTGTATGCTGCTAGCCAACATAATCTAACTAAATAATACCGATTCCAATACAAACTACATAAAGAATTTATGCTCTCAAATTTTAAAACAACCAGTCAATAAAGAACACATATGTAAATAAATATTTAATACAATATTGTGGTATTATGGTAAAGTAAATAAAAACTTTTTATCATATTTGTAAATATGGATATCATGTATTATTAAAGAAAATAACAACTAAATATCAAAAACTGTTTATTTAATAATATGTTAACAAAAAGTGTTAGAAGTAAAGTATTGAATGCCTAAATACTTAACACTTACTTGTTTAGTTATCCACTCATAAAATCTGCTCAAATCTAAACTATATGATGGAATGGCTACCAAGAGGATTACCCAGCTTACATGCGCCAATACCAATTTGTGGTGAGTCGTTGGTAACGTTATCGTATGTAAATATAAGACGCGAAAAATTCACAGTTTGTAATAAGCTGTAATAAGAGTTACAAATTGAAATATGTATTGTGATTTTATTATTATTTTTTTAATTTTGAACTTCTATAATATTCACGATTATTTCACAAACCTTTAAACATTTAAAGTAAATTTAGCCAAAAAATAGTACATTTTTCTGTCTGAAACACAGAATATCGTTTTTGTGTTTCCTTTTGTATGATTTATTTAAGGGGTGATTTTTTAAGAGCTATAGGAAAATTTTTCAAAAAAGACACATAAAATTAAAAAAAATTAATGAAATCTTTATTTGAATCGATAGTACGGTCCATATAATTTAATGTTTGAAGATTATTTCATGCAAATTTTGACCGCGACTGCGCCTCAAATGGTCCATTCGCTTAGTCCAATTTTGGCATACTCTTTCCAACCGGTATCTCACGAATAAATGCTTCAATGTTGTCTTCCAATGCGTCAATTGAAGCGGGCTTGTCTGTATAGACATGAGCTTTAACATAGCCCCACATAAAATAGTCTAAAGGCGTTAAATTGCACGATCTAGGCGGCCAATTGACCGGTCCCGAACGTGAAATAAAATGTTCACCGAACTCGCCTCTCAATAAGTCCATTGTTACGCGTGCTGTGTGGCATGTGGCACCGTCTTGTTGAAACCACATGTCATGCAAGTCAAGCTCTTGCATTTTGGGCAAAAAAAAGTTGGATATCATCTCACGGTAGCGCTCACCATTCACAGTTACGTTACGATTCGCAGCATCTTTGAAGAAGTACGGTCCAATGATGCCAAATTCAATGATTTGCAAACGTTGTTCGTTTGTAAGACGATTCATGGTTAAATTATAGACCTGATAGACTGAAGATGTTTGACAGTGAAACAAAACACGAAACGTGCGTGAGCTGTTTAAACCAGTGTTGCCAAAAAGATAATAGCTAAAAAATCACCCTTTATCAGATTAATTTCATTTTATGTAGATTTGTAATTTTGTAAGACAATTTTCCGTGTACACCATTCTACTCGCCTTTACCTGAAATTACTTACCTCAAATAAAACTAATTTTATAACATGTGGGCTGAATAAAGCAGAGGCTAATTCTTAATGGCAGTATCCCTTTTTATAACAACAGACATGTACTATGCCACTTCGTAGCCGATCTCTTTGGTGTTTTATGCCCTTTTTAATATATTTTTCGCTGAAAAAATCTCAACTTAAACTGTTCATTCATACACAACTCTTAATATCCCGCTATTTTGAATTTCTTATAAAATTATGGTTTATAGAAATAATTTAATTTACATAATGCATTCTTGTGTAATCCAAAAGAATTCGCAGGCTGTAGTTTATTACGAAGAAAGATAAAACATATTCTCTCTCATATACATACAGTATTTCCTCGATTTACGTCGTAGAATGTTCCGGAAAAAGGCGACATAAATCGAAACGACGTAAATCGAATTTCATATTGCTCATACTACAAAGTAGTATAGGTTCCGCCAAATAACTTTTTTTTTTTTTGAAAATGCTTTAAAAAAAAACTACTGAATATTTTCTCAAATTTCTTTTTTTTTATTTGAAAGTACAATCTTTCCGGTTAATAATGGAAAATAATTTCATTCAAATGGCTGCCTCGGCTGGCCATGCAGTAGCCTACACGATCGGTCCAATTTTTAAGCACATTATCGATTGTGTGCAGCTGTATTTCACCAATGGCTTCACGAATATTGTCCTTTAAAGCGTCAATTGTCTCTGGCTTGTCGGCGTAACACGCTTTGGTTTATCGATGAGGATGCCAGTTTCTTTCACTTTTTTCACAAGATAACGAACATACGGAGCTGACGGTGCTTCTCTTCTTCCAAAATCCGTACGCAATTTTCGCACACATTCTGCAACATTACCATGATTTTCAAAGTAATATCGCAATATTTCCCAGCGTTGTTCAAGCGTATACACAACTATATTCGTTCAGCGGAAGGATAAAACTAATTATCTGTCAAATCAGATATGAGCTAAGTGTTACCATTCACGAAATAAGCAATAGTTGAAAAAAAAACGTTAGATGGCGGACCCGATATGTTTTTAACAAGGAACTTAACCCTAGACGGTTACTCTTCTATTTTGTACATTAAGGTTACTCTTCGTTGAATCGACGAACACTTTCACCCTAATTGGTTACTGTTCGTCGTATTGACGAAGCTCATTTACTCTTTATCATATGATTCTTTTATGTTTGACCAAATTTCGCTCTTTTTATAAACAATGTTGATTGATTACGAAAGCTTGTAGTGAGTAAACGTACCCGGGCCACCCATTTTTATAATCCTGGATGGTCATTTTTGTACAGTAAGGTTACTCTTCGCCGAATCGACGAACAAAAAAAAATTTGTTTTTGTTTACTGACTGCAAGCTTTTATTATCAAATAACGTTGTTGAAAAAAAGAGGGAAATCTGGTCAACCATAAAAGAGTTATATGATAAGGTGTAAATGAGCTTCGTCGATTCGACGAAGAGTAACCGTCCAGGGTTAAACAAGTTATAGTAATCTTTCGATTTACGTCACAGTTGGTTCCAAAAAAAAGCGACGTAAATCGAATGACAACGCAAATCGAAGTTGAAGGGAACAAAATTTTTGACGACGTTAATCGAAACAACGTAAATCGAGACGACGTAATTCAAGGGAATACTGTACATATGTATCATATCGTAAATACAAATGTGATTCTGCTTAAGTTGAATTACTTTAAAATAGGTATAAAGTTATTTTTCTATTCATTTGCAAACTTACCAAAAAAAAAAAAAAAAATTGAGTAATTGTAATAATTCGCGTCTCTTTAAATTAAAATTGTTATTTATTTCATTGCCATCGGAATATTTTAATTCAAACTTATTAATTGGGATCTCCAAGAAATTTAAGAAATCTTAATTTCTGGTATAAATGTTCTTAAAAGTTTTGAGGGAAAAAGGTCCTTGAGAATGAGAGTGCTTTATAAAATGCTTTATAAAAAATATACATATATTAACAAAGGACATACACTTGAAATCTCGTTTTCCAATGTGAATATGTTAAGATAATTAGGCGTCATTTCATTGAGAAGTTCTTTTAATTTGAAATGATTGTTATTCTAGTTGATTATATCAGTCAGTCAAATATGTATGTAATTTGGAATAAGTTTTTGTAAGAATTTCAAAGGATCTTTTTATTTTGTATTGAAATTGTATTTATTATCAACATTTTAAAAATATGGGTTCTGTTTCCCAGTAATTAAGATGCTGTATTGGGAAAAATATTTTTATTGCATAAAATCAGAAATCTTTAATTCAAGACATGTGCAATATGCTTTAAAAATTTTTTCTTTGATTTCAGTTCCACCTAAGGCTGTACAAAAGCGACCAACGTCCAGTCCTGCGCCAGTCGTACCGTCTTCGCATCACTTACAGTCGCCATCGACGCAAACTGCTAACGCACCAAATTCAACGAATGTTGTACAATCACAATCATCAGTTACAAATATAAACCATTCGTTGGGTAGCAATCACCTTGGTGCGCATTCACCTTCATTGGTTCAACAACAGCATCAGGCTCACCAACAAGTGGTTGCTGCAGCTGCGGCTGTAGTTCAAGTGCAGCAACAACTAGCGAGTGTACCAGGAACTTTAAATACGAGTGGAACGCAAGCTCGTGGACCGTTTGCATCTGCTTTGAGAAACTTGGCTAAACAGGCAGATATAAAGGAGGAAGAGGAAATATCCTCACGGGAGCGAAACGATCGTAGTGCAGCCACTAGTATATCAGTTTCTAGTGTGGGTGTATCTAGTACGAATAACATAACATCTAATGCAAACACAAATAATAGAGCATCAATTACTAATGAAAGAATTGTATCGTCGTCTCTGCCACAAAGTATAAATAGTGAAGATCGACCTTCCGGAGCTAAGAAACGTTCCGCACCATCACCACAACCAGTTGAAAAAATAGCTCGCCTTAATTCTCAAACAAGTTCCGCTATACAACCTGAATTATTAGCACGAAGCGGTTTTCAGCCATACAGATCAGACGAAAGACTCATTCATCCAGCTTTTCCCTTAGAAGCATATTCTCCATTCGGGGGAATACCAGGCATGCCACCAGGTGAATGACATATTTTTTAATGTAAATATAAAATATTCCTATAATATTCTCTTTTTACAGGCGCCTTCTTAAATCCGGCTGGGTTACCTTACACTGAACAAATGTATTTGGATCAACGTTTTCAATTGTTAAGAGCAGCGGGCGCACATCCGTCACATCCTCATGCTGCCTTATATCCGCCAATGGCATCTCCGTATGCTTCCCACTTATATTCTATGATTCCTGGTGCAACATTAGGACTTGGGCCTAGTTTACATGACCGAATTAAATTGGAGGAGGAGCATAGAGCCAGAATCGCACGTGAAGAAGAACGTGAGCGTGAAATTCAAAGAGAAAAGGAAAGAGAAATTCGAGAGTTGCGTGAGCAAAGAGAAAGAGAGCAACGAGAGAAAGAACAGAGGGAACGCGAGCAAAGGGAGAAAGAGCAACGAGAGAAGGAGCAAAAAGAAAAAGAGGCAAGAGAAAGAGAAATGCGCGAAAAGGAGAGGGAAGCTCGCGAAAGAGAACGACAACAACTTTTATCAGCTTCCCACCATTATTCGAACTCCTTATATAACCCTTTAAGCCGAAACATTCTGGGTTCTATGATACCACATTTAAATTTAGGTCTTCGTGCTCCTCCCACTGGTCTACAAGCTTGTATATCAACCATGTCCCCTTATCACGTATCTAACCAAAGACAAAGTCCTCATGGTGCAATGGGTTTAAACTTAGGATTATCAGGTTTACCAGGCGTTCCACCACTCTCACATGTACCCTCAAATATGCCCCACCATTTGCAGCAAGCTGCTTTAGGTCTGACCCATCCCGGATTTTCGGCAGCAGCCCTAGGTTTGGCGCACCATAGCATGAACTTGACTCATCCGCATATGTCTACACATCATCCGACAATAACATCCGCACATCAATTACCACCTCACTCAAACACGGTACTTTCCACTTCGGCAGGCTCATCCGCTCACGGAAGTCTTAACATAGTTAGTTCTAGTAGCTCAATACCTGCCAGGCAATCTGATTCAAATATGATTACTTCGTCAGCACCTACTTTGCAGGCTAGCGGAAGTACCGCACAGCCCACGACATCATTATCCACTCATATGTCTCCAATGACTAGTTCCTTGTACTATACCCATCATCCCAATCATTTAGCCGCAATGCATGCTGCCGCGACAGGACCTTTGTCAACGGCATCGAATCATAATAGCGGATCATTACAAATTCCTATCCCCGGATCCTCAAATTCCTTGTCCTTTTCTTCAACATCGATGTCGGGAAAATTGACATCTGTACCAACTTCGTCAAGTGGTGGCCAAAACGGAAGTGTGAATAATAGATCATCACATAGCCCTCACGCCATGCGTCACCATATAGCAAATGTAGTGCCTCAGGCTACAGCTATGGATAAGCCAAGTTCTACGAGTGTATTAAATTCGACACACGAACCAACAACATTAGACTTAACCGGATCAAATTCGAATTCAAGCAACCATGCTCCTTCGACCGTTAGCAACACTGAGTCAGTAAGAGTAAACAGCTTGCAAGTTCCTTCCAGTGAAGTAAACGGATTAGAAACAAATAATGATATAGGAAAGGAACACGATGATTCATTAAAAACGGATTTTCATTCAAATGAAAAGAAACAACCATCATCCCCAAAAACAACGCATAACTCAGCATCCTCTGGTACAAAGGATTTACTAGAAATCGATCAACAACAACCAAGTGCTAGTCCAGCCGAATTAAACATTCGACGACATGGAAGTCCCGGTCAAGGTAAAATTTCTGGTTCTTACACAACTTCCACCACTATTACCAATGAGCAACATCAGCATCCTATTAAAGATGTAAATGAGGGATGTCCTAAAGACTTTTCAAAAATAGTTACATCTCACGGTGTTAATAAAGCAATACATTCAAAAAATTCAGAAATCTCCTCCCAAAGTCGCTCTTCGCCCAATCCATCTTCCCCTTCCAACATAGAAAGCGGCAAGAATTTAAAATTACCACCTATATCTTTATCAGCCACACCTTCAAGTACAGGTACTGCTACATCAACTTCTTCTACTGCGCCTAGTACTACTTCTACCTCTAACATAACGTCTAAGACAAAAACGGACTTGCAACATCTACAGTGTACAACACAACAACGGCCAACACAGCACTTGCAATCCACACCATCACAAGTACCAAGTGGGCCAATTAGCACATCGGCAAATCCTCGATCCCCACAGGCTAATCTAGCCAATAAATCGCCAGAAGGTGTATCCACATCTGGTGTTACTTCAACCACAAGTGGTTCAACCTCACCACCAGTGGTGAGCAGTAGCACGAATGTTGCCGGCTCTTCGCCACAAACGAACTTTATTGACGAGGTTGCTGTGTCCAGTGCTACGCCCACCACCTCAGTTCAGGCTGAGGTGAGTAGTAGGTGATTGTATGCACTTTATACAATTAATAGATTAGTTCTATTATTATCTCTTATTAAAGCAACTACCACTACTTCATTTAAACAATATATTAAAATAATAATCATTTATTAAAGCTACACTACTCACTCGCTCTTATGCGGCGTTGCGTTATGATGAGAAAAATCAAAAGAAAAGTTTTCTCTTTCTACCAAACTTTTTACCAGCATAATCCTTTAATCGTGCGTTCAACAAATAAAATTTTAAATTCAAACCAATTGAATGATTACGTTTTTATACAGGTTTAATGCCAGCCATTAAATTAAAAAATTGAGATTATGTTGATAAAACCTAAAGCATAGATTTTTAATTTAATCAAATTTAAACTAAACAAAATGCCTTAACATACGGGTTTTCAAATGAGTCATATTGTCACTCTTTGTCGTTTTCAAATATGTCCTTTTTTCAGAAACTAGTTAAAAGCTTAATGTGTCCGAAGAGCTGTATACTACATATATATACATAGATCCATAATATACACACGTATTTTTAATTATGTTTTTATTTTATTTTCTTACTTAATTCGAAACAAAAAAAAAATCAAAAAAAATTCTTGTACAATTGAAGTTTACGAGTATAAATAATCCTAAAAAAACAACACATTTTTATATTTATATATTTTTTTTTTTTGAATTTGAAATTGTTAATAAACACTTTGTTTCTACTCAAATAATAACTACATTTTTATATTTAATTTCGATTTGTTCGAACAAAAAAAAAAAAAAAAAAGAAAGCCCTTAAATTTTAAGTTTTCTCATTTTTAAAATTTTAAATACACAGGCATGCATACATACAACATTGGTTAGCTACATACATACAGTACATATACACATGTCAAAATTATTACAAAGGATTTTTCGCAGCTTTGGTAGGATCAATTTTTCTAATAATTCTAATAAAGATTAGATTATCTAAACTAAGAAAAATAAAATGTTTAATTTGTTAAGTTTTATTATTTTCATTTAATGATTTATTTTATTAATATAAACGTTAAACCATTTTATATAAATACGAATATAGGACGAAGTACATATGTAAAGAAGAATCGATTGCAAATGAAAAAATTACAAATAATAAATGTTTTAAAATATCATTCATAGTTTTGTTTTATTTTTGTACATTTTTATGTTTTACTTACTTTGATTTTTTTTTTTTTTTTTTTGTGTACTCAATTAACTTTTATTACTTATATGTATGAAAGAAATATATGACAAGGCCCTTATTTACTATTTACAGATACAGAAACTAAGCATGCGACGAATGCGATGAAAAATTTTACAAACAGTGGCGTTAACAATATTGTCTCTACAGAAGAATCTTCATCCACGTTATGACATCACCTATTTAAAAACCTTGGAAATAATTAGTAAAAATAATTTATAAAAAATATTACTGAGTGGAAAGAAATTAGTAAAAATAATTTATAAAAAAATCGTACTGAGGCACATGCATACATACATATTTCCAATGATTCCCTTAAATAATAAAATACATGATATATGTACTTGATACAAATTTATGTTTTTGCTAAATATTAACACTAAACCTTAAAATATTTATTTTCTAACAGATAAATTTCCACACTATAAAATTTTTTCAGTTTTCAGTTAATCAAAAGAATATCTAACAAATTAAATTAATTAACATAATTACCTACAGTTATAATTAATGTAAATACGTTATTTACAAACAAGAAAATTAATTGCAAAGGTAATGCATACTTTAATGGAGCCAAGACTAAAAATTTAATTCATGTAAGGATTTTTATTTCCTTCAGTTAATAACAAAGATTGTAATATAAAAATCTAATACTCTTAACATAATTATACTCCGACTGCGCTTAAGGAAGTGTGTTATCTCGTATAATTGTACTTTTAATTAATACAAGTTCATCATATTTACTAATATTAATGAAATGTAAATAATTCAAATGGCCTTTCACTTTTCTCAAAAAAAAAAAACATAAAATATGCGTTTAATTCATGCAAAAAAAAATATTTATAAAATACAAGAGGGTGTAAGAACATGTACATAGATATGAAAAGTATATATGCATGCATATACCATACATATGTACATCATAAATTGAGTGGTATTTTGAAAACGATTGAGGTTTTTCTTAGCCACTGACTTCAAAAGTATAACTTCTTTTTGGGAGTTATTATTGCAAACCGGTGGGTGTATTAATGTTTCCCCCCCCCAACGTGCTTAGTTCAATGATCATAAATTGCCAAATCTTAATTAATAATTCAAATCAATCGTTTAGATCAGTAGGTTTCAAATCTTCCCAAAAACATTTTATAAAGTTCTAAATTAATTTATGATTCATTACTTAGTGGTATTGAGAATGCTATAAATGTCAAAGTAATTCCGTTTAAAATATTTGACAAAGGCAAGATGTAAATTTTTCTAAAACCATACATACATATAGCCATGGACATTAAATTAAAACAAAATTTATATATAGTTTGATTGTGAATTTTTTCTCATTTGTATCCTAATTAGGCCAATTGTTTTGGTCTGGAATGTTGCACGATTACATCTAGCTGTTGTTTAACAAAAAATATTACCGTAATCGTAAAAATTTTTTGTTTTGACTGCTAATTTGTATCAGTAGCTAAATTCGAGCTGGACAGTAAATTAGCACAACGTACATAGGTACAAGCTTTGTTCAAGTATTTTTATTCTTACGGTATATTCTTTTAATTTTATGGCATTTATAGTAATTTTTTTAAAAAATGGGACGTTGAAAAGATTGCTCGCCAGAGGAGAAGCTCGTTATCGTTGACTTGTGGAATGATGGGAAAAACCTGGCTGAAATTGCCGAAATTTCGAATTGCTCGCGACAAAATGATTTATAACGTGATCATTTCCTTCAAAGCAAACATAATAATGTCGCAGAAAACAAAACACGAAAGCCACATGTCAAGGAAACAACCGAAGTCGTGGACCGTGCTATTGTCTCGAAGTCAAAGAAGGAGCCTTTCATGTCGTCACGCGATATTTTGAACGAAGTTAACTCGAAATTTAGGTTAAATTTATCGGACAGGCTCATACGATGACGTCTTAATCACGGAAAGCTCTTTGGACGCTCTTGCCGAAAGAAGCCACTTCTACCAAAAGAAAAATATAGTCAAGCGTTTAACGTTTGCTCGCACCCACAAGGGTACAGATCTCCCATTCTGGAAAAAATATTTTAGAGTGATGAAACAATGCTAAATCGTATGGGACCAGATGGTAGAGTAGTTGTTTAACGGCCAGAATTAAATCAACGCTATACTCAAAGGATCATAACGCATGATCGAGAAAGCACAATGACGTGGGGAGCATTTTCATGGCACGGTGTAGGTCCCATTGTGAAAATTAATGGAAAAAATGGACCGTTATCAGTATTTGGACATTCTAGAGAACAAAATGGAACCATAAGCTTTTAATACATGCCAGTTTTATTCATATTTTTGCAAGATAGTGGCCCCAAACACACATCTAAGCTGGCTAAGGATTGATTTTATAAAGTGCACATTCCCGTTTTAGACTAGCCGGCGCAAAGTTCTGACTTAAACTCGATAGGAAACCTCTGAAACGATGTGAAATGTACTATTGCTCAACAAAAGTACAAAAATTTGGACGATTTGTGGATTGGAATACGGGACGCTTGGTACTCGATTCCCAAAAATCTTTTCCAGAGAACTTTGTCCCTTAGATGCCACGTGGTGCTTGAAAATAGAGGCTACTCTACTAAATATTGATCAAATAAACTGAAAACATTAATATTTTTACTATTTATTAAAATATATTATTTTTATAATTTGTCAAATCGGTTGTCTCCGTAATCTGAAGAAATATTATTCCAGAAATTTTAATTTGTGCTATTTTACTGTCCAGCTAAAATCTAGCGTTTGATATGTTGCCGGTCTTAATGAGCAGACGATTGGCAATTTCGCCAAAATTTTTGTTTTTTTTTTAAAGAATATGCATCTTAAGTTTCTATGTTTAAATGTTTTTATGAATAGACCTAAAATACTGTAAAAAATCTGATTTATTTTATAATGAAGTTTTGTGCTAATTTAATGTTCATAGCTGTATGTACAAGTATATCAAATTAATGTTTAAATATTATAAATACTTGCCTTTATAATTGTACAAGTACAAGTACATTTAAATCAATATAGACGTATGTATATATTTAATATATGTATTCAAAAGTAATTTTCGATAATACGAATTTTTAAAATTAATTTAATTTAATCAAAATTATTAAATCTTATTTTCTACAAATACGTAACATACATTGGTAATAAAGTTATGCCGAAAAGGGATATGTATGTACCTTGAAGATGCAACTATAATTCACAAATTTCAATTCATTTAGTTTATTGCATTTTTAACTACGCAATTCAATACGTAATATCTTTTATTTCCTAATATCTAGTATTTTATTACAATTGTGTAAACATGCAAAAATTATTTGCCCCACAATACAGCAATGTCCAATGACGAAAAACCATTTTAGCTAAAACCTTAACTCAAATTGTTTTCAACATATTCTGCTTAATTTAATTTAATAATATTTAAAAATAATTTGCATCTTTATGCATACATATGTACATATATAGATGAATGTATTCTCAAAAAAAAAAAAACTGTAACAACTTCATATTAAAAGAGTAAACTAGACCAAGAGAATGGTTGCAATGCAAATGTAAATAATTAATTGTAACAAAAAGCAAAAAAAAAATATATTCTTTTTTAATTAAGCTGCAGTTTGAAATAGAAATTGATGTTTTGATCGTATAAAGGAATTGAAAAATTACGAAATGTGAAAATATTATAATAGTCTTGGTCCCTTCTGTACGATAACTACAATTATAAAATAATGATTAATATAAATAATATTTTAGATTACATAAATTGAATGTGATTGCCAGAAGAAAAATTTTAAATGTAGTTTGTTTTACGAATGTAATTTCATAAATTTCAAAAATATTCCGTAATAAAATACATAATCGAATAATTATATTTAAAACAAAAAACTAAACATTAAAATTACAATTACAATTTAGTTCGCCTATTTTCACTTTTTTGAAAATCTTGAGCCATCTGTGATAATTCTAATAAAAAGTGTAAAATAAAAAAAAGATATTTTATGTATTAAAAAAAAAGTATATATATATATATATATGTATATGTATAAAACATCCCATATTAAGCACATTGTGCATGTAGTTATTTTTAGTTTTTTTTTTTTATTTTGTTTTTTATACTAAATTCATTCCTTACTATTTATATTAACATTTTATTTGCTTGAAAAATATTTTTCATTTTGCGTTTTTTTTTACAAAATTTTTAGATTGATTTTTTAAATAAAAACTAAATAAATAAATTGAATAGATTATTAAAGAATAATAATTAAAATACCTAAAAATATATGGCATACATACCCAAATAGAGAATGAACTTGTCGAAACTCTAAATGCTATTCATTTCTCCACTTTCTAAACTAAATTTATATATAAAAAGGACACAAGAGATTAAATGTAAAAATAAAATATGTATAATATAAAACAATGAAATAAATTTGATTTGTTAAAATCAAGTAAAACTTTAATATTTAATTTATTAATTTATACATACATACTTATGTACAATTTGTGTGTAAAAATACATTTGAAAAACAATAATTATTAAACCTTATGCAGATTCTTGTGCTTGGCGATAATCATGAACTGAACCACGTTCAGGGAATGTAATATTTCTTTTAGTTAAACTTTCACCGGAAATTTCTTCGTCTCCAGGTTTACCATAGCCGCCACCACCTGGGGTCCTCATAGCAAATAAATCCTGTGGATAACAAAAAATTATAATAATGTTAATAAACATATTGTATATATTATAGAAGAAAAAACGTACCCCTGCGTCAACATCAATACAAGTCTTGGCGCCTAAGAATATAACACGACCATCCCTTTTTTGCAATAAATTAACACCCCTTTTTCCAGGCAATCCGCCATCCATACCATATGGATGTAGCGTTCGGCGTTCTGTTAGTACTGATAGTGTAAGCGGTTTTCGGAATAATATGTGCCGTTCAACGCCTTCACCACCTCGATATTTACCACTGCCACCAGATTGATCAGATCTTAAACAGAATCTCCGCAATATCATAGGATAACGTAATTCAAATATCTCTGGATCAGTTATGCGTGTATTGGTCATATGAGTGTGAACTCCTCCAGCCCCGTGCCAATTAGGACCAGCACCAGAACCTCCTGCCACAGTTTCATAGTAACCCCATTTTTCATCACCAATAGTTATGTTGTTCATGCAGCCTTGGGAAGCCGCACATACCCGAAATGCCTTTAACACTGTATCCACTATACGCTGGGAAGTCAAAACATTGCCGCCAACGACAGCAGCAGTTTCTGATGGATCTAGTATTGAGTTCTTTGGAATGATAATTTTTATAGGCGCCAAACATCCTTGATTTAAAGGCACATCATGACCCACCATGCAACGCAAACAATATATAAGAGCAGATAATGTTATAGCTCTAGGCGCATTACAATTTCCCCATACTTCTACACCAGATCCTGTAAAATCACAAACTGCCGAACCATTTTCAGCGTCTATACTTACTTTTAGTTTTATGGGTGACCCATCGTCCATAAATTCTTCAGCTTCTAAAGTCGATGAATTAGTTCGAGACAAAGTGTCTTTAGCTATTTGTTTAAGCATATCGCGCACTGCTATTTCTGCATTTTCCTGAATATAATTCATGTAAGCTTGGACTACATGCAGACCATACGAATCAATAAGTTCTGACACAAGTTGAATGCCTTTTTGGTTTGCCGCAATCTGAGCTTTCAAATCAGAAATGTTATCGGATAAATTTCTCGTACCAGTAGCACCTTTTGCATCGGTGGGTGTGGTAAATCGCTTTACAAGATCTTCTTCTTGAAAGACACCATTTTCAACCAAAAGAAATGATTTGAATGAGGCTCCTTCTTGAGCCAAAGATGTTGAATGTGGCGGCATAGAACCGGGAGTTATTCCGCCAATATCGGCGTGATGTCCCCTTGATGCTACAAAAAACACTGGACCTTCATTGTCCCTAAGTAAAGAAGAATCTCACATATTACATCTCCTGACATTTTATATATAAATAACTCACTTATAAAATACCGGAGTAATAACTGTTAGATCAGGTAAATGTGATCCACCGGCCTGTGGATGATTAGACAAAATAACATCACCATTTCGTAATGTATTTTTTCGAACTTTCAATTGATATTGTACAGTTTCCTGCATAGCTCCCAAATGAACAGGTATATGTGGAGCATTGCTCACAAGTCCGCCATCAGGCCCAAATAGCGCACAAGAAAAATCCAATCGCTCCTTAATGTTTGTTGAAATAGAAGTACGTTGTAATACTCTTTAATAAAAAAAAAAAAAAAAACGAAATCAAAAGTGTTATATCAACTACAAACACATTCCCGTATGTTATACATTCGTACGTACCTTCCCATTTGCTCTGCTATACTCATAAACCGGTGGCTAAAGATGCTTAACTGAATTGGATCAAGCTTGTCATCGAGCTTCGTATTATTAAGAGATTGTATATGAATAACTAAATCTCCATATTTGGTAACTTCTGCTTCACAGTTTGGCTCTATTAATATTGTAGACAGTTGATCGATTATTATAGCCGGTCCTTGAATTCTGTTTTTATAACGAAGATCTTTAGTCAAAAAAATTGGAGCAGATAATTTGCCTTGCTTAAAGCACACAAGTGTAGTGCCAACATTCATCGGTTCGGTATATTCCGCGCAATTCGTTTCCAATTCTGGAGGAGTTGTATTTTTTCCTAAACCTCTCACACGTACATCGTCAACTATAATTTGGCGATTATGTAGCACGAAACCAAACTCAGTTCGATAGCGATGTAAGAATGCGTTTTTGTAAGAATCTAACCAATTAGATGATTGTTCTTCAGTCGGCGAACACATTAAAGCACAATCCGTTCCTTCGTAGCGGAGGTGTAAGAAGGGATATATTTCTATATTTGTAAAACCTTGATTTTCCAGGACCTTTTGGCATTTTTTAGACAAACAAGAAATACTTTCTTGTAGTCTTTTTTCGTTTGATATAGAAAATTCTAAACCACACGGTTCTTGTATTTCATGGACAACATCTGCTAAGGCCATACCATAGGCCGATAAAATTCCAGCATACTTATGTATAAGAACCTTTGAAATACCAAGTTCTCTAGCTATGGCGCAAGCATGTTGGCCACCTGCTCCTCCAAAACATGATAACACGTGCTTCGATGTATCTAACCCGCGTGCTTGTGTTAATGCCCTAATTGGTCGACACATTGCTTCGTTTGCAACTCGTATGAAACCTAAGGCAACTTCCTCTAATGACATCTCAGAGCCTTGTTCACCCAGATTACAGTTTATTTCTTTTAACAGTTGTTCAAACTTCGTTTTTGCAGCTTCGTAATCTAAAGGTTCATTTTCATTTGGACCAAATATTTTAGGAAAATATTGTGGTAACAAGCGGCCTAGGATTAAATTAGCATCCGTAACAGTTAATGGACCACCTTTTTTATAGCATGCCGGGCCAGGATGTGCTCCAGCACTTTCTGGACCTACCACAAACAATCCAGATCTGAAAAATAGTCTCGAACCACCGCCAGCTGCTACTGTATTAATATCTAATTGCGGAGCTTGTATGGTTATACCAGCAGTTGTACTTTCAACAACATGTTCATAAGACCCAGAATAACGCGACACATCCGTGGAAGTTCCACCCATATCGAAACCTATCAATGGCAAGTCTGTTTCTCTCGACCCGGTCATGGCATAACCAACAACACCACCAGCCGGTCCTGATAATATAGCTCTTGATGCTCGAAATTTTTCTATTTGAGTTAAACCACCATCAGATTGCATAAAAAGAACTTCCACACCAGAAAGTTCCTTATCAAAACCTGACTTGAAACTGTGTACAAATAATCATAAATACATATATAGCGTCTCAACAACAATTTCATTTTAAATTCTACCTGTTTAAATAACGATCTACATGTGGTGTAAGATAAGCCTCAGCACAAGCTGTGTAGCCTCTTGGAACTAATCTATACATTGGCATAGCCTCGTGTGACAATGTTATATACGAAAAGCCCAAATCTTTAGCAATAAGTCCAATTTTAATTTCATGTTCGGGACACGAATAATTATGAGCTAGGACAATGGCTATGGAAGATATTCCTTGTTCCTTAACTTTAAGTAAGGAACGCCGAACAGCAGACTCATCAACCGGTTCCATTTCTAAATACCGAGATCCACCTGCGCCTTCCAAAATTCTCCACTGCTCTTCTACATTTTTATACATACATACATACGAATATATTATTATCATTTTTATAATATTAATATGTATGTATACTTATGTACAATAAATTTTGATGTTAACTTATCTAAATATGACACCAAATAATTGCGCTTAAATAATTAAATGTTTTAATGATTAATTTTAGTTTGTGGTCGTGATGAAATACATTTTTTTTTTGTATGTATAATGATCTTAATTAATAACTCACTTTCACCAAGCTGACACTGTTCCTTAGGTTTTTCTGGTATTATTCGACAATCAACTTCGACAACCATTTTATACAGATTGGAAGGCTTTTGAATATTTAATTCGAAAATTTTTGGTCTTGCTTGATTTCCAATATAAAGTAAATCGCGAAAGCCTTTATTAACTACCAATGCAACCGGGTCACCTTTTCGCTCTAATAATGCATTTGTTGCTACTGTCGTACCCATACGCACCCATCCTATTTGTGAAGTGTCCACCAAACCTGACGGTGTTAGATCTTTTCCTGTCTCCTATATATACAACACATATTTATAGTATAAATGAAAAATTAAAAGTTAATATGCGTATAAATATGTAAGTATATATTTACATACATACATATACATATGTATATAATCATATCAAAAATCACCTCTTTTAAAATACGTCGAATGCCCTCACGGGGGGCATCGCTATAACGGGCTGGATCCTCTGACAATAATTTTAATGTACGAACCCTTCCATCGGGACACAAACACATGACGTCAGTAAAAGTACCGCCGCGATCAATGGCAAAACAATATTTTCCATTTGATGGAATACACTTATTATCCTTTGATAAAGACATTACCCCACTTTTCACGTTGATAGATGAACTTCAAGTTTAGAACTGATCAAAATACAGACGATGATATGAAAAAATTTACCTCGGGAAACTCGAATTTTATTATAGTGACGGGCAGATTATGATAAAACTACAATGAAAACACTGAATAAATTGAGTGAATGATGATAAGAAATCATAAAAACAGCTGTTAATGTTGTTAAAATTTTTTCTTGATTTGCTGCTGTACTATTTCTTTTTCTATTTGCTTTTGTTAACAATTGTTTATAGATAGATAATAAAAAATGAAATTCTTACTCTTATAAGAGGCATTGAAAAAAAAAATAATAACAACGCACCTACATACATTTTTGAAAACAATTTTATTCATATAATAAATACATTTTACATTAAGATTACTTAGCATTATGGCATTATGGCGATCAGTTTCATTATGTTATAGTCGAGCCGTTTTCGCAAAACGGACGTAAGCGATATGATTTTCGATTTTCGTTTTTTTATGGAAATCGATAATTTAGGTTCATTTACATCATCTCTGAAAATTTCGTAGCTCTAGATAGAATAGTTACGATTTTACAAGAAAAGCAATTAAGACGTAAGTACACATTAAATTTTTGTTTATGAATTTTATAATAACAAAGTGTCGGTTACGTTTAAATTTTCTTTAAAAATACATGAAATTTATAGACAAATTTTGAACAAAGTAACGTTTTCAATTTGTTTGTGTATGAAATGTCCAATATCTGAATATACTTGTTTTTAAATTCCATTGCAATTTATGTATGGGCCCCAAGTGAATGGTATACCATGATCTCAAATGCGAGAAGAAATCCTGAAAGCTATAAATGCATTACATTGAATTATTTCGACTTTAAAGACTGGAAAAAGTTTTCAGAAATACAGTTTTCTGGTTCAAAAAAAAAAATATCTTTTAAAAATTTGCGAACAGCATATTTTGAAAAGGACGACCCTAATATCAAACTGAAATATGGATACTTTGAAGAATCAAAAGTAATAGAATGTTGTGTAAACTCAAGTTCCCGATCAAGTCGCAACACCAATAAAATAATTAAGGAGCTTTTGCCATTATATAATGACTTCTTGAAAATAAGTTTTAGTAAATACAAAGATTTGAAAGTACTTTGTGATAAAAATACGATCCCAAAACAATTTCATAGCGAATATTTAAAACTTAAATATGACAAGAATGTAAATGATGTATTACCTATCACTGACCAAGAAGATGTCATTTAATTTTTAATTATTTTTTCCAATATATTTACATGTTATTTGTTCGCAATTTGTATGTTTGTTTGCTTATGTAATTAATAAAGGCATAGAATTGAATATTATACACTTAAATTTGCTATTATATACAAATTGAATAAAGATATATTCAGAAAACTATTTTTTTAAAGCACAGAATTTTGACGTAACCGATATAATTTTATTAATATCATAAAATTTGTAACGGTAAAGAAGACGTAAGCAACAAAAAATCCGGATATATAGTATATATCAAATCAAAACATATTGCATCCTATAACTCAGATATAATAATGCTTATTAACCGAGTTTTAAAGAAATCCAATGGCCTATTCCGAAGATATTTAAAAAAAATGCTCTGCTGTAAAATTTTGTTTTTGTCGGTTACGTCTTCTTTGCGAAAACGGCTCGAAGTAATTTTTTTTGCCGAAACTTAAGGAAAAGTTCACTTAGCATGTTTTGTTTTGGCAAATGGGATTGTGTGTATTCGCAGTTGAAAACAATTAGGTTAGCCGATTTAATTTTTTCATACAGTTACATACTTCAGTTTAATATGGAGTGAGAAAAACTCTGGGAGTAAATAAAATTGCCATGAAAAAGTTTCTCAAGAATCTGTCATTCGGAGTTGACTTTAAACTGTAAGTCCCATCACTCAAGTATACAATTACCATACACAATGTAAGTGGTGTGAGAAGCCAGGTCATAATCCTGACAGAAGGGTTGTGATGAACAATTATGTATGTACATATACATAATAAACCAGAGACAATTGGACATCTGAAAATCAACATTCGCAGAGCTACTGGTGAAATACGGTTACAGTATAGGACAAAGCGTATAGGGACAATGAATTACTGAAAGAATCTTTTGATGAAAGATAGTTTAATTATTTAGATTAGGTGATTTGATTTCTTTTCTTAATGTGAATAAACCAAAGGCATTTAAATTACGTTCATATGACCCAAAATCATATTAAAATAAATTTTTTATTCAACGAAATCCGTTTCATAGATTTATATATTTATTTAAACGTGTGTAACTGTAAAGAAAACATCCATTATAACAAAGTTTTTTCTCTAATGAAATCTAGTATGGAAGTCTAAATTCTAAATAGTATATAGAATAATTTTATTTCTATGCTTTTTACAACTTTGATGTGATATTGATTCATTTTTACACCAAACAGTAGATCTAAACATGCATCCATTTCTTAATCATCTATTGTAAATTACTGATTGATGGCTGTTGAAGAGGTTCAAACTGTAACCGTTTAACATATTTAAGAAGTCTGACAATTGTCGCTGGTGTCACGCCTTGAATCCGACTAGCAGCAGCTATGCTACGAGGTTGCATCATTATCAATTTCTGTCGTTCTTCATTTGATAAACTTAGCGATTTAGAGAAATAATCTATGTCTTGTGGTATTAGCAGCGACTCGTCATTTCTTACTTCTTCAATATCCTTAAGTTGTTCTTCAATAAAATGAGCATATAATGCTTCTATTTTGATTCTTTCTGCGACAGAATGTACATCCTGAATAATTTTCAATTCTTCTGGCATTATTCGAACAAGACTTTCTAAAGTAATATTATCTGATGGAACTCCGAGCATTTCAAAAGCTGTTTTCTCTACAGAGGATTTGACTTTTCGCAGGCCCAAACGTTCACGCCAATAATTAGAGGGTCTCTTTAGTTCAGTTAATAAATTTTTTGCTTCGTTTATTTTATTCTTTGTCAATTGAAAGTGTTTGTACTGTTCTTCAGAAACAAGTCCAAAACGGTAACCTTTTTCAGTAAGTCGCTGATCCGCATTATCCGGCCGCAATGTTAATCGAAACTCTGCTCTACTCGTAAACATCCGGTAGGGTTCATTTGTACCTAAAGTAGTCAAATCGTCTATAAGAACTCCGATGTAACCCTCAGTTCTGCTTATAGTAAATTGATCAATATTATCATCATTTTTTAGCAAATATTTAGATTTGCCCGCAGCATTTGCGCCTGCAATTATACCTTGCGCTGCGGCTTCTTCATATCCAGTAGTCCCATTAATTTGACCAGCGAAATATAGGTTCTTTATTCTCTTTGTTTCTAAACTAGAATATAATTCTCTAGGGTCTATATAGTCATATTCGACACCATATCCAGGTTGAACCACTTGTGCATTTTCAAGTCCATTTATAGAATGTACAAGTTCAACTTGTAGATCATAAGGTAGCGTACACGACAAGCCCTGTGGATATATGAGATCACTCTCGAATCCTTCCGGTTCCAACCATATCTGATGTTGCTTTTCGCCAAATCGTAATACTTTGGACTCTATCGACGGGCAGTAGCGAGGTCCTGTAACCTCTTCAGTAACATGGCGGTTTACATGCATGTTTTCTTTTACTATTTTGTTAACCTTCAAGGAGGTATAAGTAAGATAACAAGGCAGTTGTTTATCTGCATCAATCCAAACTCTGTTATTCATAAACGAAAAAGGAACAGGAGGATTGTCTCCAAAATTCTTCGTTAATTTATGGTAATCTATAGAATCCTTAGCTAACCTTGGTGGTGTACCGGTTTTAAGTCTGCCCATTCGAAAGCCTAAATTTTCTATACTTTTTCCCAAAGCAATGGCTGGTGCATCTCCTACTCTTCCTGCTGGCTTCACTTCCGTACCAAAATTTATATTCGCTCTAAGAAATGTTCCAGCAGTTAAGATAACGGTTGAACTTTTAATTATTTGGCCGCTTTGTAATACGATTCCGTTACACTGCAAGCACGAATTCTGATTATTCGTTTCTATAAACAAATCGTCGACAGAGCCGCACAACACTTCAATATTCTTTGTATGAAAAATTTCTTTCTGTATTGCTCTTTTGTATAATGTTCTATCAATTTGTGCTCTGGGACCCCATACTGCCGGGCCTCTGCGTTTATTTAAAACTTTATATTGGACTCCTGAAACATCACAAATTTTTGCGCAAACTCCACCCAATGCGTCTATTTCTCTCATTAAGTGTCCTTTTCCAATACCACCAAATGACGGATTACAAGACATTTCTCCAACTGTTTCTTTCTTATGTGTTACTAGTAAAGTCCGGGCACCCATGCGAGCAGCCGCCGCACATGCCTCGGTACCGGCATGACCCCCACCAATAACGATAACGTCGAATAAGTTTTCCTCATTGTTACTTGCACATTTAGATATCAATCGCTTTTGTAAGCTACAACGTACATTCAATATTCGAAAACGTAACATTAATCATAAGATATTTAATTACCACATCAAAAAAACAACGAAATTAATTAAACTTCACGTACTTTTATTTACTTACTTGCACAGCTGATACGAAATGCCAAAAAATCGCATAAGATATAATAACAGTACTAAACACACCTATCGGAACAGGGTTGTCGCTTTCAATTAAAATTGATTATTTTGGCTTTTCTTTGTGTTCCAATTAGGTCCATTTTTTAAGTGTGAGTTCAAATTCAAGTTTAAGTTAATCTCCAGTTAAATTTATGTGATGTTTTTGTAACACAGGCTATTTTACTTGCCTGCCTGTTTATATGGGAAACACAAACAAAATTGAGTGTTTTTGTTTGTGTTTTCCATGCAAACAGGCAGGCAAGTGAAATAGCCTGTGTTACAAAAACATCACATTAATCTTTCGTTAACCGAGTTTTCATTTTTTGAGTGGGAGTTTAAACCTTGTAGAGCTGCCACACTTATAAGCAAAAATGGCCAAGTGTTTCACAACACTTTGCTTTTGTATAGAACAAAAACAAACAAAAACAAACAAAAGCTGAATACCAATTGGTTTTATTAACCGGAAGTATTGTACTTTCAAATAAAAAAAAAATTTGAGAAAATATTCAGTAGTTTTTTTTAAAGCATTTCAAAAAAAAAAAAGGTATTTGGCGGACCCTTTAGCTACTCACATAACCCATGTAGTATGTGTTAATTTTTCCATGAGTGATGGGCCCTGCAGTTTAATGTTGACTCCACGCGAAGCTCTTCATGGCAATTTTATTTACTCTCAGAGTTTATGCCAGACTGTTGAGAGGAAGTCGACGAAAGAATATGTATTTAAAATTTTTCCAAAAATCTCAGAGTTAGTGTTTGAACTCATGAGCTTCCGTCTAATCTGTGATAGTAAGTAAAGCAAATTTGTGTAATTTTTTATTGAAGACATTTATTTAACTCTTTTTTAATTATTTTTATAATTATTATAATTTTGTGTTTTATATTCCTTGTTTTAATTCAATTTTATTTAATTTAATTTTATTTTCTTTTTCTTTAAGCAAAGCACACCGACAAAAATATCTGTTGTCAAAGATTGCTTCAATATATTTATTTGTTTGTTTGTATGTATGTATGTAGTTGTTTGTTAATATGATACTGTTTTTAATTAATATTGAATAACAATTAATTTTTTGTTGATGTATATATATGAACATACATACAAATAATTTCAATTTGATTTAGAAATTTTAATTTTGTATACATAAATATTATTTCTAGCTTTATTCATTTATTAATTATTTTATTTATTTGAATATTTAAAATGCCAGAAAAATATTACAAACAACATTCAATGCAACATACATATTTTCTATGTAATGGCTAAATCATTAATGATTAATTAACTTTGGTGATTAATAAATTTATTAATATTTTAAATTTTATTCCATTTTTTTGTTTTGTTTTGTTTGGTGTTTTAAACTATTTATTTATTTTAGTTAATAACAATTTTATACGATATATATATATATATGATTTAAAAAATAATTGGTGTTTTTTTTTCATTATTTAAGGTCTTATAAAAGTAAGAAAAAAAACCGATTAAATAAAAATAAAATTGTGTATAAAATTGTAGCAAAGATTCTTATAGATTCCAATAATAATGCATTATTATTGAGTGGTATTAAAAAATTATTGCTTGTCCTAGAAACAAGCAACAATTTGCAAATTCAGTTTTTTTTTTTGCGATTATTAAAATTGTAAAGTTTTTAAAATGTAGTAGTATACTGATACAAATAGCTGGAGAGAAGTGATTAGAAGTAATTAAAAGAGTTCAGAAGGATTTACTTTGTTTTGCTTGTTAATCAACTTTTGATTTTCCTCATTTTACCTTTTTTGTTTGGATTAACCTGAAACCTTTAATTTTTTTATTTATATTTATAAGAATGCACACTCCTAATGTCTACCAATCTAATTGTCATTCAAAAAATTATTGGTTGATTGCGCCAAGTAGGAGATCGAAATCGATTAATTTCCCTCCTATCATTATTTGTATAATACAAATATATGTATGTATATGTATACATAAATGTGTTATTCTTGATTTTAGATTGATTTTTTGTTTTTGATAATTCTTACTTTCGACACAAAAAGCTCTTTCAAAAATGTTCTTTAGGAATTTTATTTTATTTCATTTATTTTTGATTCATTTTCCGTCTTTATTACCACCTTAAAATTCTCTATGCTTATTTAGTTGCTATATGTATGTATATATAATTTATTTTTTTTTTTAAATTTAATTTTATTTATTGTTAAAGTAATTGTTTTAAAGTAATTTCGTTATCAGGTGAGTTCTTTCTGCATTTAATTAATAAATATCTTTTCATTTTGAGAAAATTTGTGTGTGGCTGTGTTTGTGTGTGTAAGCGGATGTTTACAAATTTACGTTTCGAGTAAGTAAATATCGAACAAAGTCAGATATTTGCCTAATCTAGCCGGAAGACTACAAAAGTCGGTGTGACAAAAAAATTATAGAAAATGAACTCGTTTATTTGTACAAGTTTTATCTGTCTTTTATCTGCTGATCTGATACTTGTATAAATTCAATACAGTTTTGTATAATCCGTTTGGCTCTAAAAATTTTTTAATTGAATTTATCAGGTATGTGATAAAAATCGAACGTTTTGTTATAAGATGTAATGAAATCCGAACGGTTTTAGTTTCCATTTTTTGTTTTATTTTAAACCGTCTCATGTAAAATAACAAAGTTTTTAGTAAAAAAAAAGTATTTTTTAATTTGTAAAGCGTAACAATGGCATTTGTTTTATCAACCTCAATTTTTATAATCAACAATTCTAATCGTTTTGAAAATATTGAAAGAAAAAGGTTAAGGGATGCATCAAACCCGGATCTAGTCATGATTGGAATCTCAGTTTAGCACGAGACGTTTATAGTAGAAATTTTTAAAATGGAGATCGTGGTTCATGGCTCTTAGCTGATTCCGGATATGTGTTAGAGCCTTTCGTACTAGTTCCATTTAGAAACCCAAGTGCGGGATCAGCTCAACATATATGTATGTTTAATAAAACCCATGCATCAGCTAGAAATCTTATTGAAAGAACAATCGGTGTTCTCTAAAGCAGATTCCGTTGCTTGTCTGGCGCTTTATGGTATAAACCGCAGAAAATTGTTAAAATAATAAATATATGCTGCGCACTTTACAATATGTGTAACTTTTACAAATTAGACCACAATTTTGATACTACGACTACTCCACTTGAAGAACCTGATCCTAGTGAAATCGAACTTGACTTAAGTAATCCAACAAATACTGAGGCAAGCAGAAACCGGGATGCAATTGCAGAAAGCCAATTTTTAAATAATTTTATATAGTAAATAAATGAGAAATATAAATAAATAATTACATTTTCGCTTCAATATTTTAATCAAACAATTTTCGTATACAAATGGTTGCTCGATTTAAAAACGAAAATCAAACTAAATTTTCGTTTTCTATCACATTCTTATTTTTTTAAATTTTTATAAAACAAAATGAAAAATGAAATCGAATTCGGTTTAAGAACAAAACCAAAACGAAACAGAAATAAGCGGTGCCATCACAACTATGTATTTCCTATTTTATAGCGTTTTTGATCGAAATCGTTTTTCATCACATACCTATATGATTCAGATATTATTTTATTTATGTATTTGTAACATTCCAATGATGTGTGTGTGTGTGTGCTTATTGCCTGATGCATTCAAGATTGAATACCACAGACGAATTTGTTAATATGCATAGATATACCATACATAGTACATACAGTATTTGTATGTATGTATCTATGTATATATGTATGTATGTATGTATTGTATCTTATATTATTTGTTATTATAATTAGTCCCTAAATTTGGTATTTTAATTTAATTGTTTAAATTTAAGTCATCGATTGTAAAGTAAATCAATTTTATCAATTTCACTTTGCATGTTTTGTAAATATAAGTATGTATGTATATGTATGTAAATTGTAATTCATTTATCAATTTTTTTTTCTTTCTTTTTTTTTAATTTGTTTTAAATAAAAATCAACAAAAAGTCGCGTTGATCGTATTGTAACATTGCTCAGTAATGAATAATTATTAAAAATTTTTTTTAAGTTATAGTATAATTATTTCTAGATTATTAATTTTTATTTTCCTTTTTTTTTTTTTAGACCTACTATGTAGATTAAGGAGGCGGGGAATATTTTATAAGGATCGCAGAATAATTTAGCATGCATGTGGCTTTGGTTTCGTTAGTCTTCCCTTGTCAAACCCTTAACAAGTACAAGAAATTAACAACTTAAACGCCCTGTGCCAGACTTTCTTTGGATAATGATAACATCGACTGGTCCATTGGTGGATGATGATGATGATGGTGCGGTATCATAAATGGAGAGGCCAACATCTGTATGGGGCTTTTGGTAATTACGTTAAACAGAAGAGGAAACATATTTTTTTGTTCGAATTGCGATTAATAAAAAGATATTTTAGGGGTTTTACTTACTCGGTAAAAGGTGTAGGTTGAGCAGTTGCTACCGGATTGCGTACCGTATGCAAAGCTTGAGAATTTTTAGCTCTAGCTAATAGTGTCATAACCGTGCGTTTGGTCGGATTCATACTGGATCTTGGCACACCCAACAAGGGACGTTTACGTGTCAGATTACCAGCTAAAGGAAAATTATTACGGTATGTCATTATTTATTTGAATTATATTTTTTCAACTTACCAATATTAATTGTCTTAATATTTCTAAGCGCAGGATGCAATAAATTGCCCGTCGATTCTAAAAGGGTTAATGCTGACGCTGTACCAGCATCTGTTTCACATGGCATAGTTATGGTGTTGGAAGGCTGCGTCGATGTTAAACCAGAAACTGCAGTTACTGCAGGTGTAGGTTTCAAAATACTTCCAATGCCAGATGCAGCAGCTGAAAATTGGTGTTGTAATGTTACGGCCATAGCGCAAGGAAGTACTGTAAAGTAAATAAATACGTGCATGCTAATGTTATTATGATGCACTATCTTTTGTTTTATGGAATCCTTACTTGATGTTGTGGAATTTTGTGGTATCTTGAGGGAATCTGTGGGAATCGGTGTTAATGCACCTGAATTGGAAGTATTGCGTAGTTTCTCAACTTTATCCGATGTTAAACAGTCCATAACAGATAATTCGTTGTCAGATTTTTCATCATTTGAAGTATCCATATCAGTGATACCACCTTCAATAAGACCAATTGGACTTGATTGATCACTTCTTGACTTATTTAAACTTGAAGAAGATGTCAATGCCTGCATTTCCCACATTTGTTCGTGACGTATATCATCATGATAGTCCTTAAAGGAGAAAGTTCAAAACATATTATTGATTGCATTTGGCCACTGTGTGACCTAAATAATATTTACGATAAGAAAACAACATACATATGTATGTACAACTTTAGAGCATTTAAATTCTAATCTAGATTCTATTTAGCAAACAAAACAAAATAAAAAAATCACTATCAAAGATAGGAACTTGTATTAAATCAACAATCGGGCAGATAGGTATAATAATACTTGTTTGGTCTACTTACCGGCACTAGAAACCTTCGTACTTCGGCTAAAGCATACGCGATTCTAGCATGAGCTTCTGCGGGCGCTGCGAATGTCGAAATTTCAACATGTAAATCATCAAAGAGATGGGCATATCGACTATCGCCACTTGATCGCAGTTCTTCTTCCTTTTTCCGATCTCTCATCGAGCCACGTCCTAAAACAGCCATTTTACACATTGTTTCCTCCTGTAAACGTTTCATAGAATTGCCTTTGGGACCCAACAATTTGCCAACAAAATTGAACTGCATAATATATGTACAATGTTAATATTGTTTCCCCAGACACCATAGTATGTTATTCTATAATCAAAAAAAAACTTGCCTTAGGATGATCTCGAACTGGTACGGCTACTTTAACTGCAACTTTGACTGGTCGATCCCTTGTAATATCGAGCATTTTAGATTTTTCTAAATTTTAAATAAATTTTCGTATCGATTTAATATTTATATTACGCAGTAGTTATCTATTTGAAAAAATGTTATTGTAAAATCGTGAATTTAATTTATGGATAAAAATTCTATGATTATTCGGAACTACATATGTTCATAAATATTCAAGATTATGTACGTACGTATGTATGTGCTACAGTAATACACTTTAACCCTCATCTCAGTTTTAAATTTCTGAACTGCTTTTCAATCATATTTCAAATTCAATGTTATAAGATATTTAATAAAATGAATTTCCACATTAAAAGTTCTTGATTGCCACTTACTTGGGAGTGACCTAACGTGAATCCTTTATTCTACAATCAAATTAAGTCACTGCCTCCTGTTTTTACGCCAGGTGTCTTCTGGGCAATATATTTTGAATATTCGTTCAAAGCTCAGCTAGGTGAGGGGGCGGCCGAATAAACTGAATGTTCAATAAGCAACTCAGGTAATTAGAAACAAATTCTAGGACTAATCAATAAATTACCTATTGGAACTGATTAACCATCTAAAACGGAAACAATATTTTCTATCACAGAGTTGTAGAATGGAAAAACATCTGTAACAGAATTACATAAAGCGGATGCAACATTATTTGCTAACGAACTTTACCCATTGTTTTTCCAAAAGAGAAGCACGTAACTGTTTCTAGAGGTATAAATAAGGAGCTGCCGAAAAAAACAAGACTAGTTCCGTTAACAGTTTTTTACAGGACAGTTTTTTACCGAACTACCTAGATAGAGACTAACAAGGATTTTTCTTTCTTATGTTAGGTTAGGTTAGAGGACGTGTACTTGTCAGTTAAGACAAGTACAGTACCCGGAGGTCGAAATTGACCCATTGTACAACGTCCTTAGAGAGGGAAGGAAATAGAGGGGATGGGATGAAAGGAGGGCATGTAGGTAAGGGGGGGGGGGGAACTGGGAATAGGAGGAATCACACAGAAAGAAACAGACACAAACAAAAAAGGGGGAGAGCGCGACTACACTTATGAAGCCATAGCACCTCTCGACCAGCCCAAGCTGCTAATGAATCTGTAGAGAGCCTTGATGTCGGCTCTCGACGCAGAATTCAAGCTCTCAAAGAAGGCCCTGCCAAGGGTCCTCAACCTCAACCTACCAAGGGCTTTCCACAGGAAACTTTTTATCAAACTTTGTATATAGAACTGGTTTTCGTTTTTTTAAACATTGACCAGCTTGAAACAAAAGATGGAAACTTGTGTGGCAAATCTTCTGTCGATCAAATAAGAAGACCTCTGAATTACAATATGGCACGGTAGAATGTATGTTTAATAGAACAATTATCGATTAAGTGAAAGCATTCGATTAAATTAATACAGACTGAATCGAACTGAAAAATATAAGAGTTTCCCAGAAAATTTCAATCAAATGTATCAGTTATAATAGTTTTCAGATTTTCAGAGATATCGTCACCATTACTATTACCTATTGCTATTGATACATTTTACTGGCACACAAATAACGTTAAAGCGCGAAGATCTGTGCAAATCATCTTTCAGGCTTTGTGCTATATACATATATGTATATGTACATACAAAACTTAGTAGACCACCTATTTGAAGGCAACAATAAAATTGGTCCCAGAACACATGATTATTTATCCATCTACATATGTATATACTTCAGTGCTTCAACTTTTGGATATTACGATAATAGAATTAAGAAGACACTTTGTGCATAAGATATAGAACTCGATCGTTTCTGACGTTAAAACTAAACAAACAATTTTTAAATCCTGTGAGCACTCTGTAATTCTCTAATAAAGCGAATGCAAGAAAATCACATAAGAATTTATATTTTTAATCACACATCTGCGGAAAGAAAACACGAATGGGATACAGCAACAAAAGGTCGATGGACAAACAGACTTATTAGAAACATTCAAAACTGGGTAGAAAGGATACATGGCAATGTTGATTTGTACATGACTAAGCTTCGGTGAATGGCTTTGTAATTATGGCCACTATGATGAGGTAACGTGTTCTTCTGCAATAATGGAAATGAGAATGTGAAATAAAGGGTCCGCCAAATAACTTTTTTTTTTTTGAAAATGCTTTAAAAAAAACTACTGAATATTTTCTCAAGTTTCTTTTTTTTATTTGAAAGTACAATACTTCCGGTTAATAATGGAAAATAATTTCATTCATGTGGCTGCCTCAGCTGGCCATGCAGTAGCCTACACGGTCCAATTTTTAAGCACATTATCGATTGTGTGCAGCTGTATTTCACCAATGGCTTCACGAATATTGTCCTTTAAAGCGTCAATTGTCTCTGGCTTGTCGGCGTAACACTTATCTTTGCACCCCACAAATAATAGTCCAACGGTGTCAAATCGCAGCTCCGAGGTGGCCCAATTATGTCTCTGGACCAAAATCCGCACCAAACAGTGACTCGTTTTGGGTGTGTCGGCTTTTCAATGTATGCGTGCGGGTTTTCTGTGTCTCAAATGCGACAATTTTGCTTGTTTACATACCCGCCAAGATCAAAATGAGCTTCATCTGAAAAGATGATTTTTTTTGCCAAAATCGGCATCTTCTGTAAGTAGATCGCAGGCCCACTTAGTGAAGCGAAAACGCATAATCATTTATTTTCCATTATTAACCGGAAGGATTGTACTTTCAAATAAAAAAGAAATTTTAGAAAATATTCAGTAGTTTTTTTTTAAAGCATTTTCAAAAAAAAAAGTTATTTGGCGGACCCTTTATATGAAGACAGTTATTTGCATTCGCTTGGCAAAAGAGAACCAGGACACTCGAACAACATGCTGAACATCGACAAAAAAAATGCGAAATTTTGGCCAATCAAAAATTATTTTCTTTTTTTTTTAAATTAATATTTAAGAAATTATTCGATTTTACTAAAGTGCTCTAAAATAGTCCAAATTAAAATAATTATTCTATTATTTTATTAATGAATATGTATTTATTAGTTGTCAACCCTGGCTGTTTTTTTTTTATTAACAAGTTGATGTGTAAAAACTACTCAAAGCGAAGCGAAAAAAAAGAAAAACTATAATAAAAAAATACCAAATTAAAGTGAAATTAAAAAAAGGAAGATTTCTAGGCATTAAGTTAAAACTCGTTAACTTGTATTAGATGACAAAAAAGTCTAAATTATTGACATCTTAAGGAAGACTTCAGATTCTGACACTCATAGAGATAAAATGGTAAACTTTTAATCGCATATACATACATACTATACATATTTTCTAAACTCATAATATATGTATGTACCCAAAACTTTGACCAGATGCCTTCGCACAAATGCCTTAAGGTGATAAAACAAAAACTATATTATAATATATGTACTATATACATAACTAACAGGGTATTTAATATAAAAACAAAGAAAAAACAAACGACAAAATTGATATGAGTTTTGTGAATAAACATTTTTGAAACATTATTGAATATAAATGAATTAATTATAAAAGAACTATTCCTAAACTAACTCCATCATCGAACATTTGAGTATTTTTGAACTTACCCAAACTTTTGGGGGAACGTTGCTCTTCAGGTGGATCCATTTGATTTGCTTTCAAAATAACCTCCATTATTTTGATTATTCACTTCGATTGCACACGTTTTTATAATAGAAATTTTTAAACCTTTTATTTTTCGAATTATGTAATTTGCTATTTTAAATCAAAATGTTTAAATTACAATACGTATACATTCATTTATTTATTGTAGATATACATATATGTACATACATATATGTTGTATACATATGTTAAATGTTATGAATTATTTGAAATTACACGGAGTTTTTTAATCAAATGTGAGTACATATACAGAAGATGGAGTAAATGATTTGTGACATTATGTTAGGAATGAATGCATACGTTTTTATGATTGTTTTGAAATTATTTATACAAATATGTATATAATTATTGTATTAAAAGTTAGTAACAATTTACACATTTATGTACATATATGTACAAACATACATACACGTAAGATATAAGATAAACTTCTATAAGTTTGAATTTAAGTTGGTACTACAATTAAAATAAAAAGTATGATCTTGCATACGTAAAAATACCTACACGTACATAGATTTCGATTTGAATATTTGTATGTACTTACTGTGAGCGTCAAAAGAAAGTGTACAATTCAAAAAAATATACATTAATAAATTATCGTTAATTTTTTTTTTTCAAATTATTTTATTGCCAGTTTTTAAAATTGAAACAAAAAGAAAAGAATTAGAAATATTGTAAAAATTTGGAAATATTGTAAAATTTTTTCGGGCACTCTCCTTAAGTGGAAAACTTGAGTTAGATTGTTAGAATTTTATCCATAGTGTACACTTTCTTTTGACGCTCACTGTATATCTAGAGAAGAATTATGATAATGTGTTGTTGTTGTTTAAAAGGGTGATTGCACTTCAAACTAATCACAATCAGTTGAGATTCGTGGTGAAATAACAATTTGAAAATAACTCTTTTAATTAAATTCAGAAAAATCGAACACATGGTTAATAAAAATTTTAAGTCTCTCCTCAACTATGGGCTAAATTGCAATATTAATTTATAGTTCGTATAACTTAAATGTTAAATAATATTCGTATTCGTTTTGTACATTAAAAAAAAATTAATTTGAAATGAAATTTCATTCAAATTAAAAAAAAAAAAAACAAATAAATAAATTACAATACACCTATCCCTCGTTTTGCACGGTACTTATTTAGCACGATTTCGATTTAACTCGATTTTTTATTTCTCGTGTAAATCGAGGGATGAAAAATACTTCGTTTTGCACGATTTTTTTCAGGGACCTTAACTGTTATAACTTCTATCGTAAAAGTCAGAAAATAAAAGTTATTTTTTGACCTCTATTTTTTCGAGCAGAAATAAAAGTTATTTTTTGACTTTTATTTTTTCGAGCAAAAATAAAAGCTATTTTTGACTTTTATTTTTAAGAGCAGGAATAAAAGTTATTTTTTGACTTTTATTTTTTCGAGCAAAAATAAAAGCTATTTATGACCTTTATTTTTACGAGCAGAAATAAAAGTTATTTTTTGACTTTTATATTTTCGAGCAGAAATAAAAGTTATTTTTGTTTTAATTCATGATGAATTCATAATATTTATTAAAAAATTCTTTAAAACAATAAAGTAATTTATGTCAAAAATTATTTTGCAGTCATAATTGCCTCCAAATTTGGGTTGAAAAAACAAAATTAACTTTTATTCCTGCTCTTAAAAATAAAAGTCAAAAATAGCTTTTATTTTTGCTCGAAAAAATAAAAATTAAAAAATAACTTTTATTTCTGCTCGAAAAAATAAAAATCAATAAATAACTTTTATTTTTTTTTCTAAAAAATAAAAATCAGGTTTTTAAAAATCATCGCATTTTATAAAAATTTGATCCAAGACAATCAAAATGGTATACTTGGTTTTGTTCTACGACATTTCCTTGCAGTTGCTTTTTTTAATCAAAAATTCAAAAATAACAGTTATTTTCGGTCCCTGATTTTTTATTTAAATGAAAACGATCTTTTAGAACATGAACGAACACAAATAATTGATTTAGCCCGAACAATTGAAGGTGAAGGTTTTGTTGACTTTGCTGAGGGAGATATTTTTGAACTAATGGTTGACAAATAATTGGATATAGATGAACTACATAGTTGGTATAGTTAACGAAACTGATTAGGAAAATAATGAGTCTGATGAAGATGATTCACAATTCGTTGAAATGACATCACAAAATATTTCTAAAGGTCTTGAATTATACCGGAAATTAGGAATCATTTTCTACAATATGATCCAAATGTTGAAAGAGCTCTTAAGTTTTAAAAATACATTTATTTTTTAAGTTTTATGAAGTTTATAACTATTTTCGTTGTTAAATAAAATGAAATTGTTTTCTTTTGTTTGCTTTGTTACGTTATTCATATTAAAACAAATAAAATTATATTAAAAAAAATACTATATACACCAGTTTTTGTCATTTTTTCGATTTACACGATTTTCCATACAAATTTTTTTGAATTCGTTTTACACGATTTTCTCAGTAACATATCTATCGTGCAAAACGAGGGACAGGTGTACTATAGTTTGTATGGCAGTTTTATTTAGAAGTGAATAATATACTGTTTTTTAACTCCACTCAATATATGTATTTTGGGTTTAATCTATTGCTTTATTTTTTAAGTTGAACCTTATTCTAACTTTAATAACTTAAGGTTACCAATGATCATATAAATTTGATTATTTTCAACTTTTTTACGTCTAGTTGCAGTTGTTGTTGTTGTTATCATCAGCATATACATATGTATGTATATGTACACATAAATTTTTTTGTTTTCCTCTTTTCACCTTTACTGTTACGTTATTTAGATATATCTATATTTTTTTCTTATCGTTTGTTTATTTATGAACTTGTATTCAAACATTTTTTATTCATTTAAGATATTGTCTTTATATGTATGTATTTTATATATACGTATAGATGTGTATACATATACATACATACATGTATTACACACACACACACACAAACATATGTATGTATGTATATATATATATATATATAATATGCATAGTATATATTTGCGTGTATGCGTATATATATATTTATAATAATATATATACATTTAAATTATTATAAATATATATTAAAGTATACATATGTATGTATATTACAATATTACACCATTAATTTTTTATCACTTCTTCATTTATGTAAATCTATTATTTTACTGAACTCTATCTACATAATTTGTTTTTACATTCTTATACATATATGTATATGTATATATATTTTATTATTTTTTATTCTGTTATCAACCAGTTATTTTTTTAGAAATGAAAAAATTATATATGTTTACAAATTAACAAAAGTCTGTATCCTTTTAACTACATGTTTGTACTTTTAATATTGGGAACCGACTGAAATCCTTTCGAAAATAAAATGAGTATATATTTTGACACAATAATGATGTTGTTAACTTAACAATTCTCTCTCTCTTTCTCTCTCGTCCTTTCTCTCGGTAACTCTCTTGTGCTTTACGCATGTTATCTACATCATACGATAAACAGGATGCCATAGATAAAATACTGGGCTTAGTTGAATACGAATACAGTAGTGAAAAAAAGAAAGTTTTTAAAAACAATGTTCTCGTCAAACAAAGAAAAGAAGAAACAAAAACTACAAAAGACAAAAATAAAGAGTCACGAGCATACCTATAAACAAAATAAATTTTCTAAAGTACAGATAAAAGATTTAAGATGTATACATACATCTATCTATACAACTAGTAATAAATTTTACTTTACACATTCTATAGTAATGTATTTATGTATGTTTGTATGTGTGTTTGCATGTGAATGAAGGAGCCACATTATAAAAAGGTTAGTCTTATGGAATTGCCTTTTGTGTTTATTCATTTAATAATGTTAATAATCGCAAGGTGTATATGGTATACATATGTATGTATATTGAAAATTTACAGACAAATAACATACAAGACAGATTGGAGGATTCGAATCATTGAAGTCCGTTAATCGCTGTGATGTAGGTGTAAAGAATTATTATTTTTTGAAATGAAACCCAGAAAATAGCTGCACAATTAGTATGTTCTTCTGAAGTCCTCTTCTATTATTTCTTGAAAATAAAATTTTATTCATAATGTTACAAAACCGTTCTTATTAAAACAAACATAATGTACGCTCACTCTCATGATTTTAATAAATTTTAATAATAAGGATGCATTAAATTGTTATTGAAAAAACTGGAAAAACTTTTCTACTTCTCGGAAACAGCTTGTAGATTATTACGTTCATACCTCACAGGTCGATCTCAGACTGTATCTTATAATGGAACATATTCTGAAAGCCTTGATGTTAATAGAGGTGTCCCACAGGGCTCAGTGCTTGGACCCCTATTATTCTGCTTATATATTAATGATTTACCGGATACTTTAAAACATTGTAAAATACGGATGATGTCCAAGTATACAACAGCGGTTCTTTAAATGGAATTAACGCATGTGTCAACACTGTAAACTCTGATTTGCAGAAAATAGATATCTGGGCCAAAAACAATGGACTTTGCATCAATCCCACAAAATCAAAGTGTATTTTAATACATAGATAGAAGCAACAGAAAGATTACTGACGATATTCAAATTGTAATAAATAGTAATGTAATAGAATTTGTGAGCTGTTCGAAAAACTTAGGAGTAATTTTTAATAATAAACTGACCTGGGCCAATCACATTGCTTCTGCAGTAGGTAAAATTTATGGTATGTTGAGAAATCTTTGGGCTGTAAAATGTTCAACACCTTTTAAAATACGAATGCTACTTGCTAAAACTTATTTGATGCCAGTCCTTTTATATGGATGCGAATTGTGATTTTTTTTTTATGAAACCAGCACTCAGGGGATGGCCCCTACTCATGCGGTGCATTGTGCAGGTTTTTTAGGAAAGGTGGAAAGGGGGAAGATGCGAACGGCAAGGAAACGAGTTGCTGCTAGGTGACTATAAAATGGCCAGTGCTATACCTTCACCATTATACAGTCTACAGGCAATCGTCCCCAAGAAGCCCGCAGTTTCTCACACCACTTATGTTGTGTGTGTTAATTTTATACATAAGTGGCGGGACCTACAGTTTAAAGTCGACTACGAACGACAGATTTTCTTGAGAAACTGAAAAAAAATTGCCGAAAAAATACTTTTTGTATTTTTTTTTTATTTTTTTTTATGTCTGGCCTGGGACTCGAACCCTGGCTTTTACGTCTAATAAGCCAGCACACTACCTACTAGACCACGGCGACCCCATGATGCAAATGATTTGAGGAAATTGAAAGTTGCCTATAATAATATTGCAAGATATATCTTCAATCGAGGAATACGTGATTCCATATCTGTGTTTTCATACCAAATCTGCAATATGTGTTTTGAAAATCTTTTGAAGTTTAAGAGTTTGATATTTTTACATAAAATAATTTATACTGCACAACCGACTTATCTGTATAGAACAATAAGTTTCGGCAGATCGGCTAGAGGACTGGCATTGATTCAACGAAAATATAAAACTGCCTTTTCAGAACGTCAATTCTTTATTTATTGCACTCGACTTTGGAACCAATTAACGAAGAGAATTCAAATAATTAGCAACGCAAACAGATTTAAAATTGAACTATTGAGATATTTTCGTTAATAACTAGTTGAAGTATTGTATAAAATCAAACTAATCCTTTAAATTATTTGTAATTTTTTTATCTTTTTTTTTAATATTTTTTTTCTTAAATTAACTTGTATTTATATTTAATTATTACATTATGCTTAAATTTATTGTCTGGATATAATCATTAGCACTTTAATTTATAAGATTTCGATCTTGTTCTGCTAAATTTGAACATAAAATAAATAAATAAATAAAAAAAAATAAATTCTAGTTATTACTATATAATCGAAAGCTCTTTAATTTACTTATCATATAGAATGTAAAATTCTAAATGCATACGAATATGCGGTAATATTTCGATTTAACTGCAACTCAAGAAATAAAAAATAAATGAACAAAATTTTATTTTATTTCTTTATCCATTTATTAATTAGAATATATTTAATTTAAAAGAAGGACTGGATATATTCCACCCGTTCCCGAAGGTCAGGTGTAGACCTGAGATCTACCCTTCCTGGATTGAGAACTTGCATCCTCTTGAAAGTGTAGAAGATAGAGAGCCGGTTCGTGAACCATTTAATCTTTGCAACATACCACGCACAAAAGATGTTGATGCCAAATTAAATGTTTCGATGTAATTACAGAGGCAGAAACGTGAAGGAGAGCAGGCAAATCTGTCTTAGAGGGATGGACATTTATTATTATTATTCTTATTGTACTTCTGTTCCACCGTCGAATAGATTTCTCCATACGTGACGACCTTATGTTTATTTAACGGTGGAACCCCTTGAGAAGCCTTGTCGCCAGCCTCTATGGGAAGGGTGTTCATCATTGGAATTCTGGTTAATTATGAAGTTCAAGATAACGCGTTCGCGACTGTAAGATATTTTGATGGCCACAACTCATACAGCCGAACTCACATGGGGAGTGAGTGGGTTCAAATGAGCAGTGACACCATTCCCTATCAGACAACCATTCTTATAACTTGCTACATATGTGTGTAGATGGGAAGAGGATTGATGCCCAACTAACATCTATATATCGATATTAATGTTCGTAAATCTTTGTTCCAAGTAACATTTATGCATAATTCTATTCTTTGTAAATTCTTTAAGCTTTTAAACTGGTTATGATAACTTTATATTGCAGTTAATTTTTGTACTTTACATCTTTTATCCACTTTCATTTGGATTTCTTTTTTCTAACACAAATAATGCTAACCAACAAAAACAACCAGATAAAAAAGCAAAACATTAATATTATTTATGAATGAGTTGAATGAATAAATGGATGAACAAGTGAATGAACGCATAAATGAAAATTGTGGTTTATAGGCGAAAAAACGTATTTTGTTTAGCATTAAAATCTTTACAAATGTAGCACAAAACAGCATTTCAGTAAAAAAAATCTCAAATCTTTTTCCCAGAGATCAAAACAGTTTTAGCGGTTTTACTATTTTATTACTTTCGACATTTTTCTTTGCCTCAATTGCAGTCCCATACTCTTAAAAAGTATACTTTCGAATGTTTACATAAGTCTCTGTTTAAGTATATGATATATTAGATATACACAGGTTTGTACATATATTTATAAATAAGTAAATAAGTATTCAGTTTTCATTTTAATACGTATACAGTTTATAAAGGGCTATCCATTTTGTGGTTTCAAAAGTATGGGACTGGAATTCGACATCTGTAAAACTAAGTTGTGAAACCAATTTTTTTCTTTTCAGTTGAAAGTCTGACATTGACGAAAATGGATCGCTTAACTATCACACAACGCATTAAAAATTATCAAAACCTACTACAAAAATGGTGATTCTATCACAGCCACGTATCGTGCTTTTTCGAACAAAATTTTCTTCAGCGATGAAGCACATTTCACACTCGGTGGATATGTTAATAAACAAAATTGTCGTATTTGGGGTTCTGAGAATCCTCAAGTAATTGAAGAGAGGCCATTACATCCAGAAAAAGTCACTGTTTGGTGCGCTCTTTGGTCCGAAAGTGTGATTAGACCTTACTTCTTCGAAAACGACGATGGAACGACTGTCACCGTCAATTCGGAGCGTTATGGTCATATGATAACCGACTTTTTTTGCCTGCTATTGAAAAATACGACTTGGAGAATATGTGGTTTCAACAAGACGGTTCCACATGCCACACAACTCGAGCGAATATGGCTTTATTGCCAGAGACATTTCATGGCCGCATAATTTCTCGTAGTGGCGATATCAACTGTCCACCAAGATCAAGCGATTTGACACCATTAGACTTTTTTTGTGGGGCTACGCGAAAAACCGTGTTTATGCAGATAAACCTTCAACTCTTGAGCACTTAAAAACCAACATTCGTCAAGTTATGGCTGAGATACCGCCCAATATGTGTCAAAAAGTGGTCGAAAATTACCGCAAAAGAATCAATGCTTGCAACACTTCGCGTGGAGGTCATTTAAATGATGTAGTGTTTCACACATAATGTCAACGTTCAAACTTTACAATAAAAAAGAAATATCATTAAAAAAAATGTTTTATATGTGTTTTATTTACGTTTACTTTTGAAACCACGAAATGGATAACCCGGTATTACTATTTGCTTATTTTTTATATTGTGGTCCTTATATTTGTTTCATTGAATTGTTGGATTAAAATTTGTTGCAAATTTAAAAGCAACTTATCCAAATATAATTGCATATCAAAACGTTTTTAAAATATATAAAAATGTATTCTCATTTTTAATTATGTCAACAAAAAAAGTTGGTTTTTGTTTTGGTTGAAACTGTATTCGAATCGTAGAATCTATCAATTTAGATGACTTCCTCTCAGTAGATTTCTGGCAAAAACTCTGAGAGTAAATAAAATTGCCATGAAAAGTTTCTCAAAAAATCTGCCGTTCGGAGTCGACTTTAAACTGTAGGTCCCGCCAATCATGTATAAAAAAAAATTAGCGCACACAACATAAGTGGTATGAGAAGCTAGGTCGTAATCCTGAGACTGAAGGGTTGTAATGACCAATTATGTATGTATCATGGCTTGTCGTTAGAGCTTAGATGCAGATGCTATTGCTTTAGTAATCACTAATTTTTAAAGTTTTTCGTTTTTCTAAACACATCAAGCTATAATTTAAAATATCATAGCAGAATTTCTTCCCTAGCAAAGAATTTGTGTAAACGTCGAACAACCTAATATTGTTATCTTTTTTCATCGTGTACAATCTTCAAAAACGTAATTGAAATAATATGCTATTTAGCATACAAATGGTAAAAAATGTTTATTTATAAAGAGAGAGTAATGAAATATGAGATTAAATTAAATTGCATATGTCAATTACAAACATTTAATATAATGTTTTTGTTTTTTCCCAAATTGTATAACTACAGTATTCCCTCGATTTACGTCGTCTCGATTTACGTTGTTTCGATTAACGTCGTCAAAAATTTTGTTCCCTTCAAATTCGATTTGCGTTGTCATTCGATTTACGTCGCCTTTTTTTGGAACCAACTGTGACGTAAATCGAAAGATTACGGTACCTTTTTTAAGTTCCTTGTTAAAAACATACTACTTTGTAGTATGAGCAATATGAAATTCGATTTACGTCGTTTCGATTTACGTCGCCTTTTTCCGGAACATTCTACGACGTAAATCGAGGGAATACTGTACAAAGGAAAAATGTCGTAGAGAAATATTCGCTTAAATATATGGGCAATTTCGTGTCAAGTGACCCAATTTTTAAAATCGATGTCTTCCGATTTGGATGAAATTTGCCCAAGGTTAGTACTTACTATTGGGTAGTAGGCCAGACACAAATTTTGGTCATACAGGGTTTTTTTAAAATGTGTGTAACTTTTCACCTATTGGTCCTAGAAAAAATTTTCCAAAGGATATTAAGGATATTAGATAGCTATTTCTTCAATCTTTCCAAAAATAATTTTTTTAATTTTAAAAAAAAATTTTTTTTTAATTTTTAAAAATTAATTTAATTTTTTTTTCAATTTGGGCCCTTTTTTTGCTCAAAAGAAAGCTTATACAATTTTTGCTAGGACCAATAGGTGAAAAGTTACACACATTTTAAAAAAACCCTGTATGACCAAAATGTCCAACTTTAACCCCCTCTAACTCCGGCAGTTCTTGATTGATAGAGCTGAAAATTAACCTTGGTTCAATTTCATCCAAATCGGAAGACATCGATTTTAAAAATTGGGTCACTTGACACGAAATTGCCCATATACATATGTATGTACATACATAGGTCTGTACACACAAACATACACAATAGAATAGGTATATTGGTTTTAAATGTAAACAAAATACATTAGCATATGTATGTACATACGTACGTACATACATACAGTATCTCCTTTTTTTATTTTTCTTAAAAATATGTGTTTGTGTATGTTCAAACATAAAATTAAGTAAACAAATTATACAAACAACATTATGTTTGTCTATATGTATATCCATGTACGTATGTATACACTTATATACATTGCTTTAATTTACATGTCATTTAGGTAAACCTTTATACATATTTACATGTCTTTTGCCTGCGATGTCAACACGAACTTGAATATCTTTGCAAAAATAATAGCGCATACATTTTGTTGTGACCTATTTAAGTCCCACAGGATGTTTGTTCTACGATTTTGATAACAAGTGTAGTAAAAAGTTAATATGTACATACATATGTATGGTATGTATAGACATAAATATGTATACACTCTAAATATTTAATATTTTTGTTTTGTTTGTAATTTTCAAAGCATAAAAACATCTTCATACGTTTTTCTTACTTATTACGACAAAATCATAAAACCTGTTTGTTAGTTTCATGTTTCTACTCTTTTTCCTACGATTGTCATTTTATGAAATCAACACCCTTATATACATATTATGTATTTATAAATAAGTAATTGCTTTTTTAACAAACAGAGATTAAAACTAAATTCAAAGGACTTTATTTTATGTATTTTATAAATAATACATGGTTAAGGAATTAAAATATGTACATACATATATACAATAAAACTATACACTTTAATTAAGTAATCATTAAAAATACATATGTACGTTTGTGTTTTTATTCAAGATAATTTCAATTCGACAATTTATATACAATTTACATACTTACTCTCGATTTCTTTTTCAACATTTCAAGCATTACATACACAGTGTGAGCGCGATTATCGCAACCTCTGATTATTGCAACACTTAAATTTCTAACATTACCATCTTTATAAATGCAACTTATTTTAAAAAACGAGTCTCAATATTGGCAACATATGTTTTTATTTTTTACTACTACATTGCTTTTTCATTTGTATTCCTTACTCAGAAACGTAGATTCATCATTACAAAATTCTTACTCTTCTCAAAAAACGTTTTACTGCTTCTTCATACATATCGCTCTTTTATTGCAACATAGTCATATCTCAAAAAATTAAAAATTTGTAGTTACTTAAGCAAAACTGCTCTTTTAGACCTTCTGTACATGTTGAAAAAAAATCAGTTTTATATCCCAAGCTGAACGGAAGTTATAGCAAAAAGTGTTTGCGGCAATTAGATCATAGGACTTATGTCGTGAAAACTTAAATCGCATTTTGCCAAGTTCAAGTTTTTTTGAGATATGACTATGTTGCAATAAAGGAGCGATATGTTTTCTCTTTTGCAGCCTACATGTATTCTTTACACGTCTGCGTAGTTTAATATGAAAGGATATTTTATTATTTTTTAGGAAACTTGCGTAGTACGCCTATGTTTTAACGTGAAAACCGTTTTTTTTTCAGTCAGATTTTTTTTTTGTTGTCTTCAAGCATAAAAAACAAAATAAAAATAAATTGTCAATTATTGCAACTTTTCGGTAATTGCATCATGCTAGATTTTTTTCCAGTTGTGATAATCGAGCTCGAACTGTATGTACATTCCCAGCAAACAAAAAAAAAAAAAGATGTCAAAAGTCTTAAGACAATTTTATTGTCAATTAATGTTAATTGGAAAAAAAATCTTAAAAATTTTTCAATGGTTATCCTAACATTGTTTTAAGACATGCATAATCTATTTAATTAGTTAAAAAAATCTAAATTAAAGGTAAATTTTAATTTTACAATAATTAGTGATCAAGGAAAAAATAAATTTTAACATACGTAACGTAACAATCATACGCCACATGTTCCTGGAGTAAATATTAGAAATTTTCTTTTTTAGAATTTTTGAAATTAGTTTTACATTTCCAAAAAAAAAAGATTAACGCAAATGAAAGTATTTTTTATAAAATATATTAACCTGAAGGTTAAAGAATATAACAATATTTATTATTAAAAAAAAATTTAGCTTACAGAATATTTTTATCTTTATCTTTAAGTATGTTGAGGTATATATGTATGTATATACATATGGGCAATTTCGTGTCAAGTGACCCAATTTTTAAAATCGATGTCTTCCGATTTGGATGAAATTTGCACCAAGGTTAGTACTATTGGATAGTTGGCCAGACACAAATTTTCAGCTCTATCAGTCAAGAACTGTCGGAGTTAGAGGGGGTCAAAGTTGGACATTTTGGTCATACAGGGTTTTTTTAAAATGTGTGTAACTTTTCACCTATTGGTCCTAGCAAAAATTTTCCAAAGGATATTAGATAGCTATTTCTTCAATCTTTCCAAAAATAATTTTTTTAATTTTAAAAAAAAATTTTTTTTTATTTTTTTTTAAAAATTAATTTTTTTTTAATTTTTTTTCAATTTGGGCCCTTTTTTTTTTTTTTTTTTTTTGCTTAAAAGAAAGCTTATAAAATTTCCTTTAAGGCCTTCATAATCGCTGAATGGGATGCGAGTGGGATATCTATCAAAAAAATTATTTTTTAACTCAAGAATAAGATTTTTCAATATTTGGCACATGTACCATTTTCATTTTCCCCCATTTTTTTTCGAAATGGAGTTTTTTTTTTATTTTTCCTCAAAAGAAAACTTAAACCATTTCCTTTAAGATCTTCGTGGGCACTTAGTAGCAAGAGCCATATCTATAAAAAAAATATTTTAACTCAAAATCCAAAGTTTTTAAATTTTACCATATGCACTATATTTTTTTTAATGGATGTTTTTTTTTTGCTCAAAGAAAGCTTAGTTCTTTTCCTTTAAGAGCTTTGTGGTTACTTAAAGAGATGCGAGATTTCATCTAAATCGGAAGACATCGATTTTAAAAATTGGGTCACTTGACACGAAATTGCCCATATATATATGTGTACTTTGTTATATTTATCAGTTATATTTGTTTCTATGCTGGTTTATTCATTTGCTATAGTCTTTTTATTATGTTTCCGCTTCGTAATCATACCCTTATAATAAATTTATGTATATATATACATATACCCTTAGCAATAAATGTTTTCATACATACAGTATCGGACATAACAAAACCAGCCACTGTAAGGTTTTTTATATCTATATTTTCTAATAAGTAAATGCTGTTTTTTGTCTAAATTGCCTATTAGTTTCATCCTATTACTGTTCATTGTTTACAGTTCAAATAACATAAATTTAGTAACTATTCATTTGCACAAGATGAATAGGCCTAACAAAAGCTCCTTTATATGTATAAGTTACTTAAAAACTTGACAGCGCTACTAATTATTTTAATTTAAAACTCACAATAGAATGCGTAAATAACACTATGCGACAAAATAAAAAAAATTAAATACACCCGGCTAATGACATAGTGTAGGTTGTAAGTTTTGTTGAGTAGATCTCAAAAATATTTTTTTTATATTTCTCGAACCCTCCAAACTTTTTTTATTTGACAATAATTGTTTTTTTAGACTTTACGCACAAATTTCTGAATTACTCAAACATTTCTGACCCGATTTCCAAAATTTAAATCTTGTTGGAACGGGGAAAGATGGACCTTTAGAACAGTATACACATATCTATTATTTGACTTAATATACTATGAGTTTCGATGAGGTAAACTTGGAAAATGCGAATTTTTTTCATATTTTTTCAAGTTTGTCCGTTCATAGTAGCAAACTTTACTTAAAAAATATGAAATAAGTGATGACATTCTGAAAGTGCATTATCTTGTGAAGAGATTGGCACTTAGTTTGATCAAATCGGACAAAAATTACCGTAGTTATTATATAAATAGTATAACAGTCGTGTTATATTTTTTATATATGTCATCTCATCAAATGAACTTTTAGTTCAAAAATTTTCAGAATTTTTGATGGATCTTGATTGTTTATCACAAAATGTGTCAATTTCACGTTTTAGCGACCACCAGAAGTTGGCCAATGATTGCGCAGAGAGAAATAATAATATTTGCAAAAAGCACAAATATTATCCGACTTCTGGAAGTCGTGCAAACGTGAAATTGATACATTTTGTAATAAACAATCAAAATCAATCAAAACTTTTGAAAATTTTTGAACTGAAAGTTCATTTAATAAGATCACATATATAAAAATATAACACGACTGTTATACTATTTAAATTATGACTTCGTTAATTTTTGTCCGATTTGATCAAACGAAGTGTCAATCTCTTCACAAGAATGTCATCACTTTCAGAATGTCATCACTTATTTTATATTTTTTAATTAAATTTTGCAATTAAGGAACAAGAAAAAAATTATATTTTCCAAGTTTACCCCATCAAAACTCATAACATATAAGTTTGGATAAAACGTTTATGTATACCGTTTTAAAAGCTAATCTCTCCCCTTTCTAAAAAACTTTACATACATACATAATTGGTCATTACAACCCTTCAGTCAGGATTATTGACATAGTTTCTCACACCACTTTGTGTGTCTTAATTTTATACATAAGTGGCGGGACCTACAGTTTAAAGTCGACTCCGAACGACAGTTTTTTTGAGAAACTTTTCATGGCAATTTTATTTATTCTCAGAGTTTTTGCCAGATATCTGCTGAGAGGAAATCGCCGAAGAAATACTTTTTGTATTTTGTTTTGATGTCTGGCCTGGGGCTCGAACCCTGGCTTTACGTCTAATAAGCCAACACACTACCTACTAGACTACGGCGACTTCAAACTTTGGATTTTTAAAATAGGTTCGAACATATTTGGGTAGTCAATAATTTTGTGTAAAAAGATAAAAAAAAACCGTTTTTGTCAAATAAAACAAGTTTGGAGGGTTCGAGAAAAATTAAAAAAAGAATTTTTGAGTTCTACTCAACCTAGTGAATAACTTGGACTATGTAGTTGCTCGGGTGTATTTTCACTGTCGCACCGTGTAATTTATATATCAGAAGAAGATATTAGTAGTAACTGAGCAACAATTAATTGTACAAATAATTATGTCAAGAAACCAATTCCAATTATTAACAATTGCAAATCTGGCCTATCACAGCATAAATTGAGCAAAAGAATATTCAATCAATCGATCAATAACTTCCAGACTCATATCTAAGTTTTTGCTGTCAGAGCCCATACCTCCAGTACAATCTGGCGGACATTCATGTAAAATATTGCGAAATGAAAACTTTTTTATTAAAAGAGCCATTAAAAATATTATACAACATCTAAGAACCACCAAACAAACAACAATTTCACTCTACGTATTTGTGAAAGAACAACAAGTAAGGTAATTAGTTGAAAGGCCTAAATCCTTAGTATTGTAAAACAACGGTTAAGGACGATGGAGGCAGTATAATGGTTTAACGTTGCTGCTCTTGGCAAGCAATTGAACCGATTTCGATGAGATTTATGGAATAATGGATCGATTCTTGTGGCATGACATATTACAAAATGACTCGTCGACAAATACAGATGAAGAAATGACACAAAAATGGGAAATGCCGCCAAAATTTGTAAAGAGCGAATAATGTAAAATAGGGCCGCATTTCTCTAGTGGTCTTTCTAATCTCCTAAATAATATAAATCGGAAAAATAAATAAATAGGAATTGCCTGGGATCGAATATTATCAGATATTTTTAATAATTTAATATCCTGCATGCCTAGAAGAGGTGCGTATGTCATTCAGACTAACGAGTTTGCATTAAAATGGTCACTTAAAAATGTTTGCTTTTTATTTTCACGAAGCGGCACTTTAGTTTTGTGTTCTTAATTTTATATTCATTAATTTTTTTTTTTTTCTTATTAAACCAAGTTTTTATATAACAATACATTGAAAAAATTATGGATTGTCAATAACCAATAAATGAAGAAAATTAAACTAAAATATGATATGAAAAATCTTATTAGAGGATACTTAGTTATGATCGATACTGTATGTATCTGTGTATTTCTGACCGTATATACACTTTTTACAATGCCTTTTTATTCCACAATCATACACCTTTATACACCCCAGTGACTCTAAAAATGTTATAGGATTCTGTACTCATCCGTAAACTAAAATATGGATGTTACGGTAATAAATATAATAAAAGTGTTACAAAAATCACAAAAGATTTATGAAATTAAAATTTTTTTATAAAATTAACTCTGAATTATATCAATATTTTTGAAATTTGCTCCTCTGTATTATAAAAATATTATTTGAACAATAAATGGTATTTTCGCATAGTTTTCTGGCTAACAAATATGTGTAGCATAAAGGTACTAAGATTTTACTAAAATCTCTACATAATATCGTAAACTGTAGATACATCATACATATGCACATATGTGTTTATCGTTATATTTACGTATTAACCGCAATTTGGGTGATTTAATACTTATTGCATGGTATATGATTAAGTTGAGTCGATTGACCTTAACTGTATTGAGTAACATTCAATACGTATGTATGTATGCACATGTATGTATTTATTATATACACATATTTCCACCTACAAGTACCAATATACATATTATGTACATATGTATGTAGGTATAAATCTTGCTAATATATTCTACACTAAGCATTAAATACTAAAAAGTGTATTTTTACACGAAACGTAAAGAATGTATATACTACTTATACTATTTTTATACTATTTTTTCTTTGTTTGGATCCGTAATAGTTTTAAATTCTAAAATAAAATAAAAATTTCATATTTTAAAGCAATACATACATAATTGATCATTACAACCCTTCAGTCAGGATTACGACCTAGCTTCTCACACCACTTATATTGTGTGCGTTAATTTTTATACATGAGTGGCGTGACCTACAGTTTAAAGTCGATTCCGAACGACAGATTCTTGAGCAACTTTTCATGGCAATTTTATTTACTCTCAGAGTTTTTGCCAGAAATCTGCTGAGAGGAAATCGCCGAAGAAATATTTTTTTTATTTTTTATTTTCATTCTGATGTCTGACCTGGGGTTTGAACTCGGGCCTTCAGTCTAATAAGCCAACACACTACCTACTAGACTATGGCGACTTTTAAAGCAATACAATCATTAAAAACTAGAATCCTAAAATTATCCATGATATACATATTAAATTTATTCAACACCTTTTTCAATACAAACGACTTTATTATGCCTCTTTATATTTAGAATAAGTCAAATCGAAAAAAGAAAATGTTTAAATACATACTTAAAATGTTGAACACTTCATACTTACTATAAATAGGTTTCTACTAAATTTAGTAAATATGGAGGATTCTGGAAAAAGTGAAAATCACTTTCACTTTCTGATAGAGGATACAAGTTACAAACTTAATTATGACTTGAGGTCTATTTTAAAATGGGCTGAGGATAATAACCTTATGCTCAATCCTGGAAAATCTTACATTTTACCAATCAGTAGATAGGAATATGATTTGAGTTATTTTCCGACCATTTACTTGGCTAACACATCTCTTATGTACGTTAGTAAGATTAAATACTTAGGATTTTGGATCAATTTCACTTTGTCATGCACTGACCATATTAATCATGTTGTGCGTAACGTATACCTCTTGCTTCGTTATTTACGAATGTCGTCTAACTTCACACCAGTTAAAGTTAAGAGGAAACTTATAATTCAATTAATACTTCCACTGATTAATTATTTTGCAGAGGTTTACAGTAAATTGGACTCTCTCTCACTACATAGATTGCAAGTATCTTTTAATAATGCTACGCGGTATGTGTATGGTTTAACTAGGTTTAGCAGTGTATCGTCCTGGAGGAAAATGATCTTGGGCTGTGACTTAATCGACTACCTTCAGATGCGAAATATTATACACTAGAGCCCCGACTTGCGTCGATCCGATATGCGTCGTTTCGATTTGCGTCGCTTTTTAAAAATTGACAAAACTCAGCTTGCGTTGTTGCAATTTCAACTTAAATTTAAATTTAGCCGAATTTGAAGGAATGGAACAGGATGACATTAATGAACTTTTACTGTCTCACGATGAGGAGCTTGATAATAAAATTTTATTATTCATTAATATTCAGCATGCTTTAGAAGATGATGTTATGATAATTGATAATACATTAGAGGAAAAAAAAAAATAACAATCTCCAATATTTCGAAAGCTATGCAATTAATTTCCCATGCATTGGATATATTTTCTGAAAACGATCCTGACGAAAATCGTAGCGAGGGCATAGCAGCATCTGCTGACCAAGCCATTAGTTGTTACAAGGAAACATATCAGCAAAAAAATCTCGAAAAATTCAACAGAACTTTTTGTTAACAAACCTGTAAGACCACGTAATCAAATGGAGTGTTGTTGATTTGAATTTATTACCTGAAGAAAGCACCACATAAACTAAACAAAGCACAATTTCTTCTTTAAAATTCATTTTTTTATAAATGAATTTTATTGATTTTTGTTAAGTTTTTTTGTTAATTTATATTTTTGCTATTTCTTTATAAAAATTAGAGAAAACTTTACTGAACTTAATAAAATAATGAAAAATGTTTTCATAACTCTGTTTTATCCGAAATATTAAGTTTTTTTTGCTTCATTTTGATGAATTTCAATGCATTTGTATAGAAAAATTTGATTCGATTTGCGTCGCAATTCTCCGGTCCCCATTAACGACGCAAGTCGGGGCTCTAGTGTATTCTTACGTAAACTTCTTTATCCTAAGAAACCACCCTATCTCTTTGAGAAGCTTGTATTTGGTAGATCCACTAGATATACAACTCTAATTATACCTAGATACACTTACATCTATACTAGCAGATTGTTTTTTGTCAACGCAATTAATTTGTGGAACTCTTTATGACTATTAAAAACATTTCGAGAAAGAGCAGTTTTAAGAAGTCACTTCTTTACTATACTCGTATGTCCTCAAATATTAAAAAAAAAACGTTATTACTTTTATTTTTTTTTTAATTTTATTTTAGAAATTTTGTGTGAAATATAATTATTGCCTTTTTGTGTATTAGTTATATACTTTATAAAAAATTGCACTATAATTTAAGGAATACTAATGACCAATGTAATTTGAGAAGCTAGGTCGTAATCCTGACTGAAGGGTTGTAATGACCAATTATGTATGTATGTATGTAATGTAATTTGTGTATATCCTACTGAGCTATAAAAGAATAACATTCTTAAAGTTCTTGTAAGCAAATAAATAAATAATTTGAATTGAAAAACCTATTCCTAAGGCAACATTTTATATGTATTTATAAAACATTTTTTTACCAAAAAAAATTCCTATAATGGTCGAACTAACCAACATATTTTATAAATTAAAGAAAAATATATGATTTTTTTTTCTTCTTTCTTTCAAAGGCATAAATCAAAACCTTTATTTTACAGCATTTTTATAGGAATTTTTTAAGCTTGTAAATTTTAGAGACAAATACATTAGCCCAATTCACAATCTCGTGTATTTTTGCAATTGTATTTATGCAATTGTAAATATTTCCTATTAATTGTGAACAAATTTTACTGGTTGCATTTGCAACACTAATTGTAAAACACAAAAATACAGCTGATTGTCAAAAATAAAAAATAAATATTTGATTATAATTTTATGATATTTGTTAACAATTTATAAAAATGTCTAATGGAAGTTTGAAGGAACAAATATTGGACTCTTTAATAGACGAGGCTGCCGAAGAGATTATGTTCATCAAGGGTATGAATTATTTTATTAACATCCTCTTCGGACCATTTTCTGTTGTGTTTATCCCTTTTTATTCTTTTTTTTTATATTTTGGGTCTCCATTCGCCAACGAAATTTATTATTTTTAATAAATAAATTGTCAGCTGTCAGTTTACTTAAGTGTTGCAATATGTTGAGTAAATATAAACTATGGTTTTGAGTATTGTTTATTTTATAAACTTTAGCAAGAGTATTTCTGTATATTTTGTTATTGTAGTGTAAAAATATACTAAACCATTTTGCAAATGCAATGATGCAAGACCATTTACACTAGATCGTGAATTGGGCTATTATCCTTCGTTCTTATTTCATTTTCACGTATATTAGAGTATTCGTTCAAAATACAAGCTTCAAATATAAATTATTAAAAACAGGAATCATAATTTTTATAAAAATCCATTTTGACCCGTACTTCTTGATGAATATTGATTTCTGTAATTGTTTTATTTATTGTTATGAATTTAAAATAAAAAAATGTATTTATGTTGTATGCCAAACTTGTTTAATTTGATTTCATTACGTTTAAATTGTTAGCAAATATATACAATACAATACAATACTACCTACCAGCAGTTATATTGGAGTACATATTCTTTCTTACAATTACATCACACAGAAAAACAAACAATTACTACGTATGTACATGTTATTATTAAGATGTCTTTATAACCCCACATAGTACTTACCCACGTGTATGTGTCTGGATGGCTGTGAGACCTTCAACGTGCGCAGACATTTACAATTTTATTATGTTCAGTACATACATATGTATGTATGTATGTATCTTTTGTTGCTCTTTGTTTTCTTGGTGCTCTTTCATAAATATTTCTATTGTTTGGGGCCAACAGCTTACCCACATAAATGGTATGTACATATGAATGTCTTTACATATGTATTTCCTTTGAAATGTTTATTATACCGATATCGGAAAAGGACCTATTAATCTTTCAGGCCTTAGTAGGGAAAAAATACCACTAAGAGGTCTCCAAACATCAAAGACCCATAAAATCTTATCTTAAAGTTATAATCGATAAAATGTCAAACATAATTTTACTCTCCATGAAATTGTTAGGTGTGTATGTACAAATTTTTGAAATTATATTGTTTTTTCGAGTATGTACGTCGTAAAACTATATAAACATACTAGCAGATTGTACCCGGCGTTGCGCGGGTTATGTAGTTTGGATTAGTTTAAAAAAAATTATTATTGGGTCATTTTTGCATTAAAAATAACAATAAATAAAAAACCGGTTTATCGGTTTTGAAACCGGTTTCTTAAAAAATGCAATTTTTCAAATTATTCGGAAACCGGTTTAACAAACAACGCAGTTTTTTTAATACTCTAAGTCCTAAAAATAAATGCACTCAATTTGCCCGTTTTTCGCCCCTTTCCCCCTTTTTGGAACCCTTTTGGCCCAACTTTATAAACGGCTCCAATAGCTATTTGGGAAACTTAACCAAGCAAAATCGTAAAAAAATACCTTTAAACAGATAAAATACAGCATTTATGCATAAAGTACTAATTTTTGCCCATTTTTTCTCCCTTTGTCCCATTTTTTTCCCCTTTGGGTAAAAATTTTGAAAAGATTTATTGCCTATAACCTGCACCGACAAAAGCTCGATCAATATCCCAAATTTCAAGAAAATCGGTCCAGGCGTTCAGGCGTGATTGGCTAACAAACAAACAAACAAACAAACAGACTTACAGAAAGATTTATAATATATATTAGGATGTATGTGTGAAAGTATAAATATATTTTTTTAACCTCTAATGGCAATTCGTGGTTATGAGCGGTTAGATGTCCTTGCGAAAAGAGAAGCTTCCACATCGCAAATGGGACCAGAACCTTTCGTTGGAGTGGAAACAGATGTTAGAAGGTCTATTCAATGAAATCAAAGATAAAGAGAAGGCAAGACTCTTCTTAAACCAAATGAGTTTGAGGCAATCAAAAATGTTGTCGTTAAATTACAAAGGGAGTAGATTTGCGTCATGAATCTCACTCGTCAAGAAAAACCCTGTTAGTAAAGTAATAGTCACCGAGATGAATATCTTTCAAAAGTTACAAACTTCAAATCATTGGAACTCTAAGAAGGTATACAATCATAGCTGCCAGATAAATGAAGCATCAAATCGTCAAATATTTGGGAAAAAATCGTCAAAATCGTCAAAGACGTTCATTGAAATCGTAAAAAAATCGTCAGTAATAATAAATAAATAAATTGAAAGGTTTTTAAAAACATAACATAAGTGAATGTTAAGCAGCAATAATATTGCATCATCTATACCCATGTGTGGTGTAAATATTAGGGACTCAGAAGATCTTGACGTTATGGGCATGAAAATTCAGTATGAGGTTCGCTAGAACTGACACATTTTCATTGCCTTGGTTTCTTAAGACGGTGCAATAAATACTTCACTTCATCTTATCTACTTACCATTTATAACCGACCGATAATGGAATACAACTCTCATGTATGGTTGGTCCTTAACGTATATTTGGTGACTTCTCAACCGTTTACAGGAGAGGCCGTAGTAGCTTGTTAATCACGATAGTGTGTCCAACTCCATTGATTCATTGAAGCATCGTTGCAATGTGGCTTGTGTTTCACTGTTCTATCGCTACTACAACGGATATAGCTCGAGCGAAATAAGGGGACTTGTTTATGAAAATAATGTATTCCTACGTAACACTCGCACACTGCATTACAGACAAAGTTCATTTGTTAGACGGACTATTCGTATGTGGAACTCCCTTCCTGCAGAGGTCTTTCCTGTTACTTATGGTATAAAAATATTCAAACCTAGTATCCATAAACACTGCTCCCTCTTTCCTCCTTCCTATAATATATTTTCCTAGTTCCAAACACAATGCCATCCCCTGAGTGTTAGTGGTGTTTAAAAAAATAATGGCACTTGCCTTAGGTCTTCCTAGGGTAATATTAGAAGCTATAATCGAATTTTTAAAATTGTCTGCAACGGCAAATGATAAACTATGCTCAACTACGATGATATTTGGGAGTTGAAATTTTTTGGGTTTTAAGAGATTAAAAAGGCATAAATAAAGAAAAATCATCACAGGTATTCGAAAATAACTTAAAAATATAATACTTTATTTTTTATTATTACTAGCATAAATTTTCAACAGTAACAACTGCAAAACAAATACAAAGCTTAAGGAGGCTTTTAATGTCCTGAAGTAAAGAAAATTATGTAAATTTTTTATTTCTAAAAATCGTCAAAATAAGGCCATAAATCGTCACATCGTCAATATGATATTTTTGGAGCTCAAAATCGTCAAAATGATGATAAATCGTCAAATCTGGCAGCTATGTATACAATATACAATTAGGTACTCATAAATAAAACGTCGTAACACAAATTTAATGACAAAAAAGTAAAGTTAAGATGTAGGGCTATAAAATCAATCATGACTGATGCATTGTAACCTAAATTTTCTGCACATTGACTTCTCATTCTGTCAATATAAGACATGTTAATCAAAGCAATGCTTACAATTTTTATAAATTGTAATGAAACTTTGCTCTTTCTTTTCTAAAATTACTTTTTATTACAGTTCCAAAAAGGCTATAATTTGAAATAAAACCCTTATGCCTGCAATTATTTTTTCTTTCCGTTCTAAGAATTGTTTGTATCCAAAAGAGGCCTTACAAAATGCTTTTTTACCGTTCTTTTCTGCTCTGGAACATTGTATATATAGTATACATGTACCTATTTATGAAAATGTGGCATAAACAATTTATTTTGTTCACACTAAAAATTCTTTGTATCTGAAAACAAAATAATAAAATTTAACCGGTATTATGCACATCATAAAGTATCAAAATAGAAAGGTTTTCAATGTAACAAAAATATGTACATATATCCTACCTAAAAAAGGAACATTTATTTATTTTTTTTAAAACATGTAAATTGATTCATTCGCACATGCAATTACCGCAAATCCCTGTCAACTGTTGACAACAATTATTATATTATCTGGCAAACAATAAACAATGTATGTATGTGTGTATGTATGTTCATAGATACAAAGATATCCTATACAAACATAACACACACGTATGTATACTGTGAATGATAGTAAATATTTAATACAAATTGATATTAAAATTTTGATCAACCCAACAAAAAGAGATTTGTTGTTTATTTTTACATGTGGGAATAATAAATATGTAGAGCAATAGTAGTAGGTAACCAAAAATGTCAACTAAGCGCATACATACATACGTTCATACATACATATATTCATTGAAACCTATTTTCTATGAGTTAATTTATGCACTTACAACATTTGTCGAAAGATTTATAGAATAAATGAAAATAGCAAAAAGAAATTTGCTGAAATATTAAAGTTGAGGTGTTAAACACACGTATACTAAGTAATTAGTTAAGACCAACTGTGATTCAGATAAAAGGTATGTACTATACATTTATATATTCTGTTTGTTCAAGACCATATTGAAAATAGTTTGAGTTTATTGAGTTGCATGAAATATAAACTGATTTATAACAGGATTAATGTCAACTTAAATGTAAACGTAATGACAAACTCGTACTTATATCGGGTGATTTTTTGGCTATTATCTTTTTGGCAACACTGGTTTAAATAGCTCACGCACGTTTCGAGTTTTGTTTCACTGTCAAACATCTTCAGTTTGGTCTATAATTTAACCATGAATCGTCTTACAAACGAACAATGCTTGCAAATCATTGAATTTTATTATCAAAATGCGTGCTCTGTTAAGAAAGTTTATCGCGCGCTTCTTCCATTTTATGGTCAGTTTAATCGATCGAGGATATCCAACTTATTTTTGCAGAAAATGCAAGAGCTTGACTTGCATGACATGTGGTTTCAACAAGACGGTGCCACAGATATAACGGCACAGAATAGCAATAACGGTGCCACATGCCACACAGCACGCGTAACAATGAACTTATTGAGAGGCGAGTTCGGTGAACATTTTATTTCACGTTCAGGACCGGTCAATTGGCCGCCTAGATCGTGCGATTTAACGCCTTTAGACTATTTTTTGTGGGGCTATGTTAAAGCTCATGTCTATACAGACAAGCCCACTTCAATTGACGCATTGGAAGACAACATTGAAGCATTTTTTCGTGAGATACCGACCGAAATGTTGGAAAGAGTATGCCAAAATTAGACTAAGCGGATGGACCATTTGAGGCGCAGTCGCGGTCAACATTTGCATGAAATAATCTTCAAACATTAAATTATATGGACCGTACTATCGATTCAAATAAAGATTTCATGCATTTTTCTGAATTTTATGTGTTTTTTTTTTGAAAAATTTTCCTATAGCTCTTAAAAAATCACCCCTTAGTATAATTAAGAATTTTGTTATTTAAAAAATATATCATACGAGTCAGTGTGCCAACTAGCAGAGGAAAAACAGTTGCTAATCAAACGTACACTTGTTTGTTTGGTGTTTGGCTTTGGAAGAAAGGAATTATCAAACTTGATTTGAACATATAATGACAACGGTGACGATCATGATAATAGGTTGACTTAGAAAAGCCATCATCTAAGGCGAAACAAGTGACTGTTCAGCTGGATATCACTATAGCCTTTACGATAGAGGCTATCGTAAGAAGATATTTAAAGGAAATATAAGAAATAATTGAAATTTAATTTAAACTGTTCCTTTAAAGTTTATACATACTTACCTTTCAGCACCTTGTATGCAGTTTCATCTTAAAACTGGGTCAAAATGATTCACAATAATGCATTCTTACATGGCAACCTATGTACATGCAAGTGCTTTCTTTTATTTAAGGCGTAAACACCGACCCAAACATTTACTTAAATGTGCATGTGTGTCTGTAAACATGGCTTGAATGTATGAGAGTTAATGTACGTCTCTTACATATACCATCCATCCATCCACTCATCCAGTCAGTCACTCATTTATTTAGTGAGAGAGTGTACTTTAATAATAATAGCATTGCAATTTTAATTGTTTTTGTGAAAATATGCACAATTATGTACAAATTTACACAGCCATTACCACAAACTTGCAATGCACAAACACATAAAAGTAAATTTTACATTAAATACCGAAAGGAAACAAAATATGAACAGTACAGTGCAAAAAAGCATTCATATGCATACATATCTGAAATAATTGAATTGAATTTTCGTAAAATATTTTATTGCAAATTAACTCAGATATTTCCCGTTAACATACCGCTTATACTAAAAAATTACATATTGTTACGTTTTTACTTTTTAAAAACGTTTGAAATATGAGCTCGTAGATTGCAAATAAAATAAAAATAAATTTGTGTTTAGTTTTAATAAAAATTCTTTATTATTCGCACAATTCTGTGTGCCACTGTTCACAACTTGATGTAAAGAACAACAATTGCTTTGTTTGTTATTCCTCTGTTTACACCCTTTGCATAAACAATAACAATTACTAGACAATTATTCGACAGATCTTTGTAACGGAGATCTTTAAACCATGATTACGCTCTTCAAACACACAGCGTTTCCACGCAAGACTGACTGATCTTTTACTGACTTAGTTGCCTGCTTTGCCTTGCCTTTTATATGGCAACGTAAACATATAATTCGTATTATTGGAGGTCCACTGTATGTATATACATACATATGTAATTCATCTGTTGGTGAAGTACACCGATTTCGGTTTTATCATATTTGTAGTAAACTATCAAGCAACAACAGTCGTGTTTTTTAAAACTGTGCTATGCAGAGTGTGTGAGGGTGTGACCTTATTAGAAAAGTATGCAAAAAAACGTGCACGTGAAGGTTGCAGTAAAACACTCAAAAACTGTTTGCAACTTAAGTGTTTATTCAACATTTTCGAAAAGGAATTGAATGAATTTTCGATAACCCTAATCCAACGCAAATACTATAGACAATTGCCGATGTTGTACTTTTCATAGCGTGAAAACATACATGTACATAAATATATCTAGACAAATACATAGCCGAATACACTTACAGAATTTCATAAAAATTAAAACAACACATGTAAGTATCGGGTCCGCCATCTAACGTTTTTTTTTTCAACTAGTGCTTATTTCGTGAATGGTAACACTTAGCTCATGTCTGATTTGACAGATAATTAGTTTTATCCTTCCGCTGAACAAATATGGTTGTGTATTCGCGTTTTCGCTTCGCTAAGTGGGCCTGCGATCGAAGATGCCGATTTTTGCAAAAAAAAATCATCTTTTCAGATGAAGCTCATTTTGATCTTGGCGGGTATGTAAACAAGCAAAATTGTCGCATTTGGGGCACAGAAAACCCGCACGCATACATTGAAAAGCCGACGCACCCAAAACGAGTCACTGTTTGGTGTGGATTTTGGTCCAGAAGTATAATTGGGCCATTTTTCTTCGAAAATGAGCAAGGAGTGGCCGTTACAGTCAATGGCGATCGTTATCGGGCCATGTTGAACGAATTTTTGTTCACAAAAATTGAAGAGGATGATATTGGCAACATTTGGTTTCAACAGGACGGCGCTACGTGCCACACAGCCGAAGCTACACTCGATTTTTTGCGCCCTGTTTTTGAAGATCGCATTATCAGCCGCAGAGCTGATGTCGTTTGGCCACCTCGGAGCTGCGATTTGACACCGTTGGACTATTATTTGTGGGGTGCCGTCAAAGATAAGTGTTACGGCGACAAGCCAGAGACAATTGACGCTTTAAAGGACAATATTCGTGAAGCCATTGGTGAAATACAGCTGCACACAATCGATAATGTGCTTAAAAATTGGACCGCTCGTGTAGGCTACTGCATGGCCAGCCGAGACAGCCATTTGAATGAAATTATTTTCCATTATTAACCGGAAGGATTGTACTTTCAAATAAAAAAAGAAATTTGAGAAAATATTCAGTAGGTTAAAGCATTTTCAAAAAAAAAAAGTTATTTGGCGGACCCGTTATATAATACTCAGATCATTGTGGTAGATTCCAAAAACAATAAAAAAATTCTATTGCCACTTGATATTTGTTTGTATTTGTGTATTATTCAACTCAATTAATCATTAATTAATAACTTGACTAATAACTACTTAGACTGATTAGTATTCCAGCAAATTACAAATTTTTAATATAAATTTAAAGCGTTTTAAAATTAAACATTTTGTCTTATTCTTTTTATTATTCTCCTTCTGTTCCGTCCAATAAATGTTGACCATTGAAAATTAGAATCAAACGTTTAAATATTCTACATACAGTCAGGGTGTGTCAGTGTACCTTTGAATTTGCGATTTGATTTTAGTACTTCTCCCATTGTTTCCCATTAATAAAATGCCTGTGGTAGAAATGTTAACTGTTTTTTATTCTATTCTATTCAAGCTATTCAATACTTTGTTTCTTTTACTTTTCATACTGACTAAAATATGAACTGTGTTACATTGTTTCGAATGTAGGAAACGAAAAAAAATTATTCGGATAGCGTAAGTTTAAAGCCCAAGGTCGTTTTATTTTATATTTAGGTTAGGTTAGGTTTTTAACTTGGTGGCTCTACAATTATTTCAAATTGATTTCTTTTTCTCTTTTTTAAACAATATACAACAGTTTTTCTAAGCAATACAATTGCTGCTGTCATATTATACATATTTATAATTATGACTGAAGAGGTAATAATAATAAAATAATTCAAATAATTTGAATAAAAATTCCATCACGACTCTAATCGATTTTGTATGTTACATAGAATATAAGATTTTTTCTATTAGATAATACTTACAAATCTTTTTATGATTAACAGAATGTATATACAGTGAATCATAGTGAAAATGGCCCACCATGAAATTACATCAGTATTTGGTTAATATTTATTAAAAAGGAAGAAAATAAAATAAATATTTTTGTTTAAAATAAAGTTTGTTTGGTATTCAATATAAGGAACTAAAAAATTCTTTTAATTACATTAAATCAGTAAGTCCTGTATAGGTCCATATATGTATATGTAGTTTTAATTTACATTTACAATATTAGGTGATTTTAAATATGCAGATTATTTTAGCTAAATGGGTTATTTAAAGTCAAGGCTTGTTAAATTCATTTTTCATTTCAATGAAATGAATTTATTTTTTTTTTTATTATTCTACTAGAACTCTTACCAGAATTGTTCTATGCAGCATTCGTACATACCCCAATGAACCATAGGAATATAAATAACTAATATACATACATATATTAGCTTTTCTTTGACGTTACTAGTTCGCCTGTTGTAAAATTGTTTATTATTAAATTTATTTTTAATTATTCTGATTACCCAAATACCTTTTAAGAATGTACACGAAATAATAACTCTGTACACGAGATAATAATGAGATGAAAGTTCACTAGTAACGGGTTACTTTTTTGTGATTTGGGTTTTCATTATAATTCAACATAAAAAATTTGTGACATGCAAAGATAATAGAATTGCTAAGAAAGAATTGTCATTTCTCTATAAATAGACCAAAATAGACCTCACAATGGTTGCACTGAAATTTGTTATCAAAATTCGCACTGAGTACTTTAGCAAACAGAATTGTTGAATTTGGAGTGAAATGCACGTCTCTCGCTCAAAAGTGGTCAAATGCTGCTAAAACACCCTGACGACGCTGGTCGGCTGCATCTTAAGACCATACTTGTTTAAGAATATTGGAAATACATACATAATTGGTCATTACAACCCTTTAGTCAGGATTACGACCTAGCTTCTCACACCACTGATATTAAGTGTGTTAATTTAATACATAACTGGCGAGACTTACAGTTTGAAGTCGATTCCGAACGACAGATTTTTTTTGAGAAACTTTCCATGGCAATTTTATTTACGCTCAGAGTTTTTGCCAAAGTTTTTTGTTTTAATGTCTGACCTGGGGTTTGAACCGAGGTCTCACGTCTAATAAGCCAACAGACTACCTACCTGTCTACGGAATAATATGGAAGTGGCAACCCTAAAGTAAATGGAACAAGATTGCTGCTGGCCCAAATAGCTGACAATATGCTGGAAAAAATATGCCGAAATTGAAGCCCATAGATGGATCAGCTACGGTGAACATTTACATGAAGTAATCTTTAAAAAGTAGATGGAAGACATTCATTTATCGCCACAAGTAAATATTTCATTTACTTGCAAATTTTCTGCTTTTGAAACCAAAACGATTAAAAAGTTACCCGTTATATTACGTAATCAACCGCTAAAGTAGTGGCATCAGTGAACACAATCACACAATCTTAGACACAATTCCGTTATTGAATAAAAGAAAATTTGAAACTGTACTAAAGCAACAATTAACTACAATAGCAACTATGTATATCTAATATATAAAATTCTCGTGTCACGGTGTTAGTGGTAAAACTCCTCCGAAATGGATCGACCGATTTTCATGAAATTTTGTGTGCATATCTGGTAGGTCTGAGAATCGGACAACATCTATTTTTCATATCCCTAAATGTTAAGAGGGCGTGGCAAATCGTTATAGTATAATATAATATTTAGGTACATATTGATCGTAGACGAATAAAATTTGGTGGGTAAGTTCGTAGAATCGATATCGACAATCCCACCAAAAATGGGCAATGACAACCCTCCCCCTTCAAGTGATACCTATAACTTAAACTACTGAACCGATTTTAACCATTCTTTTTTTGTTCTAAAGCTTATCAGGTTTAGATGGTTTAAAAAAAATTCGATATAGCAAAAAGTAAGCGTGGCAAACTTTTAAAATTGAATATTTAGGGACATAGTGATCGTAGACTAATGCAATTTTGTGGGTAAGTTCGTAGAGTCGATATCGACAAACTCACCAAAAATGGGCTTGGCAAACTTCCCTCTTTAAAAGATACCTATAAGTCGGCTAATTCGATGGTTTATAACTACATATGTACATATACATGTTAGTATGTCTGTTAGTTTTTGTTTTGGAGCGAGTACAACAACTACAACTTCGTCAGCGCTAGCCATGATTCGGACATCTTATTGTTATTCTTTGTATGCCTCACCTAAATAACGTACCGACTTCGATTAAATTTTGAACTAGATAGATAGATCCACACACTTATAGTAAGTTAGTTATTTTTATGTAACTATTTTATGCAGCGTATTACAATAAATATATAATGTGACCTGTTTTGGGCAATAAAAAAAATCAATTTTGGGCGGGTCGAAGTTCGCTGGGTCAGCTAGTTTGTATATAATATTGCCAAGTATACACAGTCGCCACTCATGTATAAAATTAACGCACACAACATAAGTGGTGTGAAAAGCTAGGTCGAAATCCTGACTGAAGGGTTGTAATGAACAATTATGTATGTACATATGTACACAGACACAAATACAAAATGTAATGCATTTATGCAGCGTTTGATCTCTCATTAGAGTACAACTCGAATCATTCTTTACTTTATAAAAAATTGATGCAGAGGAACAAGTATTTTTCCAATTATGTATGTTTAAGGTAAATTTATATAAAATAAAGGATATTAAAGAATTGTAAACTTAGTCTGAAATTTATTCTTTTTCTATTGAAGTCAGCATCTTTGAGGATAATTTTTACCCTCAAAGGATTGAAAAAGTATTTTCTTTTTCTTTTTTTTTTTAACAGGATGAAGTAATAAGCTTACAAATATATATTTCCAATTTCAATTCTAATAATAATAACATTGATATATAGCGTGTATGTGAATTGGAATTCTATATGAAACAATTACAATTTGACTGTTTTCCCACCTTCATGGCTGATGAAACTCCATCACTGTAAAAATTAAACTGTATACAATAAACTACATACAATATGGCACCCAACAATAAGATTTTTTATGACAATAATTTTTGTATTCGATATTGGGTTGTATTTACATTCTTTCATTTATTTCTTATTGCCAAAAAATTGATATATAAACACGGCATGTTTGGATCAATAGTGAATTTAAGAATATAAAATCAAAAGAACACGACTAAATTACGCCTTCAGGGAAATAAAAAAAAAATAATGAAGTTGATATTTTATTGCAAAGGCTCTCGGAGAATATAAAATTATTAAAAACATCAGATCAGGATATTTAACATGCAACTTAAGGACTGACAGCAAAAGCATAGAAATAATCCCGAACATTATTGATTGGTTATTACTTCTTTCTTGCCATTATCATAATTTTCAACTCTCTATGTAACAATTCAATTGTTTTAGTTATGACCGACACTGTATGTATATATTTTTACACACTCATCAGTTCCTACATTATTAGATAAGGCCAGTCTGAGGTTAGTCATTGGCTTTGTTACACGACACTGCGATATTAGATCGCTTACAAGGATCTGGATCTGCAGGATATGTTGCGATGAGGAGGAGTTGGAAACTATCGAACACCTCCCCTGTAACTGTCCAGCCCTTAGCAGATTGAGGTTGAGGACCCCGGGCGGGGGCTTCTTCGAGGGTTTGAACTCTTTGTCGAGCGCCGACATTAAGGCTCTCCATAGATTCATTAATAATTTGAGCTGGTTGAGAAGTGCTAAGGCTTCAATGGTGTAGTCGCACTCTCTTGTGTGTTTGTGGTCCGCGTATTATTATATTATATCCGAGTATTGTACTTGTGTCAATGGCAAGTACACGTCCTCTAACCTAAACGTAAAGCTAAGGCATGTAAAGCAATTTATTTAAAAAAAATATACCTTTCTGTTCAGTTCTGTTCTGTACTTCAAAAACCTTAAAGCACATGTGTATGTACAAATTTATGTATGTATGTAGATGTATAAAATACGTCAGCCATTGTTTATTATAGTTTAGTTAAAAAAATAGTGGGAAAAATAATGGGAACAGTTTTAAAGGCCTATATGGAAACCTTGAATAATATTTAAGCCTTTAATTTAAATTTATTATGAAGTACAGACATAGATAAGTAACGAATGAAATGTTTCTAAAAGAAACCTCACTTTATTTGAGCATCTTATATGTATCTAGACCAACTTTCAATCTTTTATTAAAGTTTTGATTTTTTGCAAACCATATCGTAATGTAATTTTGTTCGGTAAACTTTTGGGGTTTTATTATTTGGAAATTTTAACAATTTACAACAATTGTTTGCCATTTATGAAGCCACTTCCTCTTACAAAACCACCACTATTACCAGTCTTTTTTGAGGGAAATTTTCTTTATTAAGCTCATCCACATAAGGTAATAAAAAAAAAGGTTATTTGTTAGATATTGCTCAAAATGCCGCTCATCGTTATTGTTGTTGTTGTTGTTGCTATCATTGTTGTTACTCTTGCTAAATTTCTTTGTTTATATTTTAATAGAATCTTTACATATATTTTATTTATTACTGCGATTTAAAATCCTTGAAAGTTGCCCCTGCAACGGTAGTGTGGATCTTTAACCCACTAAGAAACAACCTTTACAATCTAACCTATTTGACCCATGGCACAACCGTTAAGTAGTTCATCACAGGACTAGTTCTAGCCCATTGACTACACATTTCTTTCCCTTTCATTCCTATGTATTCTCTCTATCCTTCTATATTCCTGCATCACAGTAGCAGATAACATTTTGATAAAATGCCAAATTTCACCCAAACCGCAGCATGTGTGAAGCCACGCTTTCATCTATCCTTATCTCCAAAAACTCGCATTCTAACTCAAATCTAGGGTAATAAATAAAACATTATGCGCATTCTCATTTCCATTATTGCAGAAGAAACAATTTACCCCATGCCATGGCCATACTTATAGAGATATATGTACTCAGAAAATGTGTTGTATAAAATGTTTCCTTTTAACGCCACTCTGTACGTTTTTAATATGTCCATGTGTCTATCGTGGAGTTATACCTGATATACCTCATATGAAACTGTACGGAAACAACTAGCAACCCTAAGGGCGCTTAAATAAAGATTTTGCAGCTCTAGCGTAGGTTCTAATACCCAAAAGGTGATCCCCACACAGATGCCCCACACATCATTATCGACTGATTAACCTTTGCTGTTAACAATCTTCTGCTCTGATTTGGCCCTCCTATATTAGCCACAATGTGATATAATGCAGTCCTAAAATTCAATCTTACGTCAATCATTACTCCTAAATATCTAAGCGCTAGCTGAGATGTTATATTGTATCCGTCTACATTAAGTGTAACACACTTAATTTTCTTCCTGCTTGTTCTCAAAATAGATTCAGATTTCGGTCCAGCAAATTAAAGATTCGCTGCCGTAAGCCAGTTCTTTATTGTATAGAGCAATCGATCTAACCACTCTCATCAGCAGTTGCCTCTTCTCCTATCTCGGACCTCCCAAGTTAGACAATATCCGCGCGAGTGCGCTATTTGTCGCCGCACGCTTTCTACTAATATACGTCAGGTATTATTTGAATGTGAGTCTGTTGTCAGTCATAACTCCCAAGTACTTGATTGCCTGCTTCGATGTTATCCTTTGTTCGCCGGCAGTGCCAATTGCTGCATTGCACGTTCGTTCCAATTCATCAAGATGTTTACCCCTTACCACCAGGGCAATATTGTGAGCAAATCCATATATTTGTGCTGCCGTAAGAAGCCTCAGCCTCAGTACAACATCATACATGGTGTTCTGTAGTATTGGACCCAGTACCGAACCCTGTGGTATACCTGCTATAACGTCGTACGACTGTCGCCTTCATCCGTGTCATATAAAAGCACTCTATCCTTAAAATAATCCATTATGAGTTCCTCTCATCGAGAGCAGCCAGGGTGGCGTCTCTATCTGCCGAATTGAAGGCGTTTTTGGCGTCCAAAGTTTTTTTATAGCTTTACGAGCTAAAGGTTGGGAATCTTCGAAAGACATTGGTAGCCCGGTCTAGCAATATGCACGATTCGCCGCAAGACCTACTCTCGGCTTGCTAAACGCATACGTACTAAACTCAACCTAGTTCGTCACACTTCCATTAAGTCGCCCCCCACCCCCGGGACCACAATCAAGTATTACATCGGGGGAGGTAAAGATTTAGCGAGTGCTGCTATCCATTTCTGCTGTTCTTGCTCTCTCTATTATCCTCTGTTGTATCAGAGGATGATATGTGTGTGTTTGAATGTGTATGCCTATAAGACATTAAAGTATAGGGTGATTTTTTAAGAGATATAAGAAAATTTTTCAAAAAAAAAACACATAAAATTCAGAAAAATGCATGAAATCTTTATTTGAATCGATAGTACGGTCCATATAATTTAATGTTTGAAGATTATTTCATGCAAATGTTGACCGCGACTGCGCCTCAAATGGTCCATCCGCTTAGTCCAATTTTGGCATACTCTTTCCAACATTTCGGCCGGTATCTCACGAATAAATGCTTCAATGTTGTCTTCCAATGCGTCAATTGAAGCGGGCTTGTCTGTATAGACATGAGCTTTAACATAGCCCCACAAAAAATAGTCTAAAGGCGTACGGTCCAATGATGCCACCAGCCCATAAACCGCACCAAACTGTGACTTTTTCTGGGTGCATTAGTAGCTTTTGTAATGCTTCTGGCTGATCTTCACTCCAAAATCGACAATTCTGCTTATTTACGTATCCATTGAGCCAATAATGAGCTTCGTCGCTGAACACAATTTTTCGATAAAGAAGTGGATCTTCGGCCAACTTTCCAAGAGCTCATTTTGATAATAAAATTCAATGATTTGCAAGCGTTGTTCGTTTGTAAGACGATTAATGGTTAAATTATAGACCAAACTGAAGATGTTGGACAGTGAAACAAAACACGAAACGTGCGTGAGCTGTTTAAACCAATGTTGCCAAAAAGATAATAGCTAAAAAAATCACCCTTTATAATACGAACGCGCAAAATAAAAGAAATAATAGCAAGGGAAGCACACTCATGTATACATGCAGACACATCCATGTTGATTCACATTAGTACTCAGGATCGATAGTAAAATATCAAATTATAAAAAATATTTGTAAAAATATTGCAATTACTTTTGAAATTGAATATTTAATTCAATTCAATTAAATAATTTTCAATTATATTATACTACTTTCAATCTTTTATATTCTATATTTTCTTTTATATAAATTTCGAAAAATTTAATAAACTTAAATATAATAAAATTACACATTTTATTGTAAATTTATACAAAACATTCAAACTTAAACTTGGACACCATGCCTCGTAAAAAAGTTTTATATACACAAGACAACAGAAAAACGAACAATTTACGTGCACCTAAATAATATGTTGCCCAATTATTGCAAAATAATCAATAACGATTTTCAAATACACTATATGTAGTAATTAGTAAATTCAGTAATAAATAGGTCAAAAAGGATTACAAAGTTCAATTAATACAATTAAATATACACATACATAGTTCACCGTACTCTATAAAAAACTTCATCACGTATCGAGCAATTGATTGAAAGAATACATACTCGAAATATTGTATAATACAAAATTTCCTGTCAGATTGAAAATTAATTGTTAGACGCATTTTACTCGTTATTTTCGACTGCAAGAGTACAGATCGGTCATTTATGGCAAATCAAATCAGAAAAAAACCAAAAAAAATTGATATATTCCTGGCATATTGCAATGACAATATAAAAAAGTATCTGCAGGAAACAACATTACATGGCCTTAAATATATGGCAGATAGCTCGCTTACTATATGGGAAAAGTAAGTAATATTTGATAACATGTATGAATCGCACTCTGGCTTTCATTTTGTACAAAAATTACTCATATAAAAATAATAATGGTATTATAAACAAAATAATTAATATTTAAAATAAAGATATATCTATATATACATACATATACAGTGGCTCCCAGCTTATTTCAACCAGCAGCTTTAAAAAAAATTAAGCTCGTATAATTTCGAAACGAAACAAGATATTAAAAAAATTTAAATAAGAGTTTATAGAATATGTTTAAAAATTAAGAAAATGAGTTTTATTCAGCCTCAAATGTAAACTTACAAACTAAAAATCAAAAATATAGGAACCCAATTCGTCACAGCTTATTTCAACCACTTACTATAAATAAACAATTAAATGATTAATTAACTAATAGTTTTAATTTAAAAAATTTAGTATGACCTCCTATTTCCTTAATTACAGTTTAAGCCTTTTTCGCATTGATTCCACTTTCTAGTGGTTTGGGAAGTTATTTTTGCCCATTTCTTTTTCAGAGCTCCTATAAGGTCATTCTTGTTCGAAATCTGGTGTTGGCGGACGTTTTGATCACAAATTGCCCATAAATTTGAGACTTAATAAAACTTTTTTGTTTAATTTTTAAACATATTCTATATACTCTTATTAAATTTTTTTTAAAGGTGCTGGTTGAAATAAGCTGGGAGCCACTGTATATGTATACAGTCAACCCTCCTATAACGCGGTGAGTACGTACTGCGTTATATGGAAACCGCGCTATAGGAAACTCGGATTTCACCGTACAAACCAGGCTAATTCGTAGCGCGTTCTATGGAAACCGTCTACCGCGTTGTATGGAAACCGCGCTATAAAAAAACTCAGAATTAGTGCAAATCACATCATTCGTACCGCGTTGTATGGAGACCAAGAAATACAAAAGGCAAGATAAATTATAAATTATTTTTATTGAATTCAAGAGTTCATATAAGGATTGATAAAAAAAAATGAAATAAAAATTAAATTAAAAGACTGGTTTCCAACAAAAATAAGAAAAACTTGTAAAATTATATAATTTTTCAACATTCATCCTCACTGTCAGATATGAGTTGCCTAACTCGTCTTCTTTTAATGAACAAAATGTATTCCTCACTTGGTTTATCTTTTTTTCTAACTCCACTAAAACCTCTATAGGAAGCTAAGCAATTTCTTAACTCTCTTTTAAACTTTGCGCTGCGCACCGTTGAACGATCAGTTTGAACGAAATGAAGTTCTAATTCTTTAGCTAAATTTAGCACTTTTTTCACATCTTGTAAATCGAGATTTAGCACCCAATTATTTTCCTTATTTTCGTTTACCAATGCATTTGAGGTGGGTGCATCAGTTAATTCCATAAGTTCTTATTCATCTAAGGTTTCTTCCCCGAGTATTAGTTCTCTTACATCCTGATGGTTTACAGCAAATTCTTCATCGCTTAAACGAGAAGCAATGTTTACTATTTCTGTAATTGGGAGTGAAATTGTAGAATCATCTTGTATTGCTTGAACCATTTGAGGTACTGTATCTCGGCTGAGCTTTTGCGTCTAAAATAAAACTTATATTAAACCCTCTTACAATATCTAGTTACTAGTCATTCATAGGCTGTGCAGAAGGAACTTATGAGATGTTGTTGAACGGCAACCGCGCTGTAAGAGTACCGCGTTATATGGAAACCGCATTCTGTGAGTAGGAGATAGGAGGGCTGTCGCAATTTCAGCCCCGCGTTATATGGAAACCGCGTTTTGAGAGTACCGCGTTATAGGAGGGTTGACTGCATATATGTATATATATGATGCTGGCAAACAAAATCTTCGTTTTTTATAGTTTCATATTTTTTATTGTCTATTCATATATGTACGTATGTATCTATTTTTTAGATTATTCTTCTTTGCCACATTTATGGCAGCTGTTATAACAGTTGCTAACTTGATATCCAACGTTTATGCCAAATGGGATAGTACTCCTGTAATTATTGGTATAAGTCCACATCCAACATCAATTTTAAAAGTCCCATTTCCTGCCATTACTTTGTGCAACATGAACCAAGTTCTTAGTTCCAAAGTGTCCAATTATTCCGAGTAAATGGATAATTAAAAAATAAAACACATTTATTTAAAATGTTTTCATTTTTCATTCATAGAGATTCTTTGGAATTTGATGTACTTCGGTATTTATGCTTCACTGAAACCGAATATGACAATGATACCTTGAATAAAAACAAATTTAAGAATAATAACTTACGAATTGCTAATTTTGTAATACAGGTACATGTATACATATATACAGTAAAACTTCGATATAACGAACCTTGTTATAACGAAAAACTCAATATAACGAATTATTTTCTGAGTCCCTTGAAAAAACCTCTTTACTGCAAAGTTTTTCATACAAAAATGCACTATAGCTATAACGTAGAAATACTGAGCCATAAAACCTCTATATAGCAAATAATTCGTACCAAAGCCTTTACCTACAAGGAATTAATAATAAAGCTAAATCAGTCCCGGCTATGCAAAGCATCTATATAGCGAAGTATGCTTTCAAAAGCCTCTATATAACGAAGTGAGAATAAAAAAAAATAAAATTTTGAGTAATGTTAGTCCCGTTTCAAAAACAACAAAGTCTAAATGCGTTTGCAAGTGCCATTGCAAAGCCTCTATATAGCGAAATACTGATTCGAAAGCCTTTATATAACGAAAAAACTATAGTCATAACGAATTTTATTCGTATATCTTCTAATTTCATTATACCAAGGTTTTACTGATACATATTTATAACGAAAAAGTAGCTATAACGAAGTATTTTGTGATCCCCTTCAGTTTCGTTATATCGAAGTTTGTCTGTATTATGATTTCAAGGAGAAAATAAAATATAGAAAAATACAAATTTATGTACCCTTTAGCATGCCCAGCCATGTGCTCGGATGTTAATCTATTGTGAAATCAGCTCAATTGTTTACAATTGTAGCGAGATATTTCGAGAGATTATGACAGACGAGGGTTTATGTTGCGTTTTTAACACTTTGAATCCAGATTTTTTATACAATGGAAAGTATGTCGAAAGTCAAATAAATGCATGTATCGTCACCGAACTGACTAACAAATTTCACTTCATTTTAGATACAATATAATAAAGGATTTAACAAATAAGGAAAAAAATGTGCCTGTAAATTGGAACCCTGAAACCGGCTATCCCGCAGATTTACCTGATAAATATTATCCTAGACCCGCAGCTGGTTTGTAGTGTTAATTTAAAATATTCCAACTCAGAAATTAAAAATCTTTAGCACAATTTTTTTATTTCGTAAAGCGAAAGTTTTAAATATTTGCAACTGTTCTGATTTTTAGGAACTGGAGTATCTATGGGCGTATCAATAATTTTAAATGCAGAACTTGATGAATACTATTGTTCTTCAACAAATGGTCCTGGTATAAAAATTTCTCTTCATAATCCCATTGAAACCCCATCCGTTAGGGAGGCTGGTCTGTCGGTACCGTTGGGTTATGAAACCCGCTTTCGTATCGACGCTGTACGTTCTGAAGCGGTTGCTACTATACGTTCAATACACCGCAGTCGTAGACAATGCATATTTATGAATGAAGAACGCTTATTGTATTATAAATATTATACACGGCGCAATTGCGAAAGTGAATGTCAAGCCACATATTTATACCAACGATGCAATTGTATACCATACAACTTTCCATTATTGTACAATAATGCAACTATATGTACTATGCAGCAGAGTTTCTGTATTGCAAAAGCAAACAAGAAGTGGACTCATGTATCTCAAGAAAATCTTTGTCTTAAAAGATGTTTGCCTGGTTGCTTCGATTTGGCCTTTCTTCCGGACTCGTTTTCAGCTCCTCTTGCTGAACGTAATTATACCATTCAAAACAAACTACTCCGAAGCATGGCCAAAGATGAAATGCGTAAAAACATTGCACTCGTTCATTTCTATTATCGTGAATCAGTATTTCATGGCGATCTCAAAAATATCTACATAGGTTTAACAGAATTTTTGTGTAAGTTTTATTAAATCAAAAATATTTGTGATTTTATTTATTTTTAAATATGTCAGCTAATATAGGAGGCATTATGGGACTGTTTATGGGTTTCAGCTTTATATCAGTAGCAGAAATCGTTTACTTCTCTGTTTTAAGGCCAATTTTTAAGTTTGTCTTACCAAAAAAATTCGAAAACAATTCCTCAGACGAAGCAAAATATGATCCTACTGGAAATGATAGCGAAGTAAAAGCACAATTTTCAAATGCCACATAATTTAATTATGAAAACATTATTACTCTTTTTAGATTATTACAAATTGGTTATCGCAAGAAATTCAGAAACACTAATTTGCAGCGCCCACAACAAATCTGTCCCTATATTTTTTCTAACTGAGAATATTACAATACATACTACAAAACAACAACTCTGAAGGTTTTTATAAATCATAATTTTTTTTGTTTAGTTTTATAACCATTCACTTTTAAAGTACTCCAAACAATATAATATTTCTCTTGCTTTTTGAAAATAATTGAAGATATGAAAAATAAAAAAACACTTAATAATCCAAATATTAATATGTATTGTAATTGAATAATCATCAATGAATTAATAACTCAATAAAGAAACGAAATATAAAAAATTACATAGAATGGTATATATACACATATATATATGTGTACATATATACATATATATGTGTATATACATACATATATACATATATGTGTGTATATATATGTATGGATGAATATTCGCATGGTAAGCATAGAAATTTTTAGGCATCACATTTAATAATGTGTGATTGCGTTTTATGTTTAAAATTTTGTACACACTTCAAGTGTACGGGTTCTTTACATCGAAATAGAAATTGTTAACAAAACAATCTGACTTAAAAATGTAAAATATATAAACATAAATGAAATAAAAACTAAAAACATCAACATAGAACTGAAACACAATGATATACTGTTTTACAGCTTTAAATTATTATTTCTTAGCAAATTGATACGGCGGTAGTTGGGATGTTCGATATCGTATATTAGGATTTATACCCCCAACTACAGCAGCGGCAGCTGGACTATTTGGAATTAAACCAGGACCACGCCCACTAAAATTGGCAGCATTTACAACTGGCATTCCAGTTGGTGAAGCTCCTACAATAGTAGCTTGTGGTGGTATTGCTGAATGCATGGGGTTAGCACGTTGATTACCTTAAAACAAATTAAATGATTTAAGTCTTAAAATTATAAAGAATAATACACAAAATAAAATTTGTTCAAGTCCAAAATATATAACATTTATACAAAGTATGAAACAATATAATTGTACTTGTAACTAACTATAAAACTAGAACATAAGAAAATATTTTAGAATAAACGCTTGTTGATTTTAACAAAAACTTTGTATAAGCAATTAGTTTTAAATAAAATTTAAAACATCTTTATTATGCATACAAGTACTAACGGTTACTCTATTTCGTCATAAGTATTATACATATAAATAAATATTGTATAATCAAACCGCAACTTGCGGAGTATATAGTTAATAATTACCTGGCACATATGGTTTCGGTTGGTGGTAAGAATTGTTGTGGGATCGATAGTATACAGTCTCATCATTATGGTGGTAGTGTTGAGATTGTGGTTGATATTTATTTCTAGAATAAAGTTAGACATTTTAAATACTAATTTTGTTTAAAATCTAGAAGTTTTACCTGTAATTTGATGAGTTATTGGAACGATGATTATTGTTGTTTCCACCACCAGCTGTTCCACTAATAATATTGTTATTGTTACCATTACCGGTACTTACGGCAGCTTGACCACCACCAGATTGCTGATGATGCTGTTGTTGCTGTTGCTGACGCATTGTTATCTTTTTGGCTGCTTCGGGATCTTCCATTAATTCTCGAAATTGCTCCTGTCGTATGTCATCGTGTTTATCGGGTATCAAGTAACGTCTCAATTCAGCCAAAGCGTATGCTATACGGGCATAGGCTTCAGCTGGTGGAGCTATGGTAGAAACTTCGACATGCAGTGGCAGATTGAGGTGAGCGTATTTAATGTCGGCCGAGTTACGCAATTCCTCTTCTCGAGCTCGATCCTTCATTGAAAATCGACCCAATATAACAATTTTACATTGAGTTTCTTCCTGTAACCTACGCAATGAATTACCTTTCGGACCCAACAGTTTGCCTACATAGTTAAACTATGTCACAATGAAGCACATTCCAAAAAAAGGAGTAATTTTTTTTGTTAAATTAGCAAGTACAGACTAGCAATATGTAATCGTACCTTTTTATCCTTAATAGGTACATGGACTTTTTGAGATAATTTAATAGTTCGTTGCTGATAGACATCAGCATACTGCTCCCTAGCTGGTATTCGACCATTCAACTGTACTCTTTCAAGAGCTACGTCAATTAATGTAACCACCATAAAATTATTATAAATACCCAAAACTGTTTAAAGTTATTATTAAACTTACCTTCATCAATTAACTTTACGGCTAAAGGAAAATTATTTTCCAGTTTTGCTCGTTCCACCAACAATTCCTGCATGTACTTTTGAGCCGCTTCGCTTAGACGTGAGCTGGTGGTCTTGTCATTAGCGTGTTCGTGGTCATGATGGTGACCATTGCTAACGTTTACAACTCCAACACCGGCACTGCCACCACCACCATCATTCGACTGATCCATTCCCACACGCATACCGTTTTCCGCCATTAGAGAGAGTATGTATGCGAGACGAAACCAAACCCCGGAAAATCTTTATTAAACACAATTAACTCCAAGTTGTAGATGCTTTTCAGTACACACAGAGACACTTATTTGCCAAATTTCGGTTTATGCTCAATATTGATGCACAAGAAATGTTTAAAGATTTTCTGCAATAACTTTAAATAAAATTTAAAGTGTTCTGCTTGTGTAATGTCAATAATTAATAGGAAGAAAAATACATAAAATTCACCAAGGATAATGCTTCTTCTATTTAACACATATCATTCACTTTAAATCAATTAAAATGCAATGACATTTTCCAACAGCGATAAAATACGTGCAAATGTCAAAATATTTTTTATTTTCTCTGCTATTCCTTCTTCATGTAATATTGCAGAAAAAAGGGGAATAGTTAAAAGTGTCAATACCTGAGGCTTAATTTTATACACACAACCAATATTTCGAAATTATTTTTAGACAAGGTATTAGTGTAAATAATTTTCCCTATTGCGAATTTAAAAAACTAATCGGATACATGCATGAAAACTTTAGAAATGTCTATATAAAATAAAACCTGAAAATACAAAAATAACGCCGTCAAGCTATTTTCTGCGGCCGGTAATGACAGTTTGTAAACCATATTGACTACGAAGTTTACTTGTGTGCCTGTTATACACATTTCACTTTTTGGAAAAGTAGGAATATTTCTATTAAAATAAAAAGTGAAATAAAATGCCGCGTGATTATGACCGTGATTACACAAGTGAAGATACTTCTGATTACAAACGTAAAAGGCGGAATGATGATGAAAACGTTAAAATTGAGCAGGGAGTCGATGGCGACGAGGCCCAGCAAACTGCTGCTCAACACGATGCTCCACCATTGAACGAGAAGACTGCTGCATATTTGGAAGAGTGTGTGCAAGAAAAAAATGTGTTGGACTCTAATAAGTTCAACGTCTGCAGAAAACTTTTGGACGATGGTAAGTTTAAGAGAAATAAAAATTTTCCCAAATTTGTCATACATACTTATATGTTTGATTTACTAAGCCACCATTTTGAATTATGTGTTTCTTTTTATGTGTTTGTGCGCTTTTCATGAATTGATGGGTAAAATTTTAGAAATTGAAAGAATTCTGGTTAGTGGTCGTATACCAAAACCAGAAATATATGCCAATGTTTACAATGAAAAACCTATTCGCGTGGCACAAAAAGTTCTCTTTCCTATAAAAGAATATCCGAAATTTAATTTTGTTGGTAAAATAATGGGTCCTAAAGGCAATACTCTAAGACAATTGCAAGAGGAGACCTTTTGCAAGATGACAGTGCTTGGACGAAATTCGATGAGGGATCATGCTAAAGAGGAAGAACTACGCAACTCAGGCAATCCAAAATACGCTCACTTGAGCCGAGATCTTCACGTGGAAATATCAACCGTGGCGCCACCTTCGGAAGCCTATCATAGACTAGCCTACGCCTTGGCAGAGATACGTAAATTCATGATACCAGATGCAAACGACAACATACGAATTGAACAAATGCGCGAACTTGATGGTAAAGATCGCATGTATAAAAAATCGCACTATGCCAAGGCATATGGAGATCATGGAGCAACATATGGCAGCAGGTTAACACTGAATATAACAGAATATTATTATACACAGATTACTAAATCCTTTTATTTGTCAATAGGACTCCGCCGCCGCCGCCATCTTTTGAGAAATCATCAAAACCCAAAGTTTATTCGATTTTAGAGAAGGCTCGTTATGTTATGGAAGATCCTAGCTATACAATGATAAAATCTCATAGGTTTGACATAAAACTAATTTTAATTTTGAGCGTTATAAAATTTTGTTTTATTTTTAGATCTCGTGATCATAGCATATATGACCATCCAAGCGATTACGATCGTTATGGAACACCACCGCCTTCATCTTCAAAGCATTCAAGTGCTCACCACGCTCCGTATGAGAGCTCATCGTACGAGCGAGATTATAGACGTGATTATCATCCTCATTCTTCTTCATATGCAGCAGCTGCCTATGCAGGTGAGTTAATTTTGTTTTAAAAGCATGGTTTTCTGTTACAGGTCTTCTGATACAAGTCTTCTGAAATACAACTACTTTTATAAAATTGAATTGAACAAAACGTCAGAACAGAACAAAAAAAGCAAATATGTAAATATCATGCAAAAATTACTAAAATAATGTGATGCAAATCAATTAAAAACGAATTTAAATAGTTATATCAAACAAAAATCATTAACTTGAAAAAAAAATGCATTATTCCTTCCGTAAAATCATTAAATAAAAACAAAATAGTAAAGATAAACATACTGATGTTCCTAAAAGCAAGAAAAGAAAAAACTAAAATGACAAATAAACCGTTTAATAAATAAAAAAATACATTAAAACCAATATTTAAATTCGTTAAATTGTGGCTAGAATCGTTTTTTCTTTTCGAATATAACAACAAATAAAACGCGAATACCAATATAAAAATACACCATTTAAAAAAATAAACTATCTCTAAGTTTTCGTGCGCGATTAATTTGGTCTCTTAATATGATAGCCTCCGAAATTTAAAATTCAGTTACCTCGAATACATAATAATAGAAAAAAATCAACTGAGTACTAGCAAAACACAATTTCATATGCTCAGAAAAAGTAAAAACTGGATATATAGTAGATTCCGATGTTATTTAAACATTTCGAAATTCATTCTCTCTAATGTAAAACGTATGAACATATTAAAAAAAGTATGTCCATTATTAACTACATATCGTTTTTAACGAAATAATTAAATTGTTGCGGCTATCATACAAAAAAATGTTCTTAATCAATTCAATTTATGCAAAAAATAAATAAATAAATAAATAATCTATAAACTTCGATAATAAGAATTAAATTAGCAAAAAACCAAAAACAAACAAAATAAAACAATAATCCAAAAAATGTATATACTTAAAACCAAAACAACAACTACTCTTCTTCTAAATTAGCTAAAACAAGTAATGGCCGTTCATCGTCGTCTGCTTATCGGCCCACAACATCAACATCACATTCTTCATCACATTATGAGACAAGTGGATCACGTTCCCGTGAAAGTGTTCGTTACCGATCTGCTCCATATCCAAAAATACGTTAGCACCAAATTGTGAAAACCAACAAAACAAAAATAATACTTTTAAACTAAAAGAAAATAATTAAGGAAATTTAATGATCTTTCAATAAACGGAGCAGCGCAACTTTGTTGGTGGATGGCGTTCAGATATTAACAAAACGTTACAAATATAATAATCTAAAAATATCAACAGCAAGTTTTAAATAAAAATACAAAAAAAAAGTTTATATTAATCATTGTAGACTATTATATGAACAAAATATATAATGTAAAAATTAAAAATACAATAAATAAATGTAATTGATTTTTTCCTATGTAAACAAAAAAATATTAAGTCGCTTACAAATTACAACTTCATTTACGAAAATATCGTTTTAAAATAAATAATTTCAAACAATTTAATATTCATTTGAAGCAAATAATTTCATGTGGTAAACTTCAAATCTATAATCCAAATTTTACTTTGAAAATGTTGCTTTATTTTAATTTAATTTTTTAAGTTATAATAACGGTCTTGTCGTAAATGAGCAGAAAAGAAAAAATGTGTAATTTTTATAATTCAAAAATTTTAAGAAGCCATAAATATCTAAAGGATGCTATCTATGCAAATAACGTTTTTAAAAAAAAAAAAAAGTATCAACAAATATTTTAAAACAAGGTTACAACGTATATATAACTTAACATACTTTAAACGAGAATAATATAAAAAAAAAAAACTTATATCATTACACAATACCATACAAAAGTAAAAATTTAATATATAACTAAAAATATATATATATAAATTATAAGAATATTTACTGACTCCTACAAACAATAAACACATGCACGGTGTTAATTAAAATATTCATCTGTACTACTTACCGCCCTCAGCGTTGATTCTCCACAAGGTGGATGGTAAAGGCGTAAGTATAAAGGCTTCAAATGTTTGTTTTTAATACCAATAATTAAAAGTTTACGTATGTATCACAACTTATATTTTTGTTTAATAATAATAAAATGATAAATACATTCGAAAAATCAAAATTCGTGTTTTACTAATTAAAATGTCATGGCGCCATCTAGAAACATGAGACTATCCACAGCATCTATTGCTAGATCTACATCACGTTTCTGGATAGTTTTCTTTTTTGCTTCCAGTGTAAAATTGTAGGATTCTAGTGCAAGTGACTCAATGAATAACTCCGTTGCGCGCGTAACGAGGAAAACGGCTTCATTTGACGCTATATGCAAGTCTGGATCCAATTTCATAATATTTCGAATGCGTGTTAAGGGTAATTGGAATAATTTTGGATCACTTGAAGATGCAATTGTTTTGTTGTCTAAATTGGGAATAAAAAATATTCACAATGTAATTATACTTGAAATTTAATTAATAATGTATATATGAGAATGAAATCGTTCGGTTTAAAAAGCAAAACGGTTTGATAAAGTTGGGATGCAAATATATCAATTCGAACTTACAACTTTTTGAGTATAATTTAGGAAAATAGTAAATCTAAAATATTAAACCACACTTTCTAACCTCAAGTATAAAAGAACTCAGAAATTTAAATTTACATTATAATAATATATATACATATGTTTATCAATACTTTGTCAATTTTAATTAGCATTTTTACCATTGACATTGTTTGTTTCCTTTGAACTTTCTTCACCTGATGATTTTTCGGAATTTACGACTTTTTCGTTTATGGCATTGACATTTTCTACATTAGAGTTTCCATATTCTCGCTCCAGTTCTGTAATCAACTCCTCTGAAAAATCTTCCTCAAAAACATCTTCACTGGACATCGTTTACCACAAGATATGTAATATATATTGTAAGGCACAAAATTTGTTTTGTGGCACAAAATCACAAAACATACACAAAATATATTTATCGATATTTGATGGTTTCCACCAAATAAAATCTCTTGATTTTATGTAGTTGCCAACTTTTATAGAGAAACGTCAGTCATAATGAATTTAAGGGCTGCCAAGTCTAATTATATTTTTATTTAATTGCGAATATTTTTTCTATGTTTTCATTTGAAAGGCAAGTGTGAAGAAGTACTCCTCCACCCAGAAATCACTTAAGTTATAATCTACCATGCCAGGGTATATATGTAAGGAACGTATTCGATAGTTTCAATACCAATAATCTTGGTCGTAATAACCTACGTCAGATCGATCGAACAGCTCAAAAATGTCTGAGTGAAATCTACCAGCTTTCCACTTCCTGCTCTTCAGTAAATAAATACCATAGAATGTACAAAACCTGATCATATTAACCATACCAAATAAAGTTACAATTTTAAAAGTATTATTTTAAGTAAAATAAAATATATAACCTAAATATTAATTCACTTCAAACATTTGTTAGACTTTTCGATTTGTACAACTATCTGAGAAACAAAAATGTGAAAAGAAAAGTTTCTTTACCGTAACAGTAATAAATTCCTCGAAATTGTCAATCTGTTTGATTTCATTATTTAAGTACACGTATTAATGAAAATGAGTTGTGAAAATTATGAAAATAATTAAATAAAATTTTGTTGGGATATGCTTTCATTACATCTAATACTATCTGATTAAATGCACATTTAATACAACCGTGGTTTGTACTTCATCCTTTTTTTTTATTTGAATAAGGAAAAAAAATCGAAGCCGACGCGAAAGTGAATGAAGTGTTACTGAAAGGAGATAATTGCAATATTTTAAGCGAAGGTATTCTTTAAGACTTTTTACATTTTATTATTAATATATAAAATTATCCATTTGTTTGATTTTTTGTAAATCATTGCTATTTTGATTCTATTGTTGCGGAAAGTTAATAAAAAAGTGTTAATTTTTGATAACTGGTATTTCGAAGGAAAAGTGAAAGTGCATTTCCAAATACGATAAATAGACATCAGACATAGACAAGTACACATATTTTCATGAAAATACTAAAAATACCTGTAATATGTAGTCTGATTTGATTTTTTCCATTTTATTTTTCAAGTTACATATAACAATAGAAAAGAGTTTACGTTGGCGTCTTTTGTTTGCCAATCACTTTTTCTTCTATTAATTTTTGGATATGGGTAAACGGACTGACTGATGGTAGGATGAACTAATGTTGCAGATATATATTTTATATCCTGTAATTATTTTTTAATGCAAATAATAACATGTGATGTGCCTTTCAGATCATATTATTTCTTTCACTTAACAAAAAAAAAAAAAAAAAAGACAACGTTAATTAAGTGAATTAAAGTGAAATTTAAATAAAACCTAAATATGGCCAATACCTACGAAGGTAATGGTGATTACTCCAGTTACGCAGAGGAAGAAAGTGAATACAGTAAACAACGTAAAATGGCAAGCTCCGGGCCGCATAACGGCGACAATAGCCATAGCGATCTTCACCATCATAACCCGAATGCTAATATGAATCCTGCCGAAAACAATTATTTGAACGAGAAAGCCAATGATTATATAAGGGATTGTCTTAACGAAAAGTCTCGCATGGATCGCAAGTTTCCAATAGCTGAGAAACTTTTGGATGCTGGTAAGTTAGTCGGTGATTTAGTTGTATGTTTATCATTTGTGAAGATGGAAATGTTTGTTTATGCATCTTTTAAGAAATTGAAAAGGTTCAAACAACAGGTCGACTTCCTTCGAGAGAACAAAAATATGCAGATATTTATAGAGAAAAACCTTTGAGAGTTTCACAAAAGGTATTAGTTCCCATTAGGGAACATCCCAAAGTAAGTACTACACTTAAATATACTCACTTTATTCAATGCAAAATAGTGAAAATAGATCTTTAGGCTTTTTCTACTTACTGTAGACGCAAGATTTGCTCAAGAAAATTTATTTGCCTTGTTTCATTAAGATTTGTATAGAATTTAATCAACCATAATTTTACAGTTCAATTTTGTTGGTAAGTTATTGGGGCCAAAAGGAAATTCATTGCGGCGTTTACAAGAGGAGACCATGTGTAAAATGACTGTACTGGGACGTAATTCAATGAGAGATCGCGTTAAAGAAGAAGAACTTCGTAACTCTAAAGACCCTAAATATTCTCATTTGAATAGTGATCTTCATGTGGAAATTTCAACTGTAGCCCCACCAGCGGAAGCGTACGCCCGTGTTGCATATGCCATGGCGGAATTGCGTAAATATCTAATACCAGATAGTAACGATGTCATACGGCAAGAACAATTGCGAGAACTTATGGATAGTACACATATTTCAGAGGAACAGAAGGCATTAAATTTTAATAAAAAAATTCCACAATTTCAAACTGCAACAGGTGGAGGCGGTGGAGGAGCAGGTGCAAGTGTTGGTATATTAACGGGAGGTCCCGGTGCTGGAGTTGCAGCTTTAGGGGCATCTTGTGCAAATTCTTTGTCTAATCAGACAAAAAACACAACTCCGTATAGGTCAACGGGGCAAAATGCTACTGCTTCATCATCAGCGACATACAGTAAGAATAATATAGCTCCCAAACAGAAGGTGATGTCAATATTAGAAAAGGCGCGTTCAGCAATGGAAGAAACTTATGGGTAAGTCTCTGTAATTTTTAAAATTGTAAAATGTAATTTCTTCATATTCACTAGCAGACGTGGATATGACGATAGCACTCAATACGATCACCATCAAGCGCCTCATTCATATGATACTTATGCGGCTTATCCGGGGCATGCACCACAACCTCCTGTTGCACATAATCCTCATGGTCCTCAGACAACCGGCATTGGTATTGGTAATATAAACACTGCTAGAACTCCATATGAAACAGTCGAATATGAAACTAATGATTATAATAGGAGAGATTATTATCAAAATCCAACTGCATCGTCTACTGCAGGTTATGGTGGTAAGAAAAGTATATTTTCATTAGAAGAAGTAACTAGTATTGTTATATTATTTTAGCAACTGGAATACAGCCACCGAATAATGGAGGCATAAATCCGAATCAAAATCAAAATCGTAGCCATGTTAACAGGTGAAATATGTTGGCTACATATAAACAGCAACAACAACTGCAAAATAATATTGCAAATAATAATTCCACTTCGAGATTACGTTATCCTTCGATTTCCGCCAACTCTACTAATTCTTCTACATCTCTAAAAGCATCAAATATATCTCATATTAAAACCGCTTCAGTTGAAATCGTGTCCGGCTTTACAGATACAGGTAATAATTTGCTAAAATCGTCTCTAAAAACTTCTGCATACATGGCTACAAAAGTTTTATCTTCACTATCAACAGAATCTGCGCCTTGTACAACATTAGCATTAACAACAACATCATGCAATCAGAATATGAACCCCTCTTTGTGTACTATGACAATACCAACACAAAATTTCCCACCGTCTCTCAGCCAATCTCATTCTTCTTTAGCAGCATTGAATAATGACAATGACACCAACAAAACAACTAATTTTTCAAATCAAAATCATTCAAATTTAAAAAATGGTACTTTGGCGTCATCCCTATCTTTAATGTCTGATGCGGAGACAGCAATATCAAATTTGAATAATATCCATCAAAATATGAATAGTAGTAAAACAATATTAACATCAACAAATTCATCTTCTATTTCTTCTCAACGTTCATCTACTACCGCTAGTTTACTCTTTGTAAGGTATTAACATTGATAAAAAAAAAAAAAAAAAATTGCGCATTATCAACTAAAAAATTAATGAGAAATTATTTTTTATCATACTATTAAACTAAACAATGTTTAGTGTAAAATTGTTATTAAAAATTAATTAAAATGATCAACATTAATTAATTTTTATTATATTTTAAGCGAAACTTTTATAATTTATTTTTAATGGAATAATATTTTGACTTCTAATGATTATAACTAAAAAAATTATTACTTATAATATGGGTTGCCATCACTTTTCGTGTAACGCAATTAAAATATTTAAAAAATTTAAAATACTGCTAATTTTCTACTTCTGAAAGATGTATAACAAGATCTCACACTTGTACAATATTTCTTAGAATATATTTTCGAATTTTTCGTTAATCACATTTATCACTAATTAATTTTCTATTTCTGTTTTTTAATTTGCCATTTTTTTTTATAGCCCTGCAAATCCTTCTAGAACTCTACATGTCGGTAAGTTACCATTTTTACCAGTACAATTCATTTGAATTGGTTCTAACTACTACCCTACAACTCCGCCAGTACAAGACAAGAATAAAAATCTTATCTATCGACAACAATTACATCACAACATCATACTCATTGTATTTTAACAACAGCATCATCAACACAATACTAATTAAGTTGGATAATATGTATCTATTCAATGTAACTTTCATTTCACCGTTATGCATATCGTCTTTTAAAAATTTTAACAAAAAGAAAATAAGGCACATTTATAATACTCCTATACATACATAATAATATGAATAATTACCGTTTAATTTTCTGTTTTATTTCTTAAATTATTTGACATTGATCCATTGCTCTAACATTAATAACGAAATCTTTAAATATTATTGTTTAGTTAAAACTTAATTGAATTTTCGCTACATAGGCTTAAAGCCCAAAAAATAAATGAATAAAAAATAATACTAATAATTTAATTCTGTTTGTAATAAACATTTAAAAAGATTCAATCAATTAAGTTTAAATTCCAATTAATAACGCTAAAGCGGAAAATAATTAATATTAATTATATTAACTTCTTATATTTATAACGAAATTAAAATTTATTATATATTTACAATTGAATATTGACAGAAATAAGTTTATATTAAATAAAATTAGCCGTAAATCTTGTAACATTATGCATACATATGTATGTATAAACACAATTACAAATGCAAATCAACTATATCTAAAGTTGAGTTATAAATTAAAATCTAAAAAGAGATTAAAAGAAAGTATACAAATATATGTATGTATGAATAAATAATACATATAACAAATTCAAATAACAAATACTTAACTTCTCGAAAGAAATAAAATTATATGAACTATGTAAAGATTTAATAAAATTTTCAAATAGGGAAAATTAAACGTACAATATCAAAAATTAATGGGCACATTATACACAATTGATTAATGTACTGTAAATTTTCCAAAAATTAATGAAATTCGATTGTTATAAAATATTAAAAATTATAAAAACTCGCTAAAAATGTATAATTAAAAAAAAAAAAATATATAGTTAAACAGCTACAATAACGAATCGAAATCCCACAAACATAATTACTTTACAAAAGTGAATTAAATATAATAAATTACACTTCTTTATAAATATTATACAAACTTAATACTTAAAAGAAACAAACGTTAATAACAATATAAATGCATATATATTTGTATTAACATTATACATAAATAATGCAAAATAAAAATAATAAATGCAATAAAAATACAAATATATCTAAATGTTATATAAACAAAAAATATATAAATATTTGTCCAATAAAAGTCAATATTCGCCTAAAATTTAGTCCTTAAATACATATGTTTTACAGATAATCGGGTATTTTGCTTTTTTCAGCGCTTTTTATAAATATTTTTCCACGTTTTGTTTAGCAAATACTTGACATCACTAAATGAAGTTAACAACAAGAAGAAGAAATAAAGTAACACAAAGAAGCTGAATATAAATTACATTTTACGAATCGAATTCAAAGGACAGTCAAAGTATTGAGAGTAGATATCTATTCTCGTTTTGTATTGAAAATTGTAAATCACAAAACGATCTAATTGGTTCATAAATATTGATAATTATTTTTCAAGTTGATAATACAAACCACTAAACTAACTTAACTTGAGAAATAAACAAAATTGATCGATCGAGTGCAAATAGTATTAAGAAGTGAAAAACTAAGAACATTGTACACAAATTTAAAATGAACAATCATAATTCTTGCGTAGAAACTCCCGCTGCTCCTGATTGGTTGTCGAAGTTAGAGGATCGGAGAGAGAAATTGAGAAAGTCGAAATTAGGACATGAGGCGGGAGCTGGTGCACCCTGCAATGAGTGCGGTGAAAAGTGTCCTGGTTTAGATTTGCATTTTTGGCGTAAGGTGTGCCGAAATTGCAAATGTCGCAAAGATCAACACATGTGTCAGGATGATGAAGTAACTGGTTGGGCACAGTTTGAAATACTTGGACAGATACGTTCGAAACCAGCTTGTAAGCAAATTAAACACCCTTGTCGTGAATGATTTCTCCTTCGAAATTTAATTACTTTTCAATAAATTATTGAAAATGTTCACGATAGGGGGCAATATCTATCTCTAAGGTGGAAATGCTACAAAAGTTTAATATGTATTTTTTCCTAGTCATAAAAATAAAAACGTTGGCAAATCAGCCAGTTCAGGTGGAATGGGTGCCTCCAAATGTTGCCCCGGATGTGGCCGCTGATTATATGGATAAATTAGGCTCAGAAAATGTTCCAGTTGCAGGTAGCGAGGCAGCTGCTAAACGAAAACAACAGTTGGAATTTCAGGTACCTCCACACGACTTGGATGCTGGCTTTTGTCACAATCTTACTGAGTCTGAGGCTAAGCAATTGCAACAATATGCTCAAAAAATTCGAGAAAATTGCGTTGGACAAGGTAATGTAGTGCGAGTGGGAAATTATGCTAATGCCATTTTGGGCACTGTTAATAACATAAATAAGCAGAACGACAGTAGACTTGCTGGTGTAATGGCGTCTTTACAAGAATCCTTCGTCGATGATCCAATTTTGATAGATCTTCTATCAAATGATAAACTTGCTGCAGCTATTACTGAGCAAATACCTTGTGATTACCCAAAAATTTTTGTTGCATTTTCTGAAGCTATTTCTGACCGTCCGCTAACATTCGAACTTGATAAGAAGCTAACACCTGCAATTAAGCAAAAACTCAGAGGGCTTAATGAAGCTGCTGTGGAAAGTTTAATTCTCAATGGACCATTATATGATAAAATATTTGGAATTATGAAAGTAAGTACATATAAACAATCTGTAAGAGATTTATTTTATGAAAATTGATTTCATTCATTATTATTTTAATAACAGCAAAAGAAATTAGATATATCGCGAGATCCACGCTTAGGGCCACTATTAGACCTCCGTAAGGAGTATTTGTCAAATCCATTAGCGAAAAAAGAAATAGATACGGCATTTAGTATTCCTGTAAAGAATATTACAAATTATAGTAATTCTCTTAAAACTCCAACTAAAAATATAAACGATATGTCTTTTAATTCTCCGTTGCCATTAAAGTCACAAGCAAGTTTGAGATTGGGATCGCAAGTCCTTCAAGATACTCCTTTGCGTAGAGTTAAATTTAGCAATCTGCCTCTTGTTGTTTACGAATGCAGTTTGCCTGCTAATGTAGACTACGATCGTGATCCAATATTTGCCAAAATTATTCAATCCAGGCAACTAGAACATGCTGTTAATTGTGCCAAAAGTACGAATAAGGCTCAGCTCTTAAGCATGCCATCTTGTTCGCTTGCAACTGATTCATTTTCTGCATTAGCAGAATCTGCTTTAACGGAATCAACAAAGCAAAGACTACAATTTCTAGGAATCAAATCAAATGAAACTCTTCAAAGTGCAGTATTAAATGCTCCTTTTTATGAGAGACTTTTAACAGATCTTCGAGATAAAAATATAGATTATGATCAATGTCAGCAATTAAAACCATTTGAGCTCTTAGGCCACGAGTTACGTATGAACCGCCCTTTATACGAGGAGGTACGTGAATATGTGACCTCAATGCCAAACAGTTTAGATATTGCCTACACGCCCGTAAACATGGGCATACAACAAGCTTTATCTTTCTCAAAAAGTACTGATTCTGGTTTCGATTCGAAACCTACAACACCTAACCACACTCCAACTGCCCAAACATGTATGCCTGAAGAAGTTAAAGCCTTGAGCGGTAGACTAACATCGATTCCGGGAATTACGGACATGAATATGTACCCGACAGTGGAAATGTCACAACAATTAAACAAATTATCCCTCAACCCACATCAGCAACTTCAGAATTCTCAGCAAGGCTGTCCACAATGTAAGAATATATTTAATTCTTTATTTTTATTTATTTGATTATTAAAAAACCGATAATATCGAACAGATCCCGTAGGTGTCCTAAAGTGTCGCGATTGTTCCACAGCAATAGAATTTGGCGAAGTTGCAGTAAAAGCTGAACGTGCTGGAAAAGAAATTGCTTGGCATCCAAAATGCTTTAAATGTCATACCTGCCGAGAGTTATTGGCCGACTTAGTATATTTCTTTCATGGAGGCCATGTATATTGCGGTCGAGATTTAGCTGTGAAGTTGAAAATTCCACGCTGCAAGGCTTGCGACGAACTGATATTTACTAAAGAATATACAGCAGCCGAAGGTTCAACATTTCACATTAAACACTTTTGTTGCTATCATTGTGATATACCACTGGCTGGACAGCGATACATTCCAGATGAAAAATCAAACATGCCTCTTTGTCTCAAATGTTATGATGAATTCTTTGCCGTTGCTTGTCAGCGCTGCTCCCAGCCGATTGGACCATCAGATCTGGGTGTTGCCTGGACGGACATACATTGGCATGACTCATGCTTTATATGTGCTGGTAAAGCATGTGGTAAATCTCTTATTGGAGGACGTTTTTGCGTTAAACAAAATATGCCTTTTTGTAGTCCGGCCTGCGTTCACAGCATTATAAAATAAATATATACATATGTATACATATATATATTTTATTAAGTTGTGTACGAATTGCAGTTTTAAAACTACATACAATGTATATTTTTTTAGTTAGCTCTCATATGGAATAAATAAATAAAATAAGTTTATTTTGCTAAAATATTTTTCTCCTTCGTTTGCATTTAAAAAGTTGTAATCTATCTATCAATTGTGCTATTTTCTGGTTACAATAAATAACTATTGCGCCTCTAGGTGTTTTTTTTTTTTGTTATTTACCGAATTATATACGTCTGCTTCCAATTTATATTATTGTAGTACTTTTTTCTGTCGTTGAATAAATTAATTCGTATCATACAATAGTAAAATAAACTGTTTTATACTAACTCTCATATAAACTTTGGGAATAAACATACGGAAATGTATTAAGTTCTTGAATCGGACATTAGATGAACATTGCTTGTTTCAATTGAGTGTTTCTTTGCATTGCCATTAAAGTGGTTGGGGTACTAGATATTTCTATGATTGAAATTCGCATATTAAAACACATTTTTTTTTTTTTGATTACGTATTTCAGGATGCTTCATTCATCGCAAATTTGATTTTTATTGTTTTTGAAAACGTTTTTCTTTTCCATTATTTCTTAAACAAACATAATCACATTATTTTTCACCAAAACTTAAAATAATTGTATCTATACTTAAAAATACATAATATTTTGCAGAAAAAAAGTTATGCATAGTTATAATTAATTTATAGTATTTAAATTTTAACCTGATATTGCTAGTAATTCGTTTGTTAGGAGATAAACAGACAACAAACAGATTTTAGGATGATACAAAATACCGTCATCCTCTCAGTTGAGTTGATTTCAGTTTTCGCAAGCGAATACTCACTTCACTAGGTGAAGATTAATATTATAATATTAATATTGAATGTCTGTCTGTTTGCCTGTTCGTTTGTTTTTCTGTTATTGGTTAGTTAGTTTCAGTTGATATATTGTTTTACAATAGTTTTCATACGTATAAGAAAAGCAGCAGTTTTGTTTTGTTAATAACTAATATTGTTTATATGTATTTTATAGCTCTTGCTTTCACACCCGCACAAATTCCTATGTGTTCATTTTTAATTGTTTTTCATCATATATATAATACTTTAGTTACTTCAATTTTAAATATTTATGTATTTAGAATTAATAAATTTGTTCGTTTAGTAATTACAAATAAAAACAATAAGAAAACAAAAAATGTATTTAATTGAAATAAATTGTATGAAAATTTGCATACTAAAAAATTAATAATGAAATTATATAAACAAGGACTATATATAATATGGAGAGGCTTTCTCCTTAAATAATAAGCTATTAATTAAACTATTAAAAATACGAATTAGTTAAAGAATTCATTTGAAATTTATTGACGACTAAGGAGAGAAGATGTTCTCTGTAGAAATCTATGAATGATGTAGTCAGAAAAGGTGTAACGAACTAACAATTTTTGTTGTTATAAATTAATTTGTTTTTGGTGCCGCAAAGGAATAATAATAAATCTTGTAGCACGTCTTAAAGCTATTCATTCGGAAAGTGTGATTAGATTAAGTTTTAAAAATAGTGAGTGCGTATGTGGATGTATTTATTTATTTGTGATCGTAATACAGATTGTGATCGTGAATAGTAAACTTATATTTCTAAGGATACAATAATTCACACGAACTTTTCTGTCCTTGTTGGTCAAATGCTTTCATACGCCAATAACAGGGGAATAATATGGAAATATCCTTATGTAAATACTTCACTTATGGAGTTTTAATTGATTTCATTAAATATTAAAATGGTTTTTTATGGCCCGCCCTTTTGAGTTTCTATTCATATTACTAAATAATTTCATAATTACTTTTTTTTTTTTTTTTGTATTTACAGAAAATAGTTTATTTTAAATAAATCCAACATATATAGGATGATGCCGTTTATCTTTACTTCTACCAGCGGCTGTCAACAGTTTGTATAAGCGCCACGAGTGTAATAGAGTTGGGTCATTCGCTCTGATAGCGTTGAATACAAATTACTTATTAATTCCATTGGCAGTCGAGACCACGCTTCGCGTATACGAAATATCAAATCGTCTTTGCGAGAAAATTTTCGACCTCCATCGAAGACTTCACGAATAAGCCAGCCCCATATACCCTCCATTATATTTAAATCGTGAGCTACGGTTGGCCATTTTTGAGTTTTAATGCCTTCAGCATTTAACCATTCTTGAACAGAGGGTAACGCATTTGTCGTCCAGTTGTGGTCTTGCAGGAAAAACTCTGCGTTTCCCCCTAGTTTAGTAACAATGTTGGGTCTTTCTCTTAATATAGTATCAACGCACGTTTCGGTTTTTAATTTTGCTGTCGACACTTCTAAATGTATCGGCCCACCTGCTGTTATCACTATATATATGTACACTGAGTTTCCACGGGGTCTTTGGGACAAGGTTCGCTCATAGTTGCGTAAATCATGAAAGTAATAGGAAAATCCATCCGGCCCATCCAAGTTAAATTTTCTTTCGTCCTGGAAGACAACACGTCTCCAGTGGTCTTCAGTCCAGCTGACATGGGCATTAGCAAATGTTAAACGTTCTGTTTGATGAAATTGTGACAAAACAGGCTCTGTTTTCAGTTTTTTTGCCCCACTGCTAACGTTGCTACGTCCACTGGTGACGCCACTGCTGGTAACCGATGTACCTGAACTACTTGAGCCATTAGCCGGTGTAGTACGGGCGCTGGCTGTTGTTCCGGGCGGGGATAGGCTAGAACCTGTTGTGTTGGATTGCTGTGTAGGAGCGTGACTAGATGCCGTCCCCCCTCCAGTGCTGCTGCTAGCTGCGGAAAAATTTGAGTTCTGGTTAAGAGCGTGAATGGGTACCGCCGAATGACTGTAGCTATAGCTGTGGGCAGTGCTATGCGAACTGTGGCCGTGGGTGGCATGAGTTGTACTATGTGCGGGTGTTGATGTAGTATGCTGTTGATAATAAGGATGATGGAAGCTGGCCGCATGTTGATGGTGTTGATGTATTGTAGGTTGCTTAAGCTGTAATTGTTTCAGTTGTGTTTGTGATTGAGCTAATAAATGGTGGTGGGCGTGGGTGTGAACATTAGTGCCGTTGCTATTATTATTACTACTGCTAATTACAACAGTTCCTTGCGGTTGAGTACTAATGGTATTGTTACTTGCAGTAACCGTGGTTGAATACGTTGGCTGCTGGGAGGATGATCGTTGTACTTGTGGCTGTAATGGTATTGTCGCAGAACCGGGTTGTGAGTTTGAGTAATTACCAGGATGCTTAAGATAGTATTGTAAAGCCATTAAATTGGCTTCCTCCGTATTGGAGGTGTTTAAATTCGCCACTTTTGGATCGAAAATAAGTTTCCTAAAGTTTTGAATATCGTCAGAACTTAATAGTAAAGTTTTCATTTGGAATTTTGCAACGGCGCAGTAGAAATATATATATTTATATATATGTATATACGCACATATATATATATAAATCTATGTAGATAGTATTCGCTGCAAGTTGAGTTTGATTCTTTTGTTTTTACGTTTTTATTCGTTTTAATATTTGCTGTATGCGTTGCCTTAATATATATCTTAACTTGGATAGGTTTGGCACAGTTTATGCACAATTGTTTCTTGGTAATTTCCCCAAAAGTTGTATCTGCTTAAGTATAATTTAATGCGTAGTATTAAAGTTCGATGATAATCGATCTCTAATGAAACTGAAGTTGCAAAAGATAATGCAACTGAAGTGAGCCTAAAAGAAATACACGTACATGTAATTATGCAAATCCTCAAAGTTTTAAGGTGTTAAGTATTTATTATTCGTACTTTGTTCAGTGCTTCTTTTGTAGTTTTTTTTTTTTTTTTTTTTTTTTTATTTGTATTACTTCTTTATAACCATTTCTAAGTTTAATTATATTATCAAATTTACTGTCGTCAGAAAATTTGACATTTGTATACCATAAAAGATACAAGCCGATAAACCAACAAAAAAGTGACAGCTTATATCAAATCATAAGTATATACGCTGACTAAGCGCCAAGTTGGTTGACAGAAAAACTTTTTGACTAAACGACTTGGTTAAACTTCTTACGCACTTCCACGAAACAGATTTTCTGTATATCATACAGGAGCATGAAGGATAATTATATAGAGACCACGTTGAATTCACGGATTTCAGCGTCTTTTTAAAAATTTTAGAATAGTTATAGTTTAAGCTTAGTTAATTTTGATGGCGATGTTTGTAGTTCTGTTGAATACAAAACGAGGATACGAATAACATCTGAAGACTTTTGCTGCGACCTTTTTATAGTATGAAGACTGGAGGAGGCTTTCCCTGATTACCTGAAATAAATTTGAATAGAAAACAAAAGTCAATAAAAGTTTTTCTAGATTAATTCAATATTTATGCTTTTTATAATACTTATTAAATTTACAATAAATATTATTTTTATGTTATTAATACATTTCACACAGAATAATGTTAACAATGTAAATACATAATCTATTTAAGAAAAATGTGGTATTTTTTGCTAAGAATAATTTAATTTAAAAAGAAATTACTTATTTGTAAAACAATTTTTCATAAATATATGAATTTAATAACAATAATAATTAAAAAAATACGCCAAATAAAAATGTAATTGAATAAAAAATATTCTTATGAATACCGGAATGAAAAATATTAGTATATTTATACAATGAACAGAATTGTTTGCCTTCATATAAGATACAGCTTAATGTAAATTTGGTATTGTCATACGTACACATACATAAGTACATATACATATACCTATGTACTATGTTAAATATAGACAAGTTGAAAAAACAGTTACTAAAAAATTTAACGCATAAAACAGTATTACAATATTAGTTTTAAAATATATACATAAATATACAGTACATCAAGCCACGTCGAACTCATAATAAGATCTTTAATAAAAGATTTCGTAAAACCCAACGAAATAAAAATCATTTGTTTTATTTACAAAGCGTGCGTTTAAAAAGAGTAGAAATTCCTCAACATATTTGAAGAAAAAGGATTTTGTTTTATTTAATCAAGTAAATATTGATCATGGTTGCCGTTGTCTGGTAGTGTTCTATTAGTTTCCAATTTTGTTCTTGGAACCTATTCTCAGCAATCTTCTAGCAAAAGCTCTAAGAGTAAATAATTACTAACCTTGTCATTCGGAGTACACGACACTGTGGCAACCTAGGCCGTAATTCTCACTAAAGGGTTGTAATGGCAGATAAAGCAAGTAAATAAATATTAGCTAAAAATTAGGATATATTAACACAAATGTTTTTAAAAACATTTTGTAAAAAACTTTTGGTAAAAAAGAGAGAAAGAATAGGTATGAGATTATTCAAATGCCGCTTTACCCACTTCAATGGAGACATTTCAAAAAATTTTGATGCGGATTTATATACATATGTATGTATATTAAAAAAGCTTTTAAACAATGTAGCATTTTCTATTTAAAAATATTTTTAAAACAAAAAAGGAAAACAATATTAATGAATTTCATGACAAACGCATAATTGGACAGCCAAATAAAACCTTGTTTTTATTACCGCTTCCAAATGTTGAGGCATTGACTGACCGAAATTGGCGTAAAATTTTGGGGTTATTAACTGCTCCATTGTGCCGATACTGGATTTAGGTTTTGGTTCCAAGTGGTTAAAACAGTGTCTTTTATTTGACTGTTCAATTATGCGTTTGATATGATATTCGTTAATGTTATCATTTTTTAAAAGCTTTTTTAATTATCTATAAATCCGCATCAAAACTTTTTGAAATATTTCCATTGAAGATGAAAAATCGGCATTTGAATAATCTCATACTTAGTGTCCAATTATAGGTATGAGCCACTGTACATACCGAAAGATTAGCATAAAGAAAAATCAGCTGTTTTTATCAGCCATTAATGGATTTACTACTATTTTGGTCCATATACTGTTGTATAAAAATATATTTTATATACAAAAATGGAATGGTCTAAACTGAAAAGGAATCTTAATATTTTGTCCATTTCCTTTTTTAATTACTGTATATGATTAATGCATTTTCGGATAAATACATAATATATACATATGTACAAAAAATCTGTTTTGCTTTGTCTCCTTTCTTATTTTTTCTCCTCAAACAGATGTTCGTTTATTGTCAAAATCGATTGGATGATAATATTAAACTCCCGAAACATTATTGAAACTGTAGAAATTAAAATTGAAATATTAAATTCAATGATATACATACATAAGTATGCATTTGTCAGTTTGTACATACATTAGCTTTTTGTAAGAGGATGAGTAATTATTTCAATAGGTTTTTTACAAGAAAAACATTTTTCGAGTCTAATATGTGAAGAACTTGACCAAAATCTTTGCGTATCATAAAAGCCGTCTTATTATATTACATACATATATGTATACATAGGGTATTATATATACGTATAACGATTGTTTATTGATATAAACGAAATTATTTTATTGTATATAGGAAAGCTTCGGTTACGTTGTACATACACATTTAATGTCATGTACCTGGAAGTTTCAGTAGAACATAGCATGCAAATTGGTATACATTTAAAATGCATTTTTTTACAATTTTCATTGCATTTAAAACATTTGTTTTATGTCGATTTTTTATATAGAGAAACAAACATATATTTTCCCATCTTAATTTCAATTGGACGTTCAAAAGCTAAAATTGACACAGCCGAATTTATTTATACTTAACAATTATTGCAAATAATCACATCATACTTTTAATATATTTACTCACAATTTTAAAACTGTCCCACTGTATGTTATTTTTACACACATTTGTGCAAGTAAACCTTATGATGCCAGCCGTCGATAAAGGAAAAAAGCGATCACTCATATATATACATATATTATTCTTTAATTTCTTTTGCTTGAGACTGATACTGACTTTTCTTGCCAAATTGTTTATCAGTAACGTTGGAAGGTTGAGTTTGTTGTAAAATTTTTCAAGTTTCTTCACTCATATTCACCATTTTTGGTTAGGAAACTTAATATTAACTTTTCGTGAAATTCAATCTTTTGTTCAAACGATTTGTTACACCGATTACGCCATTTTGAGTTGCAAGTTGTTCGTGAAACGTGTTTTTTTTTACTTTTATACCGTTTTTTTTTATTTGCGTAAATGGGAGAAGAATTTATTATAAGTTAATACAGTAATTTATCTGTCGATATACTGAAGGGTAATATTTATATTCGATATTTGGAAATAAAATTTAATAAAGTTTCACACGAACGACAGGGAAAAACAGGGCGAGCCAACAAAACTTTTCGTTTGTGCAAACTCTTCTTAAGATGAACAACTCACGATGAATTGATATCATGGAGTATTTCAGAGTTGATTTCTTAATTGACTTGTCATTGCAACAGGGTTCGAAAATTATTTCTTATAATTAGCAACCGAATTTCAGTTGCTTTGCCAGCTGACAAATAAAAAAAAATTTTCAAATGAATTTTCAAAATGTTGATTGTCAATTGCCATTTGGCAAAGTAACTGCAGCGATAATAATTTCATTTATTAAATGAAATTTGAAAAGGATATTGATGTTCGAAGTTTTCTTTTTTTACTTAGATCTGTTTATCTTCAGTATCAGTATCATATATCTAAATATACGTACATACCTATGTTAAATTCCACTGACAACTGCAAACACAAAGTCCTTATCTGCATGGATTAATACAGAAAAAACGTATCCCGATTGTTTTTATGTCGGGTTATTACGAGTGTTTTCGTTTGTAAAATCAGCAAAAACTAAGCCGATTTGTTGTACAACTTGATTAAGTTGTAAAACCAATTGTAACTTTGGAAGGCTGCTTGGTAGATCAGAAAATTTTGATTTTCCTCCATTCGACGACCAACATGATGTTGCAAGTTGTTGAAAAATCGGAACGTGTGAGATAAACGACCTACTTGTTTATTCGACTTTGTTGTACAAATAGTCACAACGTGTAGAGGGTGCACAAGGTACACTTTTTACATTACATTGTTTTCCACATCAATGACTTCATATATCTATAAACCTTTTTGTAAAATTTTTATCGTGTTATTTTATTAAAAAATCTTGGGAGTGAATAGTGCCAAAGCTGTAGTTGTGACTTATAATATTGATTATATTTATATTATTCAGCCATGATTGATATAGTACACAAATTATTTAAATAAATATTTTACTTTTGGAATTTTTTGAATGCCTTAATTTAAATTCAATGTTTGTAGCTAAATTATCTTCGAAATAGCTTAGTCCGTGGGATTCTGTATGACAATTAAAATAAAATCCTTGTCTGGTGCAACCATTATTTCATGCTTTTTAGATCGAACTCTTAAAAATGTTAAATCATTTGAAGGGTCCAAGTCCCGAACAACACTTCGTGCTTTATCCGATAATTGACTCATCAAACCAGCATACTGGACAGTAGTCGTGTTATCAAGGGTTGATTTAACGGGAATACCTACAGATCAATAATTTTTTTATAATTTACATTTTCGAAATACCATAAACTTTTTAACAACTAAAGAGAGATTACAAAGCTTATAAAATCTAAATTGTAAAAATGTCTTACCTTCGTTGTTGACCACAATTGTACCGACAACACCTTTGTGAGACTGAATGCGTTTTAAGATTTCTTCAACTTCTTGCGACTGAAAATAATTGAAGAGTTAGAAAGGGATTTTAACAATTTGTCTTTACAACTATTTTACCATTTTTATTTGTTATTATTGAATATTGTATTTTTCTGCAAATAAGAAAAAAATCTTTTTATTTTTTGTTAATATGGGAACAAATGATTTTCTGTTGTTTTTGTAGTTGTCGTCATCGATAAAATACACAACGTTGTATAAAATAGTAGTAAAAATTGAACTGTAGTGTTTAGTTTTTAATGTCTTTTCCGTACACAAATTGAAACATTTTAAACAAATAAATCTTTATTTTAAAAATCTGCAAACACTTAATCATATGTGATGTAAATATTTTCGAGATTTTCTCTAGACAATTTTGAATAAGTATTAAACAGGAACACAAAACAAAAACAGAAATGTATATCTTTTTATCACCTCTGTGTATATTGAGGGCTCTGATTAAAATTTCTCTTAGTGAGCGACTAGTAGACGGTGCTAGTAGACGGTATTGAGAAATTACAATTGGGTGAATATGCGAAGTTTTGGTGAAAGTTAAAAGAATATAATTTGATTAATATCTTAACAATTTTGTCTTTTAACGAAGGAAAATATAATAAAGATAAATTATATATGTATAAGGAAATATTTAATATGTAGCAAGAAAAATATGTGCTTAATAAGAGAGGAAAACAAAAGTAAACGTATGCAAAAAGTCAAAGAAGAATCTCAAGTGTGGTAGTTGTGTGAAAATTGAAAAAAAAAGTTGTTGATACTGCTGCTCCGCTGCTGCGACGTTGTCTGTTAAGAAAAATATAGTTCGTTTCCATACACAGGTAAAATAATGGAGAAAAGGTGAATTCATGTCATGTATGTATATATGTATATGATATTGATAACATGTTAACTGGGAGACATTTCTTATTATATATTTAAACAAGTAATTTTTAATTTAATTCTAAATACTAATAGTCTTTATTAAATGAGAACATTCTAAAGAGTCACTCCCCACAAATCTAAATACATATGTACGTATATTATTTTTTGATTTGATTTAGTATTAATGCGCGTACTCCCTTTTATCTCACACTAACGAAAAATAAAAACATTCCACTTACCTACATTCATACTTATGGATTTTTGCATACTGCAAATAGATTTAAATATACGACGGACGATATGTACATGAAATTAGTGAACTGCAAATTATATATAAATTAAATTATTCCCAGCTATAATATTAAATAAAACATGCAAGAATATTATATGTACATATATATGGATGTACTGGATTCAATTAACTTATACCGATTATCAATTTGTATAATACATCGGCATTCTTAACCACAATAATGATTCCGGTTTCATTGATGTTCTAGTGGCCTTATGGTTTTATGGCCTTAAATTTCTACGCACTGCGAAAAGTTAACTTCTGCTCAAGTCGATAAACAATTGGTACACATGTGTAACATAACATTCATACATTTGTACATATGTATATGTATGTAAACACTATTGCTCATTTACTTGCACTTTGTGCAAATTTGGAATATTGTCTGTAACTTTCACAGTCTTTAAAAGTAATGCACCACGGTATAGGTACAATTGTTACAAATATTTGTTTCTGCACAGTGTAAATTTAGCATTTTATTCACTATCAATTTGTAGTATAAGTATTGAAAAAAAGAAAATATATTCTTATACAATGAAAGATATTTTTATACACTCCTTAATATTTTTGTAATATATACCACATATACAGTGAGCGTCAAAAGAAAGTGTACACTATGGATAAAATTCTAACAATCTCAACTCAAGTTTTCCACTTAAGGAGAGTGCCCGAAAAAATTTTACAATATTTCCAAAATTTTCTAATTCTTTTCTTCTTGTTTCAATTTTAAAACCTGGCAATAAAATAATTTGAAAAAAAATTAACGTTAATTTATTAATATATATATTTTTGAGAATTGTACACTTTCTTTTGACTCCCACAGTATATGTTAGTATGGATATTCAGATACTGATTGTTAGCAGTTAACAAGTTACAGCTTGTTTTTAAAGAGACAAGTTCTAACCCTACTCTTTTATAGTCTAAAGTAATCTTTGGGTAATTTAGACTAATATTTTCGGTAATTATAATGGTAAAACACTCGTTTAAGTGCCATTTCCAATTCTACGTATTTAAGCAGTGACGTATTTAAGATTGACTACGCCCAACTCTTTTTTTACACGGTAGATACGTTCCTCAGAAATCCGTGTAAAAAAGAGGCGTTTCCTATAGTAAAATGGGGAGTACGTTCCATGTCGTCTGAAAACCGTGTAAGATGAAATAAAGAACTATATTTACTTCGAAAAACCGTGTAAAAAATGTTGAAAACTATAAAATTTCAGAAACGCATACAAATTGTATGTTCATATGGCATTTTATTGAGCATTAAAACTTAAAATACATAATTCATACAGGTGAAAAATTGGTAGAGCAAGCAAAAAACAAAAGAAAACTGTTAATCCAGAATTAAGAACAGAATTAAGAACAGAACTTGATAACAAGCGCAATTGTTTGCGACGAACTGGACTAAAGTCGGTATCATCACTGGAGATATCCATCAAATTATCCAATGGTGACTTTCGTCCGGTAATAGAGTTTCGAACTGTCGGACTACTTTCCGAAAGGTCTTGCGCCGTCGGCTTTTTTATTAAAAAATCTTTTATAGAAAGTTGAACTTTTGGTTTTTTAAGTTCTTTATAAAACTCTTTATACCCAGCAATACAATTATTAATATCTCGTTCGAATTTCAGGGCACGTTCCATATTAGGATAATTTTTTAAGAAATGATTCAGCATACTTTTACCAAATGTTAGACCGTCATCAATTAAACTAGCAGTTAGTTGACATATTTCGGTCTCCTCGTCGTTATCGGTGATTTTGAAACCGTACTAGATTAAAAATTTTTTACAAAAATTTTTTTTTTCAACCGTGTAACTTCAAATCCTTGTAAAAAGAAACCGTGTAAAAAAGAGTTGGGTGTATTTTATAACGTAATTTTGCAGAGACAGATTTTACAAATACTCTTACGTTTCCATTTGAGTCCATTTGCCCCAAAAACACTAAACATGATATACATACCTAAATATATATCGTTAGTCTCATTCGCAAAGGTGTTAAGTCCACTTTTTTCCAAAATTGAGATTTTAATGCAAAACGGTAACATTATACATATTTTACAACAACAAAACATGTCATTATATAGTTTAAAGTTGTTGTAATTTTGTGGTTTGCAAAAACGCTAAGTCCACAAAACTACGAAATATATTAATATTATTAATTAATTAGTAATAATAATAATAATTAACATTATTAGTTATTAATATTAATATTATTTTGTAAAAATAATTTCTAAACTGTAATTTTAAAAACTGAAAAAGCTACAATGTTTTTTGTGTCTCCTGTAAAATTTGAAAAAAGGGACTTAACACCTTTGCGAATGAGACTAACGATATATATATGTATATATTAATATATAGCTAGAGAAGCTAGGTCGTAATCCTGACTGAAGGGTTGTAATGACCAATTATGTATTAATATGTAGCAAGAACAAATCTATATATGTACATATATGCATATCATACTGTTCTAAAACTTTAATTAAACTAAAAGTATCATGCTTCATTCACAGTTTCTAAATAAATATAGTTCGGACTAAATTTAAGCAACTTATATTAATAACGTATGTACTTCATATATGTATGTATATAGACCAACTTCTAAGAAGGTTATAAAATTTACGAATAATATGTACTATCTAAAATTGATTAAGATACAAACAATATAAACAAAGAGGTTAATAATGTATTTTTCTAAGTTATTTAATTTTCTTTTTAATTTAAATTGATATGATATGTATAAATTGTTTTTAAATAAGTATGTAGTTTGAATGAACAGTTTGTTACAATACAATAAGTAGTGTGGCAGATAAAAGTTTCAAAGCTTGATTCGATGACTATAAATAAATTCTGAAAATTTTACTGTGAGTTGATTTGAGGCTGTTGATTCAGGATCTGAAGTCATGTTTTATGTAAATCGTCTTATATGGCTGCCAGGTGGAGTATAGTATATTGGACAAAGTAACTGAGGACTTATATTTCTCAGAGACATAAGTGTAATTTAATAACCAAAAATTGTAATTACAAGTGTAATTGTGTGATAATTTATAAAACAAATAATTTCGCAGTTTACACAAGGATAAACTTTACATTTTTGCTAATAATAAAATCGTCCATTCAACTAGCAATTGTTTTTTTTTTAAATTCTTCTTCTTTTCGGAAATGGCTTCATTAAACAAAAACCTGTAGAAAAAAGTCTCTTAATAACGGTATTAAATGCAAAAATCTGTTTACTAGCGTAAGCGTTACATTACTTTAAAGAGAAAAATTTGAACTTCCAATATATTGGACAAAATGTCTGAAAGGGTTAATGTAATTATATGTAAGTATTGACTAGATATCCTCCAAATAATGAATTAATGATATCACTATTTAAATAATAAATCATAATAATTCATTTAATTGTCGCAATGCTGCTGTGCCGATATCGATCGCTTTTTGTTCAGCTTTGTACGAGAATAGTAGTCTCATTTTGTTTAATTCTAAAATTGGCGATTATTATAAATGATGTCATCATCTATTTTGATTTGTTCTCTTTCTGTTTAGTCAAAAAAAAAAAATTAAAATAAAATATAAAATATATAAAATTCTTATACTACGACAATTTTGCAACTACAAAACAACTAAATTTTGCGTATTTAAAACGTTATTTTGTTATAAGTTAAAAAGAAATATTTAATAACATTATTCATTCCAATTAATTTTCTAATTTTAAATTATTTGGAAAATGTTATAAAATTGTAATAGACACTAATTGACTTTCTCATTCTTTCCTATTGTTAAAACTAAATTAATCAAAACTTTAATAATACGCTTAAAACTTGAAATGGATTGCTATAATTTTTCGAAATTGAATTACAGTTTAAAAATATTTATTGTCAAAACTACATACTCTTTGGTGTAATATTGTGATCTCAAATCAGTTATATATGACAAAAAAAGCTGGAGATGCTAGATTATATGTAGGAGAGCCATTACTTCTAAATGGGTCCTCACTCCAAGAATGATAATTAATAATTAAGCTCATGCTGACTTATGCATGGTAGTATTCAGTAGTGTTGTGGACATCGCTAGACAGTAATTGCTACATTAGAATAATTCGAAGGGTTCAAAGAATGTGTTGTTTAGGTATTAGTGGTGCGATGAGAACATCACCTACAAGAGCATTGGAAATAATACTCTTTATCCATTATGACGTATCTTCTTCAAGCTTCGGGTTAATGAATGAACAGAAAACAAATCGTATCAGCAGGCAATAATTGGGACGCTGGTCGCTTGACGCGCAATTATCCAACATAATGCCTAGCATATCAACAGCGAACTCTACTCAACTCTAATACCGGATTGACTTTCTTGATTAAACGGACAGATGTCCGTGTATACTTGTTGTCACACAGATAGCTTTAAACATGGAGATAGAAGAACACAGAAATCAGACTTAGATCGTGCGATTTAACACCTTTAGACTATTTTTTGTGGGGCTATGTTAAAGCTCATGTCTATACAGACAAGCCCGCTTCAATTGACGCATTGGAAGACAACATTGAAGCATTTATTCGTGAGATACCGCCCGAAATGTTGGAAAGAGTATGCCAAAATTGGACTAAGCGGATGGACCATTTGAGGCGCAGTCGCGGCCAACATTTGCATGAAATAATCTTCAAACATTAAATTATATGGACAGTACTATCGATTCAAATAAAGATTTCATGCATTTTTCTGAATTTTATGTATTTTTTTTTGAAAAATTTTCCTATAGCTATATATATGTATATAGCCTATATAAAAAAAATTTAAGAAAAAAATTACTTACTGTACTACTAACTTTGAGGGTCAGGAGAAATGAAACTACCCAAAATATATATTTATATTTACTTATATATATAAAATTTATATTTTGTGAATTCCCCCCAACTACTTATTTGTCTTCTTTAAGTATTTTCTGTGAAAAAAATTAGAAAAAAAAATGGTCGTAAGTGCGAATAGTCGTAAGTTGAACGGTCGTAAGTCGGGGACTACCTGTATAGGGATTTAAATATCTTCACTGACAGTCAAATGACAATTAGTATACAAATTTCTAGAGTTACGGGTTCTAATAACCGTCCTGGAATGTAAAAAGTTGTTTAACAATTGGTCCAGCTACGTATTATGGGCACCTAGTCCTTCACTTATTATTACTTATTTTTTTATGTTTCATTTTCTACTTGATTTATGTTAAAAAACTAAGTATAGATAATAGAATGTCTTTTTCTTTAGTTTTTAACGTTTGTTTAGAAGAATATTGTCAATATTGGTTACAATTTTACATAGCAGTGTAAACATGAGGATTTCATTTGTGAAATATTTCATATGACTGTGCAATGCTTTCTAAATGGAACAAGAAAAATTATTCTTCTAACAAAACAAAATTATTGAAGAAGCCATATTAAGTCAATATAATAAATGGCCTCTAACACAAAAGGTTTATATCGACTTTCGAACTTATTGTACGACCAAGTAGATTGTAATGTGGAGGCGTTTGTGTAGGTTTATACAAGGTGCATAAATACTCCATACATACATATGTAAAACATTTTCAAATCTGACCCACTTAATGCATTTAGATATTTACTTATTAAAATTTAAAGTGATTTGATTAGTAGCGTTTTTTGTTAATTCGGTTTAATGAATATGATTTATTTTCGAAAAACATCTCATTTTTAAGTTGTTTTATTATGTTATTTATTATTGTTGCATCACTGTTTGTATATAGGTCTGTACATATGCCAGAAAAGACAAAGTTCTTACATCAATTTTTTGTTAAATGGATTTAGCATTAATTCTTAGTTTTTCTGTTAAAACTCATTATATATTGTGGCATTTATAAATATTTTAATAAAAGATTTTTATATGAACATAAAATGTGCGCTATATAAATTGGGTAAAATTCTTTAAAATTTATAAAAATGCAAATCATCGACAAAAAAATGCATGTCATCGACAAAAAAGGGAAGTCATCAACAAACAATGCAGGTCATCGACAAAAAAGAATGCAAGTTGACCAAAAAATTTTGTCATCGACCAAAAAATGGAAATCATCGATAAAAAATGCAACTCATCGTCATAATTATGTAAGTCATCGTCATAAAAATGCAAGTCATCGACCAAAAAATCTAAGTCATTATTGAAATTTGATATACTATCTGATCAAAGAATCTGAATGCGCTTCACTTATGTACCTATAAATGTGTGTGAATATAGATTTTAAAATCTATTATCCTGGTCGCAAAACAATTCACTTACCAGAGCTCTGTTATGTTACTAACATAACTCTGTTAAACAATTAAGTTAAGGTGTGGAAAGAAAAATTTAAAATTTCTGGGTAAAATTAGGTAAGAAAGTACAAATTGGTAAAAAAAAAGTCCTATAGTTAATCAGAGTTACAAAATATTATGTAATAAGAGCTACAATAAACACATAATCACACATTTCCGAAAGCTAATATAATTCGGTTAATAAATCAATATAGGAATAAATCAGGTCACATTTCTTATGCAACTGAATGCCAAATATTATGGAATTTGAATGAATTTATTTGTTTAATAATGATAGAGCAACTGTAAACATATTTAATACATTTATTAAAATTTATGGCATCAAAAGTGAACTTTTCATAACATTTCTTCGTTTACATACAATATTCAATTTGTTTAAGAGTTAAAACTATTCCAAATGGAGTTTTTTTTTCTAATTTAACAACTTATTAATAAAAAATAAGGCCAACAAACTCTCTGAATATTTTTGTGAAAACAATTTTATAGATTGAGACAGGACAGATACTTTCATGTTTTATTAGATTAGCTTGGCGTCTGTAATTTTAGTTTGCCCTACATAAATGCTCTTATTCTTTTATTTGAAGGAGATTTGTTTTGAATACATAGTGTGTATAATTTTTTTTATTATTCCTTTTTATTATAAATTTTTGTGTCCTCTGTTCTGCTTGTATATTTTAAATGACTCATAGTTTCAGATCTTAAGATGAAAATATTCTTTAAAGAATTTGTTATAAAGTATTTAATTATTATCATGAAGATAATATTAATCCGAATGTATGTATGTATGTATTTTTAGTTCTTTGAAATTGTAAGTGACAAGCTAAATTGTAAAACAAATTAAGATTAGGGTAGCCTTGGTAATCTATTGAAAGTATGCTAGCCTATAAGCGAATGTGACTCTCACCGGAGAAGTCTTCTGCTCTATAGAACTATGTATATCGAACTTAAGGTGTTAATCACTCTGCTTGTAATAATTAGAATACGATGTATAAAGTAATATGTGAGGCTATTAACATTTGTATGTAAATTATCAGATTTTTGTTTCTTCTAGTTTAATTTGAAACTTATGCATTTGTGTATACAATACATACTCGTATATACAGATAATCTACATAAAATATATAATATGTTTGCGTTTAAATATTTTAAAAATATTAAACATATATTGTATAAATCATTTATTTTTTTAGATTTTTAATTGGTTATTATGATGGAACTAGAACCTCGTGTAGCCTTGTTGCAGGACCTACGCTTACAAACTTTCGACTCAATACGTTTTGCTTCATATCGAACGGCTTCCAAATTACGTTATATTCAAAAGTCTACAAATTTACATTTGGTTGACATATGGAATGTTATTGAAGCATTTCGTGAAAATGGATTAAATACATTGGAGCCGCAAAGTGATGTGAGCGTCGCCCGTTTAGAAACATTGGTATCATCACTGTATCATAATTTAAATAAGCGATTACCAACCGCACAACAGGTGCCAGTCGATTCAAAGGCTGGCTTATTGCTAAATTGGCTGCTAGCTGCGTACACTAGGTAAATAAGTATTGATTTGAAATAAATATATATTGCGCAATAAATAACAAATCATAAAATTTTATCAGTGATAATTCCGGAAAAATACGTGTATTCTCTATTAAAGTGGCGTTGGCTACAATGTGCTCTGGTAAATTGGTGGATAAGTTAAGATGTAAGTTATTCACCTATAAGGAATAATAGATTAGAATAATTATTGAATAAGTCATTGGTTTTCAGATATATTTTCTCAGATATCGGATGGCGCAGGACAATTGGTCAGTTGGAAATTGAGTGAATTTTTGAAAGAGGTATTGGCTTTACCGGCTGCGGTGTACGAATCACCGACATTTCATTATAAAGATGGCTTGGAGGAGCAGTTATTTTCATCTGAAAATAAAGTCACTGTCAATGATTTCATGGCAACACTCATGTCTGAACCTGGCCCATCGTGCCTCGTGTGGTTACCTTTGCTGCATCGATTGGCTACAGTTGAAACGATTGTACATCCTACAATCTGCTCTGTCTGTCATAAAGAAAACTTTACTGGATTTCGTTACCGTTGTCAGCGGTGTCACGCCTACCAACTGTGCCAGGAATGCTTTTGGCATGGCAAGACATCGCTGAACCACCAAAACGATCACGAAGTCAAGGAATACTCAAGTTATAAATCTCCTAGTAAACAAATTGGTCATTCTTTGCGTAAAAGTTTCCGATGTGTGCCTGAGAAGACGACACAAGTGTTGCCACGATTTCCTGAACAGCCAGAGAAGACTTTAAATTTGTCACATATTGTGCCGCCCTCACCACTGCCTTCACACAATGGTTTCGCTGACCCGTCTATGCTTCATGGCCTTGGTGGTGCTATACCAGGTAGTGGGGGTGGAGGCTTGCCCAGTGGTCTTATGTTCGATCGATCTAGTACTATAGACTCACGAGCTACTGGCCGTAGTGTTGATAGTGCAAATGGTGTTCCTTCGTCAAGGGTGGCAGCTGCATCTGCAAATGATGAAGAACATCGTTTAATAGCACGTTATGCAGCTCGACTAGCCCAAGAAAATCGCGCAGTGAGTTTACAACACTTATTTATATATTTTTTTCAAATATGCATTGTAATGCTTTTGTATTTATACTTTTAATTACTATTTATATAGCCCAGCAGCGCACCGAATGCTGATAATCAGCATCCTATTGCTTCAGACAACTCTCGAGCTCAGCGTGAACTTATAACACAATTAGAATCAAAGAATAAAGAAATTATGCGTGAAATAGCGCGCTTAAGACGACAACAGGAAGCCGAACAAATGGCTCCAGAAAACCCTGCTCTTATTAGCGAACTGCGAGCATTGCGTCAACGGAAGGGCGAACTCGAGGGACACTTAGGAGCCTTACAGGATTCTAGAAGGCAGTTAATGGAACAGCTAGAGGGGTTAATGCGGATGTTAAAAAGTCAACAAACTTCTTCACCCAGATCTACTCCAAATTCTAGTCCCCGTTCTGGGAAATCACCACCCATGCCTGGTGGCGCTCATTCAATGGCAGGAAGTGTGGGAGGCAGTAGTGGAACAAATGTATTAGGAACATCTCCAATTGGTTCAATACATACTCAATCATCTTCACATTCGTTGATGAGTTCTGGAAATGTATTGCGAATACAACAAAATCCTTCGCTAAACCAGTGCTCATTTAATACAAGCCAGATGGATCATGTTAGTCCACAAATGGGAGGAGAAATTCGTGGTACATTTAGCGCCAATGGAAGTGGTAGTAAGTATTGAAATAATTTTTAAACAAATTGTTAAAAATTCTAAACTTGTGTAATCGAAGGTAAAATATCTTGCAAGTGAAACAGAGATGTTATTTTGAATACATTATTAATTGCAAATAATGGATGTTTTCTTTTTTAATATGTATCAACTTTAATTTTTCAAATTTCATTTTACATGTTTAAGAAATTTTATTTAAAAACTAATCGCTAACTGGGTAGATATTTCTAGCTCATGTTGCATGTTGGCGGTTGTATTTATTGAAAAAAAAAAAATCCAAATAGACTTTAAAATCTCTTAAAAACGAAATAGATTCGTTCATTCTACGTAAATAATACTTCGTATATTCTATCTACGTTTCAAATGGCAACAACTACTGCTACCACTACTCAAATATGTACATTTTTTTATTGAAAGTCTGTGAAAGGTTCGAGAAGAAATTTCTTACATAGAAACATTTGACTTTTTGTATTTCTCCATTTTAAATAACCTTTAAATTTTCAATGCCTGCATATGCATATGTATATACATATGTATGTACGTGTATATTATTACATATTTTATTACTTTCAAAATAAAGAATAAGGAATATAGGCAAGTAATTAGTTTAACAAGATAATATGACTACATATGTATATGTATAGGACAAGAAGCAATATTTAAAATATTCTAACATGTAAAAGAATAATAATAAATGTTTGTTATTAGAAAACAATGAAAAACAGCTCTCTGAATCAATCAAGATGGAACCTCTTTATTAATTAAAATTGAACATTAACTAAATTCGATAGTATTCTCACATATGTATGTATCTAGTTACCCAACTCGACATCTAGTGTCAAGAGTACACAACGGGTGCTGTATGTATGACTATTAATTGGTGTGTTGGTAAGAAAGTTTATAAATTGTAATTTTCTTGGAATTTTCAAAAAAAAAAAAAAACACGTTCCAAATATATCGAAAACGTAATAATATTTTCATTGATATTGGTGGGGTTGGGTTACTAGTGTTAATAATTTTATGAATTGTTAAAAAAATATCACAAATGTCACAAATGTTTATTATTCGAAATCAGTCAGTCCACCACAGTATACAATCCCTAACGCAAATTATGAATTTAGCGAAGAGGTTTTTAATTCTGATGATCTGTTATCGACTCTTCTTAATGATGTTAATACAGGTAAATACTTACTTGATTTAAATGCTTTAATGCCGTAGTATTCGTGCCATTGTTGTATGCGTTGAATTGATTGATATAAAAGTGCTGTATGTAGTATGTTTTTGTGCTAAAATTGAGCCTTATCGTTGTCCTTGATCTCAAAAATTTGTACGACCTCTTCGACACACATCGCTATAACTGCGTTTTATCAAGTAATTATATTTATGCAGTTGCTATCATTCGTATGTGTGAATGTCTTTTGTTAAATAAATCTGTCTTTGCAGAACAAGTGATTAAAGCTTCTCAGGCCCGTTTTATTTTACCTTTAGGTAAGTGTAACAAACCGCACCTCTTGGTGATCAAGATTTTGGTGTATAAACGCCGTAATGTTTTATCATGCCAAAGGGGTCGTGTTTTGTCATGCTCTAACTTTGGTTTGTCTTAAACTAATTGTTTTTCTGTCTTTCTATTTTTGTCTTTAATTATAAATATTTTTAGATTACTTTCCAAATAGAAGTTCGCAACATAAAGAATGTAATTGTTAGAATAGTAATCTTTTTGGCTCTAAATATAAAATTTTTAATTATTTTATTGTTTATTATTTTTAATGTATGTATGTATGTACCCAAGTAAATATGTATGCACAATTAATATTTAATAAACTATGCAGACATGCGTCATATAGAAGGTGGTGAATCAGAAGACGAGGATGAAGCGTACGATAATTTTGATATGGACTACACCTTTGGCCGCCTTAACATTTGTGATAGTGGCATATCTAGTCTTCAACATCAATATGAAACATTTTTGAATCCCCAAGGAGATGAATATGCTACTAATGACGATATCCTTGAACTTCATCTTGTTAATGATTCAGAAATTGAGTTAGATTCTGATCTTGATATTGTCGAAGAACATGCAAACATAAATCGTATAATGGGTTATAAAAACTATCCAGAAATTCTCATAGATGATCCGGACGCTGGCTTTCCTTTACTGCATGAAATCGGTGAGACAATCGATGAACTGCAGCTAATTATGCACGCTCACATTATGAAATATAGTCTGAGTTTATAATTATCAATGTTAATATTGTCGTTGTTATTATTACTCTTTAAATTCTGATCCCGCCATTGTAAAAAATCTAAAATTAAATATTCAAGGTACAATTTAAATTATTAAAAATTTTTACTTTACTGCTACTACACTCTTAATCGAAATCGAAATTTAAATTCAAAATTAAAGATATTAGTTGCTAATTAATTAACACAAAAAACATTTTCAATTTAATCATCAAAGTTATTATTTGATTACAAATTGTTTTACTTAAAAATCTTAATTAAAAATATCAAAAAACAAAATTTCAAATTGCAATTGATGAGTACCTGCAATATTTTGACGGCTTTAGATTGCTGGAAGATGGAAATTTAATTTAAATCATTCTGTAATTGTTCATTATTTTCTATTGCCATCTTAGATAAAATTCTTTATGACTGATTCCAATCCAAAACATTCCTTCTATCTCTTTACCACAAGTTGTTTTTACATTTTTATGTATTTACATGTAGTGTATCAGACTTGTTTCATTTGTATTATTAATAATAATTGGTATTGCTATTTCTCTTCGACTAAATTCCAAATTTCATAATTTTGATCATGAGACAGAGATTTCTGCCATTTTCCGATATAATAATAGTTATTGTAGCAGTGTTATTGCATTTGTACATACTATCTGCAAATCTTATACCCAACTCTGCATTCTATAAATATAAATGTTAATTGGCAAAATAATTTGAATTTTATTTATTTTAAGACATAGTTTAAAAAAAAGTGTTATCATTTAGTCGAAGGAGCAGATTTAGTTTTTCTCTCTTTAATTGCTGTTAAATTTTTATTCTATATACATACATATGTACACTCATACGTATGCTATATACATATGTATCAACATATATCAACAAATATCGTTCTTTATTTTTCTGTATTATAATAAATTTCAAATATTGTTTTTCATAAAACTTTTAAACAAATTTTCCAGATTTTGATGACTCTTCATCTATCGACTGGACGGATAAGGTATAAATTTTACTTTCTTTGTGACATTAGTATGGACAAATAAATAATATAATTATGCTATTTGATTGCTTATAAATTCAACAAATTGAAATTGTTTGTTTTTTCATATTGATGTTTTCAGTGAAAAAAGTATTTAATGTCTGTTATTATGAGACAAGCTTAACAAAAATTATAAATAAATGCGTTTGGTGAAGCAACAATAAACTGAATAAAACATATCATTTAAGTTACCTTATCCTAACAGTTTGGAATGTTAATTTATTAATTACCTATCCCTGTAAGATAAAGGATTTCAGTTGTTTGAATATTCATTTCATTCGAAACAAATTCCTATCATTTTAAACCAATTGTCTTATGGAATGTGAGTAAGACAGTAAGTCCTGTGAAAAGTTGTTCAAATTGCAATTAACATCGATTTTAATATTTCTTTGTCCGTAATTTCATTAAATTAAAGTTAAATGAAAATTACTTACTTACTTATTTACTTCTTTTCCTGTATTTTATTTTTAGACTAATTCTGGCAGCAACCAACAGTGGCAGGATCAATTCGCCCAGTGGTCTTTGCATACACAGAAGAACTAATTCAATGCGCTTAGTTTAATAGAACTTAAATGTTTACAACTTAGTTCAAATGCATACTTAATTATTAAACAAAATGATCTTTAGATACATATAAGTATGTATGTAAGTTTTTAAATTTGCATATAATTTTATAAACAATTCGTATACTTAAACAATTCGAAAATTTAGATAACTATAAATAAAAATAACTTCAAAACTATTTTAACTTTAATAACTACATATAAATGATGATAATTGTATTGTATTTTAATTATTAATTATTAATATTTATAAATTCAAAATAACATAGTAAAATTAATAACATACATAAATTTAGGATTTTAAAGTTCTATTCATATAATATTTATAAATTATTTGTTACTTGAGGAAACTAAAAAAAAAAATTAGTTGTCGAAAAATATTGTTATGCTTAATATTATCAAACAAAATAAACAACCTTTAAACTTTAACTCTATTTAATAATAATAAATCTTTCTAAAAAGTGAAAAGTAAAAGAATGATTACAATATACATACATATTTGCTTTTTAATTCTCCCTTCAATACAAACAAATGTGAAGTAGATGAATTCATTTAGGCTAAAATTAAATCAAAATAAAAATGAAAATATTTGTGAATATATACTTAATGAATAGAGTTTTAGACGATACGATTATAACTCGCGTTTTTCTTTTATTATTGTTTCTTCAATAATTCTGTTACTCAAATGAATTTAAATAATTTGACACAAAACGTTGAAACACTCAAAATTTTAAATTTAATTTAATTAATAATAAATTAAATATTTTGGTATTTAAAAAGACTCAGTTTCGGTAGGAACACATATTTGTACCACTATCTTGGACTGATGGTATCGTGTGAAAATTACATTTTAAGCCTATTAATGTTGTCGAATTGTAAACGAATTTAATTAATTTTATAATAGTTTAAATATAATACGAATATTCTCATTAACCGGTTACAATTTGTCGAAATTCGTCTTCAATTCGACAACCGTAATAAGACTGATTAGGATTATTAATAACTTATGCTTTTATTTTTTTATTCTTTCATTTAATAACTTCTATAAGGATATGACATTTGGATTATGCTCTTTAAAAAATTTGATAAAATTTTTATTCAATTCATTTTTTTTTTATTTCTCTATTTTGCAATTGATAAATGAATTTATGAATTGTTATCGCTTAGCCAGAACGAAGGTTGTTCAAATTTTCTAATTATATATAAATTTGCTTTTGATCAGTTAATTAACAATTGGTTAAATGCATATGTATTTTTGTGAAAACCAATTTTTAAGAATATATGTACTTATAACAATAAACAAAATCTGATATCGATAAATCTCTTATATTATTACATATACTATATATAAAAATACCATTAAAAAGTTAATTACAACAAATATACATACAAACGAGCCCTTTTTTTTCAAACCGATAAAGAATTATGCGTACTTGATCATTTTAAAATAAACCTTCAATATACTATATATAAGAAAAACACCAGGAAAAAATTGAAAAGAAAACGATATTCATGTCACGTTCATACTCAATATTAATATGGAAATCAATGTACATACAAAAAAAAAAAGAAGAAAATGTTATAATAAACAAAATACAGTATACACGATACATTGAAAGGAAGTTTTATTCAGTAGATCAATAATCAGAATCTCGTAAGTAATTAACGCATTATAATCATTCTAATTGTGTTCGGCTTTTTTAAGTAAAGGCCTTACGGTTGAAATGTGTCAATTAATATATAAATTATCGGTTATAACTAAAGTACCTATAGAAAGACTTTTTATATGTATCTATATTTAATATAAGTATCTACAGTATCGGAAAAAACTAAAGCACCAAGTTGTGTTTGCTTAAATGTATGTCAAATTTTAAAATTCTAATGAATTTAAGTTTTTGTTAATGATTTATTAAGACCATACTCTCTGCTTACTAATATTAAATAAACTTAACAATATTCTTCATTAAACCCAAAAATATTCATAAAAAAATAACAAAACTAGCTTTCCTCGCGCAACAAAATTGAAGCACATATTGAGTTAAATTAATAAAACTTCTAAAATATTCAATATTTTGTAGTGTATCCCTTATTTTTCAAAACTTCAGCAAACATGCATCGCATTGACTCTATTTAGAGTTAGAAAAACCCTCCTTAGAGATGCCTTTTCATGCGATTTCTACCTGTTGGAAAAGGTTGTCTTTATTTTTGTAGGAATCGCGTAATATTTGACGATCAATATCCCATAAATTTTCTATGGCACTGAGGTTAAGGAATTGTGCTGACCACTTTATTACATTGATCTTATTACTCACAAATCACTTTTTCACACATTTAGCTGTATGTTTCGGTTCATTATCCTGCTGATATATTCACTTTCGTGGCATATATGAATATTTTTGTGTAGTCGCCGTAGTCTAGTAGTTAGTGTGTTGGCTTATTAGACGTGAGAGCTCGGTTCAAACGCCAGGTCAGACATGAAAACGAAATTATGAAAAAATATTTCTTTGGCGACTTCCTCTTAGCAGATTTCCGACAAAAATTGTGAGAGTAAATAAAATTGGCATGGAAAGTGCCACCACTCATGTATAAAATTAACACACACAACATCAGTGGTGTGAGAAGCTTGGTCGTAATCCTGACTAAAGGATTGTAATGACTAATTATATATTATATTAATTATATACATTCTAGCAAACACTACTTTGTGCTTTAGTTTTTTTTTCGATACTATATATTTTTTACATATGTACATATGTATATTTTATTTAATGTCGATAATGTGTAGAGAAATATGGACTGCCTCTTTTTAAAATGTAGATTAATTTTATATGTACACGTATATATTTTTTATTATAATCCAATTCAGTTTAACTTAATATCGCTTCCATGCCATTCTGTTAAACAAGAATATTAATTGCAATATCCATTTCGGAAATACATGTACATACATATTTAAGAATTACAAAATTAATAGTAAAACCAAATACGAAAATAGCTAAGAGCTTTATTGATATATTTTTATAATACATAATTTTTATTTAAAATAATATACATATTTATTCTTTGAGATTCATTTCTAACAAAAAAAAAATTAAGAAAATAATTGTCTTATTTTAGCATTTTAACAGAAAAAACTTTTCCGTTTTTTTAATCTGACGAAACGATGAAATCTTTATAATAAGGTTAACAAGTTCAGATCTATGATTGGGAAATAATAATAAAAAACAGTTAATAACGTGGGTATGTGAGAACATTTTTAAGCATTGTTTTTCGTGCGGCTGCTAAATATTATTGTGGTTAATTAAATATAACCCTTATTCGATTAATGGGAAACATAAATTTCGAATTCTTTGTAGGCTAATTCCTCGCCTCCATATGGAATGTAACAACAGCCATGGGAAGGTTGAACTTTGCCGACAGTTATGGTACCATCATGGGTAGCGCGTCCAATAAACAATGGCTCGCCAGCAGCTGTTTCGCCTCCAGGAACTGCATTGTGTGGTATATTGCCATCTGCGACCGGTACCCAGGTGCCGCCACCAGAGCACATAACTTCATATTCACCATGACCGTGTTCGCCACCTCCCCAAGCAATGTAGCATACACCATGTGAAGGATGCAATTTACCAGGAATAAGATCGCCTTCATGTCTGGCACGAGCAATATACAATTGTTCACTGCCATCAAATCCACCTTCCATAGAACCAGGTGGAATTTCTCCATTTGCAGCTGGTATCCAACTGCCGGGACCACTGCCAGTTGGAGCTGAAAATCCTGGTGCTGATGGTGCAGCCTCTATTAAATAACAAATATATTTATTATATTCTGCTAGTTGCTAATTAATTTCAAAATATATAAAAATTACCGTCAATTAGCCAGGTACCACTCGCTCCCCAACCAGTGCAAACTCCAACAAAGTTAACTTGAAATAGATTGGGATCTTCATGGGACATAAATGCAGCAGCTTCCCCTTCACGACCGACAGTTATTACGTTATCATACCACCGAACCCAAAATCCACGATATTCTCCAGCGTTTAGAATTCCTTCAGTGGGCACTTCAACGACATCTGGTTTCTGACGATTTTTACGAATTACTGATTTGCTATTGCTCCATCCACCCAAAAAGATTTCATACATAGGGTCCGATTCCTGTGGTCCCGAAGTGAGAGCCAAGTGCGCATCATTCGCACAACGTACTTTAAAGGTAAAGACTCCTCCAGAGGCCGGATAGAATTGGTATTCTAACTTATCAGGAGTATTTACTTCTACAAAATTTACAAAAAAAGAAAAAAAAAAACAATACAATAGAATAACTAAATATTTTAAAATTATTTCATTCTTGAAAATGAACAGAATTTACATGAACTTGCTAATGACTTTAAATCCAGCAATGAATTCATTAAAGTCAGATATGAGAATTAAAATCATGCAAATTAATACAGTAAAAATTATTTAGCACCTGAAATACTATTAGAACCTCTGTACATACATATCCATACGTTGTTGTACATAACACTTTATTCTAACATTGATTGCTAAGGCAATATTTTGATTACAAATTCTAAACAAAACAAAACATGACATCATCTTCTATTATTTCACTATGAGCATCAAACTGTCATACAAACATCTCCCACAAATATTTTTGAAATTTTTATAACAACAGCTCCAATGGCTAATTCTAACGAGAGAGAATCTCTTCTGGAATGAAACAAGTTTCAATTCGTAATTATACTTGTCGTACATATCGACGTACATACATATGGTATCGTTCATATCGACGTCATGGTATCATCATGATACCGATGAATGGATTATCGTTATTAGAAAGTAGAAACTTTAATTTGTAACTTATTGTTGTTTATGGTATTTGCATTCAAACGTTAAAAAAAATAAATTTGGCATTAAACAGTATTGCATTTAATGGCACTCCTTATACATATACATATATGTATATATATATATATATATGGCGTTCAAATTTTTTACAAACAGCGGTAGGAATTTAGCAAAAACATTTTCTCTCATACTAATGCAAGTATGTATGTATGTGTGCATACATACAACACATTAGTATGTGTGCATACATATTTTTGTACATGACTTGTATATAAAACTTTTTGATATTTTGTTTTCGGACAACAAATTTTTCGATTAAAAAAATTAACAATTTCCAAATAATTCAAATATTCTAATATTTATGCATAGGACATTCCTGCTTATAAATACTATAAATGTATGTATATACATGCATAAGTATTTACGTGCGTGTGTAAACAAGAAGACAACTTTCCGGCAAATGTTTATTTTTTTTTTTTTTTGATTAATAGAAACAGGGAGAATAACAAAAATAGACTGTCTGTAGTAAATAGACATTCTCATTTTTAAATCTTTTAATAATCGAATATTCGAAATTATACGTGTATACATAGATTGTTTTATATATTTTTTATTTTTATTTAGTTTCTTTTTATTTATTTATTTTTGTTATATGTATGCCTTCTTATGTGTGCATAGAGTATGCTTTTATTTTTTAATTTAATATGTTAATTATATGTATTAAATATTTGGAATACAAAAAATTATTAAAATCTTTCAAACCAATTTTTAAGTTTAAAACCAATATTATACGTACGTATATTGGTATTTTATATACTAAGTACAGTATCGAATTTACTGGAGTTGGATGTTGTCCCTTTCTTTAATTTAGAATTATTGAAATCTTAACACATACGTTTCATATACACAAATACTTAATCAGTTTCAATAATTGGGTTCAACTTACCAATAGGCATTATGTTTTATTTTTAATTGATAATTGGAATCCAAGTAGGTGAAAAATAAAATATTATGTTTATAATTTACAAATTGTTTGTAACAGTGAGAGCTTCTATATCTTTACACAACGAATTTCAGCAGCCGAATGATTTAATGAAACGATTTTTCAAAACTCTCAATCAGAGCAATACAATCTTATAAGTATAAAAACGTATATGTACGTCGACGAATTTATTTGTGTATTTGTATTTCTAATAGGTCATTGTGAAGCAAACATATAACCGTGAATAATAAATGACGATTTCACCGCCTATAGTTAATGCAAATGCTGAGACAAATTCAAATTATTCTTATTTATTTATTATATCTATTTAACCGAATTCATAGGAAACTTATTAAGCATAATTTGATATTGTACATTCGTTTTAATTTGTGCTCGTGTATGAATTAAATATGCAAGTAAATCATTGCAGAATATGTATGTCACAGAATAGCAATGTATGTAACTTGTGCTCAGCATATGACATCACCCAAGTTGGAGAATAGATAGTTTCTGTTTAATTTTTTTTTGTAACTCTTTTCAGGGTTACCTTAATCAAAAATTTTCAAAACTAGATCCTTTTGTTTTTATTAAAAATTTAATATTACGTTTATTTTTTTTTTAATTTTATTTCAATTTGATAAAATTAAATATGTAGTATGAATTACTGAATTAATGAGAAATAAAGTAGTTATTTTAATTAAATTCAACAAAAAATTGTCATTATTTCAAATTCAGTGTAATAACATTTCAGTATGGAAACAAGCATTCAAACATATTGTTAAAATTTATTATAAATTTCACAGAAAAATTTAATTCGTACTATTTTTCGAAAATATTCCAAAATTTAGCAACACTGGCTTTTTTATTATATTACTAAATTTTTTCTTTCTGTCTGACATCATCGACACACAAATGCAAAGAGTAATGGCAATTCGGGAGAGATATATTTTAAATTAACGTACATTGCAAATTTGAATGAGGATTTTTTAACACGAGACTCTATATTGCGAACTTATTTTTAAAACACAATTTAAAGGTGTTACCGTTTCTACTGTTTTATCTTTAACGTCGTGCAACGTCGGTGCGAATTAAAGTAAGATTTTTAATCTATTTTTGATCAAATGTTTGAAGAAATGTGTTCAGTTTTTATTGAGGAAATAATGAACAATATGGCAACATTGCGTTGCATATAAACAAAATCAATAAAAATAATACTTGTGTCTTCCACTCGTTCTGGTATGGGATTTAGAACATGTGTTTTTACCATACCGTTATAAGTGCATTTTACTTAAAAATTAATAATAATAAAAATAAAAGGTTTAATTTCATTTTGAAAAAATGTTGATAGAAATGAAAAAATTGCCCAGCTAGTTTTTATGCAATAATTTTGATGGAGGCGCCTTACATAAAAATGAAATGAAAATAAATAGCATAGAAATAAAATAAATAGCAAATTTCGAGTGTTTGCCCTCCAATAATCATTTTGTTAAGACAGCCACCATGTTGTTTATTCTGCATTCTTATTTTATACTACTTGTCAATGTATTTAGATCGGGAATGATGAACAAATTTGCTGCCCACACGGATTATCAGCATGGACTACGACAGAAGTTCCATCTGCTACATGACCAATTTCAATTAAATATGTCTTCCTGGAAAATAATTAAGCAGACTGGAAAAGTTTCCTGAAACAAAAAGTAAGTATTGAAAATCTTACTAATATGTAGTATAATAGCTTTTCAATTTAATGTGAGACTTCTCAAAATCTTTAATTTATCATTGATTGGGCATATGTAAAAATCTTAAGCCGTCCTATATTTGATTTACATTTACTTAGCCCAACCAAGAGACCAGCCCATTAGTATTTATTGCTTTTATTATAATGCTTAATTAAGATTTCCGCCAGTAAAAATAAAACTTATTTATAATACTTGATTTAATTAAAGTCTTCCATATACTCTGTGAGTAAAATGTCATAAATCATTGATTTGTTATAGTGAAGAGAAAAATGCTTGTTTAAGTTCAATCTATAAGCTCTTCTTTGTAACAGGAAATATATGAAAGTATGAATATTGATTATTTTTTTATCGCAATTACTATTGAAAACGTTTATATTATAGAACAATAATACATATTTGCTTTGTTTTGTAATAACTTTATTGGTAAACTATGATATTAAAAAACGATTTTAATATACTCTGATTTGTTAAGATTTGAATTTATATTCATGTAAAAAGTAAATATGTAAGTGGATATTACATTTATGCGTTTCCAAGGTGCTTTTGGAACGTTGTTAAAGGGAAACGTTGAGAAACGTAAAACGTAAAAAAGCTGGTTCTAATATATCCTACATGCACATACATATTTACGTATGGGACAAGCCCCCTTAATATGAGTAATATGAGTAAATAAAATTTGTCTGCTTCACAAACACATGTATGCTATATTATCAATAGAATGTTTATTACCGTTTCGTTGCAAATACAGGGTTACCAGTCACATATTTATTTTGAATTTCAGTTGACTATCATTATGCGGTCCATATACGTTGTGATCAAATTTTTTTGATCTTCATCCGACCGACGACCAACCTGGTGCTACACCAAGGAGACGCCTAACTTGCTTGCCCGAATGTTTTATACAACTAATCGCGACGTATATGGGCCGCATTAAGATCAGTAATTCCAAAATTCATATAATAAATGAATATTTTGATTATCGTAAATTGAAAACAAAAATGATTTAAATTCTTTAGAGATGTTATGTTTAAAATTTTTAACATATAATTTAGAAATTTTAAATACCATTTTTACCTAATTCCCATAGTAATCTTTAAATATTATTGAAACCCATCACCCCCATTTCTTTTGAATAGTTTAATATATTTTAAATTATGCCCTTTGGTTTATAATCAGTAAATAAATTAATTGCATTAATAATTAAAGTAATTATTATTTTTTCAATATTCATATAGATATGGCAATAATATGCCCTTCGTTTATCTTCACATGCACGTGAGTAAAATCACACACATAGGTATTAGTCACTTTGTTCTCTCACTCTCTCGTGAACTGACAACTCATTTACGACAATATTCTATTTAAGTATATCCAGAGCCTTAAAATAATATTTTCAGTATGTTAATTAATGTAATTTACAAATATTTATGAAAATAAAAGGACTGACTGGACAGTGTAAAATAAGGGAATACATTACTTATAACATCTGATGGCATTTTAATGATAAAATTGAGAACAATATGTGAACATTAGTGAGACCTTATTGAAAATCTCACTAACACGATAAAATGATCTTCAATGCAATTGCATTTATATGCATATTTGTGTACATTTATTTACAACGTCATCAGTACAACTTTATTTTAGTAAATACAATGTGACGAGAGGTAAATGTATCGGTTGGCAACGATATACATACAATATTTAAGAGACCTGCTGAATGAAAATCGTACTTTAAAATAACTTTATATTTACAACACACCGGACGCTTTTGGCCATCATTACACTTTAAGCAGCTGTCAGACATTGAACTATATACAATTCAGTTCAGTTTAATTTTAGTTAACGTGCGCTGTAAAGAAAAAGAGAACAGAACAGTATATCATTTTAAATAAAATAACTAAAATAAACTTGTGAAAGCAAAAGAAGAAAAAATTTACAAAAAATTTTTGCAAAAAATAAATAAGAAAATTTCTATAAGAGTGAAAAAACTAAGTTATTCCATCATGAGTTCAGAGTAAGTTTCAATACTGTAACATTTATGAAAATTGTAAATGCAATGTTGCATAATTTAGAAAATCATTGCAAATACATATGTGGATTATGCAAATTGTTTGTTTTAGAATTTTACAGAATAATGAATAAACGAAAAATTATTATGTACACAAAGTGCAATGTTTTAATTTGTTCAAAACAGAGTTACCATGTTCATATAAAATCATTTTTATTTCGTTTTTCATATAGGTAACTGTAAAAAAATTACATAGTTTGCTATCAAATATCAACATTTGTATTAAAGTTTTAATGATAATATATGTATGTATATATGTAGTATGTAAACAAATATACAGGGAGAAAAAAGAAACAAAAAATTGTCCATAGAAAAAAATTTTTTGTTATTGATATTAAATTAAAGCTTGATACCTCTATCTTTATTATAAATGCATACATATTTCCTTTTAGGCTATTTATAAAAAAAAAATTATCAAAACAAGCTAATTCCAAAACTTGGAATCAAAAAATAAGAAAATAATTTTTCTTGTAAGTACAAAAATTAACAAATATAGATATGGAAATAATTCTATGCTACGGTGTAAACAGACTCAGTATCCTAAACACAAAAATTCAATCCCGGATAACTAACATGTTTTCCAATAATTTTTTTTCTACTACAAAAATACCTACGTGATGGTATATACAGGTAGGCCTCGCTTAGCACGTACTCTTTTTAACACGGCCTCGGTCAAACGCGATTCACATTTTGGTTCACATTTTCGCTTAACACTAAAAAAGCCTCGGTTGTGCGCGGTTTACAAAAATCTTTCTAATGATCAGACAAAAATAACAGATTTTTTTAAAGAAAAAAGTAACAACATTGAATCACTACAAAAGCGTCCACGTCGGATAGATCTATCCAGTGATGAAGATTAAATTTTATGGTTATGTAGGTATTTTAATTTTTTTTTTTTTAATATTACTGTCGTGAAATATTTTTTTTTTAATATTTCGAGAATTATTAAGTTAATTGAATGTAATATTTTTGTTTTTATGCCTAGATATGGATTAACATGTATGTATATATTATTAAAAAAAAAAATTAAAATTACTAAAATTTGCTTTTTTGAAAACCATGGAACGTAACCCCTCTTTTTGTATTGATTTCTTGTATCGCTTAACACGATTTTGCTTAACACGGTATTTTCATGGAATGTAACCCCCGTGTTCAACGAGGCCTGCCTGTACATACATATTTTGACCCTTGAAGCATTTGAAAGAATTACCGTTGACTTTTTTAATACCGTTATTTCTCATGAAATATTTACATATGTATATGGTACTGAGCTAAAACATAAGAGTTTAGGTTTAATTTTTAAAAATATTTTGCGGTAAGTACGTGATATATAAATTCAAATTAAAAATAGTTTTCTTATTTCACACTTCTATTTAGCCTTAAAATAATTCTCGTGTACTTTCATGTGAAACTCAATTAACACAGAATAGCATGCAAAAAATGCATTGAAAAATTGCTATCAGAGTCAATAGATCAACAAAAACAATGCAGAAATATGTAGCAGATCCAAAATTAAATGGGAGAAAGAATTGCTCAATGTTGCTAGTGACAAAAAAAAAATTAACTTGAATAGCTATGACGATTTTCAAGTTTATTAGAGAGCCAAGGACCAAGAACAGCAAATTAGAGTAGAAATTTTAAGGGCAGTTAATTGTCGACCTGGGTTGCCTCTGATTACAGAAATCGATCGCCAATTTGCTTTGTAGCACGCGAAATGAATACGAATAATTTTATAGGATTGTTAGACGATGTCATTGACACTAAACCTACCATGACGGGTCAAATGATCCATTTTGAACTTTTTGTCAGAATTTCTTGAAAATAACATTATCACATCGCCATTTGCCTTTACGACTTTTATTACAAATACATCGTATGTGTTTTCCAAGATTTACTCCTCTCTTGTTATTTTTTTTACCGAGAAATATGTATATGTAATCAACCTTAAATACCGCAAGGTGTCATTTGACCCATGCAAAGATTCTGTTTCCTGATTTGCAATTTCTTGTGATTTTGAACATTTTTTCTATTCAGTGATATAAAAATATGAGGTGAACATGAATAAAGTTAGCATATTATTTAATTATTTTCTAAATTTGAGATTTAATTGAAGAATATTTAATTTTTTTCTTGTATTTTTTTTGTTTTATGTATTGTATTGTATTATGTTTGTTTGCTTAATATATAAACTATTCTGAGTTGTTATTTAAAAAAATTGTTTTACTCATGTACCAAATTGGCCTAATTGATATATTTCTCACAAGACATAGTAATATATATATAACATTTTGCAGACGGGTCATTTGACCCCCTTTGGTAGGAATAGGAATACATGAAGTATCGGTAGGTTTAGTGTTAAAGATTTTGCTGAAATAAATTGTGGAAATAATGGTGAGATACAAAGTCTATTGAAGTTTTAGACTGACTTTCATTAGACTCAGGTTTAAATTGTGTTGATGATGTTTGGGAATTGGGAACACATTTAATTTCTTGACAGTACCCAGAAATGCCATTAACGAAGAGTGTCAAAAAATAACAAGAATGAGTTTTATAAAATAATTAACTCTATATCTTTTCGCATTAATGAAGCAATAAAGAATCATGGAGAATCATAACGATTATTAATTTATAAAATTTAAGTTTGACTGTATTGAACATAAGTATAAACATTTGTTATGGAAGTTGGTTTTTTTAATAAAAAATAAATCAATAGTTTCAAAAGTCTTATTATAGGCAGCACTATTTGATTCATTGAAGATTTCTATTAACAATTTACCAAAACACTATGTACCATATATTTATCTCCATACCTGTACTTCACTTAAAAGTACTCACGAATTTCCGGTTGACTTTACAGGTATAGATTCCGATATGTCCCCTAAAGCGTTTTTCAATAATTAAATAATTTCATTTTTATATGAGTCGACGAATGTTCTATTCGTTTTAAGTAAGTCTCGGCTTTTGGGAGGGCAACGCTTTGCCTTTTTTGATTACAAAGTAGCCTTTCTGTGGCTTCAGCGACCGAGTACTTTCTAGCGTTGTCGTGAGCGAACACTAAACTACACTGAATTAAATTATTTTTCAAAGCATTTAAATAATCTGTTTCGTTTATATTTTCATCATATGTAAATTTAATAAGTTAATTTAATAAGTACTACCTATAATATGACGATCTAAATATTCAATACTATACTGTCCTTAACTATACATATGTATATGTATGTACATATGTGCATACGTATACACACAGAAAAGAAGAATTTAAATGAATTTAAATAAAAGGTAACTTAATGTAATGTAATGTAATTAACATTGATGTGTATTAATGTAAATGAAAAGATAAAGTTAATAAATCTAAAAAATATCAATAAATTATTTCATTTAAAGTTGCACTCCACACAAATTATATTACGGATCAACTAGTTGAATAATATTTTTCGTCTTCGCATGAACTTTATACCTACGTACAAACAAACATACAGATTGTATAAATACGTATATATTTCTATGAATATATAGGTATTACTCATTTTAATTTATCTTATCTGCTTCCGAACGATATTAAAGATTTTGTCAATTTTAAATAGAAATATTTGACGGGGTTAGGAAATTTATCGGGATAGAAAAATCTTCTTAAATTTCAGCAAAAAGAAATTGTGAAATCTTTAATGATTTATTTGCAACAATGATTCGTATCTTCGTGAGAAGTGAGAAGAATAATTTTTGTAAACAAAACTCCCTAAATATTACAAATCATATTAATTTTGCAAGTTTTATAAAATGATCAATATATGTATGTATTCTTACAACTGAGAGTCATCCCTCTAAATTCACGTGGAATTTTTTATATAAAAATTTCTCTCGATATATACATATTCTTTTAATACTTCGTAATTCTAGGCCTTAATTTCATAATAATTTCATTGCCTTAAAGTATGCCATAGAAATTACAAAAAAGAAATAAAAACGTGTTCTACCCTTATTAGTTATTTTTAATTATCAAATTTAACTGATTAAATTTGAATATGAATTCAAAATTGAACTTTCAAACTGCATTGCATTGTTGTTGTGAAGAAGAAACGAACATATGATTTACGCAACGCAGGTAGCGAAAATCAAAAATATTTTGATATTCTTCAAACTCTTCATAGTCTATAGGTTAGGTTAGGTTAGGTTAGAGGACGTGTACTTGTCCGTTAAGACAAGTACAATACCCGGAGGTCGAAATTGACCCATTGTACAACGTCCTTGGAGAGGGAAGGAAATAGAGGGAATAGGATGAAAGGAGGGCATAAGGGTAAGGGGAGAATGGGAATCACACAAAAAGAAACTGACACAAACAAGGGTTGAGCGCGCGACTACACTTATGAAGCCCTAGCACCTCTCAACCAGCTCAAACTGCTAATGAATCTGTGGAGAGCCTTGATGTCGGCTCTCGACACAGAACTCAAGCTCTCAAAGAAGGCTCTGCCAAGGGTCCTCAACCTCAACCTACCAAGGGCTGGGCAGTTACAGAGGAGGTGTTCGATAGTCTCTAACTCCTCCTCATCGCAACATACCCTGCAATAGTCCGGCTGGGATCTGTTCCAGATCCCCGTCAGCGACCTAATCTCGCAGTGCCCTGTGATAAAACCGACAACCAACCTTACGCTGGCCTTAACCAAGCCCAGCAGCCAATCTGTTCTCTTACTGTCCACAGCAGGCCATAGACGTCTAGAGACAGAACAACCTGATCCGTTCCTCCAACGCCTCTGCTCTTCCTCCCTGACCCATCCATCGATGAGGCCATAGAGGTGGTAGACTGGAGGTTCAGGACCAACTATTAAATCGCCCCCCGAAAGGGAACCTAACCTAGCGAGGGCATCCGCCGTCTCATTGCCCAGTATTCCGCTATGACCCGGAACCCAGCATAGACGGATACGGTCCGGTCCAAAAGACCTCAACGACTCTTTGCACTCGCGAACCAGTCGTGATTTGCACCAGACCGACGCAATGGCCTTAAGGGCAGCTTGACTGTCAACGAAGATCATGTAAGATTCCGAATCCGAAGATGGGCCACCAGCTATGGCCTCAATAGCCTTCAGTATTGCGAAAATCTCCGCCTGAAAAACGCTGCAGTCATCATTCAACCTGAAGTGGAGTTCAAGACCGAGTTCCCTACAGAAAACCCCAGCACCTGTACATCCACCTAACTTAGACCCATCTGTGAAAATGGGTATACCACTCTGCCCCCGGAGTACCCCACCATTCCATTGTGCCCTATCCGGTATAAGGGTCCTTAAACCAGGTAGGAATATAGCCTCGGGCACAATGTAATCAGTGGCTTTTTCCGAAAGTCCATACCTTCCGTCAGGAAAGACTATAGATAAATATAGTATAGACATAGTCTATACGTGTGATAAATTAACAAAAAGGGAGTTTGATCCATTATTTGATGCGTGGCCGGGCGACTTAAGAATATGTATTAAGATTCCGCCTACACTGACCAAAATATGTAATACTGTTTCCGTAAATATCGAATAAATATACAAATATAAATAAAGTAAAAGGAAAGAAAACAATTTTTAGTTGTGTGTTATTTTATAATTGCAAACAATTGGTGATTCTTTGTAAACCACAGAAATTTAATTTATTTTTATTTTATAGTTTTTGCCAGTTTGTATAGAAATCACACATCTGTCCAATGTGAGATAAAATTTCTGAGAACAGATACAGGTTTTATTTGCCATATCCCACGTCATGTAGCTAATGACACTGCAACTACAATCAATCCCCTTGGGCATTTATTGTATTTTTTTTTTTTTTTTGTTTTAAAACGAGACTTGTTATGCATGACTTAGTAAACGATCTATGATTGGCTGCGATTAGGCGGTGTGTCGTATCTTATAGATTTGCAAAGACGTAACAAGGGGCTAAACAACCGCTACTTGTAGTTATTTGGGTTTAACCCGTTTTGTTGCGCACAAAAAATTTGTTTTTCCCCCTAATTTTTGAAATATTTGTCTTGAAATTTAGAGATTTTGCCACAAATTTTAATTTAGAAATTTAGTAGGATTTTTATTTTTGATTTATTTCTAAAAGTTTTTAATTAATGTTCTTTCTTTGTGTCCAGTATGTACTTTAAAAAAGCTATATAAAAGCGTATAAGCTAAAGTGTTAATAAAATAAATTTCACGCCTCTGAAAGATTTTTAATTTATTTTTAAATGAACTAGCAGACAGATAACAATTTTAGTTAAATATACATATAAATAAATAAAGGAAAATAATTACTTGATCAATAAAACTGAAAGCAATATAATAATATAGTGAGACAAAACTCCAGTGAAATATTTATGTACATATATCATTTAGAATTGAAAAAGAAAATTAAATAAATAATGTTCGTTCAACTTGAAAAATGTTTAAAGCTGTCGATCCAGTATAGAGCTTTTTTTTTGATCAAGAAAAATTTGTGCAGGAGACCAAGGGAAGTGAAAAATTTCTGTTCTAATACGAAAAGGTAAGAATCGAGTTAAAGAATTTGTATTAAAATAATCAAAAATAATTTCAAAAACACAAACAGCGAAACTTTATGGCAGCTATAATTTATAACAACTTAAGTAAAAACACAATATATATTTGTATATATGTATAATGAATTCAAAAAGTGTATATACAAATTTTTGTTTTGTATTACAAGTGCAATATTAAACAAAAAGAGTTTTCTTAAGCGAAACAATCAGCATTTTAATATCAGTTTGGCGTTTGATTTCAAACCGTGAGCAACAAAAATCTCTACTAAGCAAATTCTACGTATAATTAATATACAAAATTTTAATTTGATTGTGTGTAAATTTCCCATTCTTATTGCAATTAATATTCATTGAACAATATTAAATTTTAAAGTTTAAATAAGTAACAACTGTGATTAAGAATTAAATTTTAATTTTCTTTGGAGTTTTTTCTTTTTTGAAAAACAAAAATTCAAAATATTGTTTTTTAATTTATCAATTCCTTATATATTCATATAGATCTGATAAGTTATGAATGTGTAGGTCTAATTATGTAGGTCTAATCATTGTTCTTAATTTTTTATATACCAAAAACCTATTTAAAAGACTACTTTAGTGAAGATCGTACGTTGCAAATTTATTTACAATTCTTTGATATACAAATTGATATAAACACTGAATAACGAACGAACTTGGTTGGAATCACTTAAATGCAATGAATACTAAGAAATTACTAAGATTCTCTTTAATTATTTAAATTTTTACCTTAGAAAATTATACCATAAAATATATACGATTTGTCGAGCTGATAAAAACTTCTGATAACACTTATTTAATTTTCCTTTATGTATAGTGTTGAATCAAATGTAATGTAATGTAAGGTAATTGAAAGCAATTCAATCAAACAAAATAACGATTTAAAATTCTAAATAAAAATAATTTCAAACTGAAAGGTAAATAAAAAACTTAAAATTTTCTTGAGATATTAAAAATATAATATATACCGTTTACGTACATATGTATAATCAGATACTAAGTACACATTGTCAAAAAAAATAATATTCCGCATTATTAACATTAATAAAATTCAGATCAAATAGAGGGCAATGATGATTATCTACACATTCTAAGCTTACAGATAAAAACGGAACATTAAATGGTAATAAATAAAAAAAAACTTCCGCCAATAAACGTGACTTTTGCTACGCTGTGAAAATAAAATAACATACTACACTAATGCTCTGATTAGCCAAGCGTAGAAAACGTAAAAACGTAACGTACGTGTGCCCGTAAGAACATTTTTGTAGTTACAGAAACGTTTAAACCGGGATATCTGTCAACGAAGAATGTAAATAAAAACGAAACAGAACGGAAAACAATACACACACGAACACAACACAATGCAAAGAAATTGGCACTCAAAATACATATTATTTATTTATTTTCTTTCAAAGTTTTATTTAATACAAATTACAATCATAATAATAATAATAATTAAAGAAAAATCATTTTTATGTACAAATTTAAAAGATTAATATATATGAAAGTACCAAAAGTGGAGTTTTCGCACCACTTCATCACTTAAAATACGTTATTATGTATTTATTTTGTTAAAATTTTTTGTGTGAATTCTTTTCTTATAAAATAATTTCTTTTGTTATTATTTTAATCAAAAGTTAAAAATCATTATATACATGTAAAATTTAAAAGTTTTATACAATCATGAAAGTACCATAGAGTGCATTTGCATACAATAGCCCCATCACTCATGTTCGTATGTCATGTAAAAACGTGAAGGAATTCTGTTTTATACAAATCGTTCCGTTTTGTTAACAAGAGAGTACGTTACGTTACGTTACGTTTGGCTAACTGGCCCATAAGACTGTTCGTATTCCTCTACATAAATGAATTTTTACATTATGCCGTCGACTTTGTTGTTAATTTAAGTAAAAAGCAAAATTTTTTGTTTGTTTATTTATTTAAAAATTTGTAAACATTATTCTGTTGTAAGAGTCTAGGTTGTTAATGCTAAAAATAACTGGAAATGCTTTTAATTGATTTTGAAAAGATCATTGAATTAAAGCCAATAATTCATGCATTATGTTCATAAGGCTAAGCACATGCTTATAGTACATTTATCTTTGTATATGTGTATGTACATATGTATGTGTACAAATGCATTACTCTGGCATTAAATAAGGAAGTTTAAAAGTAAAAAAAAAAAATGTTCGCTTTTTAACAAGTGCCTTATCAGATCACATTTTTTCAAATGCTCAAAATCTTGTGACCTGAAATGAACTGTAATTTCAAGAAGTGTCAACAGAAGCTTAAAAACTACAGATAAACATTCTCTACTGCACCAAGTGTGTTGAAGTAAACGTTTATGCCGCACATACACTAGTGGCATAAACTAAAGCAACTGACTTAATTTTTGACATTTCCATATGAATCGTGTGAAAAACAATCCTGAGAATTTTTAAAGATAGCTTTTTCAAGTCTTTGAGGGTTTATTAATTTACTAAAAAAAAAAATTATTGAAATAAATTTTTTTAGTTCGAAGAAAATAAAATAATTTCTAAAATTTAGGTGGCAAAAACTAAAGCAACTTCCTTAGCAATTTTTTTTGATTTTTTTACATAATTTAACAATTAATAAAATGTTCGATATTTTGTAAATTAAGAAGTCATCAGCGAGGCATTAGACCTATTAATTCATCAATTTTATGTTTTTTAATGCTTCTTTTTGACCTAACGCCATCACTTCTACTCAACTCTTGTTATTTCATTCGCTAGGATTTGATGTCCTGTTCTAAACCAAGTGAATGATTGCATTAAAAAACATTTCAGAAAGAAAATTGATGAATTAATAGGTCTAATGCCTCGCTGATGACTTCTTAATTTACAAAATATCGAACATTTTATTAATTGTTAAATTATGTAAAAAAATCAAAAAAAAATTGCTAAGGGAGTTGCTTTAGTTTTTGCCACCTAAATTTTAGAAATTATTTTATTTTCTTCGAACTAAAAAAATTTATTTCAATAATTTTTTTTTAGTAAATTAATAAACCCTCAAAGACTTGAAAAAGCTATCTTTAAAAATTCTCAGTTTTGATTTTACCGTCAAGCGAATTTGAACATTTTTATTCGAAAAATTTAATTTTTATTAATTTTCAATAATAAAAAAAATAAAAAAAATAATTATTTATTTTTTTGCGTCTTTGACCGTGTTAGAGATTAAACATCTTTTCTGTGTATTCAATAAACATACATACATACTGTATTCATTAAAAAAAAAAAATTGAATTAAAGGAAAAAACAATTAAAGGAAAAACAATTAAAATATACAAAAACAATTAAGTGCAAGACTGCACATGGAAACTGCTTTCTTTAGTAAAACAGCAACTTTTACTAAAAAATAACAATGGATAGTTTAAGCGATGATAGCGACGATAATACAGAAGTGAGTAACAAAATTATAAAAAACAACAACAATGTTGAAGAAGCTTGGCAATGTGTAACAGTAAATAAACGTAGACGAATTGAATCACCAAAAAAAACAAAAAAAATAAATGTGCATGATGCTCCAACTACATCATCTAATAGCAACAAATTTGCTATGCTTGATACTCAAGGTGATGAAGAAAATGATGTTCCAGCTATAATACCAAAACCACCACCAATTTATATTCCTAATGTGCAAAATATAAATATTATGGTAACCAAATTGAGTCAAATTATTTCTACTAAGGATTTTAGTTATAAATCTTTGAGGGAAGGTCAAATTAGATTGATGATCAAATCTGTTGATTCATATAGGAAAGTGATTAAATATTTAGAGAATTCTAACATTTATTATCACACTTATCAATTAAAACAAGAAAGATCTTATAGAGTAACTATAAAAGGACTTCATCCTTCAACACCCACTGAAGATATAAAAGCTGAACTTATAGGTTTAGGCCACTCAGTTAGATCTGTAACAAATGTTAGAAGTCGCGTAACAAAGGAGCCTTTATCAATGTTTTTTGTCGACTTGGATCCAGAACCCAACAATAAAACTATATTTGAAATTAAATATATTAATCATGCTGTCGTCAAAATTGAACCTCCTCAGAGAACTAATGAACTGGTACAGTGTTATCGATGTCAACAATTTGGACATACAAAAGCGTTCTGTAAAAAACCATATAAATGTGTTAAGTGCGGTATGGATCACCCTACCGTAGAGTGCAAAAAACCTGCTGATACTCCACCTCGTTGTGTTCATTGTATGTCAAATCACACTGCTAATTATAAAGGTTGCAGGGTTTATCAAAACTTAGTCTCCAATAGAGCTAATAGACAAAAGCCATATGAAAACAGGCAACAAAATTGTGTGAACATGGATCATATCGAATATCCACAGTTAAGTAATGTTACTACCAATGAGCCCTACAATAATAGATTTAAAATGTCATTTGCAGAAGCTGTAAAAGCATCTAATGTAAATGAAAACAATCGCTTGGACAGACTTGAAAAAATGATGGAAAATCTGATGAATTTGATGTCTATGTTAATGGCCAAAATATGCAAATAAGCTTAAGAATAGCAACATGGAATGCAAATGGAATGCATAATCACACAAATGAAATAGAGATCTTCATTAAAACTAATTATATTGATATCTTTTTAATCTCAGAAACTCATTTTACAAATAGAACCTTTTTCAAAATTAAAAATTATGATTTAATTTCTGCTAACCACCCTGATAATAGAGCCCACGCTGGTGCTGCTATTTTGATAAAATCAAACCTTAAACATGAAATACTTACCCCAGTTGAAGAACCTTTTTTGCAAGCTGCAGGTGTTAAGATAACATGTGATAATAATGACATTAGCATTTATTCTATTTATTTCCCCCCAAGACATAATGTTACATGTACTCAATATGAAAACTTTTTTAATCAACTAAGCTCGAAATTTATTGTTGGAGGCGATTACAATGCAAAACATCCTTGGTGGGGATCTCGTTTAATGAATCCCAAGGGAAGAGAATTATATAAATGCATTTCTAAGAATAATTATTCCGCTTTGTCTACAGGTAGTCCCACATATTGGCCCACCGATCCAAATAAAATACCTGATTTACTGGATTTCTTCGTGTATAAAAATATTCCAGGATCATCTTTTGACATAATAGACAGCGCTGACTTAGGCTCTGATCACAGCCCAATAATTTTAACTTTTAACACAGTTATCCAAACTATAACAAAACTTTTTAAAGTAATAACTCCTAGAACAAATATGCAACAGTTTGAATCCTGGATAGAAGAACATTTAAACTTAAATTTACATATCGAAGATTCCTGCCACTTAGAGGATACTATTGAAACATTTACAAACTTAATACATGAAGCAGCATTTATAGCAACTCCACAGCAGCAACAAATAAATAGGAATAATGGTAATAATGTTCGATTATCGGCTGAAATTAGGGCACTAATTGCAAATAGGAGAAGACTAAGAAGAATATACCAAACCACTAGAAGCGTATTAGACAAAACTAATTTTAACAGAGCATCGCAACAACTAAAAAAACGTATTAAAGATTATAAAAACTATTTATTAAATAATTATTTAAAAAATTTGGATACTGTATCTAACGACAGCGAACATAAACTATGGAACGCAACCAAATATTTAAAACGACCTACTAAAAGGAATATTCCAATCAAGATGGTGAATGGTGCAGATCGGACATCAGCAAAGCTAATGCTTTTAAGGAACATTTATCATCAACATTTAATTTAAACAACCCCACTATTGGGACTGATATTGTAAACTTTTTAGATGTTCCCTGTCAAATGGATCGCCCTATAAAACCGATATCCTCATCAGAAGTGCTAAAAGCGATTAATAAATTAAACAATACCAAAACTCCGGGCTATGACAATATTGATGGCAAGGTTTTAAAATCTTTACCTAGAAAGGGAATTGTTTTTCTAACAACAATATATAATTCAATACTAAGGTTGAACCATTTCCCATCGCAATGGAAATATGCGAAAATAATAATGGTATTAAAACCCAACAAACCCGAAAATAACGTCGCATCCTATAGGCCAATTAGTCTGTTGTGCAGTTTCTCAAAGATATTTGAAAGGCTCTTTCTAGAGAGATTAATGCCTATTTTAGAAAGACAAAATATTATACCAGAATATCAGTTTGGATTTAGGCACAAACATGGTACACCAGAACAGTGTCATAGGATTGTGAATAAAATTTCGAATGCCTTAGAGAGAAAACAATATTGTTCTGCCGTATTTTTAGATGTTCAACAAGCTTTTGACAAGGTTTGGCATATTGGACTTTTATATAAATTGAAAAACCTTATCCCAGCCCCATTTTACTTGATGTTAAAGACATATATTCAAGATCGATATTTTTTTGTAAGCGTTAATGAAGACTACTCAAACTTTGGTAGCATCAACGCGGGTATTCCACAAGGTAGTGTTCTGGGACCAGTACTGTATACCATTTTTACAGCTGATATGCCAACAATTGAAAATATCACCATTGCTACCTATGCAGACGATACTGCAATACTAGCTTCAGATGAATCGCCAGTCACAGCTTCTAACATGCTGCAAAATCAATTAAATCTTATTCAAGATTGGCTTCAAAAATGGAACATAAAAGTAAATAACACAAAATCTGTTCACGTCACATTTACCCTAAGGAAAAATGATTGCGCGCCAGTATACCTAAATGGCACGATTATTCCAAGCAGCAATACTGTAAAATACTTAGGCCTCAATCTAGATCGAAGACTTACCTGGAAGCACCATATTAAAAAGAAGCTTGAACAACTTAAAATAAAAACAAGAAAAATGTATTGGTTATTTGGTCCAAGGTCAAGCTTAAGCTTAGAAAACAAGATTCTGCTATATAAAGCAATATTAAAACCTGTGTGGACTTATGGCATTCAACTCTGGGGAACTACAAGTAATTCCAATTTGGAGATATTACAGAGATACCAGTCTAAAACTCTCAGACTACTAACAAATGCGCCATGGTTTATCACCAACAAAAATATACACAGAGATCTTAGAATTTTAATGGTCAAAGATGAGATTCATAACTTTAGCGAAAGGTACCTGAATAGACTAAGTAATCATTCAAATGTGTTAGCAATAAATCTGTTAGATGATAGTAATGAAATCAAAAGACTCAAAAGACTACATGTCCTTGACCTACCCTTCAGAAAATAAAAAAAAAAAAAAAATTATTTAATTTCTAAGATTATTTGATTTTATAATACCATATAGCATATTGTATTAAAATTAAAAAAGTAAAATTTCTTTGTATTTACTCTTTTCTTTTGAGTTTTAGCAACTCAATATATGTTATATTTATGTTATGAAATTTGCTCATTATTTTAAATTTGTAAAATAGATTGCAAATAAAATAAACTAAAAAAAAAAAAAAAAAAAAAAAAAAAAAAAAAAAAAAATTCTCAGGATTGTTTTTCACACGATTCATATGGAAATGTCAAAAATTAAGTCAGTTGCTTTAGTTTATGCCACTAGTGTATATTTTGACATTCTGATTTTCTTTTGTAAATATAAATTATTTTTAGTACATTTAACTAGAATTTCTCACCTGCACGTACATATAAGTAGCTTTGCCATATTCCGTAACTTATTAATACTAATAACTATTTAAACGTGATAATACATTAATGAAGGTTACTTCTTACAAAATTTATCACGTTTTACAGTAAAAAAATATTGCCATTTTATAAAAATTGCAAATATTTTGTAAAACAAACTTACGAGTACTGTCAACACTTTTGGTTAAGTAGAAAAGCGAGAACGTTGCAAAAAAGCTTTTCTAAAATTTTCTGCTTAATTTGACTAAAATTCATTTCGCTAAGTATGTATACATATTAGCGCCGTAGTCTAGTAGGTAGTGTCGAGGCCACGGTTCAAACTTCGGTCAGACATCTCCAACAAAATGATATATGAAAAAATATTTCTTCGGCTGCTTCCTCCGCCGAATCTCCGCAGATTTCTCTGAGAATTAAGATAATTCTCATTAAAAGTTTCTAAAAATTCTGTCGCTCGGAGTCAGTTAATAATTTTAGATATTTTTCAGAATAATTTTCCTCGCTAATAACTCAATTATTTGTATATTTGAGTAAGTGTATGTGTTACATATTATTTATATTTATTTTGTGGCTATGCCGTCTTCATTTTAATTGGTAATTAAACAATGACAATCTAAGATGACATACGGCACTTATCACAAGAGCACTCATACAAAACGATGTCCTAAACATGTTCTACACTAACGTGTAAAAAATGAGCACAAAGAAGAAAATTAACAATATTTGAGCATTTATTTATTTATTTGTGTTCTATACAATAAGATCTATGGTCTTATAATTATAATATAGAACTAACATTTGGATCTTAACTTTTCTTTTCACTATGGCAGTTCTTAGAACACTTTTCAAAACATTACTAATTATTTCGCCTCCGTTGTATGCCAAAAATAGAGAGGAAAGTAGTTAACAATACTTACAGTAACAATGCGATCAAGTATAAATCAATACGAGTGATCGTATAGAAAAATAATAATACAAATAACAGAACATATTACGTGATTACGTTTTATCACAGGTTATATATAAAACACATATACATATATATAAGACACAAATATACATATATATAAGACAGAAATATTAAACAATTAGAGTCATTACTCGACTGACAGGCGTTGTTACCCGTTATATTCAGAAAATAACGTTTTACAAAAGTCTTATTCAAATATACGTTTAGAGTGTTGATATAAAAAATATAAAAAGGAATCCCAAAGAAAATTAACATTTCATTTATAATATAAATATACATATAAATTTATACAATAATTAAAAAATACATATTATAATTAAATAATATACTATAAATTAATACGTTTAATTAATCGAATAAATATTAAAAAAAGGTTTTTGGAACAAGTAATCAATAAAAAAAAAAAAAAAAACAAACAAATCTTTAAAGAACGTGGAAACAGTGCTATGCTTTTGAAACAACTATTGCCTTTAAGGCTA